>BSQW01000006.1:23569759-24769759 GCA_030161315.1 Eutrema japonicum | reverse complement strand
AATAGCCAAGAGCTTTGCGATACTTGCGCAGCTTGCTCAGCAGTAAGGTAACCTCTGCGTTGTTCAAAGAAGCATTAATGATTACTGGGAACGTGGAATTATGACCAAAAAAACCATACCTCAGATTTGCAGGAAGTGGTTTGAGTTCCACTTTAGGAGCTTTCTCCTCGCTCCAATCTCCAAGCCCAGCAGCTTGCTTAGTTCTTTCGGCCAAACTTCTTTCTGGCCGCAGGGTATCGATCGATACTAGGTGAGTATCGATCGATACTGGCAGTGCTATATCGAGAATCTTCCCGTATTCAGCAGCAGCATCATTCGTGTTACCCTCTGACTCAGCCGAACAGACCAATGCCCTCTCCAATGGGTCCTCAGGATGCATCTCCAAGAAGTACTCCTCAGCAATGTCACAGAAGGTATCAACGAAGAAAGTCTGTCCACCGATGGTTGGTCTCTTCATCATCTTCTCCATGTTAAAAGTCATGACCAACTCACCAATGTTAAGAGCTATCTTCCCATTCCTGCAATCAATCAGAGCACCAGCTGTTGCTAGGAATGGCCTTCCCAAGATGAGAGGATCTCTGGGTTCCGAATCATACTCCAAGACAATGAAATCAGTTGGGATTAAGCAATCCCCAATCTTAATCGGAACATCCTCGAGCAAACCTTCTGGAAGTCTAACTGAACGATCAGCAAGTATCAGCGAGATCCTCGTAGAAGTGAAGTCTGTCATTCCCATCCTCTTAGCAACCGAGTATGGCATGAGGTTGACACTTGAGCCAAGGTCACAAAGAGAACGCTCAAACCTATCAGTAAAGATTGTGCAATCCAAGACAAAACTCCCTGGAACTGGTAGTTTCGTTGGGATCCTGTTGGTTAGGATTGCACTGCACTCATGAGTGATCATCAGATAACCATCTTCAAGATTCACATTGCTGGACACCATCTTCTTGACATATCTCCTGAAAGCTGGAGACGTTTTGATGGCATCGATGAAAGGAAGTTCAACAACCAGCTTGTCCAAAATTCCTTGCATCTAGTGTCCTCTACCTCCTTCTTAATCTTCCCAAGAGCTCTGGGATAAGGTATCCTCGGTATGTAGACCCTCTCTGGTACCGCTTTAGGCTTCTCCTTCGTAACCTCAAGTGATGTATCGTTTTCAGGTTCGGTATCGATCGATACAGGGGGGTATCGATCGATACACGGGATTTCAGTGTCTTCATCGTCAGACATCTCAAAATTTTCAGCAGTTTGGTCTACTCTCGCTCCTGAAGTGACCTCCTTGCCACTTCTCAAGGTAATGGCATTGATGTGTGCCCTTGGGTTCTCTCCTTTTCCTGGAAGAAAACCTTCTTGTATTCTCGAACCTTCTGAAGTCTGAGCTACCTGGGTTTCCAGCTTCCTCTGACCAATACCGAGAGCATCGATCCTTCCACTCAGATCTTTGTACATGGCGTCCATCTTACCATTGAAGGTCACTGTGATCTGCTGCTGTCCTTGAACGAGTGTTTCAAGCATGGCCTCAATCTTGTTCTCTGATGTTTTAGCAGTCACAGGCTCGTAAGAAGGACTTCCGTAGTTCCTGGTGTAACCACTGTTCTGGACAGGTTTCTGGTTGAATCCTCCTTGCTGGAAGTTGTTGTTGAAGCTCCGATTGTTGTTGAATTAGTTCCGCTGTCCCTGAAAACCAGAACCACCAATGTAGTTGACATCTTCTGCTTCACCCTCATTGAAGACCTCAACATCTTCAGCAAAATGAACAGCCTTTGTTGTCTTTCCCAGCAGAAGACTGTGCATAGAATCCAGCTGAGCCTTAACTTCAGCGATCTGCGACCCATCATGATTACAAGCCAGCTTCTTGCGCTCGAAATTTGCACTCTTGGTGCTACTGCTAGATGCAAAGTTCTCAATCAACACATAAGCGTCCTCAGGATATCTGGTGTTGAAATTTCCATTGCTTGAAGCGTCCAGAGCCATCTGATACCTCCAATCTACTCCTCTAAATAAGATACCCAGCAGCTGCACATCCGAGTATCCGTGATGTGGACAATCTCTCTGGTACGATCTGAATCTTGTCCAAGCAGCCTTGAACGCCTCAGTAGGTCCTTGAGAAAAGGTGGAGATTTTATTCCTCATATCTTCAGATCGTCCATCATCGTAGAAGTTAATCAGGAAGGCCCTCTTAGTGTCTTCCCAATTAGTTAGCGATCCAGCAGGTAGCTTCCTCAGCCAGTAAATCGCATATCCACCTAGAGAGTAGGGGAAGAGCTTGCAGAAGAGATAGTCGTAGGACACTCCATTGCTCTTGATGCTAGTGACCAAGTCCTCGAACTTCTCCACATGATCCATCGGATGTTCATGAGGAAGACCATGAAAGAGATGCTGTCCTACAAGAGTGTAGTAGGCATGTTTCAGCTCAAAGTCATTCCTCTCAAACGCAGGAGGACGAATCACTGACCGATTTGCGAAGAACTGATCTGGCATGTTGTACTCATCAATCGTTCTTCCACGATTAACCACAGCATTCCCTGCGTTCCCATCGACATTCTCAGCGACAACAGGAGCAGGTGGTATGGCGATCCCCTCTCCATCCAGACGTTGTCCTCGCTCAATGCACAACCGACCCTCTTGGTCTCTGTAAACACCAGCTGCATCTTGAACCAAGCCTACTTGATTGTTGTTCATCTTAGCTGATTTCTTTGCTTTCCTGTTTGTGCGTTCCACAAGTGCTAGTTGCTCGAGTGACAGATCAACTAGCTCAGCGTTCTTGTTCCTTCTTGTTTCTCGATTAGGCATGCACCTGAAATCAAAAGTAAAGAACGTAAGTAACTGAAATTTACGTCGGGTATCGACCGATACTCAAGGGTATCGATCGATACACGGGCGATTTAGACAAATTTTTTAGCTAAAATCTAATGGCGAATTGAGTCCCCGGCAACAGCGCCAAATTTGATATGCTCAAATTAATACCCTAAATAGTACTAAAGCAGTTGCTGCAGTAAATCAGGGGTCGAACACCGATACTTATTTTGCGATTCATCTTCTTCTCTTTCATTTTCTTCTCTCTTCTCCGATTCTTCCTTCTCTCTTCTTCCTTTCTCTCCGATCTCTCTTCTTCTACTTTTTCTCTCTTCCTTACTCT
Organism: Eutrema japonicum; assembly: GCA_030161315.1. NCBI lineage: Eukaryota > Viridiplantae > Streptophyta > Magnoliopsida > Brassicales > Brassicaceae > Eutrema > Eutrema japonicum. Next base: position 24,766,620 of record BSQW01000006.1, on the reverse strand, counting down.
CTTCTTTTCTTCTTCTCTTCTTCTTCCTCGCCAACGCCGCTCGCCACCGCCGCCCACCGCTCAGCACCGCTCGCTGCCGCCTACCGCTCACCGCTCGCCACCTCCGCCTACCGCATGCCGCCACCCACCACCGCCGAATATGTAAGTATTTCTTATTATTATTTTTTCGGTTTGATTGTGGAATTAGGTTTGATTGTGGTTAGTTTTTTTTATAAATGTGTGGTTAGTTTTTATATTGTAATTTTTTGGGATTGTAATTTTTAGGTTGTTAGATTGTAATTTTTAGATTGTTAGATTAGTTTTGTGGTTAGATTGATAAAATTAGGTTGAATGTTTGATTAGATTTTTAGGTTGTTAGATTAGATTTGTTGTTAATTTTAAAAACGTTTTTATAAATTTATTTTGTAAAAACGTTTTTATAAATATATTTTTTATAAATCTATTTTCTAAAACGTTTTTATAAATATTTTTATTAAAAATGCTTTTTATAAATATATTTTTTATAAATGTTTTCTATAAATATATTTTGTAAAATGTTTTTTATAAATTTATTTATTAAAAACTTTTTTTATAAATATATATATTTTTAAACGTTATATATATATATATATATATATATATATATTTTAAACAAATTTATTGATTTTTTAGAAAAATATTTATGATTATTTAGATATTTTTTTAAATGATTCGGTTTTTCTGTTTTTATTTTTGTACGTCTTACGGTCAATTCGATCAAGAACGTCCTTGCGCTTAGAGGCAACCGGGGCGGAGGAGCGCTTCCGCAACTCCGAGCCGAAGTTCTCTTGCGCCTCCTCCGCCTCATGCGCCTACCATTCTGGACAGTCACAGTGAAGCTCCTCCTCCGTTCCTGACCGTTGCTGAGCTAGTCTGGAACGAGAATTACTCACAGTTCTTGATCCGAAGCTCCGTATTCTGGGATCTACTTGGTAATATTTTTCTTTTCTTTCTATCTAATTAATAATTTTTTTGGTTTAATTATCGATTCTTAATCATCATTTGTTTGTTTTTGTATAGGTTTAAAATATCCGGGAATGGCATTAGCAAGTCAGTTTTAAAGATGTTGCAATCCACCCTCGGCAAACTGTATCGTAAATTCTCGGTTTTTCCGTCAGACGAACAAAAAGTTTGGTTTCGAACGTTTGCGGTATGTTCTAATTTAATTATTTATTTGATTATATTTTTAAATTTTTTACATCTTTAATTCTATTTCTTTGGTAGCAAGGATTTAATTGGAGCTCTACCCTGACAAAAACAGTGGAAACTGAATTTAAAAGGGAGGCGGCCACACAATTCTCGCGCAACATGTACGAGTGGAAGCAGGTTTTGAGAAAGGGTGGAGATAAGCCAAAATGCTTGAACGGGAAAGTGTGGAAGGACTACATCCCGTACTGGGAAGAACCCGAGACCGAAGCTCTCTCTCAAACTAACTCCAAAAAGAGTCCCCGAGAAAGGAAGGGACCCGCTGTCCACAACAACGGGGCAGCCAGCTTAAAAAAAACCTGAAATCGAAATGGTAAGTATTTTGGTATTTTTAGTTATTTTCAAATATAGTTTTTTTAATATATTTAGTATTGTAACTAACGATTTTAGTTATTTTCTAGACGCAGGAAGACGGTGAACCTCTGGATCACCTGAAAGTGATGGTGAGAACGCACACCAACAAGAAGACCGACCAAATTCAAGATCCTGCCGTTAGGGAGATCGTCGAAAAGGTGACGAAGACGAGGGAAGAGATCTTGGCCCAGAGATCGCAGGACAACACCACCGATTCCAACGACCTCACTCGGGTCGAGATCAACAACCTAGTGCTTGGGGTAAGTAATAGTTATATATTATAATTTCAATTTAGATAATTATTTGTTAAGAAGATCTAATGTTTTTGAATTGTTTTTGTAGAAGGTACCCGTTAAAAAAGGTACACTACAAGAAAACAGGGGCATTTCCGACAGCCATAATTCCGTCGGAAGTTTTCGACATATGATATGTTCGTCGGAAATCTGTCGGAAATTTCCGACGGATATCCAACGACAACAATCCGTCGGACCAATTGCGATGAATTTCCGACGAATAATGTTTTAGCCGGGGAGATGTCGATACGAATCCAGTTTTAGCCGGGGTTTTAACATCCGTCGGAAAACCGTAAGAAATTTCCGACGGAAGTATACTTAGCATTTTTTATTTCGGTTTTGTAAACGAGGTAAACATGTATAAAACTCTATGGTCAACAATCCGTCGGAACTCCGTCGGAAATTTCTGACGGCGTTCCAAAAAATTATGGTTTAAGGTATAGCGGTTAGGTTTTTTTGTAGAAATTGTAGACAAATACTTATATGATGTATATAAAATAGTTTAAATTTGTCAAATTTTAAATAAAATTACAAGATAAAAAGATAGTAGATTTTATAAAATTTGATAGAGTTGTTAGTATAAGTTTTAGTATAAGGTATAGAAATGTTATGAGAAATGTATAGGTTTTGATCTTGTAAAAGTTATAAAGTGATAGAAAGTCTTTATAATTGATGAATTTCCTATTTTTTCAATGAAACATGTACATTTAGGATTATTAAAACCAATCCCCAAACCCTTAATCCTAAACCTCAAATTTATCCTAAATCCGTCGGATCTAGACATGTGGACACGCGTATGTTGACTGGCCAATCGAAACACATGCATGGAATATACCGCATCTGTCGGAACTTTTCGACGGATTTCCGACGGACTTAGGGGTTTTCGAGACCGCGGGAATTTTGACCGCCTAAACAAAAAACAAATTTGGTTTCCGACGGATACATCCGTCGGAAATCGATTGATTTATCTAACGAACCGTCTTCTTCATCTTCATTTCTTCTCTCTCTCTCTCTCTCTCTCTCTCTCTCTCTCTCAGCCGGAAGCTCTCGCCGCCGCCGGTATCTTCTTGCTGCCGCCGGTCTCTTCTCGCCGCCGGTAAATTTTCCCTTCCTCAATCTCTTCTCTTCTTCTCTTAATCTTTCTCTTCGTCAATCTCTAACTTCTATCTTCCTTTTTTTTACAGGTAACCGCCGTCGCTCGTCGCCACCGCAGCTCGACGCCACCGTCCACTTTCCCTTGTAAATGTAAGTGACTAATTTTTTTATTTTAGTAAATTATGTTGTAATTTTTGTGATTTAGTGATTTAGATTAATAATTTTAGATTAGTATTTAGATTAGTATTTATAAGTATTTTATAAATTGTGAATTTGTTAGATTAGTATTTATAATTTTATATTTATTAATTTATTAATTTATAATTTTGTTGTTATGTTGTATTTAGTATTTTAGATTAGTGTTAAATATTTAGATTAATATTTATATTAGTGTTAAAATTTATATTAGTATTTTAGATTAGTATTTTAGATTAGTATTTTAGATTATAATTTTATATTTAGTATTTTTAGATTTATATTTAGATTAGTATTTTAGATTAGTATTTAGATTAGTGTTAAAATTTTCCTAATTTTATAAATCGTTTTTCGAATTTATAAAATAAAAACCGATTTTGTGTGAAGATATAAATTATATAAAAATGTTTTTGGAAAATATAAAATCAAAATTATAAATACTAATCTAACAATTATAAATACTAATCTAACAAAGTATTAATCTAAATTACTAATCTAACAATTATAAAAATTATAAATACTAATCAAAATATGAAATCAAATTTATAATTTTATAAATTAAAAATTCTAAAAACGCAAGTGCAGGTCGAACGATGATTCAATTATATACCTATTTCACTACTCTCTTCTCTTTAATCCTCGCGGCTACCAGACGATGCGTATTGGATCTCATAGAAACTCGGTCTGAAAGCAGCAACTGCTTTAGGACGCAGTTGCTGTGGGATCAAATACACAAAGGTTTGGTAGACGCGACGATAACGAAGAAGAAAGTGGTGAAATAAGTATATAATTGAATCATCGTTCGACGTACACCTACGTTTACATTTTTAGAGTTTTTACTAATTATAAATATATTTGAACTTCTCGAGGTTGCTATTACCATCTCCAGAAGCATGTTGAAGGAGATCTTTGTATTGAAAACACGGTTTCATGATTTTTCAATATGAAGATCTCCTTCAACATGTTTCTGGAGTTGGTATTAGCAATCCCGAGAAGTTCAAATTTCCCAACATTTGTGGCACCGGACTTTCGCGGTAAGTCATTTTAATATATCTTTATTTTTTTAGTTCATTTTGTTATTTTTTATTTTGAAAACTAACGTTATGTTTTTTTAATTGTAGCAAGAGTTCACGTAGGCCCCTAATCATACGACGAATGTTCTTGGCCATTTTGACCAGTATGCCGCAATTTCGTACTCGAAGCAAATGCACGAGTGGAAGCAGAAGTGGAAGTACGTAAAATCCAAGCCGAAGGACCTCGAAGACGACATGTGGAAACATAAATATGTTCGATAAATATGTTCGATAAAATAGATGTCTACATAAAAAATAGCATGTTATGAGATTTAGACTAAATAAGTTAAACCCTTTAAGAAATCCATTTGATAAGTATTTGATATATCATGGTTTTTACCCTGTTTAGGCCATGATATAAGTCCTTTTATAGAATCTTTTCTAGTGTTTTGGAGTCTTTTAGAGTCTTTCACAGGTTATAGCACGTTTGGAGCTTAATTGGAATTATTGGAGCTTTGTGGAGCATTCTGGAGCAAGACTGAAGTATGATGACTAAGAGCCCGATCTGAGCACCAAGCATCGATTGATACCCCCTGGTATCGATCGACACTCATCGAGATTTCATGGGCCGCGACTTTTTATGAAGTTTTGGAGAATTGCAAAAGTGCCCAGAAGACTTTGATAATTACAAGAAGGCCCCAAGTCGTGATTTAGGTTATAAATAGGAATTTACAGCCATTGTTTAGGCTATGCTTTATTTTGCTTTAGTTTAAGAGAGATTTAGGTGAGAGACAAGTCTGGTTTCCCTTCGTCCGAGATCAGATCTCAAAACCTTGTTTCTCTTTCTGATTTTATATAAGAGTATTTATTCAACATGTTTATTGATTTAATATTCTTGTCTGAGTAGATCACCTGTTAGGTTTAGGGTTTTCTCATAGGGATTTCAAGGAATGCTAGGTTGATTATCTGTTAGGATTCACTATCTGATTAGTTCTTCACCTTAGGTTGTTCTCAAAGCTAATTCTAGATTAATCACCTAGAACTTAGATCTTAGGATAATTGATTAGGCACGAGAGTGCGATTAATTACCTGATAGAACCTAGGTTAGCAAATTAATTATTCGCAAAGAGATTTGGTTTAATTAATTTGTGAACATATCAAACTTGAACTTTAAAGCTGATTTAGAATTTAGGATTCGCAAAGAGATTTGGAATTCCTAGGATTTAGATTTAGATAGTTTTCGCAACGAGAGTTGGTTAATTATATTTTAGTGATTTGAGTTCTAGAACAGTGCTTAATCCGAATCCTGTTAGTTAATTTAGCTGTATTCATTGATTTCCTGAGAAATACTCTAAGCCTACATTCCTCCATTGAATTTACAAACGCTTTTACTTGCAACCCTGTTTTCAATTACATCATCTGGTTTAGCTTGTTTCTAATCTATATAATCTATCGAGTGATTCTTGAGTTCTTGTGTTCGACCCCTTGATTTACTGCAGCAACTGCTTTAGTACTTTTTAGGGTATTAAATTGAGCATATCAATTTTGGCGCCGTTGCCGGGGACTCAATTCGCCGTTAGATTTTAGCTAGGAAATTCGTCTAAATCTCCCGAGTATCGATCGATACCCTTGAGTATCGGTCGATACCCGTCGTCAATTTCAGTTACTTACGCTCTTTACTTTTGATTTCAGGTGCATGCATAATCTTGAAACCAGAAGCAAAAAGAGCACTCCGCTAGTTGATCTATCACTGGAACAGCTAGCACACGTGGAACGCACAAACAGGAAAGCAAAGAAGTCAGCTAAGATGAACAACAATCAAGTTGGGTTGGTTCGTGATGCTGCTGGAGCTTACAGAGACCAACAGGGTCGGTTGTGCAATGAGCAAGGACAACGTCTGGATGGAGAGGGGATTGTCATTCCACCTGCTCCTGTTGTCGCTGAGAATGCCGCTGGGGACGCGAGGAATCCTGCGGTTAATCGTGGAAGAACGATTGGTGAACACAACAGACCAGAGCAGTTTTTCGCCAATCGCTCTGCGATTCGTCCTCCTGCGTATGAGTGAAATGACTTTGAGCTAAAGCCTGCTTACTACACTCTAGTAGGACATCATCTCTTCCATGGTCTGCCTCATGAACATCCAATGGACCATGTGGAGAAATTTGAGGACTTGGTCACTAGCATCAAGAGCAATGGAGTGTCCTACGATTATCTCTTCTGCAAGCTCTTCCCCTACTCTCTAGGTGGAGAAGCTACTTACTGGCTAAGGCAGCTACCTCCTGGATCGCTGACTAATTGGGAGGACACTAAGAGAGCCTTTCTGATTAACTTCTATGATGATGGACGATCTGAAGATCTGAGGAACAAGATCTCCACTTTTTCTTAAGGACCTACTGAGGCGTTCAAGGCTGCTTGGACAAGATTCAGATCGTACCAGAGAGATTGTCCACATCATGGATACTCTGATGTGCAGCTGCTGGGTATCTTCTTCAGAGGAGTAGATTGGAGGTATCAGATGGCTCTGGACTCTTCAAGCAATGGGAACTTCAACACCAACTATCCTGAGGACGCCTATGTGTTGATTGAGAACTTTGCATCAAGCAGCAGCACAAAGAGTGCAGATTTCGAGCGCAAGAAGCTGGCTGGTAATCAAGATGGATCGCAGATCGCTGAGTTTAAGGCTCAACTGGATTCTATGCACAGTCTTCTGCTGGGAAAGACAACAAAGGCTGTCCATTTTGCTGAAGATGTTGAGGTTTTCAATGAGAATGAAGCAGAAGACGTGAACTACATTGGTGGTTCTGGCTTTCAGGGACAAAGGAACCAGTTCAACAACAATCGGAGCTTCAGCAACAACTTCCAGCAAGGAGGATTCAACCAGAAACCTGCCCAGAACAGTGGTTACACCAGGAACTACGGAAGTCCTTCTTACGAGCCTGTGACTGCTAAGACATCAGAGAACAAGATTGAGGCCATGCTTGAAACACTCGTTCAAGGACAGCAGCAGATTACAGTGACCTTCAATGGTAAGATGGACGCCATGTACAAAGATCTGAGTGGAAGGATCGATTCTCTGGGTATTGGTCAGAAGAAGCTGGAAACTCAGGTAGCTCAGACTTCAGAGAGTTCAAGAAGACAAGAAGGTTTTCTTCCAGGAAAAGGAGAGAACCCAAGGGCACACATCAATGCCATTACCTTGAGAAGTGGTAAGGAGGTCAAATCAGGAGCAAGAGTGGATCAGCCTGCTGTAAATTTCGAGATGTCTGACGATGAAGACACTGAAATCGCCAAGGCATCGATCGACACTCCTCAGCATCGATCGACACCGATCGCGATTCTCAGACGGGAAAACTCAAAATCCCGTGTATCGATCGATACCCCCCCTGTATCGATCGATACCGAACCTGAAGACGATGCAGAAGTTGAGGTTGTGAAGGAGAAGCCTAAAGCAGTACCAGAGAGGGTCTACATACCAAGGATACCTTATCCCAGGGCTCTTGGGAAGACTAAGAAGGAGATAGAGGACACTAAATGCAAGGAAATCTTAGACAAGCTGGTTGTTGAACTTCCCTTCATCGATGCTATCAAGACCTCTGTAGCTTTCAGGAGATATGTCAAGAAGATGGTGTCCAGCAATGTGAACCTTGAAGACGGCTGTCTGATGATCACTCATGAGTGCAGTGCAATCCTAAGCAGCAGGATCCCAACGAAACTTCCAGATCCAGGGAGCTTTGTCTTGGATTGCACAATCGCTACTGACAGGTTTGAGCGTTCTCTATGTGACCTTGGCTCAAGTGTCAACCTCATGCCATACTCGGTTGCTAAGAGAATGGGAATGACAGACTTCACTGCTACCAGAATCTCGCTGATACTCGCTGATCGTTCAGTTAGACTTCCAGAAGGATTGCTCGAGGATGTTCCGATTGTGATTGGGAACTGCTTAATCCCAACTGATTTCATTGTCTTGGAGTATGATTCGGAACCCAGAGATCCTCTCATCTTGGGAAGGCCATTCCTAGCAACAGCTGGTGCTCTGATCGATTGCAGGAATGGGAAGATAAGTCTTAACATTGGTGAGTTGGTCATGACTTTTAACATGGAGAAGATGATGAAGAGACCAACCATCGATGGGCAGACCTTCTTCGTTGATACCTTCTGTGATATTGCTGAGGAGTACTTCCTGGAAATGCATCCTGAGGACCCATTAGAGAGGGCATTAGTCTGTTCGGCTGAGTCAGAGGATAAGCCACACGATGCTGCTGCTGAATACGGAAAAATACTCGATTCAGCACGACCAGTATCGATCGATACCCACCTGGTATCGATCGATACCCTGCGGCCAGAAAGGAGTTTGGCCGAAAGAACTATGCAAGCTGCTGAGCTTGGAGATTGGAGCGAGGAGAACGCTCCTAAAGTGGAACTCAAACCACTTCCTGCAAATCTAAGGTATGGTTTTCTTGGTCCTAATTCCACGTTCCCTGTAATCCTTAATGCTTCTTTGAACAACGCAGAGGTCACTTTACTGCTAAGCAAGCTGCGCAAGTATCGCAAAGCTCTTGGCTATTCTCTTGATGATATTTCAGGTATATCACCGGACCTGTGCATGCATAGGATTCATCTTGAGGACGAGTCAAAGGCTTCAGTTGAGCATCAAAGGAGGCTGAATCCAAACCTGAAGGAGGTGGTTAAGAAAGAGGTCATGAAACTCTTAGATGCAGGAGTTATCTATGCCATCTCAGATAGCTCTTGGGTCAGTCCAGTGCACGTTGTTCCTAAGAAAGGAGGGATAACAGTGGTGAAGAATGAGAAGGATGAGATGATTCCTACAAGGACTATCACTGGACATCGAATGTGCATTGATTACAGGAAGTTGAATGCAGCCACACGGAAAGATCACTTCCCATTGCCATTCATTGACCAGATGTTGGAGAGGTTGGCCAGTCATCCCTACTACTGCTTCCTTGATGGATATTCAGGTTTCTTCCAGATTCCTATCCATCCAGATGACCAAGGGAAGACCACCTTCACCTGTCCCTATGGCACGTTCGCATATAGGAGAATGCCATTTGGATTGTGCAACGCTCCAGCCACTTTTCAGAGGTGCATGATGTCTATCTTCACAGACATGATTGAGGACTTCATGGAGGTGTTCATGGATGATTTTTCAGTATATGGATCATCATTCAAGGACTGTTTGGCTAATCTGTGCAAGGTGCTACAGAGGTGTGAAGAGAAACACTTGGTCCTCAATTGGGAAAAGTGTCATTTTATGGTTCAGGATGTCATTGTACTTGGGCACAAGATCTCTGCAGCTGGAATCGAAGTTGACAAAGCCAAGATTCAGGTCATGACAAGTCTCCAACCACCTACTTCTGTGAAGGATATTCAGAGTTTTCTTGGTCATGCTGGGTTTTACAGGAGGTTTATCAAGGATTTCTCCAAGATAGCACGTCCACTCACTGCTCTGCTGTGCAAAGAGATCAAATTTGATTTCACAACTGATTGTCTTGCAGCCTTTGAGGAAATCAAAAAGGCTTTAGTGAGTGCTCCTGTTGTGCAACCTCCTGATTGGACTCTGCCTTTCGAGATCATGTGTGATGCCAGTGACTTTGCTGTGGGGTCGGTTCTGGGTCAGAGGAAAGACAGGAAGCTGCACGTCATCTACTATGCCAGCAGGACTTTGGATGATGCTCAGAGGAATTACAGCACCACAGAGAAGGAGCTACTTGCTGTTGTCTTCTCCTTTGAGAAATTCCGATCTTACTTAATTGGGAGCAAGGTGATTGTTCATACTGATCATGCTGCTCTCAAGTATCTGATGAATAACAAGGATCTCAAGCCTCGTCTCTGTCGTTGGGTTCTTCTGCTACAAGGGTTTGACATTGAGGTTAAGGACAAGAAAGGCATAGAGAATGGAGTCGCTGACCATCTCTCGCGGATGCGGATCGATACAGACGTCCCTATTGATGATCAACTACCTGAGGAAGCCATCTACTTCATTGAAACTGGGTTTCAGATGAATCTCGCAGAAAATCAGCAATTTTCACGAGTTGCAGGTTTCGGTATCGATCGATACCCTGCTGGTATCGGTCGATACCCTGGCGATTCAGAAGCTGTTTTCATCGTCGATCATTCTGTTGCTTCTAAACACCATCTCGTCGCTGCAGTAGATTCTGATAGTCCATGGTACGCTGATATAGCCAATTATCTCGCTGCAGATGCAGAGCCAAAACACCTCAAGAAGTATGACAAGAAGAAGTTCATGCGCGACATAAGGAGATTCTTTTGGGATGAACCTTACTTGTACAAGCATTGTTCTGATGGCATATACAGGAGATGCGTTGCTGAGTCAGAGGTTCCAGATGTTTTGTTTCATTGCCATGGATCAGACTATGCTGGACACTTTGCCACTTTCAAGACAGTATCCAAGGCTCTTCAAGCAGGCTTCTGGTGGCCTACCATGTTCAAGGATGCTCATACTTTCGTCTCACAGTGCGACGCTTGTCAGAGGAGAGGGAAGATCAGTAAGAGACATGAGATCCACAAAATTTCATCCTTGAGGTTGAAGTTTTCGATTGCTGGGGCATCGACTTTATGGGTCCTTTTCCATCTTCACACAAGAAGAACTACATCCTGGTTGCTGTGGACTATGTGTCCAAATGGGTGGAAGCGATAGCTAGTGAGAAAAATGACTCTGCAGTGGTTCTTAAGCTGTTTCAGACCATCATTTTCCCTCGCTTTGGAGTACCTCGGATTGTGATAAGTGATGGTGGCTCTCACTTTATCAACAAGGTTTTCGAGAGGTTGTTGAAGAAGTATGGTGTAAACCATCGTGTAGCTACTCCATATCACCCTCAGACAAGTGGGCAAGTTAAAGTCTCCAACAGGCAGATCAAGGAGATTTTGGAGAAGACAGTGAATGCTTCTACGAAGGATTGGTCTACAAAGCTGGATGATGCACTTTGGGCATACAGGACTGCTTTCAAGACACCGCTGGGTACTACACCTTTCCAAATGCTGTATGGGAAAGCATGTCATCTTCCAGTGGAGATCGAGCACAAGGCTGCATGGGCAACAAAGCTGCTGAACTTCGACATCAAGCCTGCCGCTGAGAGGAGGTTGATTCAGCGGAACGAGCTGGATGAGATCAGGCACCATGCTTATGAGAACTCGAGGCTGTACAAGGAGAGAACCAAAGCTTATCATGATAAGAAGATCATCTCCAGACACTTCGAACCAAACGACCAGGTACTTCTGTATAACTCTCGTTTGCAATTGTTTCCTGGTAAACTGCGTTCACGTTGGTCAGGTCCCTTCACAATCAAAGAGGTCAGACCACATGGTACTGTAGTGCTGATCAATCGCAAAGGCGAGGAATTCACTGTCAATGGACAAAGAGTGAAACACTATTGGGCAAAAGCCGAGATTCCAACAGGGCAGATAATGCCTTTGGATGATGCACCAACAGCCTGAATGGTGTTACAGTCAAGCTATTGACGTTAAACGAGCGCTTGGTGGGAGGCAACCCACTGGTGAGTCTGTCCTTGAGTCGTTTTTTCTTTTGATTTTCGTTTTGTTTTGAGTTCGTGTCAGAATGAAAAAGGAGCAACTCGAAATCGCCTAAGTATCGATCGATACCCCATTGGTATCGATCGACACAGATCGCGATTGATTGGTTCGTCAAGTCGATTTAAGCCAAGTATCGATCGATACCAGGCTGTGTGTCGATCGACACTCGACGTTCCAGTAAGGTAACTTCCTGTTTCTCTTCGTTTCTTCTATCCTTTTGTCTAATTTTACCTACTCTAGGCTAGATAACACTGGGGACAGTGTTGTTCAAGTCTGGGGGAGGTGTCTGCTGACAAAGTTTTTCTTTTTCTTAGAGTCAGTTGTTTTATCGAGTCAAATTGTTTTATTGAGTCAAAATTTTGTTGGAGATGATGATCCTGTGCTTGAACCTATTGATGTGATTTTGTTTTTGAGTGCACAGTGTTACAGGACCAGCTCTAAATCGACTAATGAAAAATCCAAGGACTGACCAGTTGACTAGAAAACATCCATGTCTCCAGCAGAGTTCTTCTGAAACCTGAGCCAATTTTTGCACTTCATCAATGTGGTTAGTGTTCATAGAGCTTGATTCATCATTCATATCTGATAAAGGAACCCATGTGTCTAGTGTAACAGTATCTCTCTCCCCTTAAATAAGTTGATAGATTAAGAGCATAAAAGATTGAAATGATTTTCTTCTGAGTAGAGGGTTAGGAAAATTTCCAGCGATCCCATTATTCTACTTAAGAGGGGATGATCACACAAAGGTTTGGAAGCGAGGCTAGGATTTTCCTATGATGCCATTATTCGCCTACATCCTTTGATACATAGATAGGGAAGAACCAGGGATTTGGTGGCAAACACCATCAATACTCGCGTCTCATACCTTGACGTGTATATGCTAAGCTGAAAATAAAAAATAATAAGAACATAATAAGTAATAAGTCTGGGGGAGAGAAATTGATACAAAAAGTGTGAAAAAGGGTGGTTCCTTTGTCTTGATATTGTCTGGTAAAGAGTCTAGAAGGTTCTTGAATATTAACTGCAGAGATGAAACTGGCGATGAAGGTTTTACCTGAACAATGCTGTGGGATAATGTATGGAGTCTGGAAAAGCTGCGAATGTCTACGGAGAAGTACATGGTGGTTAGATTGAAAGCTGGTTAGGTGACATTTGGGTACTTGGAAAGAAGGTCATTTCGATGGTTCAGGAACAGGTGAGTCTCCGCGTTTTCAAACCTCTTTCTCTGGTTTAGTCTTTTATTTGCTTGAGGGCAAGCAAAGGCTAAGTCTGGGGGAGTTGATATATCATGGTTTTTACCCTGTTTAGGCCATGATATAAGTCCTTTTATAGAGTCTTTTCTAGTGTTTTGGAGTCTTTTAGAGTCTTTCACAGGTTATAGCACGTTTGGAGCTTAATTGGAATTATTGGATCTTTTTGGAGCATTCTGGAGCAAGACTGAAGTCTGATGACTAAGAGCCCGATCTGAGCACCAAGCATCGATCGATACCCCCTGGTATCGATCGACACTCATCGAGATTTCATGGGCCGCGACTTTTTATGAAGTTTTGGAGAATTGCAAAAGTGCCCAGAAGACTTCGATAATTACAAGAAGGCCCCAAGTCGTGATTTAGGTTATAAATAGGAATTTACAGCCATTGTTTAGGCTATGCTTTATTTTGCTTTAGTTTAAGAGAGATTTTGGTGAGAGACAAGTCTGGTTTCCCTTCGTCCGAGATCATATCTCAAAACCTTGTTTCTCTTTCTGATTTTATATAAGAGTATTTATTCAACATGTTTATTGATTTAATATTCATGTCTGAGTAGATCACCTGTTAGGTTTAGGGTTTTCTCATAGGGATTTCAAGGAATGCTAGGTTGATTATCTGTTAGGATTCACTATCTGATTAGTTCTTCACCTTAGGTTGTTCTCAAAGCTAATTCTAGATTAATCACCTAGAACTTAGATCTTAGGATAATTGATTAGGCACGAGAGTGCGATTAATTACCTGATAGAACCTAGGTGAGCAAATTAATTATTCGCAAAGAGATTTGGTTTAATTAATTTGTGAACATATCAAACTTGAACTTTAAAGCTGATTTAGAATTTAGGATTCGCAAAGAGATTTGGAATTCCTAGGATTTAGATTTAGATAGTTTTCGCAACGAGAGTTGGTTAATTATATTTTAGTGATTTGAGTTCTAGAACAGTGCTTAATCCGAATCCTGTTAGTTAATTTAGCTGCATTCATTGATTTCCTGAGAAATACCCTAAGCCTACATTCCTCCATTGAATTTACAAACGCTTTTACTTGCAACCCTGTTTTCAATTACATCATCTGGTTTAGCTTGTTTCTGATCTATATAATCTATCGAGTGATTCTTGAGTTCTTGTGTTCGACCCCTTGATTTACTGCAGCAACTGCTTTAGTACTTTTTAGGGTATTAAATTGAGCATATCAGTATTGCAATGAGTTGACTCGTTTGGTTAGGTTGTTTGTCGGTATGTGCACGAACCGTGCACGAGTCACAATATGAACACCAATGACAACAATATAATAGTCTTAGATATACAATCATCTGAGAGTTTTCTAGCTAACTATTACATCTCAAGAATCAAAATTAGGGCCTAATTTTGTTTTATTAAAATCCTAAATCCTTAACCTTAAAGTGTTAACAAAAAAATCATAACCCTAATGTTTCGAAAAAAACCTTAACTTGCAAAACAAGCAAATTTTGGACTCTTAATCCTTGAGTGTAAGTCTTTAGGGACGTGGCTCACTTCATTCTAAGTTGGGCTAGAGGAAAAAGTTGGCACAAAAAATGAATGAAATGAAATGAAGAGTTGGACCAAATGAAGCCATTAGAAGAATAGTCGGGTTTTTTTCGGGTTAAGAAAAACCCATAAGAGGAAGAAAAGAATAGGGAGTATTTTAAAAGGATCCTAAAGTTTCATTAGCCTAATTTTCGTGTTCCATAACTAAAATAAGAGAAGTCCAAAAGCTAAAGGCCATAAATAATCATTAAGGACAAATTCGACTTTCTGCAATGAGGCATATGTTTTCACTTCACCTCTATATCAAGACGAGCCACGAGTTTGTGAGGAATATAGAGTGTTATTGCGGTGATGCCATGCCGGAATCACTTTGGAGCGACCACCGACCAGCCACCATGAAGGAGGAGCCACCGCAGCTATCTAAAAGGAGGAAGAAGGCAGATCTGACCCGTTTTGGAGGAGGGGAGAAACGGATGGGCAAAACATTCTGGATATGATCAAAACTTTCAGGGTATGTTCTCAATGTTGGATCAATTTTTTAATAAAGCCAATAAGCTTATTAAATTGAATGAAAGTGAATGAGAAATAGGCCATTGGGCTCATAGAAAAGTCATAAGTTTATTTGCTTAGTGGTTAAAGAGGAAAATGTTTATCCCACATTGGAAACTTTGGAGAATTAGACCTCATTTCTCTGGTTATATATTCACACGCCTCTAGTCTCATTCATTTTACACGCTTTCTCAAAGCAAAAACAAAAGAACGCTTTCTCAAAGCAAAAACAAGAGAAAGTTTCCAGCAATCTCTCATTTCTTTTCAAGTAAGTGTCTCGAGAGTATAGCGTAGTATTTTGTTCGCAGATTCTATAATCGAGTGTCGTGATTATAGTCTCATATACGGTTGTATCATGGAATTCAGAATCTCTTTTTGCCGCCACACTGCGGGAGATTTAATGAATTAAGGAAAAGTTCATACTCGCCTATGTGTATTCATCTTTCCATTAATCTCTCTTTTCATATCGTTTCTCCGTTTCTAAGTCGTTTATTCGCAGTTTTCTAATCCTGATTTTTGAGGTATTACACTCAACTCCTAGATCTAGATACATCCAAAAGCGTCTTCCCCTTCGGAATTACGGTTTAAAAGTTGCTATCATTTCTCGAGACATATCTGCGAAGATCGAATCTACGAGCAGCCCACTTAGGAAGCATTTTCTCGTCGATCCAGAAGGAGACACATGCCGATCTACATACAGTTGGAAATTTCACAGAGTCATCTTAACATATCTTATTTCCGATGTCAAATCCAAGGTATATCCAGAACGCTATCACCATTTTGTTTCTCGGCAATGAATTTATCCAAAACCAAAAAAACCATAAACCTTAGATCTAGATATGTTTTTCGCGCAAGTAACCCAAAATCCTAAATCTAGTTTTCCTAATCTGAAAATCCTTTCGGAAACCCAAATCCTATTTTGGGAAGTTTTCGTTTTTGGAAAGAGTATTTCGAGAAATTTCTGTTTTGGGAAATATTCCATTTTAGGAAAGTTATAATTTTAGGAAACCCTATTTTAAAACATATCATGAATGAAAACTCTATTTCCAATCACAAAGTTCATGATGCCACTTCTCAACCACAACCGCTCAAACCAAATTTTTCCAAGTTCTATCAAACTAAGGTGGGGATATGTTATAATAATTTCTCTAATACTTTATTTAGTTTATTAATATGCGCATTGTGTTTATGTAGATGAATGGATGTGTGGTGTTGGTTATTGCTTGTTGTTAATGATGTTGATAGTTGTTGCATGAGTAATTACACATATGCATCATTCATACATGATAATCGGATTAAGAAAAATTAATGTTTAAAAGAAAAATGGTTGGAAATGGTATTGTCAAATATGGAAGTTAGTAATGGAGGATAAGATTTGCATGTGTGGCATGATCATCCATTGTGTGTCCCCACGTCATGGGGGTGAGCCATGAAGCACGATATTGTTCATTGGCTATACGAAGGACAAGATGTGAAGTGTATTGGCATGGTCACATGAAGGATTCATTAGTGAGTGGGGACCAAACGGTTGACAAACCGGAAATGATACATATAATGTTAAAAGAATGAGAATGATTAAGGAGAATGAGTACCTTGAGTTGAGACCCTTGATAATGTGAAAGAGTTAGGATATGTGTGTTTGGGGTATTGCATGAACATTATTAGCTGCATGTGTTAATTTGATTTATCGGCTAAGCATGTTGTGTGTATTAGTGAATTAAATAGTGTATTGTGGATCTCGTGTCCACTGAATTAAATAGTGTATTGTGGATCTCGTGTCCACCATCCCCCATTGAATAACGTTGGTTCATTTAACGGCAGGTGTTACTATTCATCGAAACTCGACGACCACTATTCATAACCAGAAAACATATTGTTATCATCGTTAACAATGTCATGTTAACCCAGTTAACATCGTTAACATATAATTAGTATCGTTAACATTGTCATGTTAACCCAGTTATCATGTTTATTTTTATGAAATTATCATGTTAAACCAATTATCATATCATAAATTATCGTGTTAATTCAATTATCATTTCGCAGGAAAATGTGAAATATGGAAATATAAAAATTAATGTGATAATCCGATTATCCTATCATATAAACTATGTGTTATTGGTTATCTAACTTTGTTATCATCACAAATGTATACTGGTAATCTATTGGATAACTTTGTTATAATCTATTGGATAACTTTGTTATTGATTAGTTTCAACGTAATTAACACATAAAATTAGAAGAAAAACAAAAAAAATTAAACACCACCACAGTGGGTGACGCCGTGTCCGGCGTCGCCTCCGTCGGGGGTTTTTTCCGCCGGCATCGTCATCCTCGCCTCCGTCGCCGGCGTCGACTTCTTCTTCTTCCGTCATGAATAGTAATTCATGAGAGAGAAAACAAAAATGAAATTAGTTAGAAAATGTGGGGTTAAATTAGGGGTAATATGAGTAAGTGGTATTTAATAATATGGAAATTAATTTTTGGAAAAAGTTAATTGTAAAATTAGGTAAGTAGAAAGAGCAATAAAATTACAGCATAAATATCCTTCTCTATTTCAAATGATTACAACAATGCCATTTGACTTGAAAACTGTGTTAGCAACTAATAAAGCCGGCGATACTGTTCATCCACCATCCCGGTGACACTGTTCATCACACGCGACAATGTTCATTCCACGCGACATTGTTCATCCAAAATTGACGATATTAATAATCATGCCGATCCGTCGACAATCGTCGACAAAGTTAACATGTTATAAATTATCGAATATTATTGTTAACACGTTACAAGTTTCGGATATTATTGTTAGCACATTAACATATTTATATGTTAATTGGGTTAACACGATAACATATTTAATAAGCAAGTTAACCAAATAGTTATCTACTAAATATTGGATGATGAATAGTGTCTTCGAGTGTAACGTGATGAACAGTGTCGACGTGATGAATAGTGTCGTCGTGACGAACAGTGTCGACGTGACGAACAATGTCGGAATTATTAGTATCATCGACCTATGATGAACAGTGTCGCACAGATAAACAGTGTCGCACGGATAAACAGTGTCTCGTGGATGAACCGTGTCAACGGATGGTGGATGAACAATGTTGCCGGCTTTATTAGTTGTTAACACAGATTTTGACAGTTTTGAGCAGTTTTCAAATCAAATGGCATTGTTGTAATTATTTGAAATAGAGAAGTATATTTGTGGTGTAATTTTTTTTCAATTTCTACTTATCTAATTTTACAATTAACTTTTTTCAAAAACTAATTTTTTGGTCAACGTATGTTTTTCATGCAAATGACCATTAAATTAGTCTTTTGCATATGAACAATATTTGTAAAATAGTGTTAAAAATGTACACTTAATTTACATGTTATTTAATTGCACTCATGATTTAATATGTTATTACTCATGATTTAATATGTTATTTAAAAAATAAATATCTCCAAAAATATAAATGTGTTATATAGTGTACTAAGTAATTATATAGATCCTAATAAATAATAATAAATCACACAATGGTCTGGCGAAAACATAAATCTATTCGATAAAATAGATGTCTACATAAAAAAAGGGTAATTGCAAAATCTATGATTTCTTTATACCAAAATTAACACCCCCTTTTTTACACTGTACAACATCTACTATGCATATTAAAAAGTCCATCTCACCCTTATATCTTCTAACTAATTACATGTTACTTTTTCTCTCTCATGAATACTATTCACGACGGAGAAAGGAGGAGAAGAAGAAAGAAGAAGAAAAAGAAGAAGATGGACTTTTTAATATGCATAGTAGACGGCGGTGACGGCGGTGACGGCGGTGACGGCGGTAACGATGGTGATGGCGGTGACGATAACAAAGTTTTCCAATAGATTATCAGTATAATGTTGTTATGATAACAAAGTTAGATAACCAGTAATACATAATTTCTATGATATGATAATCCGGTTATCACGATAATTTTTATATTTTCATATTTCACATATTTCTATAAAATAATAACTAGATTAACACGATAATTGATGATATGATAACTGATTTAACATGACAATGTTAACGATACAAACTATATGTTAACGATACTAACAATGAGTTAACGATGCTTACAATAATAATTGAGTTAACATGACAATGTTAACGATGCTAACAATATGTTTTTCTGACGATGAACAGTGGTCGTCGAGTTTTGATGAACAGTAACTCCGATCGTTGATGAACAGTGTCACCGGATTATTGTGTCAGAAAATGAGTTTTCAGACCAATGGCATTTTTGTAATTATTCAAAAAAGCAAATGACATTTTGGATTTAATCATTTTTTCTCTTTCTTACTTACCTAATTTACATATTATTATTACTACTTATCTAATTTATCAATCAACCATTCATATTCACTTAAATCACCCTAAAAAAAAATAGCATGTTATGGGATTTACACTATATAAGTAAACTGTTTAAGAACTCCATTTGATAAGTATTGCAATGAGCCGACTCGTTTGGTTAGGTTGTTCGTCATTTAAATAGGTTGTTCGTCGGTTTGTGCATGTACGTGTACCAGTCACAATATGAACACCAAGGACAACAATATGTTAGTCTTAGATATAAGATCTTCCGAGAGGTTGCTAGCTAATGTTCATTATCGATCAATCTGTGTTTTAAATAAGAAATTGAGCTTATGATCAATATTAATCAATTAAAAAGAACTGCTAGATAAAGTCACATATCAAAATAACTTGATGAATCTGAGAGCAATTACAAATAAAATATATCATTAAAGGTACGAAACAAGCCACAACAAACAAACAAATATGTTATTATACCTTATAACCTCAATATTGGTATTAGTGTTGCGAACGATTTAACGAATTCAATGTCAAGAATAAAACGAAAACGCAAAGCTCTCCACAAGAACTAATGATCCCTGGCTCTACAAGGCCAAAAACTATATGTAATCCATGTAATGATGAAACTTTTGCGCTGGTAAGTAACATACCTCTTCTTAATCTTCTTCCATCTTTCTAATTCACCGCATCGGCTTCTTTCTTGTTCTCTCTGTTGTACTCTTCCATCTCATTGAGCCAGAGATCAGCAAACTCGCAATTCTTCCAAGCATCAAACCAAGGCCCTCCCCGAGTATAGTGCACGGCCTTAGGCTGCGTGGCCGGATCGTTCTCAACGACCCTGTTATGCCCTTCAAGGAAGTTCCACACAAAAGGAATAGACCCAATCTCTTCATCCTCCAGCCACTGGAACCTATGAAGGAAAGCACCGGTCTGAGTGTTTACAGCCTCGGGGTTCAATGTCTTGTTCTTGGGGTGTCCGCAATTGTAAAGCACCATAGAGGACCAGTTCTTCCTTGGGTACACGGTTTGAACAGCACCATCCATCTTAGTAGTCTCTTTAGGAGTGTAATCATGTTGAACACACATGATCGCGTATTTGTCATCGATCAAATCAACGAGTTCCTTAATGTCAGCGAGGTAGAGGAAATCGCAGTCCACGAACATAGCCCAGCCTTGGTAATTAGACAAGTGCGGAGTCAAGAAACGAGAGAAAGAGAACTCAGTGCTCTCTAACTGACCTCTTTCTCTCCAATACAGACCTTTCTTCCTGAGATCTGATTGAACAATCGGTATGATCTCTACAGGGATTGAAGATCGCTTAGTGATCGAATGACGACAGACTTGGTAAGCAAGATCCTCTCGTGGATCGTAACCAACGAAGATCTTAAAAGGTTTCTTCTCGTAAGAGCCATTGCAGGTTGCAGATTCGGTATCGCCGTTGCTCATGGTCATTGTTGTTTTGGATCTGCGTTTAATTTCAGAGCAAAGTAAAGATCTACATTTTTCAAAAATTCAGAGAATTGTTATGAAGCAAAACCATAAAAAAAAATGAAACCATAAAATCGAAGTAAAACAAAGAAATCGACATTAAATTTCCAGAACTCGATCTCGTTACGCTAACCATTTTTTTCAAGATTCACCGGATCGTGATGAAGAAAAACTAACAAAATGCGAATCAAGTGAAATCTACTAAGCCAGAAAAACGGGAATTGCCGTAATTAGGCATCGTCAAGCAGCATGAAACCTTAAAATCGAAGTGAAAACAAAGAAATCGACATTAAATTTCCAGGAAATGAAGAAAGAAAACAGCATCGCCGTTTGTTAGATCTATCACATTACGCAAAGCATTTTTCAAATTTCAAAGAATCGTGATGAAGCAAAACCGTGAAAATGCGATTCAAGTGAAATCTAGTAAGCCAGAAAACGGAAATTGAGAGCTATGACCATAGGATCGAAGTAAAACTTTCAGGGGCTGAGGAAGAAAACAACGTACCTGGATCTCGAGAAAATGCTTGGAGAGAGCGAAAAAGAATCCACCGACACAAAAGGATTTTTCTCTGTTTCTTAAGATTTTTTTTTCTTTTTATTTTGGACTTAAATTGGAAAACCAAGAGAAAGAGATTTGGAGCGATAAAGGAGGAGAGTGGATGAATCTGAATTTAGAAATTAACTAATAATATGAGAGAGAGGCACTCGGAGTTGACCCGCGTGTTGACTTGGAGTCGGCGTGAGTTTTATGCGTTGCCTCTCTTCTTTGCCATGTGGTCGAGGCTCGTCTACACGCTGTGTGCTGCTGCGCCTTATGTTTTTAGCGCTTTAAAAAAAATAATATATATATATATATATATATATATATATATATATATTAGGATTTAATCCACGCTATAATTAGTGTGGATAATTTTTTTTTTAGAAATTGTTTTGAAATTTTAAAAAAATTGTTTTTATTTGAATTTTATAATATGTTTAACTCCGAATTATAGATAGGGTTGTCAAACGGAATAATTTGTCTATTTAACTCGTTTTGTAGTAGACTAAAATATAAAATATTATTCAGGCTAACTCATAAAACCTATAATTTTGAAAACATAACTATATTATGCACCGTTTAATGACTCTAGTTTGTGGTTAGTTCACAAACTTTTTAAAAAATCAATTTTCTTGTGTCTAACTTTTTATAAAATTAGTAAAATATTTTTGAACTTTTATTTTGATATAAATTGAAATAAAATATAATAAATTATAGTGAAAAATATATCAAGATTTCGTAGATTTTTTTTTTGGAATATATATGGATTGATTATTATTTTAAAATATATAGTTGATTACACCTTTAATGCAAAATAAATATTTTTCATATTCTTATTATTAATTGTAAAAGACAATTATATCATTTCTTATTTCAATTATTCTTTGTTATGTGTAATGTCATTTCATGTAATAACTTACAAAACAAAGTTCATTTTCAAAAATATCTTCTTAAATAATATTATAGAGATATATTTTTGAAGAATTACAGTGTATACCTCTATAAATGATTTTTATTTTGTGGACAACACATATGTTTGATCAGAAAAGATAAAACCTAAGTAGGACTAATTACAAAGTGGAAATCGAGTAAACACTTTATCAGTCTAATACAAATTGAAGTCAAATGGATAAATTTGAAAGGTGCTCAATTGGTTATTTTTGGACACGCTAAAACCTACACTCAAGAATTTGGAGTGATTTGAAAATAAAAAAATGATATGCAAGAATCTCAATGAACACAACAATGTAAATAATGACGAGATTCGACGAATCGGATTTATATTGATTTAGGTGTGAGAATACAAGTGTTTTAAGAGCTTGTAGAGCGTACAAAGTATTGAATGAATAGAAGATGATGTTCAACAAAGGCTCTTGTCCCTTTTATAGCCCTTATCTTGTTAGACAACTCCGCGATCTCCGGGCCTAACATGCTTTACGTACTCTCAATATTTTCGTGATCTTCCTTGATCTTCTCTGGACTTGATCAACCGTCAGCTAGATTTTTGGAGTACAACTTGCCGCTTCAACACTCCCTTGCGATATGGGCCCTTTCTAGCCGAATGGGCCTTCCTCTTGTTGGTTCATTACTTGATTGTAGCTGGGCTTTTCGTGGACCGAATTTGGTGTCAAATTCAACACCAACAATTGTCCGCATCCCTTTAAGCGTGGGTTCAAACTTAAATGGCGAGAATATTCGAAAAACACCACTTATTCCCTTTTTGGCATTTAAAATCTGATTTGATCGTTTGTCAAAAATCGACGACCAGTATCGATAGCATGCAATATGATGTACGACTGAAATGAGAGGATGTGAAAGGATATTGACTCTTGAACGGATAGCGCCGAATCACGGGAAAATATTTTGCAATCATGACAATTATTTTAAATTGACGATCTTGATAACTGCAGTAAATACAGCGTATAAATCCAACTTCTCACGTCTAATAACTGCACGCGCTTCCACTTCGTTTAAAGTAACTACTTATATCCTTTTTACTTTGCCTTTTCGGTTTTTCAGTTCTATACTTTCTCATATTCTTCTCTTGCGAACAGAGAATTCTGATTTTTCTCTCTTCTACAAAACTGGTTTCGACTCGATCGCTTTGCTCGAAATTTGTCTCCTTTTCTCTTTTTCTTTGATGGCTCGCTTCAGTCCGCACATAAATTGGATTGTTATCCACGTCAATCTAGACAACCTTCACCTCCTTTATGGGGTTCCCCAACACCGTGGAGATAACCCTTATGAGGTCCGATGAGACGCCGGAAACGGTTCGACCCGGTTATTGTGATGTATATACCACATACTTCGAGAGTTGCAGCTTATCTTTCCCGATACCGAGCTACATACTCGACTAGTTAGCAGATCTCGTAATTGCAGATTCCCATATGAATCTGAACTTTCTCTGTCATGCGATCGGATTGGCGGTTCGGGCCCAGGAAAAAGACATCCCCTTCGGCTTAGAGGAGCTTCACAAGATGTGCTCCATTAAGCACAATAATCATTTTGACGGGACTTTTTATTTGTCTCCGCGAGCTCATCGCAAGGTCTTTGTAGGGATTCCGACGAGGGATGACCGTTGGAAGGAGAAGTTCTTCACACGCTATATGAATCAAAATAATGATTTCACGTTGATAAATACCGAGATGTCGCTTAATGACGTTTAGATCCAAGAGTTTAAACACCACACATTTCCTTGTGTCATCTCCGATTATCTTGTAAAGTACAATTACAAACCTGAATACACGTTTGATAAGCATGTGCTCTATAACATGAACTCATTGGCAGAAATTTTATTTAATAAGATGCGGATTAGTACAAATGTGTACCATTAACTGTGAGTAAATTTTCAATAATGTGATAGAAAAAATATGGAGTATTATAACTCCAATCACATGGAGTATTATAACTTCAATCACATGGAGTATTATATATAACTAAACAAGATATTTGTATAGGTTAGACTTTTTATCTTGTATATAATATAGTATCTGAACGGAAAGATGAAAACATAATTTTTACAGCTACAACAAAAAATATTAATAAAAAATGCAACTAAAACAAAAAAAATTTGTAGTTACATCTGTTTAACCATATTCATCTTCGTCTTGGTACAAGGTAGATTTGGTTTTTTTATGAGCTTTCGTTAATTATTGTGCATTTAGTTTTTTTTTTTTCTACTGCAAATGATATCTTTATTAATTTGATGTTAAAAAATCTGAATACAATGTTTTTGTTAACCAGTTCGGCGGATAAATACAATCGGAGAAATAAATATTGTTTGGAGGTCCATTCCGAGCTAGTAGATGAGCAACCATATTACCATCTCGTTTGACTTGGGTAAAGAATATTCTTGAAAATTTATTTTTCCAATCTTCTATATCATCTATAAGATTGAGAACCGTAATGTCTTTATCTTCTACTTGGAGAATCTTAAACAAACTTTCATTGTCGCCTTCAAATATTATTGAGTCATACCCTCTTGCCCATACACTTTGCATTGAGTTCAACAACGCCTTACCTTCTGCTTCAAGACTTGATATAGCTGTCCCTAAATTAGCCGAACCCCAAAATTGAGCAACACCTTGGTCATTCCTTACAATCCATCCACCAATAACTCTTCTTGTAACTGGGTCAAAAGCAGCATCATAGTTGCATTTTAAAGTATGCCCCTCAGGTCGTCTCCATTTCGAGACAATTAGAGATTTGTTCAATTTTTTGGTTATATCTTCTTCATTTGATGCCTTTATCCATTCATCAACATCAGCTATGGAGAACTCTATATCTTTTTTTGGTTTAATCCTTTTTTTGTTAAAGATTAAGTTATTTCGTGCTTTCCAAATTCTCCACATTATCCACCATGGTAGTAGTTTCTGATGTTTGCTTAGGTCTTGTGATCCTTGTAAGTCCAAAATATACCGAATAGTTTCCTCAATATCTTGAGAAGGGTTAAATAAACAAGGAAAAGGTAAAGAAGACAATCTCCAAGTAGTTATCGAGATTGGACAGGTGAACAGCATATGATTTATTGTTTCCGGTTCTCTGCAACATCGCTGACAAGTTTGATCCATAATAACTCCTCTTGTGCATAGACGTGTTGCTGTTCCAATGGATTTTGTTAAAATACGCCAGATGAAATGTTTTATCTTTGGCATAATTTGTAACTTACAAACTCTATTTTTCAACAACGGATCACCATTTGGAGAGGGCAGTTGAATTTCAGGGTTATTGTGATGTCTCGAGAACCAGTACCCTGAAGCAACTGTATAATTTCCATTTTTTGTGTAGTTCCATTTGATTCTATCTCGAGAAGGTCGTCTAGCCAAATACAAAGAATTGACAATCTCTCTGTCCTCATCGTTTAGAATATGTCGAAGTCTCTCCTCATTCCAACATTGAGATGACCCTTGATTTGTGATTAATTCAACAACAGTGCTTTGATTAAACAATTCTTGCGTTTCTGCCGGTCTAGGTGGATCGGATGGTATCCAATTATCTTGGAAAATTCTTGTATCCTTTCCATCACCAATAATATACCTTGAACCTTTTTTTAGCAGAGAAATTCCTTCTAATAACGAACTCCATCCAAAAGATTGGTAAGGACGCTCTTTTGCTTTAAAAAGATGATGATCTTTAAAATGCCTAGCCTTATATAACCGAGAAAATAAGCAGTTGGGCTGAGTAAGTAATCTCCATGCCTGTTTTGCCAAAAGCGCATCATTGAATTTAGCCAAGTCTCTGAATCCCATTCCTCCTTCACCTTTAGTATATTGCATCCGTTTCCAAGATATCCATGGAATACCACGATGTTGTGCTCCTTTTTCCCACCAGAAACGCATAAGAATTCCTTCCAATTCAGCAATAACTTGTTTTGGTAGTTTAAAACATGACATTGAGTAGACGGGCATGGATATTCCAACTGATTTGATCAAAACCTCTTTTCCGGCTTGAGATAGAAATCGAGTGTTCCATCCCGAAGTACGTTCTTTTACTTTATTTATTATATTATTGAACATCTCTTTCTTTATTTATTATATTATATACTTTATTTATTATATTATTACTTTATTTATTATATTATTTAGGTAATCCTAGATACTTTCCACCTCCTCCGTGGTTTTCGATCTGAAGAATACGTTTTAATTTTTCCTGTTTATCTCCATGGATTCTTGAACCAAAAGTGATCATCGATTTAGATTGATTAATCTTTTGTCCTGAACAGAGTTCATAAACTCTAAAGACTTCTTTAATTGCTGAACAATTTTTTTGATTGGCCACGCAAAAGAATAAAGAATCGTCAGCAAATAACAAGTGAGTTATGGATGGAACCCCATTGCCAACTCTGATTCCGTTTATCTTCTTCTTACGAACATTCACCTCCAACAGATGGCTCATGACATCAGCACATAAAATAAACAGATAGGGAGACAAAGGATCTCCTTGTCGAAGACTTCTCTCTGGGATAATTTTTCCTTGAGGATTTCCGTTTATCAAAACAGAGTAACTGACCGATCGGACAATTCCCATTATCCATTTGATCCATAATTGTGAGAAGCCAAAAGCTCGCATAGTTTCCTCCAAAAATTTCCATTCCACTCTATCATATGCTTTGCTCATGTCTGTCTTAATAGCCATATATGTTTGCGAAACTTTTTTTCGTGATTTCAAGGAGTGCATCAGCTCGTGTGCTATTAAAACATTATCCGAGATAAAACGCCCCGGGATGAAAGCTTACTGGGATTCTGAGACTATCAAATCAAGGGACCTTTTTAATCTTTTAACCAATAGTTTTGAGACAATCTTGTATAACACATTGCATAGCGCTATCGGTCGATAATCCGATAAAGTAACAGGTTTTTTGATTTTCGGTATCATACAAATATTCGTATGATTGACACCATCTTCAAAAATACCCGTATGGAAGAAAACACGTACTTCTTTAATTACTTCCTTACTAACTATTTCCCAGCAATCTTGGTAAAAACGGGCTGTTAATCCATCTGGCCCCGGAGCTTTATCAGCTCCAATGTCGCATATCGCCTCATATATTTCTTTATCTGTGAAATCACAAATCAGTTCTTTATTTATTTCCTCTGTAACTGTTGGTTTGAATTCCGAAAAAATGTTTGGAATAGATCTGTTATTATCACTCCGATATACGCTTTTGAAGAAATCTTCCGCGTGTTTTCCAATTGCATAATCTCCTCTATACTCGATTCCATGTTCATCTTTAATCATCTGAATTCGGTTCCTAGCATACCGAGATTTTGTACATGCTTGATAAAATCGTGTGTTTCGATCTCCTTTAGTTAACCAAGTAATACGGCTTTTTAATTGCCAATATACTTCTTCGTCTCTATAAGCTCGAGTTAAATCACATCGTAATTGAGGGATTCTTTGTCGTAAAAAACTCCGCGACGAAGATGATGCAATATCCAACTCAATTTGTAAATCTTCAATACGTTTTGCTGAATTTAACTTGGAAACTTTTTTACAATGAGCCATTGAGATTCGGCATTCTCGAATTCTATCAGATACATTATGATTACGTTTTAGGCGAGGAGAGTGCCAACCCTTATACACGTAGTCCTTGAATTCTTTGATCTGAAGTAACCGTTTATCAAAACGGAACTGTTTTCGTTGATTCTCGGCGACAAAAGCAATATTAGTCACCACTGGCCTATGGTCGGAACCATACATACGTAGATATTCCGCCTCTGATGCTGGAAATCTAGACAACCATTCTGAATTTACCACAACACGGTCTAGACAGCATTTAATAGTATGTTTTCCACGTTCTCCAACCCATGAAAATCGATCTCCCTTAGCTCGTAAATCTGAGAAATCGCAAGAACTATACATATTTCTGAAATCCAAAAACGTTTGTTCCTCTCTCAAAGGTCCTCCTTGTTTTTCATCATTCGAGAGGATTTCGTTAAAATCTCCAACTAAAATCCATGGTCCTTGTCTTAGTTGATTCATACGCTCTATCCTTTCCCATAGTTCATGTCTATTCTTTGGAACCGGATCTCCATACAAACACGACAAATAGAAATCCATTCCATTAAATTCAACATAAACGTCAATCATCCTAGAAGATTGGAAAAGCTTGTTTAAGTACACAGTTTTTTTCCAAAATACAGCTATCCCCCCACTTCTGCCACAAGGGGGGATTGAAATTATAAAGTCAAATCCTAAAGAAACACAACCATCCCTAACAACATCACACTTATTAATAGTTTCACATAGAAATAGTATATCAGGACATACAGTTCTACATATTTCCTGTAACCTAGCTTTGGTTAAAGGAGATTCCATGCCCTGACATTTCCAAGAAACTATCTTCATATTGACAGTGGGGGTACCGGGCCCCCCGCGCCTCCGTCACATGATCCTTGTGATTCACATAATTCTGCATTGATCGGATACAAAACCATCTTCTCCTTAACCATTGGAGCATCAAGCAATGCTTGTACCACTACTTTCTTACGTTTAACAATATGTGCATCGTCTCCTTGATTCACAAAGCCAGCAAAAACATCAAGATATTCATCTTCACGAAATTTACCTTTGGCCAAACACTTCTTTTGGTAATCTTCTTCTTCGATTTCATTTCTGAAATTCTCCATACCATTCGACATTTCAGAGAACTCCATTCCATTCACCATCACTTTTCCAGCCTGATCGATTTCAGGGATCAAGGTATGCCCGACATCAGCGTACAGGTCCTCTGTATTGACAGAGATTTCATTTTCATACTCCCGCATCATCTTCTCAATCTCACGTCGCTTCCTCTTACCGAAACCAGAATTTGTTTCATGGTGCACTCGAGATTGAACAAACCGCTTCTTCTCCGTTGTCATATCTTCATCAATCGTTATCGAAGGAGAAAAGGTACTACCTGGTGGGACAGAGGACGGTCCAGCAACCGTCATACCATGATGCACATTTTCAGATTCGCTGTTGTCGATGTTTGGATTATCAGACTCTCTTCGATTATCGTCTCCATCATCATTGGAAACGTCATCACCATCATCATTATGCATAGGACATTCCTTCCCCTCGTGAGTGAGCATTCCACATTTCACACAGAAGTTACGAAGCCGTTCATATCTGAAAGATAGAATCGTGTTTTCCCCTGGAGAAAACTGAAAGTTTCTCTGAAAACGAAGAGGGTTGTCAATGTTCCAATTGATCTTAAGCCTCACATAATCCACCATATTAGTACCCTCGTTGAAATCAGAACAAACCACCGGTCCCAAAGTATCCCCGATGAAAACCACCATCTCTTGATTCAGAAATTGGGATGGTATTCCCCGAATCTGTACCCAGAAAGGGATAATCTTCATTGCTTCTTCAGGCATGTTTGGGAACCATCGTTGTGTGACAATCATCCATTCGCTGAAACTCCATGGACCTCTTCGCAGGATCAAGTTTAGCGCCTCTTCGTTTTGAAAAACAAACTGAAACTCTGTTGGAGAAACTATTCTGCCAACAACCGTGTCGCCCATTCCCCACAACCGAGGCATTTGTCCGATTAAGGCCCTCATATTCTGCCTTCTGTTGTTGAGAAGTGATCCAACGATTGCGAATCTGTTCGCTTGTACCGCTTGGCCGCAAACAGATTGTGGAAGTGCAATCGGAGCATTTGTGGACCCCAACTGAATATCTTGCATCTTTCGTCTGATGTTATCACTCATCGTGTTTGATAGTCGCAGAGAGATACTCTCGAATGATTGAATTGCAGGAATATATAAAAGGTTGGGCCATTGTGGTTTCCGAAGGGAAGTTGAGAGAAGAGAAAGAAAACTGCAACAACCGCCTGAGCACAAACTCAACGGACAATAACCGACGAGTTTGACCCATGAAAATCGGTATGTAACTGTCGGACATGAACTCTCTGTAGGAGAGAGACAGAATTTTTGGAAATCGCCATTGCAATCGCCAGGAGAGAGAAGAGAGGGAAAAGTCATTTTTTATACATATATTGTGCATTTAGTTATTTTTTGTATGTGAGCATTAAATGTTGTAAATTAATTATATTTTTCATAGACTTACTAAATTGATACAATATGATGTTTATCAATATTAAATGATACAATATGATGTTTATCAGTGTAGTTTGTTTATTACTACTTTTGGTCACTTGTTACTTCTTAAAAACTCATCATGAGCAAAATTTGTCATTTCTTACGGGGTTGTTGCACTCTTATGATTTAGATCATCGTGCTTTTTGCTTTAAGAAAGAGGGGTTTTTGAAGGTTGATTTTGTCCTCGAAGACGTTCTGTATATTACTGGATTTTCAATTGACGGCGAACATGTATTTCTTTTTAATTTTACTTCATTTCCGGATTTGTCATTTGTTATTTATTATATGCTCCATTGGTAAATGTATTGGGATATGAGACCATCGACTATGTAGGTACAATTACACAATATTTGAAAATAAGTAGAAATGATGCTAAAGCATATTGTTTCTTATAAAGACATCAAGTAATTCCTATATCATCGATACTACATAGTTGCAATCCCACTTTGAAAATTTGCCAGAGGATAATGAAGATATGGATTTAGAGCCTTACTTTATGGCATATCTCATGTTCCTGGTGGGAACTGTGGTTATCCCGAGCAATACCGAAGGTATTTCTCCAATGTTTTTACCAATCCTACAAAAAGACGAGCTCAACAAGTATGCTTGAGGCGCAGCAATGTTGGATGTCCTAAAAAAATCATTAGATGCAGTGAAGGATAATCTTCTTGGAAAAAAATACCACAATCCTATGTGGTTTTTCTTATGCTCTACATGTAAAGTCTTTAAATGAAACAAAAAAATAATTACTTTGATCACGTGAATGATGTTTACTAACAATTGTTGTTTTTTATTTTTTTTCTTATAGGTATTTGCATTAGAGCGTTTTCCTGTCTTACGAAGTGAAGTATCTCCACCATATAGTTTTCCTTTAATTTTTGGGGTGGATAGATGTATACAAGCCATATACAAAAACTCATCTCTGTATGGTTATGAATATTTCTTGTAAATCAAATACTTGATTATATTTTCACATGTTGATTGGTAGCCTTATAGCATTCTCGAGGGTATAGTTGAATTGCCCAAGGAGTACGCAACTCAATTGCGTATGGTTTTTTCACATGTGCCATGTATATGTTTTGAAGCCGTCAGATATAATATTTCTGATATATTCTTCAAGCAATTAGGACTGAAGAAGTCGGATTTGATGTCTAAATTGTGGCCAAAGATGAGGAAGATAAAAAAATGTGGACGAAGCCAACACAAAAACAAAGACTTGAGAGAGTTTTGTGGTTACTACAAGAACGTGAATCTCTTGTGGAGTAACCGATATAAATACTTTGATCATTTATAATGTTGTAAGATGTTCACATATTTAGTATTGGTAATGAAATCAAGGTAGATTAAAAAACAATCCATTCAAGATAAAGCAAGATGTTTTACCAACTATAAAAAAATTACATGAAAGACACGATGAATTTTGTTATCATGATATTGATTTTGAGGATTAACAATAATGTAAGATTTACATTTATTCAATATTAGCACTAAAATAAAGGTGGATTGTAAAATAGTTTTTTGGCGATGACGAAATATATTTTATCATGATATGGATTTTGATGATCAATAATGTTGTAAGGTTTTTAAGGTATTTTTGTTTGGCCGTGAAATCAAGGTTGATTACAAAACAAATTTTTAGCGATAAACCAAGATGTTTTGTAATCGATTATGATAAAAAATAAATTAAACAAATTGAAGAATTTATCTTTATGATATTGATTTTGATCATTTATAATGTTGGAAGTTTTTACGTATGCTAAATTGATACATAAATCAATGTAGATTACAAAACAAGTTTTTGGTGATAAAACAAGATGTTTCTTAATCAACTATGAAAAACAACATGTACACTCAATTAATATTAAAATGATTTTGATTTTGATCCTTTTATATAATTGCAATATTTTTCAGGTATTCAATATTGAGACTGAAATTAAAGTATGTTACAAAACAAGTTTTTAAAAATATGTTTTCTAATGGAAACATAGAAAATTGATGAATTTTTTTTATCATAATATTAATTTTGATCATTTGTAATATTGTACTATTTTTCACGTATATGGTATTGGTAGTGAAATCAAAGTAGATTGGAAAACAAAATTTGGCAGTTTATCTTTAATATTTTATAAATATGTTTGTGTACATACAAATACAATAGAACTACACCCAGTTTTTAATAAGATGCAGATTAGTGCAAATGTGTACCATTAACTATGAGTAAATTTTCTATAATGTGATAGAAAAAATATGGAGTATCAAGATAAGTTTGATTGTCCCAATAAGATTTCTTCATTTGTTGGTTTTTTTTCTCTTTTTCGCTTAGGCCCTTCGGTTTGTGTCAGAGGTTTTGCCCTTCCTTATCTACATCTTTTGGTTTCTATCTATCTTTAAAACATGAATCCAGCATTAATTGCTACGGTACGCGAATATTCACAAAATAATCCTCCTTTCCCTTTCGTGCCAAGTTACTTCCTTTACCTTCCTATAAAATTTCCTTACTACAATAATCTGTCTCCTCCAAGCCGAAAATAACGATGATATCAATCAAAATTGTGTTCGAATTCAGCAATATTAATGGTAAATTTTCTGCGCTGAAGATTGATTTACTTCCAAAACTGCCTTGTTTCCTCCAACGTGAATCACTGCGGCGGCCTCACACTGCACAACCGATGGCGGAGAAATTACATACAGAAATCCAGGCTATGTCGCTGCGAGACGATGATCCGATCGACCTCCCGGATGACCCAAAATTTCGTGTCTTTGAGGAGAATGCTATGAGTCTTTTGGGGCGTCTGTTAAATCTGGACTGCCAAGCGATATATAAGATGAATGAGACAATGCCTCGGTTTGGAGAGTGTACGATAGAGTAAGGGGAATAACACTTTCTCGTGACAAGTTTCAGTTCATCTTTCAGAGGGAAGAAGACATGGTGACGATCTTCAAGGATTGACCTTGGTCCTTTAACCATTGGACGATGCTACTGGACAAATGGATCCCCAACCCTGCTGCGACATTTTTAACTACGGTTGATGTGTGGGTCAAAATAAGCAATATCCTGATGAACTACTACAAGTTGGAAACAATGGATTTCTTAGCCGGCAAAATCGGGGAGGTCTTGGAGATTGCGTATGATCCTAAGGCATCACAAAAAGACACTTTTATTAGAGTCCAAGTGAGGTTGGATATCGCTAATCCGGCGATCTGTTTTAAAACTCTCAACCTCCCTGCGGGTGGATCTGCAATCATTGAATTTGAATACGAGGAACTGAGGAAACGTTGCTTCCATTGCCAGCATCTTACCCATGAAAGACTAGTCTGTCCTTTCCTTGCGTGCGAAGAAGTCCACCGCACTGAATAAACCACACAATGATGGAGCCTACAAGGAGAAAATCATTGAGAATAACCTGCAGCCTCAGTCCGCGCGGCGTGAGAACTTCTCTATTCCCCCTGGTTTCCCTCCACGATTTACGGAACTGCCTATAGAAGAACGTCAAATGACCCTGCAATACATATCTCACAGCGATGAGTCAGAGAGGAATGCGCGTATTTTGAGGGTCCAACAATCGTTAGAGAGTAACCCCGAAGCTCTTGTTAAGACCCCTCGTATAACGCATGACCTCAATAAAAACAAAGGCCATATCTTTCACTTTGAAGAACAGAGCATGCAATAAAAAAAAGGAACGTGGCAGAAGAAAAAGCCAGCATCTCAGAGCCTCAACCCCCCCTGAATCGGCTGGCTGCTTCAAGCTACTTCTCAGAACATGAAGGATCATCTTCTTCCTCTCCGATTGGTCCAACGGTTTTCCGTTTAGGTTCCTCCTCGGAATACCTTTCGGCCGGGACTCAGATCGATGGAAAGAAAACTCGTAGAAGACCTCAAAGATGGAAGCGAATCACCAAAGATAAGGCTGATATCTCCCTTCGGACGAATGAAACTCCATTGACCGTGATGACTCCTACTTCTGAGATGATGAATGAGACATGATCAAGCTCTGACCCAACCACTAAAAGGAAAAGTATCATCAGTGTAGGAGAACACTCTATTAAATCTCCAAAAACCCAAAACCCTCCAGTGGCTTCCGTATTGAAGCCGCTGCTTCCCCAATGAGCATCCTGAGTAGGAACTGTCAAGGGGCGGGAAACACCAAGACAGTTCAAAAACTCTAGGAAATGCGCAAAAAGTATTTTCCGGACTTCTTGTTTCTCATGGAGACTAAACAAAAACGATATTATGTTACGAGTTTGAAAAGTAGTTTGGGTTACGATGAGTTAATCACTGTTGAGCCTATTGGTTTGAGTGGAGGCTTGGCGGTGATGTGGAAAAGAAATTTCAAGGTTGAGGTTCTTCGGTTGGACAAAAGAATTATTGACCTAAAAGTTACGATGGGTTCTTTGAGTTTCTTTATGTTCTTCATTTATGGGGACCCAGTAAAAGCTCGAAGAGCAGAGGTTTGGGACCAATTATCGCAAATTGGTATGGCCAGGGATGAAGCTTGGATACTGGTTGGCGACTTTAATGAGTTAATGGACAACACTGAAAAGGTGGGAGGTTTGATTAGAGAGGAATCCACATTCTGGGACTTCAGAAACATGGCTGAAAATTGTAAAATCAAAGAGATTCAGAGCTCTGGTAATAGACTTTCGTGGGCTGGATGGCGAGACAAAGTATGGGTCCAATGTCGTTTGGACCGCAGCTTTGGCAACGATGAATGGTTCCAATTTTCCCCCCTTTCACAAACGGAGTATTTGGAGATGTGGGCTTCCAATCATAGACCGATACGTGTTAGCTTTGCTTCGGTGTGTGAGGAACCATCTAGAGGGAAATTCTTCTTCGATAAAAGGTTGATATCGAATGAATGCTTTAAGGAGATAGTCAAGAGAGGATGGAGGAAGGATTCTGAGAATGAAGAGATGGACATACTGGATCGCATCGGCAACTGTCGACGTGCAATCTCAAGATGGAAAAAGTCCTTAGATATGAACTCACGCACCAAAATTGAGCGATTGAGCAAGAAGCTAGAGGATGAAATCGCAAAAACTCTTCCGAATAAAGCTGTCATGATGCAATCTAAAAGGGAGCTAGCGGAAGCCTATAAAGAGGCATATATTTTCTGGAAACAGCGTAGTAGAGAACTATGGTTACAGCTTGGTGATAAAAATACACAGTATTTTCATAACTGTGTGAAAGGGAAGAAGATAAAAAACCATATATTGATTCTTAAGGATGAGATGGGCCGAGAACAATTCTTAGAAGGCTCCAAAGGCTCTATTGCAGCAGAGTTCTTTAGAGATCTATTCATGAGCACGAACCCCTTTGACCTGGAAACGTTATTTGACGGCTTTAGCGGAAGAGTAACTGCGGAGATAAACTCGAAGCTGACTGCTCCAATCACGTCTGAGGAAATTAAATTTGCGGTGTTTTCCATCAAAGGAAGTAGTGCTCCAGGTGATGATGGATTTACTGGAGTCTTTTACCAGAAATACTGGCATATTGTGGGTCCTGCAATTACGGAGGAAGTCCAAAAATTCTTCACATCATCGATACTTCCACCGGGCTGGAACCAAACATAATTGTGTCTGATACCGAAGGTAAAGAACCCGTCTTTAATGACGGATATGAGACCAATCAGCCTTTGTTCTGTTCAGTATAAAATCATCTCCAAGATTTTGTGTGAAAGACTAAAGCAATTCTTACCGGATATAATCTCGGACACTCAAGGAGCTTTCGTCTCGGGCAGATTGATAACAGACAATATAATCATTGCCCATGAGATGGTCCATGGGCTACGAACTAATCCCCCTGTTTCGGAAGAATTCATGGCTGTGAAGACGGATATGTCAAAGGCGTATGACCGAGTCGAATGGTGTTTTTGGAGACTTTAATGGAGAAAATGGGCTTTGATGGGTGATGTCCTGTGTTAACACGGTAACATACACGATTCTGCTCAATGGTCAAACGCACAGATTTATCAAACCGGAGCGTGGTATAAGACAAGGAGATCCACTATCTCCTTTCTTGTTTATATTGTGCGCCGAAGCTTTGGGTAGCTGCCTGAACCACTCAGAAGCCCAAGGCCGCTTTACTGGAATCAGACTGTCGACCCAATGCCCATCAATTCATTATATGCTCTTTGCTGATGACAGCCTCTTGATGTGTCGTTCTACACCTGAAGAAGCATCTGAAATCATTCGATGTCTAAAACTATATGGTGATGCCTCGGGACATGTGATTAACAAAAACAAATCTTCAATTATCTTTGGCTCCAAGGTAAGTCAGAATGAAAAGGAGGAGGTGAAGCGAGTGTTAAACATTGACAAAGAAGGAGGTGAAGGTACTTACCTAGGATTACCTGAATGCTTTAGTGGCTCGAAGAGGAAACTCTTAAGTTTCATCTGTGACAAACTTCAAAACCGCTTGAAAGGTTGGTTCTCTAAAGCACTGTCGCAAGGAGGCGAGGAAATTTTGATCAAATATGTTGGCCTGGCCCTCCCTGTATTCGCTATGTCATGTTTCAAGCTACCTAAAGACGTATGTGCAAAACTCACTAGTGCTTTGACGGAGTTTTGGTGGAGTAGTGGAGATAATAGAAGAAAGATATCGTGGGTGGCATGGCAAAAACTATGCAAAAAGAAAGAAATTGGAGGCCTCGGATTCAGGGATATTGGACGATTTAATCAAGCCCTACTCAGGAAGCAGGCATGGCGAATATGGAATAACCCGGAATCTCTACTCGCAAGGATCCTGAAACAACGGTATTTCTGGCGTGGTTCCTTTTTGGAATGTGGTTTATCGGCTAGGCCTTCCTACGCTTGGCGTAGTATTATACATGGACGTGATTTGCTGAAACAAGGTCTCCTAAAGTCGATTGGAGATGGTACCGAAACATCGGTTTGGGCAGAAAACTGAATACTAGAGGAGGTTCCAAGACCACCACTATATCACCCATATAATGATATTGATCTAACATTGAAGGTTGAGGATCTTATCAACCCCTTAACCAAACGATGGGATATTCAAATGGTTAATCAGACCTTTGATGTGGGAGATGATGCACACATATTGCGAATCAGATTATCGGTAGAACAGAGAGACAAGCTCATATGGGGATTCTCAAAAGACGGCTCTTATAGTTCGCAAAGTGGTTACAATCTCTTGGAATCACTTCAGGACGTCAAAAATCCTCAGAACATTGCTTTAACGCCGATGGAGAAACAATTATGGAGAGATCTATGGAAGGTCAACACATTACCGAAGATTAGACATTTCCTCTGGAGGGCTATATCAGGTGCCTTAGTGGTAAAAGAGAGACTAATGTCACGAGGGATTGCTGCAAATCCGGAATGTGAGTTTTGTGACGCCGATATTGAAAGGATATGCCATGTGCTTTTCAACTGTACTAGGGCAAGAGATACATGGGCTCTGTCTGGAATCCCTCCTCCTCCAGCTGGCTTCTCAACAAACTCTGTTTTCCTAAATATGCATCATTTACTAGCCTGCAGCAAGAACATGTATTTGGTGGTGAATAAGAGCATGGCCTTCCCTTGGGTTCTTTGGGAATTATGGAAAGCCAGAAATGCTCTCTGTTTTTTGGAAACTCGATTGGAACCAACGACGATTAGGGATAAAGCTCTTGAAGATGCAGAGATTTGGATATCGTTGGCAAAAGATGGGACTTCCATAGACAACTCCCATCGTAGAACAAGTCAATGGAGAAAACCAGAACAAGGTGTGGTCAAATGTAATATTGGATGTTCTTGGTTAAATCTGAATGTGAACTGTGGTGCGGGTTGGATTACGCGTGACCACGATGCTCAGCCACTACATCATAGTCGTAGAGCCCATTCGATGATTTCATCGATCTTGGAGGCTGAGCTGTTAAGTTTCATGTGGACAATTGACTCTATGGTTAACCTGCGAGTGAAGACAGTCATCTTTGAATCTCCCCTGATCCATGCGAGAGAAGCTCTTGTCAACCCACATAACTTCCGGTGGTTCCGAGGGCTCATAGCGGAAATATTCGGGAGACTGCATTCCTTGGATTGGTGGAGCTTGGAGCATGTTTCGGTGGAAAATAATCACATTGCGGATGCTATCGCGACCTCAGTAACCCAGGATCGCAGATATCAATCATACCTTGCCCGTGGAGGCCCGGCCTGGCTCCACAACCAGATAGCAAGGGACGCGGCATCCGGGTAACTGAAGCAGGTCGCTGGAATGAAGATTATCCTGGTGCCTCTTAACATACTTTTCCCATCCGGATCCTTTCCTGCAATTGAGGTTGACCCTCTGTATTAGGAGCTTTGCTCATTTCTCTTCCTTTTAACACCTTATGGTGGTTATTATGTGTGATGTACTCTGTGGGAAAATGTTTTCTATTTAATCAATACAACCAGTGTTAAAAAAAAGGAGTATTATAACTCCAATCACATGGAGTATTATAACTTCAATCACATGGAGTATAATATATAACTAAACAAGATATTTGTATAGGTTAGACTTTTTTTTATCTTGTATATAATATAGTAACTGAACGGGAAGATGAAAACATCATTTTTACAGGTACAACGAAAAATATTAATAAAAAATGAAACTAAAATAAACTTTTTTGTAGTTAAATATGTTTAACCATATTCATCTTTGTCTTGGTACAAGGTAGATTTGGGTCTTTAATGAGCTTTTGTTAATTATTGTGCATTTAGTTGTTTTTTGTATGTGAGCATTAAATGTTACAAATTAATTGTGTTTTTCATAAACATACTTAATTGATCGGTGATATCAAATGATACAATATGATGTTTATCATTGTAGTTTGTTAATTACTGCTTTTGTTCATTTGTCACTTCTTAGGATCTCATAATAAGCAAAATTTGCCACTTATTACGGGGTTGCTGAGCTCTTATGATTTAGATCATCGTGCTTTTTACTTTAAGAAAGAGGTGTTTTTCAAGGTTGATTTTGGCCTCGTAGACGTTCTGTATATTACTGAATTTTCAATTGACGGCCAACAAGTATTTCTTTTTAATTTTACTTCATTACCAGATTTATCATTTGTTATTTATTATATGCTCAATTGGTACATGTATCGGGATATGAGAGCAGTGACCATGTAGGTACAATTACACAATCTTTGAAAATAAGTAGAAATGATGTTAAATAATTGTTTCTTAAAAGACAAGTATTTCCTACAACATCGGTATTACAAAGTTGCAATCCCAATTTGAAAAGGTGCTAGAGGATAATGAAAATCTGGATTTAGAGTCTTACTTTATGGCATATCTCATGTTCTGGTGGGAACTGGGGTTATCCTGAGCAATACCGGAAGTATTTCTCCAATGTTTTTACCACTCCTACAAAAAGACGAGGTCAACAAGTATATGCTTGAGGCGCAACAATGTTGGTTGTCCTAAAAAAATCATTAGATGAAGTGAAAGATAATCTTCTTGAAAACAAAATATCAACAACCCTATGTGGTATTTCTTATGTTCTACAAGTAAGGTCTTTAAATGAAATAAATACTATTTATTTTGATTACGTGAATGATATTTACTGAAAAATATTGTTCTTTATTTTTTTCTTATAGGTATTTGCATTAAAGCGTTTTTCTGTCTTACGAAGTGAAGTATCTCCACCATCTAGTTTTCCTTTAATTTTTGGGGTGGATAGATGTATACAAACCAAATACAAAAACTTATGATGTAAAGTGGGTTGAACAATATCAACACATGCTTGAAAACATGAAGGAAGATTAGGTAATACTTCTTCGTTTTTTTGTCTGCCCCCACCATTCTGCATTCTCAATCGGTTCACTGTCTCCTTGGCAGTATACTCTCTCCCTTCAAACAAAAACTCATCTATGTATGGTTATGTATATATATTTTTAATACTCTATTATATTTTCACTGGTTTATTGGCAACCTTATATCATTCCCGAGGGTAGATTTAAATTGCCCAAAGACTACGTAATCAATTGCGTACGGTTTTGTTACATGTGCCGTGATTATGCTTTGAAGCCATCGCATATAATCTTCATGATATATTCTTCAAGCAATTAGGACTGAACAAGACGGATTTGATGCCTAAATTGTGGCCAAAGATGAGAAAGATAACAAAATGTGGATGAAGGCAACACAAAAACAAAGACTGGATAGAATTTTGTGGTTACTACAAGAACGTGAAACTCTTGTGGAGTAACCGATATAAATACTTTGATAACCTATAATGTTGTAAGATGTTTACATATTTAGTATTGGTAATGAAAT
Organism: Eutrema japonicum; assembly: GCA_030161315.1. Classification (NCBI taxonomy): domain Eukaryota; kingdom Viridiplantae; phylum Streptophyta; class Magnoliopsida; order Brassicales; family Brassicaceae; genus Eutrema; species Eutrema japonicum. The sequence goes on along the minus strand of BSQW01000006.1, from coordinate 24,725,844 downwards.
CAAAGTAGATTGTAAAACAATCATTTCGCGATAAAGCAAGATGTTTTCCCTACTATAAAAAAATATCGTAATGTTTTAAATTATGAGAGTAAAATGTATAGAAAGAAAGGAATCATTCTATTCTCGTGAATCAAAAGTAATGATCATTTAAAACATGTCATTCTAACCTCCAAGTCTCTTAGGGTTGACTGTGGTAACCAAAATCAATACAAAGGTAGTCTCACTTGCTTGAAATTTCGTGCGGAACTCCGCAGCGGTGTTGTCCCAAAGGTAGATGGTCACAATTGGCCCACTGTGTGAAAGTATTTTGCACAAAGTTAATGATTTTAATATTTGATTTAAGAGTTTGCTCACTCTCTAGGTTGAAGGTGGACTGATACTCGCCCCTTTTGTTGCCTGTCAACATCCAATACAGGGCGTTGCTGGAGGTTCTAATCGTCAATGAGCTTTAGGTGGCCAATGATATTTGCAATTTTACAACTTTTGAATATAGTTTTGTAGGAAAGTTTTGTATGTTAGATAGGTACCGTTTGTTGGAAATATTACCGTATATATCGCCTTTCTTGTCTGAATTGGCGGCGAATTCTTCGAATGAATGAAATCGGAACCGGTCGGCATCTACGGAGTATGCTTGTTGGGGGAGTTCAGTCAAGATGCTTAAGTCAGTGTAGCATATGGTGTATATGTGGTTTGTAACTCGGAACATGTTTTTGTTAGCGGTAGCGTAGAATTTGGTGGGCCTGTAGATGAATTTCAGTTTGAGGCGACAGTCGTAGCGAGCCATTCGGTTGGGAGCAATGAAACCTTGAATGACTGCTCCATGTGTTTGTGAAAACAATTACAACATCAGAGATAGTAAATGGAGAGATCTAAACTAATGGAAACAGAAGAAAACAAAACGTAGAACTACAAACATGTAGTCAATTATTTTGTCAGCTTTTAAATAGGAAAGCAAGCCTAAAGTAATGGTAACACGAGAAAGGAAAGTCAATGTTAGCTAGTATTGTGTTTAGGACCCATTAGAGAAATGGATGAAAGAAACGATGTCATACATTTTCATCAATGAGAAGTAGCTCGAGGCCAATGGGTAAGCCACATTTTGTCGGGTTCCTCGTTTTCCAGAAATGGATGACTCTGAAATCCAGTTCCTCCTTGCTTAGACCCGATTCGACCTCATTGAAGAACATGTGTCATTGGATTTGTGAGAGAGAATTTGAGACAGAGGATGCCATGCCTGTGATAGTATATGTTGCGTATGCAGAAGCTGTGAATTGTATTTTGGGAACGATCAGAGTCTATATAAAGAGGATGGAAATGTGTTGGCAATGTGGAAGTTATGGGCTGCTGTTTGAGATTCCACATTGTGGGTATTACAACAAGAGAATGTGGAGTGATATGAGGTTTGAGAATGGTTTAACTTTGAAGGTCGTTTGTAACAACAGATTGTCGATTGAACTTTGATTTTTGTTTCAGATGAATTGGATAGGGGAGGAAGAAGAATCGTTTCAGAACCGCATAAGCTGTAGAAAGGATTTTGGGTTATGAAGGAGGCGAGGAAGTTAGATGAATAAATCTATGATTTGGGTTTGTGTTTGGGGTGGATTCTAATTTGTAGGGCTTTTATTTTGGGCCTATATCAATTCATCATTCTTTGGACATGTTTGATTTGTTGTACGGGGGATTATTAATTTGAGTTGGTTGGATGGGGTATACGAAAGAAGCAATAGTTTACTTTATAGTTAGCTTTATTGTGGGGTTGAGTTTTAATAAGTTTGGTATAGTTCGGCGAAATCGTTTGATGATGTGGCTCAAAGTTATTGGTTGAAGAAGGTGACGCGTGAGTTTTCACACGTACCATTGGCCGATTATTTATTCACTTATTTTTGCTGATGTGGCAGCCTGAGAAGCCAGAAATTGAGTCCCTTTTATATAAAGGAGATATTTTTCAGGTATTCAGTATTGAGACTGATATTAAAGCTTGTTGCAAAACAAGTTTTTGGCAATAAATCAAGATGTTTTCTAATGGAAACATAGAAAATTAATGAATTTGTTTTAACATAATATTAATTTTGATCATTTGTAATATTGTAATATTATTCACATATATGGTATTGGCAGTGAAATCAAAGTAGATTAGAAAACAAGTTTTTGGCAGTTTATTTTTAATCTTTTATAAATATACATACAAATACAAAAGAACTACACCCACTTTTTAGTAACCACGCCTTTTTACACAGGCTATATGATTTAAAACAATGATTTCACGTTGATAAACACCGAGATGCCTCATAATGACGTTTAGATCCAAGAGTTTAAACACCATAAATTTCATTGTGTCATCTTCGATTACCTTGTAGAGTACAATTACAAACCTGGAAACACGCTTGATAAGCATGTGCTATATAACATGATTTCATTGGTAGAAATTTTATTTAATAATATGCGAATTATTGCACATGTGTACCATTAACTAAACAAGATGAGTAAATTTTCAATAATGTGATAGAAAAAGTACTTAATCGAAAAATGATCAACTACATGGAGTATTATAACTTCAATCACATGAAGTATTATATATAACCAAACAAGATGTATGTATAGGTTAGACTTTTTATTTTGTATATAATGTAGTATCTGAACGGAAAGATGAAAATAATATTTTTACACCTACAACAAAAATTGTTAAAAAAAACTTTAACTAAAACATTTTTTTTTGTAGTTACATCTGTTTAACAATATTCATCAGTCTTAGTACAAGGTAGATTTGGGTGGCTTTCGTTAATTATTGTGCATTTAGTTGTTTTTTGTATGTGAGCATTAAATATTGCAAATTAATTATGTTTTTCATAGACTTACTAAATTGATCAGTGTTATTAAATGATACAATATGATGTTTATCAGTGTAGTTTGTTTATTACTGCTTTTGTTACTTCTTAGGAACTCATCATAAGCAAAATTTGCCATTTATTACGGAGTTGCTGCACTCTTATTATTTAGAACATTGTGCTTTTTGATTTAAGAAAGAGGGATTTTTCAAGGTTGATTTTTGCCTCAAAGACGTTCGGTATATTACTGGATTTTCAATTGACGACGAACATATATTTCTTTTTAATTTTACTTCATTACCGAATTTGTCATTTGTTATTTATTATATGCTCAATTGGTACATGTATCAGAATATGAGAGCATCGACCATGTAGGTACAATTACACAATCTTTGAAAATAAGTAGAAATGATGCTAAAACATTTTTTCTGAAAAGACAACAAGTAATTCCTACAACATCGATACTACAAAGTTGCAATCCCACTTTGAAAAGGTGCCAGAAGATAATGAATATATGGATTTAGAGCCTTACTTTATAGTGTATCTCATGTTTCTGGTGGGAAATGTGGTTATCTCGAGCAATATCGGAGGTATTTCTTCAATGTTTCTACCACTCCTACAAAAAGACGAGGTCAACAAGTATGCTTGGGGCGCATCAATGTTGGAAGTCATCAAAAAATTATTACATGCAGTGAAAGATAATCTTCTTGAAAAAAAACCACAATCCTATGTGGTTTTTCTTATGCTCTACATGTTAAGTCTTTAAATGAAACAAAAATTAATTACTTTGATAACGTGAATGATGTTTACTGACAATTGTTATTCTTTATTTATTTTTCTTATAGGTATTTGCATTAAAGCATTTTCATGTCTTACGAAGTTAAGTATCTCCACCATCTATTTTTACTTTCATTTTGGGGTTGATAGATGTATACAAACCATACACAAAAACTTGTGACATAAAGAGGGTGGAACAATATCAACACATGCTTGAAAACATGAAGAAAGATCAGGTAATACTTTTTTTTTTTCCGCCCCCACCATTCTGCATCCTCAATCGGTTCAATGTCTCATTGAAACTATACTCTCTCCCTTTAAACAAAAACTCATCTCTGTATGGTTATGAATATTTTTTGTAAATTAAATACTTGATTATATTTTCACATGTTGATTGGTAGCCTTATAGTATTCTCGAGGGTATAGTTGAATTGCCCAAGGAGTACGCAACTCAATTGCGTATGGTTTTTTCAAATGTGCCATGTATATGTTTTGAAGCCGTCAGATATAACATTCCTGATATATTCTTCAAGCAATTAGGACTGAAGAAGTCGGATTTGATGTCTAAATTGTGGCCAAAGATGAGGAAGATAAAACAATGTGAACGAATCCAACACAAAAACAAAGACTAGATAGAGTTTTGTGGTTACTACAAGCACGTGAATCTCTTGTGGAGTACCAAAAATAAATATTTTGATCATTTATAATGTTGTAAGATGCTCACATATTTAGTATTAGTAATGAAATCAAGGTAGATTGTCCAACATTCCTTTCGCGATAAAGCAAGATGTTTTCCGAACTATAAAAAAATTACATAAAAACACAATGAATTTTGTTATCATGATATTGATTTTGAGCATTTACAATATTGTAAGATTTTACATTTATTCAATATTAGCACTAAAATAAAGGTGGATTGCAAAACAGTTTTTTGGCGATGACAAAATATATTTTATCATGATAAGTATTTTGATCATCAATAATGTGGTAAGGTTTTTAATGTATTTTTGTTTGGCCGTGAAATCAAGGTTGATTGCAAAATAAATTTGCGATGAAACATGATGTTTTATAATCGATTATAATAAATAAATGAAAAATGGATGAATTTATCTTTATGATATTGATTTTGATCATTTATAATGTTGGAAATTTTTAAGTATGCTAAATTGATATATAAATCAATATAGATTACAAAAAAAAATTTTGGTGATAAAACAAGATATTTCCTAATCGACTATAAAAAACAACACGAAGATCAATTAATATTAAATATTAAAATGATCTTGATTTTTATCATTTTATATAATTATAATATTTTTCAGGTATTCAATATTGAGACTGATATTAAAGTATGTTACAAAACAATTTTTTGGCAATAAATCAAGATGTTTTCTAATGGAAACATAAAAAATTGATGAAATTTTTATCATAATATTAATTTGGATCATTTATAATGTTGTAAAATTTTTCACGTATATGGTATTAGCGGTGAAATTAAAGTAGATTGGAAAACAAGTTTTTTTGTAGTTTACCTTTAATCTTTTATAAATATGTTTTTGTACATACAAATACAAAAGAATTGCACCCACTTTTTAGCAACCACGCCTTTTTACGCACGCTATATGAATCAAAACAATGATTTCACATTGATAAACACCGAGATACCGCGCAATGACGTTTAGATCCAAGAGTTTAAATACCCTAAATTTCATTTTGTCATCTCCGATTACCTAGTAGAGTACAATTACAAACTTGGACACACGCTTGATAAGCATGTGTTCTATAACATGATTTCATTGGTAGAAATTTTATTTAATAAGATGCGGATTAGTGCAAATGTGGACCATTAACTAAACAAGATTAATAAATTTTCAATAATGTGATAGAAAAAATACTTAATCGAAAAATGATCAACCACATGAAGTATTATAACTTCAATCACATGGAGTATTATATATAACTAAACAAGATGTATGTATAAGTTAGACTTTTTATCTTGTATATAATGTAGTATCTGAACGGAAAGATAAAAACACCATTTTTACACCTACAACGAAAAATGTTAATAAAAAATTTAACTAAAACAATTTTTTTTTGTAATTACATATGTTTAACAATATTCATTTTTGTCTTGGTACAAGGTAGATTTGGGTGGATTTCGTTAATTATTGTGCATTTATGTTTTTTTTTTTATGTGAGTATTAGATGTTGCAAATTAATTATGTGTTTCATAGACTTACTAAATTGATCAGTGATATTAAATGATAAAATATGATGTTTATCAGTGTAGTCTGTTTATTACTGCTTTTGTTCATTTGTTACTTCTTAGGAACTCATAAGCAAATTTTGCCACTTTTTACGGGGTTGCTACTCGTTTTTTTTTTTTTGTCAACAGCCTAAATACCTAGAACGGTTTGGAAATCCAAACCGGTGGTACCGAGTGTACATAATTAATATCCACTGGGTAGACACGAGCACTTTTTGCTAGATTGTCTGCCTTTGTGTTCTTCGCCCGTGGGATGAGTGAGATTGAGAAAAAAGAAAATGCCTCCTTACTCTTCACGAATTCCTCTAGGTGTAATGCAAATTCCGGCCAATCCTCGGGTGTAGACACCATCTTCACCAACTCGGATCAGTCTGTTGCAAAAGCTATTTCCGTCTTCTGGTTTGCGAGCAAACAATGCATGGCCCAGATGAGTGCTTCCAATTCTGCATGTAGGGGGGAGATGCTTTTTCGCAGATTTCTTGCTCCCATTATAGTCCATTCGACTCCTTCCTGAAAACAAAACCAACCTATTCCGGAGAAACTATCTGTCTCCTTCCAAGATCCATCAATATTACACCGCCAACCTTCGTATGTCAGAGTTACCAGAGCAGGGGTTGCTACACTCTTATGATTTAGATCATCGTACTTTTTGCTTTAAGAAATAGGGATTTTTGAAGGTTGATTTTGGCCTCAAAGACGTTCTGTATATTATTGGACTTTCAATTGGCGGCGAACAAGTATTTCTTTTGAATTTTACTTCATTACCGGATTTGTCATTTGTTATTTATTATATGCTCAATTGGGACTTGTATCAGGATATGAGAACAACGACCATGTAGGTACAATTACACAATCTTTGAAAATAAGTAGAAAAGATGCTAAAACATTGTTTCTTAAAAGAGAACAAGTAATTCCTACAACATAGATACTACAAAGTTGCAATCCCACTTTGAAAAGGTGAGAGAGGATAATGAAGATATGGATTTAGAGCCTTACTTTATGGCATATCTTATGTTCCTGGTGGGAACTGTGGTTATCCCGAGCAATACCGGAGGTATTTCTCCAATGTTTATACCACTCCTATAAAAATATGAAGTCAACAAGTATGCTTGGGGATCAACAATGTTGGTTGTCATAAAAAATCATTAGATGCAGTGAAGGATAATCTTCTTGAAAAAGAAAAAAACCACAACCCTATGTGGTCTTTAAATGATTCAAAATTAATTACTTTGATAACGTGAATCTTGTTTACTAACAATTATCGTTCTTTATTTTTTGTTCTTATAGGTATTTGCATTAGAGTATTTTCATGTCGTACGAAGTGAAGTATCTCCACCATCTAGTTTTCCTTTAATTTTGGCATGGATAGATGTATACAAGCCATCTACAAAAACTTGTGACGTAAAGAAAGTGGAACAATATCAACACATGCTTGAAAACATGAAGGAAGACCAGATAATATTTTTGTTTTCCCGCCCCCACCATTCCGCATCCTCGATCAGTTCACTGTCTCCTTTGCACTATACTCTCTCCCTTTAAAAAAAAACTTATCCATGTATGGTTATGTATATTTGTTTTAAATTAAATACATGATTATATTTTTACATGTTGATTGACAGCCTTATAGCATTTCCGAGGGTAGAGTTGAATTGCCCAAGGAGTACGCAACTCAATTGCGTTTGATTTTTTCACATGTGCCATGTATATGCTTTGAAGTCGTCGCATATAATCTTTCTGATATATCTTCAAGCAATTAGGACTTAAAAAGTCGAATTTGATGCCTAAATCGTGGCCAAAGATGAGGAAGATCAAAAAAATGTGGACGAAGCCAACACAAAATCTGGAGAGAGTTTTGTGGTTACTACAAGCACATAAATCTCTTGTGAAATAACCAATATAAATACTTTGTGAGTCAACCTGCTGCAAAGCCGCACAATGAGGAAAACGATGTGGTTTTATTTTTTTTAGTAATAATGAATTTGGTCACATTGACGAGAATTGAATTATCTGCAGTCTGATTTGGTTTTGAGGTCGATTGTATTATCTTAAACTGCATCACTTTGTTGAAATAATTGGCAGGGAGATAGACATGCGCATGCGTTTGACGACATTATTGTTGACGAGAATCAGGTAATAGACTTTTTTTTTTTTAATATAAGTGAACATAGTTCTCTACTTATAGCCATGACTAAATTGAAGAAATATATATAAACTAAAAATATAGATTAAAATGAAATATAAAAGAGTTAATGTGAAAGCGAAAAGGTAGTATAGTTAAAGGGAGAATCTCGCATTCTGTCCAGTTTCATCACTGCATGTAAAATTAGGACCATTTTCCACCTCAGGTCACCAGTTGTAACCAGTAAACTCATTCTACTCTTTTTAAAACGTGTTGAAACTGATGTGATTATTTTTTGTATAACACAAATGCAAGTTTAGCTCCCGTAGGTAGCAATTGTCTTTTATGCAAGTTGATTGGAGTTGTTTAGATTGTGTTTTTTTTTGTTTGGTAAAACTTTGTTGAACATATTTATTAGAAATGAGGAGGAGATGAGGAGCAACATGATCAATTTTTTGGAAGCCAACATTATTCATCCAATGACATTTATGAGGTGATTTGATTTTTTTTTCTTTCTTTCAGTGTGTGAATTTTTCTAGATATAAAGTTGATTGGATTTGGTTACTTTTATTTAAGAACGGTTGCATTATCTCGAAACGCTTATATGTTAAACATAAAACAAGTGGCAGATGGGAGAACAACCATTTGATATTATTTCTCCTATTCGAAATGAGGGGACATATCTGGGGGAAAGCAGTACATCGGTTAATCATTCAGATTGTGTTACCACTGAGGTTATATTAAAAAAAAATCAAAACGAATCGACACATGCTTTGTCTGATTTAATTTCATTTTATACATGTATTGATTTTTTGTTCTTGTTATTGTTTACTTATCATGTATCGCCAACATCAATATATTTTTTGACTATCTTTGACAAAGAATCTAATGAGATCACGTTATGTATATTTTGATGAACATGAGAATAAAGATAAGATCGGGATATAAAATATTAAACAATGTAGTGTACAATAGTTTTGTCATTCAACCAATTATACATTAACTAGTATTACCACCCGAGCTACGCACGTGTCAAATTTTCTTCATTTAAATGATTGTTTCCATCAAAATAAAACATTATTTAGTCATACATTTTTTAGAGGTAGATAAGATGACACAAACGATGAATAAAATGCACATGAAATTGAAAGTGGATGTGTTGAACAAAGCAATTAAAAACCGTAATTCAAACCAAGCCTATGTAGACACGTTTTATTTAAGATGAAGGATGAAAAAAAATTAGGGATTTTTCGTTAAATTTTATTATGTGTTTTAATTTTACTTTTTCATTTAAACTGTTTTTTATTTATTTAGATGAGTCGACACATGTCCGAGACATGCATATTCTTTTTATTGATGTCATGTAAGAACCACTAAATATTATTTTTATTGATGTCATGAAATTGTTACTCTGCCATGTAGAATAAACTCAAACTCTTAATTATTATATCTTGGTAATACTAATACGTAGTATCCCATAAATCATAAGATAATTTACCTTTTCAGGCATTACAAAGGAATATTCTATTGACATGAGTTTTGAAAATTTGAAATTTGCATATTCGCTTCTTCTTTTGGCAATTAGTATATTCGTTTAAATTATGAAATTTAATACTATTCTAATATATAAAAATAACAGTGAAATAAAGAGGCCCATTTATGTGCAGTAGGCCCAATAACGACATCACTACTCATCTGACAAAAAATCACAAACCTGAGTCACTGACCAAACAACAACATTTCATTTGAACCGCTAAACAGCATCCATGGCGACTTCTCTCTCCGTCTCCAGACTCCTCTCCTCCTCTTCAGCCACGGCCATCTCCGTCGCCAAGTCGTTACTATCCCCCACCGCCACCTTCACCGCGCCGCTCTCCTTCACACGCTATCTCGCTCCTAACCTCTCCCTCAAATTCCGCAGCCGCCGTTCCAATTCCGCCTCCTTCTCTACCGCCAGATCTTTCGCGACAACCGTCTCTGCCTCCATTTCCGTCGGAGACAAACTCCCTGACTCCACTCTCTCCTACCTCGATCCCACCACCGGCGATGTCAAAACAGTCACCGACTCCTAACCGCCGGGAAAAAATCCATCCTATTCGCCGTCCCCGGAGCCTTCACTCCGACCTGCTAGCAGAAACACGTCTTATTATTAAAAGCGTAGCAACGGTGAGTTTCTCTGCTGTTTATATAGGAGTATGGAAGAAAAAAAAATCATGGACGAAAAAGAAGGATCGTGGGTCGTGGGTCGTCGTGGGATGTATCGAGAAACCGTTGTTAGGCTTTCTTTTTTTTTTTTTTTTTTTTACATCACTGTTGCTAAGCTTTCATGTTTTTTTAATATTATCTCGTTTTAATTTGTTTTTTATTTTAAATGTAATCATAATCCATGTGGCAGAATTTGATTCGTCAAGTGACTTGTGCTTTAGTAGATAAAGATTTTCTACCGAGTACAAATTTGCTTGTTAGAGTCAATAAGCTAGATAACAAAACAGATAAAATTAGCTAAATGGTAAAAGAAAACTTAAAACTAATTCTATTGTATGCGACTATGTTGTTTATAAATCTGATTGTTTACGAATCTGATTGTAAGAAAACATAAAATTCGATTTTCCGCTTATCTGATTGTAAAAATCGCTAATAATTCTAAGTTAGCTTAGTGAGGATCTTATAGGAAACTATTTGTATTTTATGGGATATCGTATGCAATTTTAGGCAAGCATGTTGGTGTGTGAGGTGGCGATAATTTAAATGATGTGTATCTCTGAGATTTGTATGTGACTAAATATGGTTTGTACGTATATGTATATTTATGTGTAGTTCGATGTTTTATTTATCCTATTTGTAATGTTGTATCCGAATGGGAAAATGAAAACATCATTTTTACAGGCACACCGAAACATGTAAACATCAAAATGCATATGCTTATTAGCTACATTTACTCGGCCATATACATCTTTGCATGCGTACAAAATAGATTTGTGTATTTTTATCAACATTTTGTGTTTACAAATCAATGAGAGCAAAAAAAATAGTTTAGAGCATAACTCAAATTCGTTGAAATGTAACTCATCATTTACAATCAGAAAGTTGCATACGAGTTTATAAAGACATATTTGCACCAGTTAATACATATTCTAACTTCTCTTTGTGATGTAACAAGTACAACGAAATATGTAAACATCAAAATGCATATGTTTCTTAGCTACACTTATTCAGCCATATACATTTTTGCATGGGTACAAGATATATTTGTGTCTTTTTATATATATTTTGTTGTGTTTACAAATCAATGAGAGCAAAAAAGTAGTTAAGAGCATAACTCAAATTTGTTGAAATGTTACTCATCATTTACAATCACAAAGTTGCATACAAGTTTATAAATACATATTTGCATCAGTTAACCCATATTCTAACTTTTCCTTGTGATGTAACACTTACACAAACTGCTATACATATTTGTCACTTTTGGAATGTATATTGACATTTTTTATCCTCCATCCACCGTTTTCTTTGTCTAACCACGCACAATACACGTAGTGTTTTGCCTAACACCTTCTCACTTTTTGTTTTGTTATGCATGTTTTTTTTAATATTCTCTTATAATTTTTTTAAAATAACAATATCAGTTTGTAGTGGAAATTTTTTAAATATCTATTTTTTATTCAAAAATTTATTTCCCCAACTTATTATATATATTTTTCTCTATCTTTTGACATCTATTTTTCTATATTTAATGTATAAATGTCTATTTTCGTCAATGTTTATTTGTTTGTTATGTCGTAATTGTGTAGCTGTCCACATTTATATTATAACGACTATAGATGTCCACACTTGTATATTTACAAACATAATATTTACGTTTGTATTATACACTTTAGGATTTTAAGTTTTCCTTATAGTTTACGTTTATGGTCTCCTTAGAGTTTAGGTTTACAAGTTATTATCTTTCTTAGGGTTTAAGGTTTAGTATTCCAATAAGTTTTACAGTTTTATTATTTCCCTTTTTTGATTATCTATGCCCGTAGGATTTAGTTTTTAGTGTTCCATTTGGATTTAGTATCCCCCTCTTAGAATTTAGGGTTTAGTATCTCAGAAGGGTTTGGTATCATTTTTTGGGTTTAGTATCCCCCTTTCTATATAGTATCCCTTAGAATTTAGTGTCTCCAAATGATTTAGTACTTTCTCTTACGGTTTAGTATCCCCTCATTGGTATATAGTATTCTTTTGGGTTTAGTATCTCTGAATGATCTAGTATTTCTCCTTAGAGTTTAGGGTTTAAATTTCTCTTAGGTTTAGTATATCATAGGATTTAATAGGGGTGGGCATTCGGTTAATTGGTTCGGTTTGGGTTTTTCGGTTTTAAAATATTAGGTCCCATTCAGGATTAAATTCTATTGCGGTTCGGTTCGGTTTTTTCAGGTTTTATAAATAATAACTGAATTAGAATCCCTTTTGTGTAATTTCGATTATTTCGGATAATACGGTTAATTTTAAATAAAAATAAAAAGTTTGACGATTGTGAAAAAATATTTAACCAAAAAAATGAACAAAGAAAGAAGAAGAAACATTTTCTAGGTTATTACGGTTATTAAAATCATCTCCAAAATCGTAGTTTTGCCTTTGTTTTTCACTTCCAACTCAACAAAAAAAAAATCAAAGGCTTAGTGATTCAACTCACGTTCGAATAGAAAGCAATTTATGGACACATGGCACTAAAGTACTTTTCCCAAGTATAAAAATCCACACGATAAATTACTCTATTTTGGCTAAACAAATCAGTTCTATATTAATTTAGTTTCAAATGCTAATTATGCGTTCATTAACAATGGAAGATCAAACATATTTTTTTCTTCATATTTTTCAAAGACGCCATCATGGTTTAAGAGTTTCAACTTACATATTCACTCCAAAAAAAAAAAAAAAAAACTTGGTTTCGTAATAGCAAATTATATGGTATGTAAACATACTTTATATGGGTTGGGTTTTAATTCGGTTACCCAATCGGTTAATTTGGTATTCGGTTAATAAACCGAACCGAACCGAAAACCGAATAAATTTAATAATATGTCCATTTGGGTTATTCATATTATCCGAAACCGAACCAAATAACGTTATTCGGTTTGGGAAATACGCCCAGCCCTAGGATTTAATATTTCCCCTTAGGGTTTAGAGCGTAGAGTTTAGTATTTCCCCTTAGGGTGTATCCCTTTTTGGGTTTAGCACCCCAGCCCCATTAGTTATATAGTATCCCATTAGTGTTTAGGTTTAGTATGATTAGTAGCCTCTTTGTGGGTTTAGTATCCCGAAGGGTTCAGTATTTCTCTTTAGGGTTATGGTTTAGTATTTCTCTTTAGAGTTTAGGGTTTAATATTCTTTTTGGGGTTTGGTATTCCCCTAAGTATATAGTATCCCGATGGATTTAGTATCCTTCTCTTTGAATTCAGGGTTTAATATTTTATCATCTTATTGATATTTAAAGTTGAGGATATAATTTAGCCAAATTTCACCATAATTGTGTTGATGTCCACATTACTTATGATAACGAACATAGATGTCTGTGCGAGCCAAAACACACACAATTAAATTCTTGTAAAGGAATTTAGAGGGAACATAAGTTTCTGAGATTGAAAACACGAGAACAAAGATCCAGGGATGATTTTTATTGATGTTTCGTAAGCTTTCAACTACATAGATTACTTTTGCTAAGAGTCTTTGCTAGGGTTTTGACCTAGGTGTTACAAACGATTTTGACTACTATTTATACAGGTTTTTGCGGACAAAGATCTCGGAGTAGATCGGGAATCTTTCCTTTTTCCTTTGCGGCTTCTGACTAAAGACCTCGTCTAGGGTTTCCTGTCGACTGATCATGTATTGGGTAAACTAGCTTGGCCCATGAAAATTGATACCCAACGTTGGTCTCGGCCCATGAATAATTAGCTTTGGCCCAAGAAGATGCTCAACTTTGGCCCACGACATTGAGCCAAGATGAACCGGATCAGTATAGCCTCGATCCAATTTAGGTTCGGTTTAGGAGGTGACATTGATCTTGCCTCGGCTTGGTCCCGTTTCGCATGAGGTGATCTGGCCGAGGTGGAAAGAGAGGGGCCTGCCCGGACTTCGGCTCAGTTGTCTTCTTCTTGTCTTCAGCTCGGTTGTTTTTTAAGGTGATATATCCACAGTTGATCGTTTTCAAAAGGTAATTCTCTGGGTGGAATCTGACCCCAATAGTTCGCCCCCCCCGGGCTAGTCTGATTCATAGATGAATGTGACGAGATAAAAGTCTCGGGATTAAGATTAACTGCCGAGCTGAAATGATTCCGAACTGTCATCCTTCTAATTTTGCCGAGACGAAGTGACACTAGGGTGTTTTGTTGTTTTTGACATATTTGACGAGGTGACGAGTTTGTCTTGCTATCGCCGAGCTATCCTTTGGGCGAGGAGGTTTTAAATATGATTAATAAAACCTTAGCATGCTCTTTCGCCTCAGGATACTTTTGTGACGTTTGGTCTGCTTCAATTTTTTTTTATATACACGCGCTTTGCTTTAATTACGTCAGGAATCGCAAACGTTTTCTGTTATTTTCCGAGGTCACACGCCCTCTGTTTATGAGATTACGCGCTATCACGCGCTAGCTGCCTATAAGTATCGAGGCCTTCCCTTATTTTTTCTTCATTACTCACATATCTAAATTTCCGAAAGAACAAGTAGATCTCTTCTCTCTCTCTTATTTTCCCTTTTTATTTATCTTCCGACTAGGGATTTCAGGTCTATCGCCGTGTCGTTTAAATTATACGATTCATCTATCTACTGATCTGCGGCGAGTCTTCGAATTTTCTGATTCGCCCCCATCGACTAATTATTGCCGAGGCGTGATGTCAGATCGCGATGTTTCACGCGGCTCAGTTGGCTCAACTAATCGCCCATCACAGCTCGGTCGTAATTCCATAGGGAATGTCATGGAAAATGGATCTCCCGAGGTGAATCTTCCTTTGACTGAGGCTCAAGGAGATGGAGTTATCAGAAGAGGATCCTTTTATAGTATTGGTTCCCTCCTTTGTCGCGGCGCCCTTAACTGAGGTGGTTACGGGAGAAGTAAATATAGAGGATGAGAATTTCTTTTGGGATCCGGTCGAGGCAAGAATGGAGATAGATCGCCTCGTGCATGCTTTTCAGCCAGGTCCATCGACGCGGAGGCCTGCGAGAAGACCCAAGAAGAAACGAGCCGATCATCCAGGCTCCACGCTTTCTATCGAGGAGACTTTAAAATAATTGCGGCTACATTTTAATATATCCGAGGACGTTGAGTTTGTTGTCCCCGAACCAACTGACCGAGCAGCCATTTCACCGTTTATGAAGGCTTTTTTTTGTCTCTGCTTTCTTTGGTTCCCAATCCCTAAGGTGATTCTTCAGTATTTGTGGAGACACGGTCTTGCTTTAGCTCAAATCATGACTTAGGGGCTACGTCACCAGATACGAATTTTAGTTCGGAGTTACGAGTGCAATATTGAAATCACTGTCACTCATCTTTGAAATCTGTTGGGGATTCGAAGGGTTCCCAAATCCGAGAAGTTTTATATTGGTAATAAAAGGGATAAGAGAATCATCACGGGGTTCTCAAGCAAAGACAGTGGCTGGGAGGATTATTTGTTTTTTGTCTGTATTTTCGATGCTTCCGTCGGTAGAAACTGTTTTCGCTTGGTCAAGATAAGCTGGGGACTACTTGGTAGCTGATCTGTACATTTTTGGCTCGGTGCGCTATTTATTTTTTGATCTCTAATTTTATCATGTTATCCTGTTATCCTTATAGATCGCGACTTCCTTCCTCCGATTACAGCTGATCTGAACGAGGTATTTGATGGGTTAAAGGCTATGAGGGTTCATTAAGGAAAGCATTTTTCCCTAAGGAGGATAAAGAGATCCCGAGCTCTTCTTATCAGTGCTTCAACCAGTTTGGATTTCTCATCTCCGGAGGACCTCCAGACGACTATGGTGAAGAGAGTGTCGATTAGCGAAAGGAAAGAGAGGGAAGCGAGGGAGATGGCGAGGCGAGTTGCTGAAGAATCCGCAGTACGGGCTCTTGATGCGATAACTTCCGAGGCGATCGTGTCTGCCCCCGAGGCGACTGTTCTTGACACGTTTGTTAGTGAAAATGTGTGGGGAAATCTCGTCATTCCGCCCGAGTTCCCGTCCTGACTAAGGAAGAGAGAGGAATTATCCTAGCTCTTCGCCCGATTTCTAGGCCTTCAGCTTTCGTCGCCTCTTGCTTGAGGGAAGGGCTGAGAGTTTCCCCTGTTTTAGAGGATTTTGTAGCCACTCTTCTTGGGAACGAGCATACCGAAACTATTGCAGCTAGTGTCGGTGTTACTGAGCCTGCAAGGTCCAACGAGCGCGTATCTGGAGTCGCCGATCTAACTATTGAGGATGGTGAAGTAAACCGCCTGGGACAGTAGTTTTGTTTTTGTTGTAATATATTTGTTTTGTGTTTATGTTTGTATTGAACATGTGCCTGGATGGCTTTGATAATGAAAGATGAGAATGTTATAGGGAACAAATTGTCTCAAGATCCAAGACTTAATTTAATGCGATTTTGGGTTTTTAAGTCGATTTTGGTTTAGATAGGACATGCCGGAGCGTGTTCAAATCTCGTATTAAACAGTGTGTTTTGAAACGATCCGTTTAGTATTATACTGTCAGCACAGGAGAAATGTGAGCCAAGGAGAAGAAACACACCGACCGATCCTGGGTCGGTGTGCTAGGTCGGTGTTGACACATGGAGAAAGGCCGAAGCAAGAAGAAGATTTTGCACCGATCCGTCCTGGGTCGGTGCCAAGGATCGGTGCTAATCCAGCCACTCCCGATCACCTTCAAACTAGACGAAGGCCGCATCCTGCACATGACCCAACTCCCTTCCGGACGGCCATGTGGAAGAAGAGATTTAGCACCGATCACCAGCACCGATCCAGAGTCGATCGGTGTTAAATCCCCAGAACCGAGTTTGATTGAAACCCAACGTGCCTGAAAGACCTGGCTGGAACAAGGGTCTCCACTCCGAATTAGACTCGGTGATCTTCACAAAAGGTGTAGCCCAGTGAAATTGCTGTCCACATGAGGTGGTTTGAGGTCATTCGGAGCGGTGGTTCGAAAGATACATCAGATGTCTAGTGATTAAATTACATGTTTCCTCTCTTATTTAGGGTTCATAATGCTAGATTATGCTTGAAAAAGTAGATACAACTAGCTTTCAAATGCAATTGGATTGGAGATGATCCAATGGTTGGATCTTTAAATACATTTGAAGCACTGAAGGCAGACAAAGCTGCCTTGAAGAGAAGTCCACCGCGGCAGGAGAGCCCGACCCGCGGCCAATCACCATTTTGTCGCGCCTCGAGAAGCTTGACCCACAACCAAGAAGAAATTCGCCTTTTGAGTATGCTTTCGTATCTTGTGACGGTTTTGCTCATTTACCCTAGGTCAAGCATATGGTGATTGGCCGCGGGTCGGGGCTCTCCTGCCACGGTGGATTGTGAGCGTTACCGACTTTTGAGTACAATCACTAACTTTTTGCGCGAACGGAGACGAAAGCTATCGGTCGAGTAAAGTATGTGTGTAGGGTGTATGAAAGTAGACTACATATAGTGTCCGTGTTCCAAGTTCAAGAATTCGACAAAAAGCCGCTTTAAAAATCCTAACAAATTCTTAGTGAAAATCGACCATGAACCCTAGAGATTACACGTTGCCCAACACTTCATTTAAATTGTTTACAACCTCGTTTTAATTATTTTCTTAGCTTACTTGCTATTTTATTTCATCGGTTAATTTATTTTAATTTACTAGCTACAATCGTGACAAACAAAACACATAAAAATTTATTTACGTCTAGACACAACTTAGAAATCGGTAGAAATCAACAACAATCACCCAGTGGATTCAATCCCTAAATACTACTGCGTTTGTTGTGCACTTGAATCCTAGCTAAAGGGTAAAATCCATACCGGGATCGATTCCGTCGCATCAGTACCCTTTGCAGGAATCAAGTCGTCATGTAGTTCATGGATAGGATAAGATGGTTTAGTGATATCATTTCTTCAAATGCGTTGCGTTCCACTATCTTGGGATTGGAGCGTCAGACATGTTGGCGAGCTCGTACACTCTGTAAAGTCCTTCTCAATTAGCTCCTAGTTTACCATCGTTGCGTTTTGCGGTGTTCTGGAACACTTTGCGAAGGACCAGGTCTCCCTCGTTGAATTTCCTGCTCCGGACGTTAGAGTTCTAGTATTTGGTTGTTGCTTGGTGATAATTCTGTATACGTATCAGGGCTTGTTCGCGTCGCTCGTTCAATAGGGTATTGCATCGATCGATGCCAATTATGCATCGATCCATTCTGGCTCTTCTGGGCATGCTCCATCGATTGATGCACTCCTTGCATCGATCGATTTTGGCTCTTCGGGGCATACTCCATCGATAGATGCACTCCTTGCATCGATCGATTATGCTCTTTTTGTACCGTTCCATGCATTTTTTTCCCACGTAACTCCACTTTCTTCCGTAAACACCTTTTTACCTGAGATAACTGAATAAAAGATTCTAAAAACGGACTTTGACTCGATAAAATACTTCAAAAGAAACACCAAAACATGTGTTAGATAACGATAAAAACCATGCATATCAATTCCTAAAGACTTAGTCTTTTGCTTGTCCTCAAGCAAACATAAAACTAAACAAAAATAAAATGTTTGAAAAACAACGAAGACTCACATTCCCCTTAGAACTCCGCAAAGATCGTTACGTTAGTAATCCATGTATTGCCAAACTAGCTCTAGATCGAACCACTATGTACTTCTCTGCAAGCATCGCAGCCTCCCAGATTCAACTCATTATTTTGCGGATCAATCAAAAGCTATCATCGCTGGGTGTCATCAAAGATCATGGTGCCAAAAACCTTCTAGACTCTTTCTCTTTCGATATCGTGACAAGATAACAACACGACCTTTGGTACTTTTTCCCTCCACCAGAGTTATTCTTTTCTCATTTTCTTTCGTAGGGTTAATGGCGGATGGAACGCGAGTATTGATGGTTTTTGCCACCGAATCCCCGGTTCGTTTTAGTGCCACCTTTTTATTCTAAGGTGTAGGCGAATAGAGGTATATATGGAAATTTTCCTAACCTCGCTTCCGACCTTAGTGTGATCATCTCATTCGAGGTAAAATAATGGGATCGATGGAAAATTTCCTAGCCTTTTACACGAAAGAAAG
The DNA here is from genome assembly GCA_030161315.1 of Eutrema japonicum. NCBI lineage: Eukaryota > Viridiplantae > Streptophyta > Magnoliopsida > Brassicales > Brassicaceae > Eutrema > Eutrema japonicum. The sequence goes on along the minus strand of BSQW01000006.1, from coordinate 24,706,604 downwards.
TCATTTCATCTTTTGTACTTTTTATCTTAAATAAAGGAGAGGAGTACCATATTTTTACACATACTATCTGATAAATAGGATTTTATCCTACTCAAGAATCAATCCTAAATACACATGTCATTGTAGTGTTTTAGGTGTCAATCCAATCTAGGTTCTAGTTCAATGCAACAAGAATACAATACACTCATTAATTCAAGCAAACAAAGTGGTTTTGGTTATTAAGCTAGTGAACTATTAATTAAAAAACAAGTGACAAGAGCTAAAGACACTAAACGGCGAATAAAACAATGATAAAAGGCGAATTCAAGGATAAGGTAATTGAGATAAGGCAATCCAATGGCTAATTAATGATGTCCAATGCTTAATGAAGACTAATCCCTAGGCAAAGATCACTAATCTTAACTAATCATTTCTCAAGGCATTAATTACTTTGCTAATCACTGATTCAAGATCAAATTCTCATTTGTGAATCACTAATTAGCAAACTTTAAGTCTAAACATTCAAGATCAACCAAATAATCACTCTAGACAACTAATCTCTTAGGCTAGAAATGAATATCTCTTGATTAGTTCATCAAGGCATTTCATCGAACACCTTGTGTGCATGAAATTCCTTATGATCTAGATCCACTTTCTCAAGCTAGATCTAGCTTTAAAACCACTAATCAAGAAGGGAAATCATATAATCTAATCCTAGACATCATTAATCATCCATCAAATCACCCTAAATCTATCAAATCCTCAAATCCTAAAATCCTAAAAGACTACTCACTAATTATGAAGAACACACCAAATCTTGTGAAAGAGGTGATGTTAATCATGATTAGAGATTAGGAAGATGAAGGATTAGAGAAAGAACACAAGAACTAAACTCAAACTTTCATAAATCAAAAGATCCTTGGGAAAAATCTCAAAAACCCTAAAAAGAGAGGTTTTTGTTCTTGAGAGAAAAAGAGAGAAAAAACATAAAAAGGAGATAGATCTAAAAATCAGATCTCTAAAATATAAAAAGGTGGTTGCTGAGTTGGGTCGGACTCGGGACAAACCGGGTATTGACCCGGCCGAAACTTGGATACATCTTCAGTGAATCGGTCATAACTTCTGAACCTGACATCCGAATGACTTGAATCCAACTCCTGTAGAAAGCTAACTCGTCCCTCTACAACTCTTATGGAGACCGTTTGAGTTGATTCATATCGGAAGGCCTTCGTTTTCCGGTTCTTTGGACGGTGTCATCTTCTCTCGGCCAGACGGACATACCTTCAGTAAATCCGTCTCATCTCCCTATCCATACGTCCAAATAACCCGATTCAAAGTCATGTGTAAAGCTGATTCACTATTCGACAACTTTGATGAAGACCACCGATGCTAATTTTGAGTGGAGACCCTTCTGCACTGACCAGTGACCTCGGTATTGAAGAAACCGTCTCGGCCAGGCGGACCTGTTTCTGGTAAATCAGCCATATCTCTCAAACCACACGTCCGAATCGCCTGATTCAACTTCTCCTGGACATCTAACGCACTCCTCTACAATATTCATGAAGGTTGTCAAGGCTGATTCGGATCGGAGGGCCTTCGTCTAGACACATCTTTCCGGCGTCTCGGAAGGACTTTGTACTCCACTTAGGTCCAACTCTCCAAATACGCCCAATTGCCTCCAATTACCTAGGAAATACTCCAAAACATGCAAGAACACACTAGACCTAGTGCAAATACCCTAATCTCTAAATGAGACATAAATGCAAGACAAGACCATGATTATGCATGTAATCTACACAAAACTATAAATGAAATGCATGCTAAAACATGCAATATATGAGTATATCAATTTCCCCAAACTTAAACCTTTGTTTGTCCTCAAGCAAACAAGAATAAAGAAAGGGAGAAGACTTTAAATGGGAGCTCAAATCCAAAAGTGCCATGAAAAGAATTCAACTCAATGTCCAAGTTACTAGCTTTAAGATGCGATCAAACAAGTCTACTAGAAAAGAGCTAGCCATATCCTTCCCTATACGAATCAAATTCAAGCCTTAACCTATACAATCATCAATATCATCCAATCCTTTAACATTCATTATTTGGTTCAAGTGAATCATGCTCATGCAAGGCAAGTGAATTCATTTAGCTAGGGTAAAGGTTTTGAGACTAAGATTATCTCAAATGTATGGGGTTTCACCAATGCAAGGGATCCTTCAATGAAAAAGCAAGCTTTAGCAAAATGCTAAGAGTAAAAGGCAATTTATGCATACAAGGATAGACTTACATCTACCCAATGCCTAAATCATCTCTAATCCTAGCATATCTACCCATGAAGTCCTCATCCTAAGCTACCCTTTTCTCATTTGGCCTTTTTGCCTTCACGCCCCATACTTGAACTTCTTCATCCACTTCATCTTTTCTCACTTGGGGAATTTCTTCTTCTCCATTGAATCTTGTGGTTTCCTGCTTCTTTTTTGTTGTTTCTTTAGCTCTTCTTTCTTTGTTTTTCTTTGACTTGCCTCATCATTTACCAATTGATGCTTTTAGCCAGTTTTTGGCTTTTTCCTTTGTTTTTATGAGGCTATAATTATCACTAAGAGTTATTCTTGATAACTTGCACTAACCACATCACAATATTGCATTCCCCTATCACCTTCACTTCCTTCTTTTGAACCCACTTCCTTCTTATCCATAATTCCATTAGTCACACATTTTCGTTCACACCAAACCCAAAACTTTCCTTTCCCACGAGCCTAGCCTAGTCTAGCCTAGTATAGCCTTTGATGTTCGGCTAGATCTACATGCAATCCTATCCTTGTCGCCCTAAATTCAACACTTTTTGCCAAGCTTACTCGAAAAATTAGGCCTCACACACGCACACTAAAGATTTTGGCTTGAAAGGAGGGTAGGTTAAAGGTATGGTGAACCGTTCCAATGATGGGAATCAGCTACTTGGACTAGCAAAAGAGTGGTGAAAAGGATAAGAGAGCCCAAGTATGTATATGGTAACCATGAATTCACTATGCAATGCACAAGCATGATAATTTCAATGTCAAAATTATGGTTTTCACTTACGTAGGATTGAAATCAAATCAAGACTTGCTTTAGCTAAGACCCTAGTAATGAAACGCAAGAGCGAAATATGGTTCATCCTTGATCTCAACACGAGATCAAAAGCATCAAACAACAAGCAACAAGGGCATTGAATCAAGCTCTAAATATGATACTTTACAAAGATAAATCTATCATTGCTCCTAATGATCATGCAAAGCTACCTAATATGCTATGCATCTAGAGTCAATCCTATATGGAATGCACAAAAGTTCAAATTTTTTCAAATTTATTGAAAATGCATGTTATGCATGAGACTCAAGATGCAAAAGGCAAAATAAGATCACAAGACACAAAGTTAAATAACACAAAGACCCTCCTCCAAACTTAAATTACACAGTCCCTTGTGTAATAGAAGCTTAAGAAAGAGTTAAACAATGCATGAAAGAAAGAAAAAGATATGATTCTAAATGCTATTCACAAAGTTTGGAGTATTACCTTGGAAATGAATAGAGGGAACGAGAGTGATCACCTCAATCCTACACACCTTTGTCCTTAAATCCATGACCATTAGACCATCAAGAACCTATTCACACTAAGAAAACCCATCAAAAAGAACAAGAAAACATAAAAAGACATAGAAACGAAAGTATGTACATTGATAAGCTTGGGGTGTCTCCCAAGAGCACTTTGTTTAAAGTCACTAAGCTTGACTTTGGTTACCCTTTTAGGTGGGTGAGAGAGGAGTGTGAGCACTCCAAGGCGGATCTTTGAGCTCGAGCTTGAGCACCTTGCTCATTACCTCTTCAAGACCGGCTTCGCCTTTTGCTTTGAGCTCGGGTGTGAGGATCGCCTTGACCGAGGCAAAAAGTTTGGGCCATCCCTTGCAATTGATCTTGTACTCAATCACTCCATACTTGTACTTCCAAGGAGTGAGAGTAATGATGGAGGGCTTGTCTAGCACGGACTTTGACCCATCAAGCTTGCTTGGTTCGTTTTTCATCTTAGCCTTGGTCCTTGTTCTCTTCTTTGCAACCTCGCTACTTTCAACCTCAAATTCCATCGTTGTGTGGAAGATCCCATGCATGGGCTTCTTCACCATTACCATAACCAAAAGCTCTTTCTCCATAAGATCCCTCCTTCTCAAAACTAGACTTTGGGGGTGAAACCACCTCCATTGTTGCACAACTACCCACACGCTCAACTCTTGGAGCTTCAACCTCATCATCCTTGCGAACCATCACCTCTTTAGCATCGACCTTGGAACCGTAGAGAAGGTTGGGATCTCATCAATTGCCTTTTCATGCTCATCAATTGTCATCAATACCACGACTTGTTCCTCAACCTTCTCCTTGCTAGCAACCATCAATTCTTTATATTAAGAGCCGTGGATGACTTCCTCATTCTCTATTAGAGACTCTTCATTCTCATCAATCAAATGCTCCTCCACTTGGCTCCCATTATTTATTCCTTCGAGATTCTCCATGTGTTTACTAGAAAGGGAACGTCCTTGAGCATTTTGATGATCTAGATGCATGATCCTAGAAGATAGGGCTCCAACCTTTCGGTGTAGATCATCATAAGAGCAATCAACCTTGTCATGAATCTCGGCCACCATCTTATTCAACTCATTTGCTTTATTAGCTTGCCCGGTTAGGAGTTGTTGAAGCATGCATTTCATTTCAAGGTCTTGTTGTATACCCAAATCCACATTATCCTCCTCAAACCGTGTAGTGGCATCAAAATCTCCATCAAAGTGAGCGGATTTTAGAGAGGCATTGATGAGCTTGTCTATCAATGTGGATTGCTTATCCACTCTTTCGTTTAGAGTCTTCATTTCCTTAGTTCTCCTTTGCTCCTCATTATCACTCGTGGTCCTTGTAGCCCGAGCATACTCATCACCATAGTTCTCTTCGCTTTGGGCAAAGTTCTCCACTAGTAGCTCTCCTTGTTCCACGGTGAGGTTTGTAAAACGCCCATTGCTAGCCCCATCCAAGGTCCATTTGTGCTCTTGATCAACTCCCAAATAGAAGATGCTAAGGATGGCTTCCTTCTTGAACCCGTGATGGGGAGAATCTCGAGTATATCCTTTAAGTCTTCCCCATGCCTTATGAAAGCTTTCATGCATGCTTTGCTTGAAATTCGAGATGTCCCTTCTAGTTTGGACCGTTCTTTGTGTGGAGTAGAACTTGTTGAGAAAAATCTCCTTTCAACCATCCCAAGAATTTACCAAGTGAGATGGCAACGTTCTCTCCCATTGGCTTGCTCTTTCTCCAAGAGAAAACGGAAACAAGATGAGCTTGATGCTATCATGGGGCACTCCTCTGGTTCTAAACGTGTCACACAACCTCTCAAAGGGATCCAAGTGATTATAAGGGTTTTCCACCTTTGTCCCCAAGAATCTAGACTCTTGAATCAACCTAACAAAGCTTGTCTTGATCTCATATGCCTCGGCTTCGATTGGTGGTGGGTGAATTCCATATCTTGATCCATGTTAACATGGAGTGTCAAAACACCCAACCGTTGGTTTCTCCTTTGGAACTTGGATCGGATTTGATACCAATTCTTGAGGTTGTGGCATTTCTTGAGGTTGTGGGGCTTGAAGAATGTTCCTTTGGTAGTCCATCTCCAACACCTCAAGTGACCTTGTCTCTCCATCACTTTTCCTTTGGACTTGGTACCCTCTTTGATCGTCCGTATCCAATACTTCAAGTGATCTTGTCTTTCCACTCCTTTTTTTTATTTGGTACCTTTGAAAGCACAAGAGAACTAAGGAAGACAAGTTAGTGACAATGTACAAGAGAAAATTCATCATCTCGATAAGATGCATGCTCTTATTGATGTGCATTAACATAATGTAAATAAAAGCTTGATCTCAAAAAGAGTCTAAATCCTATTGACTAAACTAGAACCCCAAATTGGCAACGGCGCCAATTGATAAATAGGATTTTATCCTACTCAATAATCAATCCTAAATACACATGTCATTGTAGTGTTTTAGTTGTCAATCCAATCTAGGGTCTAGTTCAATGCAACAAGAATACAAGACACTCTTTAATTCAAGCAAACAAAGTGGTTTTGGTTATTAAGCTAGTGAACTATTAATTAAAAGACAAGTGACAAGAGCTAAAGACACTAAACGGTGAATAAAACAATGATAAAAGGTGAATTCAAGGATAAGGTAATTGAGATAAGGTAATCCAATGGCTATTTAATGATGTCCAATGCTTAATGAAGACTAATCCCTAGGCAAAGATCACTAATCTTAACTAATCATTTCTCAAGGCATTAATTACTTTGCTAATCACTAATTCAAGATCAAATTCTCATTTGTGAATCACTAATTAGCAAGCTTTAATTCTAAACATTGAAGATCAACCAAATAATCACTCTAGACAACTAATCTCTTAGGCTAGAAATGAATATCTCTTGATTAGTTCATCAAGGCATTTCATCGAACACATTGTGTGTATGAAATGCCTTATGATCTAGATCCACTTTCTCAAGCTAGATCTAGCTTTAAAACCACTAATCAAGAAGGGAAATCATATAATCTAATCCTAGACATCATTAATCATCCATCAAATCACCCTAAATCTACCAAATCCTCAAATCCTAAAAGACTACTCACTAATCATGAAGAACACACCAAATCTTGTGAAAGAGGTGATGTTAATCATGATTAGAGATTAGGAAGATGAAGGATTAGAGAAAGAACACAAGAACTAAACTCAAACTTTCATAAATCAAAAGATCCTTGGGAAAAATCTCAAAAACCCTAAAAAGAGAGGTTTTTGTTCTTGGGAGAAAAAGAGAGAAAAAGCATAAAAAGGAGATAGATTTAAAAATCAGATCTCTAAAATATAAAAAAGTGTTTGCTGAATTGGGTCGGACCCGGGTCAACCCGGGAAAAACCGGGTATTGACCCGGTCGAAACTTGGATACGTCTTCAGTGAATTGGTCAGAACTTCTGAACCTAGTGCAAATGCCCTAATCTCTAAATGAGACCTAAATGCAAGACAAGACCATGATTATGCATGTAATCTACACAAAACTATAAATGAAATGCATGCTAAAACATGCAATATATGAGTATATCACTATCTTGTCAGATACGAGTGAGGAGTCAAGCTCTGAAAGCGCCAACCACGATGATGAGGTAAAAGGAAGAGCTCAGAAACTAGCTCAAGCTTTTGAATTTTCTCGGAAACATGGGGGCCTCTGTTTGACTGGTCAGCCTTTAGGTTTTTCATTAGTTTGATCTAAAACTAGCCCTGCGACAATGGTCACTTAGATGCGAAATTAGTTAAGAATTCAAAGGTCGTGATCATAATCTCCAACAAGTTTTGACTCAATAAAACAAAATAACTCAAGGAAAACATCAAAATGACTCAAAAGGAAAAACAAAAGAAAGAAATAGCATTAGTAACGATAGAGACCCTCCCCAGACTTACTTCACACCGTCTCGGTGTGAAAATAAACCAAGAAGAAGGCCAAACAGACTCAAGAAAAATATAAAATAAAAGAAAACGTACCGGTAGGTTGCCTCCCACCAAGCGCTTGTTTATAGTCGTTAGCTTGACTGGATAGCGTCTTAAACGTGAGATGGGTCACCAAAGGGAAAGCTTTCATCCCCATCGATCTCTACGTCAACGAGGTATGGTTTTAGACGCTGACCATTTACCACAAACTCATCTCCTGTAGTGCTCAGCAACACCATAGCTTCGTACGGTCTCACTTCCTTGATTGTGAATGGTTCAGACCATCTCGATCTCAGCTTCCAGGGAAAAAGTTTGAGGCGAGAGTTGAAAAGTAATACCTGATCATTTGCAGTGAAGTTCCTGGGAATGATTTTCCTGTCATCTTGCCATACACACCGCTCGAAGAAGATATTTCGAAAGGAAATAAAATTTTATGGAAGAGATTTCGACGGATCCGCTAGTTCCGGCTGTGAAACCCGACCCGAGAACATCCTCCCTTCCCGAGGTGGCTCACCGCCATGAAAATGACGACGGAGGAAGCGGTGGAGACGGTTGTTCAGATATTGGAGCTCCGGATCTGGATAAGGACTTGCTTTGTCTGATTTGTATGCATATAATAAAGGATGCTTTCCTCACGGCGTGTGGCCATAGTTAGGAACAAGAGCGATTGTCCCTGTTGTAGCCAACACCTCACCAACAATAAACTTTACCCTAATTTCTTACTCGATAAGGTTTCTCTCTAATTTTACTCAAAATCGTGTTTGCAGAGTCAGTTGTATGCTTTTGTGGGTCGAAGATTTCTCAGTAATTTTGGTGGCTTAGTGATAGACTTGTATTTTACCCCTTTTATGCATTCATTTAATCTAAGTTTCATCTCATTTGCATATAGTTACTTAGCATTTCTTTGTTGCTTTATCTCATTTATAGTTTTAGGGTTCTCATACTAGGTCCTAGAGTGTCTTGCATGTTTTGGAGTCCTTTTTAGGTACTTTGGAGGCATTTGACGGAGTTTGGCTTAAGACCATTCGGTTCGAGAGCAAGAGAAGCGGTTAAAGACGTTTGGGAGCTTTTCAGCATTCACATCGACCTGTCTCTTCCCACAGATCGATGCAACCCATCGATGCTCAGCCTCAGGGCATTCACATCGACCCAACTCTCCCCACAGAGCGATGTTGATGCTGGATGCAACATCAGGGCCTTAGCATCGACCCAGCTCCCCTTTCACATCGATCAACACATCGATGCTCAGCTCAGGGCGTTTACATCGATCCAGCTCTTCCCACAAGTCGATGCAGCAGCCGGATGCAAGTTCAAGGCCTTAGCATCGATCATTAACATCGACCTGTGGTGTTGATGTCGATCTTGTTGCCCACTTTTCCTATGAATACTCATCTAAACCTAATTTTTAATGTATGCTTTTTCTTATGCTCAAAACCCTTACGTTTGAGAGAGTTTGAGATTTGTAAGAAGGATCTTTTGTTTATTGCAATTTAGTATTTCTTTCCATCAATCTCTTCCATCTATCTTCTTTCTATCTTGATTAATCAAACATCTATCCATGGAATCATCCTCTATCATAATCGATTTTGAGGTGTTCTTGATGGATCTTGAGTAGTCTTTTTAGGATCTTGAGATGAGGTAGATTAGGGTGATCTAGGGTTTGATTAGTGGTGTTTAGGGTTAGATAATCTTATATTCCTTCTTGTCTAGTGTCCCTAATGCTAGATCTAGCTTGAAAGAGTGGATCTAGATCATAAGGCCTTATAGCTGATCAGTCGAATCGTTGGTTCTCATCCTTCAGAGACTACGAGTGTAATAGGAGCATCCGTCGACAATAGGATCACCCTAAGATGATCATCTCATGGCTATTGAGAACGAATCAAATCAGATGGTTCTATTTCTCAATCTTTCGGACGTGCTCCTACGGAACCAAGGTCGAAACGATTGAGAAAAATCAGCGCACCTGGGAAGAAAGATCTGGGGAATCTATCAACGTTCTAGAAGAAGTTCTAGAAGCTAACCGCCAGAAGCTCACCCTTCGGGTCTCGCTTCCAGCGCAGGAGGCCAAGCATTCTGCCAGACGTCCCGCCTTGGGAGCCCCGTTCGCCTTTGTTCAGTAGATCTTCAAAAAAAAGAAAGACTTCAATGCAACCTTAACTACAACTACATTACGCTTTTTTCCACATTCATAGGAGTTCGTCTATGTTTCTGCTTTACGAATATGATATTTTCTGGACAAAGTAAGGGAAAACCTCTGAAATTATTTCAATATTGAACCTTGGACATATAAGAGTTCCGAATCGAATCTCTTTTGAAAGAAGATCTTTTGTCGTATCAGCAGCTAGTACTGCTGCAAGATAGCTACGACGAGAACAACCAGAAACATCTGAGGTGACAAAACCATCTAGACGAGTTGATGGAAATTTGTTATCGATACCTTTATTTATGGTTTCTTTACTAAAATTTCTGATTCGTTTGATGTCATCCTCATTGTTTGAAAAGAGTATCAAACGATTTGGGATCTCTCTCGCATGCAAGCATTTCTATCGGGAAAGCCTCGCTTATTCAAGCTACTGAATCAGAGTCCACGGTGCAACAATTTCTCATCTGCTCACGAATTGGATTCGAACGAGTTGCAGCCTAACCATCTGTGAGATCGGAGACTTCGAGAGGCTCTGACGCCCTCTTTAACGCCACTCTTTCCGAGTCTCGGACATGAAGCTTACCGGTGGGGAATCTGCTCCCGGGTTGTCGCTCTGCTGCGTCTGGCCACTCAAAGCACCGGACGAGAAGGGTAGGGCGCCCTGGCTCTCTTCTTTCTTCTGGTTGGCTTTCCCACAGTCGATTCAAGAGAAATTGAATGTCGTCATTATTGTTATGTGTATTTTGTCTCCCCCAACTTGATTTATTAACGGGCATTTTCGGGGACTAGCCCGCTTCTTCATTATTCAAGAGGGCGATTGCCCGGTCCTCTTTCATGTGGGGCAGTGCCTTGGTCTCTTCAAGTCAGTACTGGAAATCGTCCCCGAATGGAATGTATGTCACCTTTTTTCTTTCCCTTTTAGACCAACCTGCCGCGGTCAACTAACACAAAGAAGATACAGTTCACTCAACGATTGCCTTTGGGTTCCGAACTCCATATTGGGAAGGAGCGTTGTTGTTTGCGAGGTCTCGATCATTTACATGGACCCACTTCTCATTCCAGTACCTTCCAATCTATAAGATTAGCGAAACAAACATAAAAGGGCTCTTTCGCTCTTGGCAATTCATCCGGTGACTTCACGGTCGCCAAAGAAGCCCCAAGAAGCATCAAACATTTCCGATGAGATCCATGGAGCAATTCTTAGATAGCAAGCACTAGCTCCTAAACCCAATGAATGTGAGTTTTTCTATTTTGACCTCGAAGATCGAAGATTAGTATGAAACTAGAGCCATCGCAAGACTTTCCACTCTCGTGGGCCCCATGAGATCCATGTGTACTGTCTTCTTGATTCAATCGTTTCTGTTGAAAGACTCTCCTCTCTTAATGTCGAGCTAACGCTACTTCTGAGCTGCTAGGTGCCTAAGGGCAATCACTCATTTTTTCCCGCTACGCGCCTCCTAACACGTATGCTAGGCAGATTTACTGAATCCATGGAGATCAGACTTCGTAACCCCGACGGCGTGCAGAAAGCTTATGGAATAGTTCATAGTCTGATAGATCCTTGGCGAAGCATTCTGCCAGACGTCCACGCCCGAGTCCAAAATGTAATTACTAGGGAAGAGTTCCGTAGGTGAAGTACTATTTGTTTGTGCGTTTATTGGAGGAAGTATCTATAAGTCCCCCTCCATCCGAACCTGTGACTCAACCTTCATGCTCTTTAGCGGAGGAGAATAGTTCCGAGTGAGTGTGCTCCCGAACCAGATCTAGCGGAGGAGAATAGTTCCGAGTGGCTGGTAAGAATCTCTTGATTTGGAGATATCTCAACCTCAAAGGAAACTTCTACTGAAACTGTATGCGCTTTCCACTGTAATAAAAACGAAAAATTACGCCAATCTATTGAGATATGGTATGCTACAAGTGAATATTTGCGACAAGAAATGAATCCTAATTTTAGGATGACAGACCCTTTCAATCCAGTCCATATGATGTCTTTTTCGGGAGCGAATGTCCGAGTAAGGAGAACTAGCCAAGCTTCTTCACAAGCGAAGGAGTTGCAGCCTAACCATCTGTGAGATCGGAGACGTTTCAGCCTTGTGTCCTCTACAAGGATGCTCCATGGCCAGCTTCAACGCCTCGCCCTCGGGGAATTCTCTACACTAAACAGAGAACAAGTGTCATGCTATTATTACTTAACTAATTCATATTTCCGATGGCGAAGGCATAGTATTGTTTTTCTCAAAAATACAAAACGATTGTTCCAGAAGAAATGAAACAAAAGATACGGTAGAGCTAGGACAGTTATTGTATGAGGTCGCGGTTGCTTCCCCCTAAGGCGGAACGCTCCCCTACCGATGCATTTTGACATCCCACAGCTTCGGCAGATCGCTTAGCCCCGTTCGTTGAGGAGAGCTCTTCACAAGCAGTGGTTATGAGCTCTTTCTTGTTTCGATTCAGAAGAGGTAATGCAGTAACATGCCAAGCAAGAACTTGCTCCTTTCACTTTCCGATTAAGAAGTAATTGCTTCTTGTACAGATTGTGTATGAATTGGTTATAACTATAGAATACCTCCATTTCGTGAATTACGGCATTTATTCGTGAGCCGAGGAAGTTCAGGTTCGACATCGGGTGGTTGACTGGGTTACGTAGAGAACGAAAAGAGACCTACTTTCCTCACAGGAGAGTCATTTTGCCGAGTTCCTTCGACATGGTTCTCTCAAGCGCGTTCTGGTTCACTTGAAATATCAATAGATATGGCTTCATTAATAGTACAGAAGTAGCTCTATTTACTTGCCCCAGCCGGCCTTTTGGTAAGGGATTTGGTGCAGCTTAGCATGCATTTGACACGGGATTTTCACTAGATTCGGTATACAGTTCAAGAATCTTTTTTGGTTGATGTTTTATTTAATTTGATGTAAATGAACCATAACTATGTAAACCTATTCCTAAAAGATTGACACCCTCCTCTAAAAAAGAAGGTTTCAGTCTCATTCAACCAACTTTTCAAGCGCTTAGCTTTTGCTAGCTAGTAGGCAAGGCCATAAAGTAAGTGAAGTTGGAAGCCTAAGCCAAGAAGGTACGAACAAAGTGACGGGCCCCTTTAGAGATAGGATAGGGGGCTCTTGTGGTAGTAATTGCGGAAGCCACCGGTGACCGGCTCAATGATCGTATACGCTCAATAGAATATGTACGCGCGGGCGAAAGAATTAATGCTGCTTCTGCCCGTCTGTTGTTATCCCTCTCCCTATCTCCTTCCGAGTCGGGTTCGCTGATGGAATGTGCTACGTTTCTTTCCATTCCTCGTGAGCCACTTATTTCTCCGAAACAAGAGATCAAAGTGATTTTCCTCCTTTTTTAGTTTATGTTCGTTATATTATAGAATAACAAAACAAGATGATTAGAAATCCTTTATTTTTTAACGTTTTCTGCGCGCTAGGCTTTAACCCTATTGTGGTTAAACAAAAGAGGCAGTCCCCTTCTTTCTTTCTATTCGTTAGTCTTTGCGTGAACTTCGTTACTAACTTGAATTTGTGATAATTTGTAAAATACGGATTCCATTTCCAGGCCGGGCGGGGGGTGAAGACTGAAGGTGCACAGGGTCTTACCGTCTAGCCGTTGGTACTCCGCATCTTCACGGAGAATTCAATTTCACTGGGTCCATGTCGGAGAGAGCGGGGCTTTTGTTACAGCCCATCAGCTACTTCGCACTCTCAGTTTCGAGAGAGGTGTGTGCCCTTTGATGCGATATCCATTTCATAAGCTTGAAGATGCGTGGCCATGAAATAGGGATTAAGTGGAACGGAATTGACTGTTGATGTCAAACTCTTCCTCTCCTTTCAGTCGAGCGTCTCTCAGTGTCAGTGTCGGCCCAATAGAATGCTTTCGCCGTTGGTGTTCTTTCCGATCTCTACGCATTTCACCGCTCCACCGGAAATTCCCTCTGCGATTGGGTAAAGAATAGAGTGGGTTCAGGCTTACACTAAGACTAAGTCAAGATGGACACTAACTAACCTTTCCTTTTTTGTTTTCAAAGTAACTCTCATCAACTATTTTGTTGTGAACCTTTACCTTAGGAGTAATTCAGTTGGTACTCCGCATCTTCACGGAGAATTCAATTTCACTGGGTCCATGTCGGAGACAGGTTCACAGCGCCCTTTAGGAATCTGAAAGAAGAGGTACGAAGTAACTCGACTGAAAGAAGAGGTACGTATAGCAAACAACGAGATGAGACTAGGAAAGATGGTCCGAAGAATCTCGATAGTAGTTCCATGAACGAGAGGGCCGAAGGCGCCTTGTTCCCTTGAACCAGAAGAGTACACCAAACGGGCATGGAGCGGATGTTATAGTCCTCGATCTCAGCGCATTCCCGGAGAAAGACCCTACTTCTGTCTCGAAAGGATTCCGATGAGATAACGGGGCAATCTGGATCGCGGAACGAATGGAAGGAGGCTTAGGTAAATTAGTGGAACCAGAGCTTCCACTGTATGGGTCATAGTTCTGCAGTACGCTCCTGCACGCCGATTCCCCAGAGTTGTATAGCGGTGAAAAGTAAGCAAACCTATTTTAGCTCGTAGGAGCCATCTTTTTTGGAAAAATGCGAAAAGACAGTGCAAGCTTTGTTATGCCAAAACCTAAATGTTAAGTCAGCAACACTTACAAATGCCACTTCTTCCCGTCGCATCCGTTTTCAGGACGATCTAGTCACAAAGTTTTACACCTTAGTGGGTAATCCATCCTTCTTGCTAAACTCCCTTCTGTGAAACTAACTTTAAGTAAGCAGATGAGCCTCTTACCCGACATCAGAACGAAAAGCCCACGCCCAATCTTTCCTCGTTGTGTTCACGGTCTTCTGTAGGATGCCTCTGATCTCTCTGTTTGAAATTTCGACAAGTCCGCTCGTCTGTGGGTGGTAAGGAATGGTTACCTTATGCTCGACTCCATGCTTCTTCAAGAGCTTTTCAAAGACTTTGTTGATGAAATGAGATCCACCATCGCTTATCACCACTCTAGGCACACCGAACCTAGGAAAGTTCACAGATTTGAACATCTTTAAGACCACCTTGGCATCATTCGTTGGGCTGGCCAGCGCTTCGACCCATTTAGAAACATAGTCGACTGCAACGAGGATGTATTGATTTCCACAAGAGGATGGAAAAGGGCCCATGAAATCAATACCCCACACATCGACCACCTCAACCTCCAGGATGAAATTTTGTGGCATTTCGTTCCTCTTACTAATAGTTCCCTGCCTTTGACATGAATCGCATTTGGAGATGAATGCATGTGCATCGCAAAAAATTGTTGGCCACCATAAACCGGCTTGCAGAGCCTTGGACACTGTCTTGAACGTGGCAAAGTGCCCAACGTATTTGGAACTATGACAGTGGAAAAGAATGCCTGGGATTTCTTCTTCTGAAACACATCTCCGAAAGACACCATCGGAGCATTGCTTGTATAAGTATGGCTCGTCCCAAAAATAACGTCTGATGTCTCTCAAGAACTTCTTCTTTTTGTTCCCAACAAAATCACTTGGTTCCTTCTCTGCAGCCACGTAGTTTGCTATCTCACCAAACCATGAGATTTCAAGCTGCTCGGTGTGGTGTGCCGAAGTGAAGTAGTTGTTGCACCCAGTATCAATCGCGTACACGTTCTCCTCAGGTAGGCTCTCGTCTAAGGGAGTTTCCTCAACCACACGTAGTCTGGCCAAATGGTCTGCAACACCATTCTCGATCCCCTTCTTGTCCTTAATCTCAAGATCAAATTCCTGCAGCAGAAGAATCCAACGCAAAAGCCTAGGTTTGGCATCCTTCTTTGTAAGTAGGTACCTCTGAGCAGCATGATCAGTATGCACGATAACCTTAGACCCCACAAGATAAGATCTTAACTTCTCAAAAGCGAACACAATAGGAAAAAGTTCTTTTTCGGTTGTAATGTACTTGCACTGCGCATCATCAAGTGTTCTACTATAACATGAAGTTTCTTGTCCCTTCGCTGTCCCAAAACAGCTCCTACCGCGAAATCGCTGGCATCGGTCATCACTTCGAAAGGTAAGTCCCAGTCTGGTGGTTGGACAATTGGTGCGCTAACAAGTGCTCACTTGATGGTGTGAAAGGCCTCTAGACAGTTGTTGTCAAAATAAAACCTCACCTCCTTGCATAACAAACGTGTCAAGGGTCTAGCGATCTTGGAGAAATCCTTGATGAACCTCCTGTAGAACCCAGCATGTCCAAGAAAGCTTCTAATCCCCTTGACAGAATCTGGCGGCCGTAGACTAGTCATCACTTCGATCTTTGCTTTGTCTACTTCAATACCTTGCTCTGAAATCCGATGACCCATGCCTATCCCATCTCGGACCATAAAGTGGCACTTTTCCCAGTTCAAAACCAGATGATTTTCCTCGCAGCGCTGTAATACCCTGCATAAATTAGAAAGACATGCAGAAAAGGAGGATCCAAACACCGAGAAATCGTCCATGAAAACCTCCATTATGTCCTCAATCAAGTCGGTGAAAATCGACATCAGGCATCGCTGGAAAGTTGATGTGGCATTGCACAAGCCAAATGGCATTCTGCGATAAGCAAATGTGCCGTAGGGATGTATTGATTTCCACAAGGTAACATGAAGTTTCTTGTCCCTTCGCTGTCCCAAAACAGCTCCTACCGCGAAATCACTGGCATCGGTCATCACTTCGAAAGGTAAGTCCCAGTATGGTGGTTGGACAATTGGTGCGCTAACAAGTGCTCCCTTGATGGTGTGAAAGGCCTCTAGACAGTCGCTGAAACGACCGCATTTTTTTTTTTTTTTTGCAGATATAATTAAACAATAATAATTAAACATTAAACAATACTAATTAAACAATACAACACAAGTTATCGGTTTTACAACAGCAAAAGCAACAACAACCCCGGGTCCTAATCATCCCCTCTTCACCGCCTCGATTCCACGATCACGCCTTATCTTTACCTGCATCGACAAAAGTGATGCATCAACATTTGGCTAACCAAATGCTGAGTGAGATTGATCATCCCAACAACATGCTACCAATAAGCACAATCAACAATTATCAATAATTAATTAACAACAATTTAACTTCCCGCACAAAACGCAACTGGTATCGATCGATACTCCCCTAGTGTCGATCGATACCCAAACAACACACAACTCCTGACAAGGGACTGGTATCGATCGATTCCCAAAACAACACCTGGTATCGATCGATACAAACACAATACAAGACCACCGCCAAGGGACGGGTATCGATCGATACTCACATGGTATCGATCGATACTCCCATGCGATTCACCAGCATACAAGTCACAAAATTCATCAATCAAGCTTAACAAAGCACCACACAAGCTTAATCGCTAACCTTTGGTCCCAACTCACCTTAGACACGATGGATCGAGCTCTAAAACGACTTCCCGAGCTCAAGATCGACCTCCCTCTCTTCTCACAAGTTCCCGCCAAAACAAAGCTCTCTCAATCTCTTCTTCAAGCTTCTCCCAAGCTCAAACTCTCTCGATCTCGCAAGATCTAAGCTTCGCCAAGCTCTTTCTCTCTCTATCTCTCCTTCTCTCTCTCCTTCTCTCTCTCTCACTCTTCTGATTTTTCTTCAAGGGAAGGGTTTTTATACCCGAAAGAAGATAAGAGGAGAAGACAACAAGGGGAAAATCCGGCTGGTGTCAATCGATACAGGCCAGTATCGATCGATACCACCCCCGGAACAAACCCTAATTAATTATTTTTTCCTCAATAATTAATTCTTCCGGAACGCGGGCGTTACAATTCTCCCCCACTAACTTAGATTCGACCTCGAATCTTCGTTACCGTTCATCTCCCATGAACCGCTCATCTCCAATGAACCTTAATCGTCGCAACGATTACACAATCCTTGGCCAACCCGGCCATCTCAACACTCACACGAGGTCCAAAAACTAACCTCCGAGGTTTCCCATTCAGTCCCTATGCTTATGACACCGCAGCATCATATGTACTTATTGCTCAACACTAGCCAAACCCCGTCACTCAAGACACCGCAGCACCTCTGAGTTCCGAGTATCTGCCATATCCCGCAGGATATCCACTATACCTCGCAAGGTATCAATCATACCACATCACCCAAGACACCGCAGCATCTCCGAGTTCTGGGTATCTGCCGTACCAGTCCACTCGGTAATATAACCTACAAGAGTCTCAATACCCCATACCACTCAATTCTAGGAAATATATCCTACGTCTAGGATATACTCCTTACGAATCCACGGTATCACGTATCACTCTAGGCTATAAACCTCCCGAGCCTGGGTACATCGCCAGTCACACTCTCAAGACACACAGTCCTGCGAGCTATCGGCACCAGAGGAACCAGTCCTCTCAACGAGCAATAAGTCACATATCTCTAAGCATCTCGACTGAACTACCTCCCGTGATCCGTGTAAATCCTCGCAAGGCAACACCGGCATCACCCATATTCCATACCCAGAATATCTGGCGTGCATAACCAATAACCCAGCCATCGCACCGCCCTTGCGCACCCTTCAGTATCGGCTCGCTTCCGAACAAGCTTAACTGAAACACGCAACGCTCACCACAGTAATAAGATCATCCATCCTATCACTCTCTTGCATTAACACTTTTTACCCCAAGCGTAATGCGAAACCGTGACTCCCAAAGTCACCAATAATAAGAAATACTCATCTTATTACACATCATAATGTAACATCGTTCTACACAACGGAAATACAAAATGAAACACACATAGCATACAGCTATAACCGAAACTGGAACCTCTCGATGGAACTCAAGCCGCAGCTTGCTTCTGGAACCACTTCTGGAACCTCGCTTCCATCCTAGCCTCTGGCTCCCAAGTTTCCTCATGCACCCCGCCACAGTCCCACAGAACTCGCATCATCGGAATCTCCTTCCGACGAAGCTCTTTGACCCTCCGCTCGAGAACTCTCAAAGGTCTCGCCTCAACGGTCATATTGGGCTGGAGATCTGGCGGAATCTCAGCCAATACCTCGTCACCCCTATGCAAACACTTCTTCAACATCGACACATGGACGACCTGATGAAATGCTTGCATAACCGTGGGTAACTCCAACCGATACGCTACCGGTCCAACACGCTCCACAATCCGGAACGGCCCCAAATACCTCGGACTCAACTTAGTCGCAGTAATGGACATGTTCGGACCTCTCAGTAAAGCCATCTTGAGATACACACTATCTCCCACCTTAAACACAAGCTCTTTCCGCCTCTTATCGGCATAACTCTTTTGCCGATCTTGGGCCTCTTTCATGTTCAGCTTCAAAACCCGGATCTTTTCCGTGGTTTCCTGAACAAAACTAGCACCCAAAGTGCTCCTCTCCCCCACTTGTGTCCAACACAAGGGGGTACGACATGGCCTCCCATACAGAGCCTCATATGGAGCCATCCCAATACTCGCCTGGTAGCTATTGTTATACGCAAACTCTACCAAGCTCAAGTGATCCACCCAGTGACCACCCTAATCCAGCACGCACATCCTCAACAAATCCTCCAAAGTCTGGATGGTCCGCTCGGACTGCCCATCTGTCTGAGGATGGTACGCCGTGCTCAAGTGCACTTTCGTGCCCATCTCTGCCTGAAACGCATTCCAGAACTCCGATGTGAACTTAGGATCCCGATCCGAGACAATGCTCACCGGTACTCCATACAGTCTCACAATCTCCTGCAAGTACTTCCTAGCCAAAACTTCTGCCCCATCGGTCTTCTTAATGGCCAGAAAACGCGCACACTTGGTCAATCGATCAACGATGACCCAAACAGCATCCTTGGTCCGAGAAACTGGTAACCCCACCACAAAATCCATCGTGATCATATCCCATTTCCGCTCTGGAATGGGTAAACTCCGCAACAAACCACTCGGAACCTGGTGCTCCGCCTTCACTAACTGGCACACGTTGCACGACGCAACCCAGTTAGCCACATCCTTCTTTATCCCGACCCAATGATAATAGCGCTTGAGATCGCGGTACATCTTAGTCGCTCCCGGATGAATCGTGAACATACTCGAATGAGCCTCACTCAGGATCTCTCGCCGCAAATCCTCATCCAAAGGTACGCATACCCTCCCACTAACAAGGATAGTGCCGTTCGCATATACCTTATACTCAGAACCCTCCGCTCTCGAAGCCTTAACCAAAGCCTCATCTTTCTCCTGAGCCAACCGAACTCTGCTCAAAAGATCCGCCTGGTTAGCCGCCTCTAAGCCCAAAGGTTCCTGAGATAAAACAGATAAGCGCAATGTGCTAATCTCGCTCACCAAAGACTCTACCTCGAGCTCCCGAGCCAAAGCCACCCGCTTCCGACTCAACGCATCCGCAACCAGATTAGCCTTACCAGGATGGTAAGCTATCTCCAGATCATAGTCGGCCACTAGCTCCATCCAGCGTCTCTGTCTCAAATTCAACTCAGGCTGAGTGAAAATGTACTTCAAGCTCTTATGATCTGTGAACACCTGCACCTTTCCACCATAAAGATAAGATCTCCAAATCTTTAAAGCGAAAACTACCGCAGCCATCTCCAAGTCATGGGTAGGGTAGTTGCCCTCATGCTTCCGCAGCTGCCGCGAAGCATATGCAATAACCTTCCCCCGCTGCATCAACACACAACCAAGACCCACTCCCGACGCATCGGTGTACACCACATAAGGCTCGCCCGACTCAGGCAACGCCAATACTGGAGTACTAGACAACATGGTCTTCAGCCCCACAAAACTCTCCTCACACTCCGAGGACCACACGAAAGGAACATCCTTTCCCGTTAGCTTCGTCATAGACTTAACCAGACTCGCGAAACCCTTGACGAACCGCCGATAATACCCTGCTAACCCGAGAAAACTCCGAATCTCAGTAGCATTCCTCGGCCTCGGCCAAGTACTAATGGCTTGGATCTTCTCCAGATCTACCGACACTCCCTCCGCAGAGACAACGTGACCCAGAAAACCGATCTCCCGCTGCCAGAAACTACACTTGCTCAACTTAGCAAATAACTTCTGTTCCCGCAGCCTCGAAAGAACCACACGCAGATGCACCTCATGCTCCTCTCGGCTCCTCGAAAACACCAAGATATCATCGATAAAGATAATCACGAACTCATCTAGATACTCCTGGAAAACGCTGTTCATCAATCTCATAAATGCAGCCGGTGCATTCGTCAACCCAAATGGCATTACCACAAACTCGTAGTGGCCATAACGAGATCTGAAAGCCGTCTTCCGGATATCTACCTCATCTATGGGAATCTGATGATATCCCGACGCCAAGTCAATCTTGGAGAACCAAGTAGCCCCTCTCAACTGATCCAACAACTCATCAATCCGAGGAAAAGGATACATGTTCTTCACTGTGACTCGGTTAAGTCCCCGGTAGTCAATACACAACCGAAAACTCCCGTCCTTCTTCTTCACGAACAACACCGGTGCTCCCCACGGTGAAGAACTCGGGCGAATAAACCCCTTGCTCAACAATTCCGTCAGCTGCTGATATGCTCAATTTAATACCCTAAGATACTAAAGCAGTTGTTGTAGTAAGTGTAGGGGTCGAACCACAAAGACTCACAGAGATCACACAATAAATTATGAAGTGTCGAATTACGCTAAGCCAGATAGATGTAATTAAAAACAGTGCAGAAATTAAACGAGATGTAAATCAATTGGGAAATATAGGCTCAGGGTTTTTCTCAGGAAATCAGTGAATGCAGACTAACTAACTAACAGGATTCAGATTTAGCGCAGTTCTTGAACTCAAATCACTAAAATATAGCTAACCAACTCTCGTTGCGAAAACTATATAAATCTAAATCCTAGGAATTCCAAATCTCTTTGCGAATCCTAAAGTCTAAATCAGCTTTAACAACAGGTTTGATATGTTCACAAATCAATTAAACCAAATCTCTTTGCGAATAATCAATTTGCTCACCTAGGTTCTATCAGGTAATTAATTGCACTCTCGTACCTAATCAATTATCCTAAGATTTATATTCTAGGTAGCTAATCTAGAACAAGATATGAACACAACCTAAGCGAAGAACTATAATTCAGATGGTGAATCCTAAAAGATATTTAACCTAGCATTCAAAGAAAACCCTTATGAGAAAACCCTAAACCTAAGGTGGATCTACTCAGACATGGAGAATGAAACAATCAACATGTTTGAATAAATCATCAATAGAATAGAAAGAAGGGTTTAGAGATCTGATCTCGGACGAAGGGAGATTCAGACTTGTCTCTCTAAAACCAAAGTAAAATCAAACACAGAAAATAAAAGCATCCCTAAACAATGGCTGTAAAATCCTATTTATAACCTAAATCACGATTTGGGGTCTTCTTGTAATTATCAAAGTCTTCTGGGTGCTTTTGCAATTCTCCAAGACTTCATAATTAGTCGCGGCCCATGAAATCTCGATGAGTGTCGATCGATACCAGGGGGTATCGATCGATGCTCGGTGCTCAGATCGGGCTCTTAGTCATCAGACTTCAGTCTCGCTCCAGAATGCTCCAGAAAAGCTCCAATAATTCCAATTAAGCTCCAGACGTGCTATAACCTGTGAAAGACTCTAAAAGACTCCAAAACACAAGAAAAGACTCTATAAAAGGACTTATATCATGGCCTAAATAGGGTAAAAACCATGATATATCAACTCCCCCAGACTTAGCCTTTTGCTTGCCCTCAAGCAAATAGAAGACTAAACCAGAAAAAGAGGTTTGAAAACGTAGAGACTCACCTGTTCCTGAACCATCGAAAAGACCCTTTTCCCAAGTACCCAAATGTCACCTGATCAGCTTTCGATCTAACCACCATGTACTTCTCCGTAGACATTTGCAGCTTTTCCAGAATTCACACAAAATCCCACAGCATTGTTCAAGTAAAGCCCCCATCGCCAGTTTCATCTCTGCAGCTAATATTTAAGAACCTTCTAGACTCTTTACCAGACAATATCTTGACAAAGGAACCACCATTTTTCACACTTCTTGTATCAATTTCTCTCCCCCAGACTTATCACTTATTATGTTCTTATTATTTTTTTTATTTTCAGCTTAGCATATACATATCAAGGTAGGAGACGCGAGTATTGATGGTGTTTGCCACCAAATCCCCGGTTCTTCCCTATCTATGTATCAAAGGATGTAGGCGAATAATGGCATCATAGGAAAATCCTAGCCTCGCTTCCAATCCTTTGTGTGATCATCCCCTCTTAAGTAGAATAATGGGATCGCTGGAAATTTTCCTAACCCTCTACTCAGAAGAAAATCATTTCAATCTTTTATGCTCTTAATCTATCAACTTATTTCAGGGGAGAGAGATACCATAATTCTAAACACACGGGTTCCTTTATCAGATATGAATGATGAATCAAGCTCTATGAACACTAACCACATTGATGAAGTGCAAAAATTTGGCTCAGGCTTCAGAAGAACTCTGCTGGAGACATGGATGTTTTCTAGTCAACTGGTCAGCCTTTGGATTTTTCATTAGTCGATCTAGAACTGATCCTGTAACACTGTGCACTCAAAAACAAAATCAAATCAATAGGTTCAAGCACAGGATCATCATCTCCAACAAATTTTGACTCAATAAAACAGTTTTGACTCGATAAAACGACTGACTCTAAGAAAAACGAAAACAATGTCAGCAGACACCTCCCCCAGACTTGAACAACACTGTCCTCAGTGTTATCTAGCCTAGAGTCAGTGAAAGAAACAAAGAAAAAGGATAGAACGAAGAGAAACAAGAAATTACCATTCTGGAACAGTCGGTGTCGATCGACACACGGCATGGTATCGATCGATACCATGCTTAGATCGACTTTGTGAATTTTCATCCGCGATTGGTGTCGATCGATACCATAGGGGTATCGATCGATGCTTAGGCGATTTCGAGTTGCTCCTTGTTCATCCTGACACAGACTCAAAACAAACGAAAATAAAAATAAAAACGAATCAAAAACAGACTCACAAGTGGGTTGCCTCCCACCAAGCGCTCGTTTAACGTCAATAGCTTGACTGTAACGCCCTTCAGGCTGGATAAGAGTGAGAGCTTGCACCAAAACAGGCTCCATCACTTGACATTACTAGCTTCAGAGTTCTGCTTAGCACGCTGTCCACAAACTCATGTCCTTTCTCTTTCAGCTCAGAAGTAAGAAGTACTCTAGCCTTGGAGAATGGCTTGGAGGCTCCTTTGCACTTGACTTTATATTCAATCGAATTCCCATCGCACTTCTGAGGTATCAAAGTGACATGGGGATTCTCGACCTTTTCGCTCTTGGCCTTCTTCTTTGTTGCCTTGGTCTTCGTGGCAACTTCCTTGGGGATGCTGGGCGGTTCACCTGAAACATCTGCGACAGTAGGCTCATCAGGAGGCTCTTCCAAAATATCAATCGCTAGCGACTCTCCTGTGACAACCTCGATGCTAGACACATGTGTGGGAGCACTCCTAGGGGGAATGACACCATAATAGACCCCTCTGTCAATGTAAGAGAAAGAGATTCTCTTATTAGGTGTGTCTATGATCGCGCCTGCAGTAGCCATGAACGGTCGTCCCAAAAGGATAGGCATACGAGATATTGCACCCATCTCTACAACCTGAAAATTAGTAGGAACTAGACAGTCTCCTACTTTGACCAGCAAACCATGGATTGTACCGTGTGGAAGCGAGGTGGAGTTGTTCGCGAATGTGATAGATGCCTCTGGTGATCGAATATCAGCTCCTAACCGCTCTGCAATTGCCCTTGAGATGACATTGACACTAGCCCCTGAGTCGACAAGAGACTCTTTGAACTCAACTCCAGAGATAGAGCATGGAACTACAAATTTCCCTGGATCCTCCCTTGGGGTCAACTGTCTCAGTGGAGGTGGACCTCTAGCCTTAATGAAGAGTGCCTTAATCTCTTCCTCAGTTTCTCTGCAATCCTTGAAGTGACTTAGCAGAGGACGGCACTCTAGGGCTTCTTCAAAGGTTGAATCAGGGGAAATCCTTCTTACCATCTTCTCAAAGCCACGCAGCTGCTTTGGAGAGATGGGATCTCTGAGGTGTTTAGGTACAGGATTCTCCTTCTTGGGATTGCGAGCTCTTTTCTCAGCTCGTTCCTTAGCTATCGCTGCCTGACACTTCGTTTCATAGTCTTCCCAAAATTGGGCGATACTGAACCGTGCTGCTGCTACTTGAGGCTCCTTGGTCGAAATATCATGTGTCTCCTCAGAAGTCGCCGGGGTATCGACCGATACCAGTGGGGTATCGATCGATACACGGGTTTTGGAAGTGTCCCGTTTCAGAATTGTAACCGGCATCGATCGACACCTGGGGGTATCGATCGATGCTCTGGCGATTTCAGAATCCTCTTCGTAATTCTCTGCACTTGAGGAGATCGCATTGACGTGTGCATGAACCGATTTTCCCTTGGAATTTGCTGCAGTCTGAGCTACTTGAGTTTCCAGCATCCTGTGACTCGTATTTAGTGCCTCGATCCTTCCACTCAAATCGGTGTACATGGTGTCCATCTTACCATTGAAGGTGGCTGTCATCTTCTCCTGCCCTTGAACCAGGTGTTCAAGCATAGCCTCAATCTTACTCTCAGGAGCTTTGGGTGGTGGGGATTGGTACCCTCCTTGCTGAGCATTGTTGGTGAAGTTTCGATTGGAGTTGTATCCGAATCGCTGACCCTGAAAACCAGAACCACCTATGTAGTTAACATCTTCCACCTCATTCTCAGTAGCAAAGTGGACGGCTTTTGTTGTCCTTCCCAGCAGAAGACTGTGCATAGAATCCAGCTGAGCTTTCACTTCAGCGATCTGTGACCCATCCATGTTACCAGCCAGCTTCTTGCGCTCGAAGTCTGCGCTCTTGGTGCTACTACTAGATGCAAAGTTCTCAATCAACACAATAGCATCCTCAGGATATCTGGTGTTGAAATTACCATTGCTCGAAGAGTCCAGACCCATCTGATATCTCCAATCTACTCCTCTGAAGAAGATACCCAGCAGCTGCACATCAGAGTATCCATGATGTGGACAATCTCTCTGATACGATCTGAATCTTGTCCAAGCAGCCTTGAACGCCTCAGTAGGTCCTTGAGAAAAAGTGGATATCTTATTTCTCAGATCTTCAGATCGCCCGTCATCATAGAAGTTAATCAGGAAGGCTCTCTTGGTGTCCTCCCAATTAGTTAGCGATCCAGGAGATAGCTGCCTCAGCCAGTAAGTAGCTTCTCCACCCAGAGAGTAGGGGAAGAGCTTGCAGAAGAGATAGTCGTAGGACACTCCATTGCTCTTGATGCTAGTGACCAAGTCCTCGAATTTCTCTACATGGTCCATTGGATGTTCATGAGGAAGACCATGGAAGAGATGCTGTCCTACTAGAGTGTAGTAAGCAGGTTTCAGCTCGAAGTCATTCCTCTCATAAGCAGGAGGACGAATCGCTGACCGATTGGCGAAAAACTACTCTGGCCTGTTGTACTCACCAATTGTCTGAGCTCGAACACCTGCAGCATTGCCAACGTTGCCGCGCCCAGCTGGCACAACAATCTCAATAACAGGAGCAGGGACAACGATGTTTCCAGCTTCATCAAGTCGTTGCCCTCTCTCATTACACACATGACCCTCTTGGTCTCTCAGAATTCCAGCTTCATCAGCTCTTAAAACCACTGGGTTGTTCATCCCTGATGTTTGCTTGGTCTTTCTGTTTGTGCGTTCCACAAGCGCTAGCTGTTCCAGTGATAGTCCAACTAGCTGAGTGCTCTTGTTGCTCCTGGTTTCACGAACAAGCATACACCTGCAAGGAAAACACTAGGCAAAGCACGTAAGTAAACAGAAAAATACGTTGAGTATCGATCGATACCAAGTGGTGTCGATCGATACCAAAAAGAAGTCGCCGGAGTATCGACCGATACTAGTGAGTATCGATCGATACCGACGAACTTAGTCGAAATTCTAAACTAAAATCTAATGGCGAAATTGAGTCCCCGGCAACGGCGCCAAAATTGATATGCTCAATTTAATACCCTAAGATACTAAAGCAGTTGTTGTAGTAAGTGTAGGGGTCGAACCACAAAGACTCACAGAGATCACACAATAAATTATGAAGTGTCGAATTACGCTAAGCCAGATAGATGTAATTAAAAACAGTGCAGAAATTAAACGAGATGTAAATCAATTGGGAAATATAGGCTCAGGGTTTTTCTCAGGAAATCAGTGAATGCAGACTAACTAACTAACATGATTCAGATTTAGCGCAGTTCTTGAACTCAAATCACTAAAATATAGCTAACCAACTCTCGTTGCGAAAACTATCTAAATCTAAATCCTAGGAATTCCAAATCTCTTTGCGAATCCTAAAGTCTAAATCAGCTTTAACAACAGGTTTGATATGTTCACAAATCAATTAAACCAAATCTCTTTGCGAATAATCAATTTGCTCACCTAGGTTCTATCAGGTAATTAATTGCACTCTCGTACCTAATCAATTATCCTAAGATTTATATTCTAGGTAGCTAATCTAGAACAAGATATGAACACAACCTAAGCGAAGAACTATAATTCAGATGGTGAATCCTAAAAGATATTTAACCTAGCATTCAAAGAAAACCCTTATGAGAAAACCCTAAACCTAAGGTGGATCTACTCAGACATGGAGAATGAAACAATCAACATGTTTGAATAAATCATCAATAGAATAGAAAGAAGGGTTTAGAGATCTGATCTCGGACGAAGGGAGATTCAGACTTGTCTCTCTAAAACCAAAGTAAAATCAAACACAGAAAATAAAAGCATCCCTAAACAATGGCTGTAAAATCCTATTTATAACCTAAATCACGATTTGGGGTCTTCTTGTAATTATCAAAGTCTTCTGGGTGCTTTTGCAATTCTCCAAGACTTCATAATTAGTCGCGGCCCATGAAATCTCGATGAGTGTCGATCGATACCAGGGGGTATCGATCGATGCTCGGTGCTCAGATCGGGCTCTTAGTCATCAGACTTCAGTCTCGCTCCAGAATGCTCCAGAAAAGCTCCAATAATTCCAATTAAGCTCCAGACGTGCTATAACCTGTGAAAGACTCTAAAAGACTCCAAAACACAAGAAAAGACTCTATAAAAGGACTTATATCATGGCCTAAATAGGGTAAAAACCATGATATATCAGCTGCTTCTTCAGCTCTGCCATCTCTGCTGGAGCCATCCTATAAGGAGCCCTGGATATCGGTGCCGTCCCTGGTTCCAACTCGATCGTGAAAGGATCCGACCTAGACGGTGGCAACCCCTGCAACGACTGGAACACATCCTGGAACTCACGAACCCCCCGAATATCCTGCACCCTAGCCTCTCCGACGGCCTCCAGCAAAGAAATAGTAGCCAAATACGCCTCGCAACCCCTCTCGATCAGACGCTCCGCGTGCACAACCGAGATCACGAAACTCCCGGAAGTCGGTCTCACACCCTGATACACCAACTTCCCTTTCCCCTGGTCGAACTCGACTCGCCCTCGGTGACAGTCCAGATGCACTCTGAACTTCCCGAGCCAATCCATGCCCAAGATGACATCGTACAGCTCCACTGAGCAGATAATCAAATCGGCAGGCATGGACTCTCCTACTACCTGAACATCCACGTCTCGCACCCGACCGTGAATTCTCAGGAGCTTCCCTCCGGCAACCTCCACGAAACCCAAACTCACACCGGGCTCGCTATGCAGATTGGCCTTCTCGGCCAACTCCGGGGAAACGAAGCAATGCGATGCTCCCGTGTCAAACAACACATGACACTCTACACCTCCAACACACAAGGTCCCTACACATATACATGTGCCGAGAACCTTAACACCCCGACAAGCACGACGTTCCCCAACACAGAATTAAACTTAGATGAGTCTAAGAAAATACCTGTGATCGGCCTGGATCTCGGCTCTCCGGACTCGGTGATGGAGTACACTCGAGGCGCTGATGCCACCTGCTTGACGGGCTGCACCACCGTGGTCTCACTCTGCCGCAACTGGGGACACTGAGGCCTGATGTGACCCGCCTCCTTGCAGTGATAGCACACTCGAGAATCCACTCGCACTCCGCCCTTCTGAGGACAGCTCGCCACTCGGTGATCCATGCTCCCACATCCAAAGCAACCCGGACCACCCCGGCTACTTCTCGAAGTGCTCTCCTGCTTCCGCTTCTCTCCTTGCATCGGCTTACCGCCTCTGCTCGGACCGGACTGCTGCTGCACAGATCTCGCCTGAAAACTCGGTGTAACCGCTACCACCTCGTCCTTCAGACCCTCCTCAAGCAAGGCTGCAGTCTCAACCAACTCATCAACCGTGCAAAAAGCCCTCACCATGCAACGGTTCCTAAAGTCAACTCATCATAAATCTCTGCACACGGGCCGACTCACTCTCAACCGCTCGTCTAGCATAAGACCCGAGCCGGTTCAACTCCACCTCATACTCGCGTACTGACCGATCCCCCTGAATCAAACTCGCAAG
The DNA here is from genome assembly GCA_030161315.1 of Eutrema japonicum. Lineage (NCBI taxonomy): Eukaryota > Viridiplantae > Streptophyta > Magnoliopsida > Brassicales > Brassicaceae > Eutrema > Eutrema japonicum. The sequence goes on along the minus strand of BSQW01000006.1, from coordinate 24,677,447 downwards.
CCTCGACTCTATCCGGTTGAACGCCTCCTGAGGGAAGTACTTGGAGTTAAACTCCTCCACAAAATCCACCCAAGCCATCGCGGCCTGAACTCTCCGTGCTGCCACACCCCTCCACCAGAGATGCGCATCACCCTCCAGATAATGGACCGCGATGTCCACTTGGTATCCCGCGGGACACCTACTCGAGAGGAAATTCCTCTCTATCCTCCTCAGCCACGCATCCGCGTCCTCCGGATTAGCACCTCCAGAGAAGAACCCCGTGCCAATCCTCTGCATCTGCTCCACCATCCTAAGGTAGGATGGGAGCTCCTCAGCAACCGCAGCTGCCACCCGAGGCTGAGCCTCCACAACTACCGGAACAACAGGAGCCTGAGCCGGTACCCTCTCTGGTAACCGCTCCAACAACCTCGTCAACAGATCCTCTATGCGATCATCTCGGGCCCGAGCATCACCCGCTGCTACACCCGCAGCACCCGCTGGAACACCAGCCACACCGTCAGACCCAACCTGAATCGCACGCGACTCCTCGACCTGCTCCTCCGGCACACGGCCACGACCCCTACCACGGCCACGACCTCTACCACGCCCTCTAGCCATCTTCACACGTGTAGAAGCACAAGCTAAGAAACTAGAAACAATCATCACAATAAAGATACTCACCGTGGAACCTCACAAGGCTCGAAGAGGATGATTCTAAGACCCCACACAACACCCAATTTATTCTAGAACCACCTAGGCTCCTAGAACCGTATGGGCTCTGATACCAAAATTGAAACGACCACATATTATTTTTTTTTTTGCAGATATAATTAAACAATAATAATTAAACATTAAACAATACTAATTAAACAATACAACACAAGTTATCGGTTTTACAACAGCAAAAGCAACAACAACCCCGGGTCCTAATCATCCCTTCTTCACCGCCTCGATTCCACGATCACGCCTTATCTTTACCTGCATCGACAAAAGTGATGCATCAACATTTGGCTAACCAAATGCTGAGTGAGATTGATCATCCCAACAACAGGCTACCAATAAGCACAATCAACAATTATCAATAATTAATTAACAACAATTTAACTTCCCGCACAAAACGCAACTGGTATCGATCGATACTCCCCTAGTGTCGATCGATACCCAAACAATACACAACTCCCGACAAGGGACTGGTATCGATCGATTCCCAAAACAACACCTGGTATCGATCGATACAAACACAATACAAGACCACCGCCAAGGGACGGGTATCGATCGATACTCACATGGTATCGATCGATACTCCCATGCGATTCACCAGAATACAAGTCACAAAATTCATCAATCAAGCTTAACAAAACACCACACAAGCTTAATTGCTAACCTTTGGTCCCAACTCACCTTAGACACGATGGATCGAGCTCTAAAACGACTTCCCGAGCTCAAGATCGACCTCCCTCTCTTCTCACAAGTTCCCGCCAAAACAAAGCTCTCCCAATCTCTTCTTCAAGCTTCTCCCAAGCTCAAACTCTCTCGATCTCGCAAGATCTAAGCTTCGCCAAGCTCTTTCTCTCTCTCTCTCTCCTTCTCTCTCTCTCCTTCTCTCTCTCTCGCGACCCTTCTGATTTTTCTTCAAGGGAAGGGTTTTTATACCCGAAAGAAGATAAGAGGAGAAGACAACAAGGGGAAAACCCAGCTGGTGTCGATCGATACTACCCCCGGAACAAACCCTAATTAATTATTTTTTCCTCAATAATTAATTCTTCCGGAACGCGGGCGTTACAGTCGCTGTCAAAATAAAACCTCACCTCCTTGCATAACAAACGTGTTAAGGGTCTAGCGATCTTGGAGAAATCCTTGATGAACCTCCTGTAGAACACATCATGTCCCAGAAAGCTTCTAATCCCCTTGACAGAATCTGGTGGCCGTAGACTAGTCATCACCTCGATCTTTGCTTTGTCTACTTCAATACTTTGCTCTGAAATCCGATGACCCATGACTATCCCATCTCGGACCATAAAGTTGCACTTTTCCCAGTTCAAAACCAGATGCTTTTCCTCGCAGCGTTGTAATACCCTGCATAAATTAGAAAGACATGCAGAAAAGGAGGATCCAAACACCGAGAAATCGTCCATGAAAACCTCCATTATGTCCTCAATCAAGTCGGTGAAAATCGACATCATGCATCGCTGGAAAGTTGATGTGGCATTGCACAAGCCAAATGGCATTCTGCGATAAGCAAAGGTGCCGTAGGGACATGTGAATGTAGTCTTTTCCTGGTCCTTTGGGTGGATGGGAATGTGAAAGAAACCAGAATACCCATCTAGAAAACAGTAGTATGGGTGGTTAGCCAATCTCTCAAGCATCTGATCAATAAAAGGCAACGGAAAATGATCCTTACGAGTAGCAACATTCAATTTCCTATAGTCAATACACATCCTATGCCCTGTGACAGTTCTAGTTGATATCAACTCATTTTTCTCATTTTCAATAACTGTCACACCGCCTTTCTTTGGTACAACATGGACTGGACTCACCCAAGTACTATCGGAGATAGCGTATATGATGCTTGCCTCTAGAAGTTTCATTATCTCCTTCTTTACAACATCCTTTAGATTCGGGTTTAACCGTCTCTGATGTTCTATTGAAGTCATCGATTCATCCTCTAGATGTATTCTATACATGCAAAGGTCAGGTGAAATCCCTGTGAGGTCATCTAGTGAGTAGCCTAAAGCTCTACGGTACTTCCTAAGCTCACATAGAAGCAAAGCGGTTGTTGGGCCCAAATTCCACATTCAAAACCCAACCTGATTAAGTAGGCCTAGGATCAAGCCCAGCTCACGGTAAGGCCTCGAAGAGCAAGCCCGCGAACCGGGAAGGAGCCGAGTACGCAGAGAAAGGGGAGGTCGTTGGGAGAAGGAGCTCGCAGCTAGCAAGTCAAACACATTAATCCAAAACCCCATGATCAAGCTCGATAATAAAGTGCTAGATTGTAAAATTAAGTCTGAATTGAATGCGTATATTTAGGACTAAGTGGTTACATTCTTTGGGAGAGCGTGTATAAGTTTAGAATATCGACTACAATGTAACATGATCGGATTCTTGGCTAAAAACAATATATACAATTTTTTCTCTATAATTTCTTATGTTATTCCCTAAAACATACGACCTGAAAAGCTGAGAATCGAGGTTGTGAGATTCTTCTCTCACAATTTGGTGCCGTCTGTGGGGAAGAGCAAAACAACTTCCTCTTTGTAACCTACGAAACTAACCACTCAAAAAAGATAATGGTGGACACAACAAGTGCTATAGTCACCACATCATCCAGAGTCATAAACACCTCCATCCCACCAACCCAGTCTGATGACATCGCTCCCACAGACCTGGACGGAACAACAAACGTTCCCATCACCACCTCGGGAGCGAATGTCTCGATTGGGATCGACGATATTGCTGATCCCTCGGAACCTGCAGCCTTAAACCAGCCAGCTCCAGATGAAATAGCTGAGATCTGGAACCTGATATCGTTCCTCATAGAGCAGAACCGCTCAATGGCAGCATGCCAGGATGCACTCGAAAGAACGGCTCGGGCAGGCATCATCGGGCGGTTCACCCTCCAACCTGGAACACAATCCCTTTTTGCCCCTGTGCAGGGGGCGACCTCGAGTCAGCACGCTGTCGTTTCTTCGCCGAAAATCTAACGGATTCGGCTTTAGAATGGTTCACCTCCTTGAAACCAAACTCGATTGACAACTTCACCCAACTTCAAGCGGCATTCTTGAAGCAATATTCGGTATTTATCCATATCGAGACCTCGGAGGCCAATATGTGGGTACTCACTCAAAAACCAGGTGACTCATTGCGAAAGTATATTGACAGCTTTAAAGCTGTCAAAGCGAAAATTGCCGATCTACATAACCCAACGGCCCTGGAAGCCCTCCAAAACATGCTGCTAAAAACCTCAAAATTCTTTGAGGAGCTCACAGTTCGGGAACCCGTATCACTAGATGATGCATTGCATCGCGCTTTGCGCTGGATTATTCTCGAAGAAGCGAGTGCAGCTCAACCAAAGCAGCATGCACCCGCAACCTCGACTAAGCAAGCTCAGATGACCAACTCCCAAGGACCGAAAAAGTCCGGGAAATAGAGTCCCAAGATCAGAGACAAAGTCAGGGGATACACTCATACTCAGTGGGAAGCCCACCTCGTAATAGATTCAAGCCTTACGATCCCATCAAGTGGTGTGATTTTTATAAAATCAAGGGCCACTCGACCGAGGAGTGTCATGAGGTGAAGAAGCAGCTCGCCGCCAAATTTGCAGCAGGAGAGCTGGGTAAAATCGAACTGGAGAAACCTCCTCCGAGAAAGAACTATTACCCAGCTCAAGACGATGAAAGGCGGGATCGCCCCTTCGAGGATGATCGTAAGCGAGAACGTTCAGCCGAGGACACGACGAGGCGACATCCCCCCAAAGACAGGGAAACAAATCTGCCTCCTCCCAGCACGAAGAAAAGAATTAACTTTATTCATGGAGGATCCCAGCTATGTCGCAACTCCGTAAACTCAATTAAGAAACATCAACGAAGGGTAAATATCGATACACGCGATAAGACCCCGTTCAAGGGACACAAATCTCGTACTGGGAAAGCAAGGCCGTTGAGCTAGATTCCCCACATGATGATGCTCTCTTAGTCATGTTATAAGTGGGTGAATATGAGCTCGCAAAGATGCTTGTGGACACGGGGATCTCTGTAGAACCTATCCTCCTAAGCGTTCTTAGGGAAATGAATATACCGGATCACGAAATCGAGGAAAATAAGATGGTGTTAACCGGCTTTTCCGGGGAAACCACACTATCTCTCGGAACGATAAAACTCCCTGTAATAGCAGCCGGAGTAAGAAGGATGGTCGAATTCACGGTGATAGACATGCCAGCCCCATTCAATGCCATCCTGGGAAGAACCTGGATACATTCAATGAGGGCTGTATCCTCAACCTACCATCAATGCATAAAATTCCCTACCCAACATGGAATCGCAACAGTAAAGGGGAGTAAAAAGGAATCCAGAATGTGCTACATGGCAGGTTTCCATATCGCAAAGGAAAGCACCATATATCAACTACAACGTAAAGATGAGCTCGCATATCGCCTAGCTAAAAAGAAAAGTGGTCCAAGCTTCATCGGACCTCGCAAAGACTTTATCGAGAAAATTGTGGTCAACGAGTGTCATCCTGACCAGAAAGTAGGAATCGGGTCCGAACTCTCCAAGGCTCAAAAGGACCAATTAATAACATTCCTCAAAGAAAATTCCGACTCATTCTCATGGACAACAGCTGATATGTCATTGGCTTGATTTAGGTTGAATATGTTTAGAAAGACTTAGAATTGCTTAGAGAAAAATGAGAAAAATGTGTGTATTATTGCCAAGAATTCGATATATCTTACAATGAAGTTCACTTTCAAACTTATACAAGTTTAAAAATACAAACGTCTCAATCTCATTCAAAACGTGGAATTGAATTTGTGATCTTTGATTAAATGCTCAGCTTGATTCCGGGGAGAACACATTTAATGTATTTGACCTGCTTGCTGCGACCTCCCTTTCCCAACGATCTCCCCCTTTCATGCCGTGTTCTTCCTGAGATGCCGCCTTACTTTTCCCATCCCAGCAATTATCTCTAAAAACATCAATGACCTCGGACTTGCCCTCCTGCAGCTTATGCCCAGTGCGATGAGGTCCCTTGTCGCACTCTGGGTGCGTTCTAGGGAGTCTGGGATTGTTTTTGATACTGAGGTCTTTCGCCAGCTCTTCAATGTCAAGGGGAATTCTCATCTTCGCGGGACCTACTATTTTCTGGCAAAGGTCAATTGGTCCGTTTTTAGATTCAATGTGAGGGATGACAAATGGTGGGAGCAATGGTTCTATTTCAGAATTTCCAGCAGATCCGTTGAGGGCGAGTCGGTGCTTAGACATTCCTGGGCTCAGATTACTGGTCAACAAGATCCCTCGGATTTTGATCCGAGCATCCCTTCTGGGAATTTCTTAATTGTTGTTTTTCTTCTGTTCTAATATGGTGACCCCTTTTCTTTTGTGCAGAGTCAATTGATTCTTCAAAGACAGTAACAGCTGAGGTTCAACGGCTTGTCGACCTTGTCAAGGGTGAGAGTTCCGACTGGAAGGGTTTCTCCCTTGATAGAATTCAGCAAGCTCGTGAACGCCGATCTCCCGGGCTATCCGTTGCATCTGCTTGCCGACTTATATGTTTGGGGGGATTTATATTTTTATCTTTTTATCTTTTTTAGATTAAGAATCGTATCTTTATTTAGACCCCCTTTGCTTGATTCTGCAGATTCTCCGCCTTCGTCTCCTCTACTTCAAATTCAAGCTCCGGCTCCCGCTCCATCCATTATCCCGAGACTCGAGGCTGTTGCTAAAGATCTAGCCCGTGTTGAGGTTGATCCCCCGGCTGGCTCCCAGGCGCCGGATACTGCCCCTGCTACCTCCCAGGTTGATCTTACTCGTAGCGAGAGCTCCACCGAATCCACAAAAATGGTTCCTCCTAAGAAACCGCATCGCCTTTCTTACAGGGAGAGGATGCGATTGCGCCCTGCCCCGACGCCAGCCGGTGCTCTTGATAAGAGGGTCAAAAAGGCTCTTGGTAAGTCCGCCCGTGCCGAGGCCCCGCAACGAGAAGAGGTTGAAAAAGATGGTCATTGCAAGCCTGAAGCTGACCATGGTGGTGGTGGCATTCTGCCAACGGGTGATGAAGCCGAGGTTACCCAACATGATGTTCGAGCTAGGGGTCCTCAAAGATCAGCTTCCAAGGTGTCTTCTAAAGAGCCGAGTCATTCTGCCGAGCATCAATCTCGCTCCAAATGATCTCGTGGCGACGGGTTTGATGGCGAGGAGACATCAAGGAGGCATGTGGCACCTCGTTCTCAGGGTGGTGGAGGTATTTCTCCGAATACCTTTAGGTTCGATTTTGACGGACCTAATGCAATCGTTGAGAACAACTCCCAGCTTGCGAATCTCTTTAGGCGTGTTAGGCCTTCGTCCTGCTTCTTGTCATCTCGTAGGAACATGAAGAAGCCTGAGGGCTATATTCAGTTCGCAAGTGCGATGGGCCAGGTAGTTTTAACTATCTTTAGTTTCCATTATTTTGGTCTTTCTGCTGAATTTTCATATTCTTTTCTCAGGCCGTTTCCGCCGCCAATGAGCTGATTACCTCTTTTGAGCAAGATCTCCGTTCTGCTACCCAGCCCGAGGAGGTGGAGAGGGAAGCTAGGACCATTGCCGACATTGTCTCTGAAAGGGACGAGCTGATGAGGAGAATTACTCGGAACGAGGAGAAGGTGGCCGCGGTTACTCTTTTGGAAGGCCAGGTTAAAGACCAAGCTGTTTTGGCCAAGAGATGGGAGGATTCCGCTCGGGAGGCTCAAGCCCGGGTTTCTGTGTTGGAGAAATTAAGTGAGGATTTGAAGGTAGATCTCTGTGTTACCGAGGGGCGAGTTGGAGCTGCCGAGGTTGGTTTGCGTTCACCCAGTGAAAATATAGTGGATTTAAAGGTCCAGGTTGAGAAGGTTACTGAGGACTCGAAGAAACTTGCCAAGAGGCAAAAAGAGATGGTGAAGAAGGCTGAAAAGGCCGCGAGGAGGGAGATATCCAAGCAGTATCCTGCCATTCTTTTGGGGATAAAGGATAAATGGGAGAAGAAGAAGATCGATGTCGATACCGAGACTCAGATTATGGTGTGTAAATCCAATATCCATCTTCTTGATGACATTATCAACCAGACCATCAATGATTTTGAGGCTGAAAAGAAAAGCATCCAGGTGGAGAAGCTGAGGTTAGACGCGGAGCTTGCCATCGTCCAGGTATCAGATTTTTCCCTAGGTAAAATTTATATTCCTCAGGTATCCGATGACTCGGTTACGCTGCCTGTTGGGCCAAGCGCTCAATTGAATGATCAGCTGGACCTTGGTTCTCAGGAGCTTAGGAAGGAGTTCCCGCTGCCCTTGAATCAACATGCCCCGGAGGATAAATCTGCTGAACCTGCTTGCTAGAGATACCTTCACTGTTTTCATCTTTTGTTGTTCTTTTGAATTTGGTGCCTGGGGAGGCTCTTAAACCCTTTTTTGGTTTATTTGTTGAACTCGTTTATGACCTAGTGGGATTTTTTGGTTTGAACTCGTGCTCCTTTGAGGAGGCTTTATTTACTTTGATGATTTTAAAATCTTTTTTTTTATGGTTATTCATAATTTTTGCCATTTAGAGGCTGTCTTTTTTAGATCAAAGGCGGGTTTTCAGCCAAAGACCCAGGTCGTTTAGAGACCTTGCTCCCAGGTCGTTCAGAGACCTTGCTCCTGGTCGTTTAGAGACCTCGGGAGCTGACCAGACGATTTAAAGATGCAAGGTCGAAGCCGTTTAGAGGCATGCGTGTAACCTAAACATTTTAGACGTAGAGGTTGTTGTCATTTTAGAGACTAGAAAGATTGTGACTCTGCAATTTAGACGCAAATTCGAGTCATGCTAGCTGGTAGCATGCTTTAGCTAGTAAGGTTGTTCATTTATAGAGTAAAGCTTTTAGCTTGTAAATAGTAGCTGAAATGTCTCAGGCTGCATTTAACAGGCTTAAAAGAAGAAGATTTTTTTATTTTAATAACTGCACCCTTATGAGGTTACCTACGTACCCTGAGGAGGGATCAAGCCTTTTCGTAGTTCGATTTTTACAAGTGTCTTTTTAATGATAGTATTTCTTTAAATTCATGGCATTCCATGAGTTCCTTTCAGGTGTATTGTCGTGCATCCTGGCGAGCTTGTATACGCCGTTCTTTACTACCTCGGATATCCGGTATGGACCTTCCCAGTTGGTGCCCAGTTTTCCGGCGTTCCTTTCCCTTGTGTTTTCGTAGGTTTTTCGTAGGACGAGCTCGCCAACTCGAAATCTTCGCTGTTTGACCTTTGAATTATAGTAGCGTGCTGCCGCATGTTGATAATTTTGAAGATTAACGAGTGCTCGATCTCGACGTTCATCGATAACATCGAGTTGGTCGAGAAGCATTTCGTTGTTCAGTTCCTCGTTTACGGGACACATGTCTATCATCAGGCTGGGGACTGCGACCTCAGCAGGAACCACAGCCTCGATTCCATAAGCCAAGAAAAATGGTGTTTCTGAGGTTACTTTGCGAGGTGAGGTCCGGCAGGCCCACAAGACTCCAGGGAGCTCGTCGGACCATTTTTATCGAGGCAAGACGCAAGTCACTACCACTGAGACAGTTGACTAAGAGGGAAGACCCATGGATATTCTCAGTTCCATGCTCTATCTCTGGAGTTGAATTCAAAGAGTCTCTCGTTGACTCAGGGGCCTGCGTCAATGTTTTGTCAAGGAAAATTGCAGAGAGATTGGGAGCTGATATTCGACCCCAAGACATCTATCACATTCGGAAACTGTTCCACCTCACTTCCGCACGGTGCAATACCTGATTTGATGATCACAATAGGCGACTGCCTGGTTCCTACTGATTTTCAGGTTATGGAGATGAGTGCAATATCTCGTATGCAGTTAATTCTTGGAAGACCGTTCATGGCTACGGTAGGTGCGATTATGGATACGCCAGGCAAGAGAATTTCATTCTCATATATTGACAAGGAGGTGTTCTACGAAGCCATTCCTCTTAGAGGAGCTCCCGGACGTGTCTCTAGCATCGAGGTTGTTTCGGGAAAGTCGTTAGCGGCTGATCTTTTGGAAGAAACTCCTGATGAGCCTACTGTCACATACATTTCACTTGAACCGCCCAACATTCCCAAGAAAGTTGTCAAGAAGGCTAAAGTAACAAAGAAGAAGGCGAAGCGCAAAAGAGTCGAGAATCCCCATGTCACTTTAATCCCTCAGAAGTGTGATGGAAATGCGATTGAGTACAAGGTGAAGTGCAAAGGAGTCTCCAAACCATTCTCTAAGGCTAGAGTTCTTCTTACTTCGGAGCTGAAAGAGAAAGGAAAAGAGTTTGTGGATAGTATGTTGCGCAAAACTCGGAAGATAGCAATGTCAAGTTGTGGAGCCTATTTTGGTGCAAGCTCGCATTCTTATCCTGCCTAAAAGGCGTTACAGTCAAGCTAATGACGTTAAACAAGCGCTTGGTGGGAGGCAACCCACTGGTGAGTCTATTTTTGAGTCATTTTTCTTTTTATTTTTCGTTATGTGTTTGTGTCAGGATAAACAAGGAGCAAAACTTGAAATCGCCCGAGTATCGACCGATACCCCATTGGTATCGGTCGACACCAATCGCGAATGTACGGTTCATTATGTCGATTTAAGCCTGGTATCGATCGATACCAAGCCGTGTGTCGATCGACACCAGATGTTCCAGCACGGTAACTTCTTGCTTTTCACAATTTTATTCTGTTCTTTTGTTTTCTTTTACCTACTCTACGCTAGATAACACTGGGGACAGTGTTGTTCAAGTCTGGGGGAGGTGTCTGCTGACATTTTGTTTGTTTTTCTTAGAGTCAGTTGTTTTATCGAGTCAAAAACGTTTTATTGAGTCAAAACTTGTTGGAGATGATGATCATGTGCTTGAATTGTTGTTTTGATTTTGTTTTTGAGTGACTAGTGTTGCAGGATCAGTTCTAGATCGATTAATGAAAAATCCAAGGACTGACTAGTTGACTAGAAAACATCCATGTCTCCAGCATAGTTCTTCTGAAGCCTAGGCCAAATTTTTGCACTTCATCAATGTGGTTAGTGTTTACAGAGCTTGATTCATCATTCATATCTGACAAAGTAACCCATGTGTTTAAAGTAATGGTATCGCTCTCCCCTGTTATAAGTTGATAAATATGAGCATAAAAGATGAAATTATTTTCTTCTGAGTAGAGGGCTAGGAAAATTTCCAGCGATCCCATTATTCTACTTGTGAGGGAATGATCACACAAAGGTTGAAAGCGAGGTTAGGAAAACTTCCCGTGACACCACTATTCGCCTAAACCTTTGATATATAGAGAAGGAAGAACCGGGGATTCGGTGGCAAACACCATCAATACTCGCGTTTCGGACTTTGATGTGTATATGCAAATCTAAAAAAAAAAGAGAACATAATAGGAAATAAGTCTGGGGAGAGAAAGTGATACAAAAAGTGTGAAAAATGGTGGTTCCTTGTCATGATATTGGATGGTAAAGAATCTAGAAGGTTCTTGAACATTGACTGCAGCGATGAAACTGGCGATGAGGGCTTTATTTGAACAATTCTGCGAGATAATGTGTGGAGTCTGGAAAAGCTGCCAATGTCTACGGAGAAGTACATGGTGGTTAGATCAAAAGCTGGTTAGGTGACATTTGGGTGCTTGGGAAAAGGATCTCTGATGGTTCCTGAACAGGTGAGTCTCCGTGTTTTCAAACCTCTTTCTCTGGTTTAGTCTTCTATTTGCTTGAGGGCAAGCAAAGGCTAAGTCTGGGGGAGTTGATATATCATGGTTTTTACCCCTTTTAGGCCATGATATAAGTCTGTTTTATAGAGTCTTTATTCTATTTCGTAGTGTTTTAGAGTCTTTTACAGGTCTTAGCACGTTTGGAGCATAATTGGAAATATTGGAGCTTTCTGGAGCATTTTGGAGCAAAGCTGAAGTTCGTGTTGCTGAGTACTCGATTTCACGTCGAGCATCGATCGATACCCCCTGGTATCGATCGACACTCATCAAGGTAGACACGACCCGCGACTTTAATGAAGAGTTGAAGAATTGCAACTTGGTCCATAAGTCTTTAATATTTACAAGAAGACCCAAAAATGTGATTTAGGTTATTTATAGGGATTTTACAGCCACTTTGTTGGCTATGTTTATTTTCTAAGCTTTCATTACTTTGATTCTACTTTGGTTTTTGGATAGACAACTCTGAACTCCTGGTTTTATTGATTTCTTTGATGATCTATTCAATCATGTTGTTTTCAATCTCCATGTGTGAGTAGATCCACTTTAGGTTCAGGGTTCTCACAAGGGTTTTCTCTGAATGCTAGGTTGATTAGTTTATTAGGTTTCATCATCTGAATTAGTTCGTCGCCTTAGGTTGTGTTCAAAGCTAATTCTAGGTTGACGAATCTGGAACTTAGATCTTAGGATAATTGATTAGGCACGACAGTGCGTTTAATTACCTGATAGAACCTTAGGTGAGCAAATTGATTATTCGCAAAGAGATTTGGTTTAATTGATTTGTGAATATATCAAACCTGATATTAAAGCTGATTTAGTCTTTAGGATTCGCAAAGGGATTTGGAATTCCTAGGATTTGAATTTAGATAATTCTCGCAACGACAGTTGGTTAATTATACTTTAGTGATTTGAGTTCAAGAACCGCGCTAAATCTGAATCATGTTAGCTAGTCTGTCTGCATTCATTGATTTCCTGAGAAATACCCTGGGCCTATATTTTCCTCCATCGAATTTACAACTCGTTTACTGCTTATTGTCTTTTGTTTCATCTTATTTGCTTAGCTTGATTCGATACTATACAATCTATTGTGTGATTTCTGTGAGTCCTTGTGTTCGATCCCTACACTTACTACAACTACTGCTTTAGTACTTTTAGGGTATTAATTTGAGCATATCAAATTTGGCGCCGTTGCCGGTGACTCAATTTCGCCATTAGATTTTAGCTGTCGAGTTTCGACTAAGTTCGTCGGTATCGATCGATACTACCTAGTATCGGTCGATACTCATCATCTTATTTTGTTGATATCGATCGACACCACTTGGTATCGATCGATACTCATCGTATTTTTGGTTACTAACGTTCTTGGTTTTTGTGTTTCAGGTGCATGCCTAATTGTGAAACCAGGAAGAACAAGAGCACTCTGCTAGTCAATCTATAGTTAGAGAAGCTAGCACGTTTAGAACGCGTAAACAGAAAGACAAAGCAAACATCAGGGATGAACAACCCAGTGGTTTTAAGAGCTGATGAAGCTGGAGTCTTGAGAGACCAAGAGGGTCAAGTTTGCAATAAGAGAGGGTAGCGACTTGATGAGGCTGGAAACGTCGTTGCCCCTCCTGCTGTTGTTGGTCAGATTGTCGCGCCAGCTGCGCAAGCCAACGTTGGGAATGCTGGGATTGATCGAGGTAGAAAACTTGCTGAGCATAACAGACCTGATCAGTTCTATGCCAATCGATCTGCGATTCGCATCCCAACTTTTCAGAGGAATGACTTTGAGCTGAAGCCTGCGTACTACGCTCTTGTGAGTCAGAATCTTTTCCATGGCCTACCTCATGAGCATCCCATGGATTATATCGAAAGGTTCGAGGATTTGGTCACTGGTATGAAGTACAATGGAGTGCCCAATGAGTTCTTTTTCTGCAAACTTTTCCTGTACTCTCTTGGTGGGGATGCTACTTATTGGCTGAAGCAGTTAGCTCCTGATTCGCTAACTACATGGGATGAGATGAAGAATGCATTCCTGATCAACTTCTACGATGATGCGAGATCTGAAGAGCTCAGGAACAAGATCTCTCAATTTTCTCAAGGTCCAACAGAGGCACTCAAAGCTGTTTGGATTCGTTTCAAATCATATCAGAGAGATTGCCTGCAACATGGGTTCAATCAGGTTCAGCTGTTGGGTACTTTCTACAGAGGGATCGATTGGAGGTATTAGATGGCTTTGGATACTGCGAGTAATGGGAACTTCAACACCAGATATCCAGATGATGCGGTTGTGTTGATTGAGAACTTGGCGTCTAGTAATAGCACCAAGAATGCTGATTTCGAGCGGAAGAAGCAAGCTGGAGGAGTTGATGGATCGCAGATTGCTGAAGTTCAAGCGAAGCTGGATTTTCTGATCGGAAAGTCGAAGAAGACTGTACACTTTGCTGATGGAGTCGATAATATCGGTGGAGATGAAGTGGAAGATGTTAACTACGTTGGTGGTTCTGGATTTCATGGTCAACAACAACCGAAACTTCAACAACAACACTTGCAATTACGGGAACTCTTCGTACCAGCCCATTTCTCCAAAGTCCACAGAGAATAAGATGGAATTCATGATGGAACAGATTCTTCGGGGACAAGAGAAGTTGCAAGGTGATTTCAATGGGAAGTTTGACTCTCTGTACATTGAGCTGAATGGGAAAATCGAAGCCATAAATCTTAGCCAGAGGAAGCTGGAAACTCAGGTCGTTCAGACAGCAACAGCTGTGAAAAGGCAGGAAGGTTTTTTTCCAGGAAAAACCGAGAATCCAAGAGCACAAGTCAATGTGATCACCATAGCAAGTGCTAAAGAAGCCACTGCAGTGGTAGAAAAGGGTTTTGATGAAGGAATTTTCGACGATGCTGTTGAAGATGATGACTGGGATTCTGAAATCGCCCAGGTATCGATCGATACCAGTCCAGACACCTGCACGAGTGAATCTAAAATCACATGTATCGATCGATACCCCTTCTGTATCGATCGATACCGAGACGCAGGTCGAGAAAGAGCCTGAAATTGTCAAAGAGAGGGTGTATATACCCAAGATACCTTATCGTATGCCTCATATTATGACAAGGAAGGAATGGGAGGACGCCAGATGCAAAGCTTTGTTGGAAAAATCGGTTGTGGAGCGTCCTTTTGATGATGATATATCTGCCAGGGACGAATCAAGAGCGAGAGTATCGATCGATACCCTACCTGTTATCGGTCGATACCCCGCGCAGATCGAGCCAGAAACTATGAAAACGCCTGAGTTGATTGAAGAAAGAGTTCGCAAGCCCAAAAAGCTGAATTCTATTCTTCAACACCTCAGAGGTCCAATTTCTCCAAAGCAGCTGCGTGGCTTTGAGAAGATGGTACGAAGGATCTCCCATGAATTATCTTTCGAAGAAGCTCTAGAACATCGTCCCCTGCTAAGTCACTGATATGTGCATATTCTATATGTATTTAGCATGCATTTCATATAGATTTTAGGTCATTTACTTAGATCTTCATGGCATATCATACTTGTTCTTGTCTCATTTAGAGTCTTAGGGTTCTCATACTAGGTCCTAGAGTGTCTTGCATATTTTGGAATCCTTTTAGGTACTTTGGAGGCAATTTGATGGAGTTGGCTTAAGAGCATTGGGTTCGGAAGCAAGAGAAGCGGTTAAAGACGTTTTGGGAGTTTGTCAGCTCTCACATCGACCAGAAAGCAGTCACACATCGGTGCAACACATTGATGCTACACCAGGGAGCTTAACCTCGCCCAAGACACCATCCACATCGATGTCACACATCGATGCCCAGCTTCAGCAGGATTCACATCGACCAGAAAGCAGTCACACATCGGTGCAACACATTGATGCTACACCAGGGAGCTTAACCTCGCTCAAGACACCATCCACATCGATGTCACACATCGATGTCCAGCTTCAGCAGGATTCACATCGACCAGAAGCAATCACACATCGATGCCCAGCTCCAGCAGGATTCACATCGACCAGAAGACTGTCACACATCGATGTCACACATTGATGTTAATCCTGTTGTCCACTTTTTCTTATAAATACTCATCTAAACCTAATTTTTAAGGAGGCTTTTTCTTATGCTCAAAACCTTTACCTTTGAGAGAGTTTGAGATTTGTAAGAAGGATCTTTGGTTTTTATGCAATTTGGTATTTATTTTCATCAATCTCTTCCATCTATCATCTTTTCATCTTGATTATCCATCACCCATCAATGAATTCATCTCCCATCCATATCGATTTTGAGGTGTTCTTGATGGATCTTGAGTAGTCTTTTAGGGTTTAGAGAGGGGGTAGATTAAGATGTTCCTAGGCTTGATTCATGGTGTTTAGGGTTAGATCTTCTTATATCCCTTCTTGTTTAATGTTCTTAAGGCTAAATCTAGCTTGAAAAAGTAGATTTAGATCATAAGGCATTTCATGCACACCAAGTGTTTGGTGAAATGCCTTGATGAATTAAACAAGAGATTTACATTCCTAGCCTATGACAATAGTTGTCTAGGGTGTATTTTTGGTTGATCTTGTTGATTTAAACTTAATGCTTGCTAATCAATGATCCACAAATGATGATTTGCTAATGGGTTAGGTGATTAGCATAGTGATTAATTGCTTGAAAGAGAATTAGTCAAGTTTAGGATCTTATGCCTAGGGATTAGCTTGCTTAAGTAAATGAACATCATGAATTGAACTTGGGACTTCTTATATCGATAACCCTATCTCTAGATTCGCTTTTGCCTATTAATTTACAATCTTGCTTAGTGCTTTTGCTATTCACTTGTTTTGAATTGATAATTAATCACAAACCACACTTGTTTAGCTTAACTTGCTTTAAGTGCCTTGCATTCTTAATGATTAGGATAAATCCCTTTATGGATTGATAACCTTCATACTACATGTGTTGGAGTTATTGATACCTCCTATAGACTAAAAAGCCATGTATCAATTTGAAAGATGATTAGCGAGACGTTCAAGCTTGAACCCATCTTCGGAGACTCCATTGATCTTCGTGAGACCGCATATCCGGTCAAATTGGTCAATGTGGTCCAATGGATCCTCCATGGACAAGCCATGAGATTTATTGGCTTGAACCATGTTGATAACTCCCGGTTTGACCTCGAAGTTGTTATTCTCCACCGGTGGAGCTTGAATGCCTTGGCGGTTTTGGTGAGCATTAGCGGCATCACCTTCTCCAACAACATTTCTAGCTCTAGGTGGATGGTTGGGACCTCTTGGCCGGGCTGGTGGATGAGGATCGTTGTGGGCGTTTCCTCCTTGTGCGTGGTGGTTTCCATTACCACCTTGTGCGGGGTGGTTTCCATTACCACCTTGGTTGTTACCGTGTCCATCCCCATTCCCACCGTTCCTTTGGCGGGGAATGGGTTCATTGATGTTCCCAAGTGGAACGTCTCTCAAGTCTTCCATTTCGACGGTCACTTCCTCTTGAACCCGCGCTCTATCTCTTCTTGCTCTAGAACCTCTCTCAAGTTGATCAATATCGTCTCTTGGCTCGACAAGGTTAGTGTTGCCTCGGGAACGAGTATGCATACACCTATAGAGAGTAAAAGCAATAAGAAAGCAAATGTTATTAGTAACTTTTGTAGAAAATAAAACTTAAGCTCACTAAGAAGCTAAATCTTAATGGAAGAAAGAATCCTAATATGGCAACGGCGCCAAATTGATACATGGCTTTTTAGTCTATATGAGGTATCAATAACTCCAACACGTGTAGTATGAAGGTTATCAATCCATAAAGGGATTTATCCTAATCATTAAGAATGCAAGGCACTTAAAGCAAGTTAAGCTAAACAAGTGTGGTTTGTGATTAATTATCAATTCAAAACAAGTGAATAGCAAAAGCACTAAGCAAGATTGTAAATTAATAGGCAAAAGCGAATCTAGAGATAGGGTTATCGATATAAGAAGTCCCAAGTTCAATTCATGATGTTCATTTACTTAAGCAAGCTAATCCCTAGGCATAAGATCCTAAACTTGACTAATTCTCTTTCAAGCAATTAATCACTATGCTAATCACCTAACCCATTAGCAAATCATCATTTGTGGATCATTGATTAGCAAGCATTAAGTTTAAATCAACAAGATCAACCAAAAATACACCCTAGACATCTATTGTCATAGGCTAGGAATGTAAATCTCTTGTTTAATTCATCAAGGCATTTCACCAAACACTTGGTGTGCATGAAATGCCTTATGATCTAAATCTACTTTTTCAAGCTAGATTTAGCCTTAAGAACATTAAACAAGAAGGGATATAAGAAGATCTAACCCTAAACACCATGAATCAAGCCTACGAACATCTTAATCTACCCCCTCTCTAAACCCTAAAAGACTACTCAAGATCCATCAAGAACACCTCAAAATCGATATGGATGGGAGATGAATTCATTGATGGGTGATGGATAATCAAGATGAAAAGATGATAGATGGAAGAGATTGATGAAAATAAATACCAAATTGCATAAAAACCAAAGATCCTTCTTACAAATCTCAAACTCTCTCAAAGGTAAAGGTTTTGAGCATAAGAAAAAGCCTCCTTAAAAATTAGGTTTAGATGAGTATTTATAAGAAAAAGTGGACAACAGGATTAACATCAATGTGTGACATCGATGTGTGACAGTCTTCTGGTCGATGTGAATCCTGCTGGAGCTGGGCATCGATGTGTGACTGCTTCTGGTCGATGTGAATCCTGCTGAAGCTGGACATCGATGTGTGACATCGATGTGGATGGTGTCTTGAGCGAGGTTAAGCTCCCTGGTGTAGCATCAATGTGTTGCACCGATGTGTGACTGCTTTTTGGTCGATGTGAATCCTGCTGAAGCTGGGCATCGATGTGTGACATCGATGTGGATGGTGTCTTGGGCGAGGTTAAGCTCCCTGGTGTAGCATCAATGTGTTGCACCGATGTGTGACTGCTTTCTGGTCGTTGTGAGAGCTGACAAACTCCCAAAACGTCTTTAACCGCTTCTCTTGCTTCCGAACCCAATGCTCTTAAGCCAACTCCATCAAATTGCCTCCAAAGTACCTAAAAAGGATTCCAAAATATGCAAGACACTCTAGGACCTAGTATGAGAACCCTAAGACTCTAAATGAGACAAGAACAAGTATGATATGCCATGAAGATCTAAGTAAATGACCTAAAATCTATATGAAATGCATGCTAAATACATATAGAATATGCACATATCAATTCCCCCAAACTTAAACCCTTGCTTGTCCTCAAGCAAACGAGGTCAAGGTTGAGATATGCAATGAAATGCAAGTGGAGCTCGAACCTATAAGAAGCACAAGAAACAATCGCACTCAACGTCCAAGTTACTAGTTCTAGGATGCACCAAAGATGTCTACTCAAAAGGAGATAGCCATTTCCTTCACAACATGCTACAAGCCAAACCTCAATCTAGACAAACCTTTATATTCTCTAACCTCTTGACATTGATTAATGGTTTTATCCGTGAATGGTGCTTATGCAAAATCAAATGAAACCGCTTGGCTAAAGGACCGGTTATGAGATGAAAGTGATCTCATCAATATGCAAGGGCAATCAAACACAAGGATCTCTCAATGAACGAGCAAACTTTGACAAAATGTTAAAGGTAAAAGGCAACCTATGCATACAAGGAAAAACTTTCGTCTACCCGAATGCTTAGAGTGTCTCTATCCTAAAGCTCTTAACCCGTTGCGCCCATAACTTAAGCTACCCTTTCATCATGAGGCATTTTGCCTTTTTGAAACCCGCACATCTTCCTTGTCTCTTCACTTCACTCTCTTCTCAATTGGGGATCACTTCTTCCTCCTCGTTGTTCATGGTTTGGTGCTTCCTTGTTGTTATCTAGCTCTTCTTTTCTTCCTTTTGGTTCCCGCCTCTTCTCATTCTTTTGATGCTTTGGCCATTTTGGCCTTCTTCTTTTTCTTTGAATCTTTTGAGGCCAACTTAATCTTAGAGCTAGACTTATGATCTTTGCACAAACTATTCCACAAATTCGATCCCCTTTTCCATTTCCTTGTCATTCTTTCTATTTCACAATTCATTCCAATCACGCCATTTACTAAGTTTAAAACCCGTTTCCCCCAAACTTGAATCAAGAACCGCCATCTTAAATAGCCTATTCCTAGATTAGCCCCTTGATGATGGAGCTAAATCTATATGAGAGTGCTTCCTTCTCGCCCTAAACCTAACACCTTTTATCAAGTTCATTCCAAATTAGGCCTCACAAAACACACACGAAGGATTATTGGCTAGTAAGGAGGTAATTGTCATGGTAGGGAAACCAATCCAAAGATGGGATTTGGCTATTTGGACAATCAAGAGTGGTAAAAGGAATAAGAATGCCCAAATATGTATATGTGATCTACGAGTTCATTTAGGTTTGCATAAGCACAATAATTACATGTCAAATTATGGTTATCACTTAGACGAGGCTAGATTCAATTCAAGCTTGCTTCAATCAAAGAAAGACAATGATGCATGCGTTCTAACAAATGGTTCGTCCTTGATTTCGGATTCAACTTCAATGCATCAAACAACTAATAACTCGAGCGTTGAATCAATTGCTAGTTAAGCTACTTTCAAGGTTGTCATTACTCCATGCTTATGCAAATGCAAGCTAAAATGCAAACTAGACATCACCTACAAGCGAATATGCAATCCTAAATGTTCTAAAAAAAATTAAAATTTATTGAAAATGCATGATATGCATGAGACTCAAGATGCAAAAAGGCAAAATAAGAACATCAAAAACGATGCTAGATAACACACAAACCCTCCCCCAAACTTAAATTACACAGTCCCTTGTGTAATAGAAGCTTAAGAGAGAGCTAAACAATGCATGAAAGAAAGAAAGAAGATATGATTCTAAATGCTATGTACAAAGGTTTTAGAATTACCTTAGAAGCTTTGCGATGGGGACGAAGTCCCCATAGAGAGTGATGGGTTGCTTGAGCAAGGTGAAGGGGATCTCATGGCTTTTCTTTTTGCTACTTTATCGTTATGTGCCAATGAGTGGCTTCCCTCTCCGAGCGTCATCATTTCTCCTTCATGGAGCGTGTGGCTCATGTCTAGACCACCTCCTTCTTCCTCTCGGGATTCGGATGTGCTAGCTTTACCCTCCCTCTTGAGCTCCTTGATTCTCTTTCCCATGCCTTTAACCTTCCTCTCCAACTTCTTGATTACCCTTGCCATCTTCTTCATGCTTTGGTCTTGCCACTTGCACCAACGTTGGAGGAGTCTCGATTGGTGGTGTGCATGGCGTAAGGCTTGGCTACACATGGTACCTTCGTATGGATCGAAGTGATACCGCTCTCCACCATAGATGGGCGTGGGGGGCGAGTTTCCGGCATCCTGATCATCGGAGTCAAGGACAAAGTCGGGGCGTGCACTAGTAGCGGTTTCGCTCTTCCATGGTGCTCTCGTGCGGAAAGGTTCAAGCGGTGGGTTGATGGTTTGGTTGTAGAAATGGTCCTTTGTCGGATAGAAGAATTGCAAGGGATCCTATTCAGTTGTCACGGGTCAAGCTATGGCGGGCATCACGCATCCTACAAAACCGCTACAAAGGTCTTGCAATCCGGTTTTTGGTGGCCTTCTATATTCAAGGATGCGCACCTCTATGTCTCCACATGTGATGCGTGCCAAAGGAAAGGGAACATTGGGAGGAGAGATGAAATGCCCCAAAACCCTATCCTTGTGGTGGAAATGTTTGACGTATGGGGAATCGACTTCATGGGCCCTTTCCCATCTTCATATGGAAATTCCTACATCTTGGTTGCGGTAGACTACGTATCGAAATGGGTGGAGGCTATCGCAAGTCCCACAAACGACGCAAAGGTTGTGCTGAAGATGTTTAAGTCAATCATATTTCCAAGGTTCGGGGTTCCAAGAGTAGTGATTAGTGATGGTGGATCGCACTTCGTGAACAAAGTCTTCGAGAGCCTACTTAAGAAGAATGGGGTAAAACACAGGGTTGCGACGCCCTATCATCCTCAAACAAGCGGGCAAGTAGAAGTCTCCAACCGACAAATCAAGGCGATCCTTGAGAAGACGGTCAGTAGCTCGAGGAAGGATTGGGCAAACAAACTTGATGATGCCTTATGGGCATATAGGACCGCTTTCAAAACTCCCATAGGAACCACACCGTTTAACATGCTCTATGGAAAATCATGTCACCTTCCGGTGGAATTGGAATACAAAGTTCTTTGGGCGGTAAAGCTTATAAATTTTGACATCAAGACCGCTCAAGAGAAACGGTTGATTCAACTTCAAGAGTTAGAGGAGACTAGGCTAGATGCCTATGAAAGCTCAAGAATCTACAAGGAGAGGACCA
This sequence comes from Eutrema japonicum, assembly GCA_030161315.1. Classification (NCBI taxonomy): domain Eukaryota; kingdom Viridiplantae; phylum Streptophyta; class Magnoliopsida; order Brassicales; family Brassicaceae; genus Eutrema; species Eutrema japonicum. Next base: position 24,655,678 of record BSQW01000006.1, on the reverse strand, counting down.
AGGCATTCCATAGCAAGAGGATTGTGAACAAAGATTTCAAGATTGGGGACCTAGTGTTGGTTTTCAATTCCCGGTTGAAACTTTTTCCCGGGAAACTCAAGTCAAGGTGGTCGGGTCCGTTTGAGGTTAAGGAAGTGAGGCCGTATGGAGCCGTTGTTCTTGTTAACAAAGAAGGCCGAGATTTCATCACAAACGGCCAAAGACTCAAACCCTATCGGGTAGATCAAAGCATCGAGAAGGGAGGATCAATCCCCCTCGACGATGTCCCTCTAGCTTGAGAACGGTAACAAACGTCGAACTTAGTGACGTTAAACAAAGTGCTCTTTGGAGACACCCCAAACTTATCATTGTACATATTTCTTTTTCTTTACGCATTTTCGATCTTTGTTAGACCCTTTTGATTTTTTTTTTATTAAGTGTTCTTAGGGAGCTTGATTTCGAGGGAAAATGATGTTCGAGGAATAAAATATCCGGGGAGGAAGTATTTCCCGGGGGAAAAAATGTTTCCCGGGATGAAAATGTCCCTCAAAATACCCCCCGGATATTTTTCCCTCCACGGCAAATAGCCATCAACTAGAATTCAATTTTTGTTGACCAAATTTGAATTCTATTGACTGGATCTATTATCCAATGGTCCAAAGGCTCCTTTGACCAAGGTAAGTTGACCATTCCACTAAGGTAAGCTTTCTTCTCCTCTAAATTCGCAACAATGGCTATTTCCACTTCTTAAACTTCAAAAGCTCATATCTCTCTCAATTCTTAACCGAAAATAGCGATTTAAATTGCTAAATTTCGGATTTTCCATCCTCTTTTTGGATCTACCAACCCCCTTTTCTTTTAAGGTCTGCATCCTCAAGGTATTTCATTCACATTTCTTCATGAAAAATATCAAAAACTTGCTCATAAATGGAAATTTCATGAATTTGTTTGGTAAATGATTTCACTTGCATAAATACCTTGGGTTTAGGCTCGAAAATGGCTAGGATAGGTAGTTCATGAGCTGATTTTTTTGGATCTTGAGAAAATTTGGAGATTTTTAGCAAAGAACCTCAATTTTTTTTTTGATGTTTATGCTTAAAAGTTCAAAAATCCGAAATTGGAGAGAGGAGTTGATGCGTGCCTTATCTTGTTGCACATGGTTCATCTTATGGTGGATACTCATAAGATTGAAACCCTTGTATGCCCAATCTTGTATAAAAGTTGTGTTTTCATTTCTTGGAACTTATGTACTCTTTGAGATTATGTAGGTGCCATGAAGACAACAAACAACTCAATTCCAACTTCAAGCATGGCAACAAGGAAGAGAGAGGGAGGACAAGAAGCATGTGACAAGCCAAGTGAGAAAGGGAAAGCGGCGGTCACTTCAAAGGTGAATGCAAAGAAGCTCGCTTTAGCAACAAAATCCAATGCTAAGGCTAAAGGGAAGAGCATTGTGCAAGAGGAAGAAGAAGATACCTCGGTGGACGAAGCGGAAAGAGAGCCCACGGTTGAAGAATACTATGAGAAGTTCTCAACCTTGAAGTTCGAGCAAGGAGTATTCGTGGACTCGGTGGTTTTGGAGAAGATGGGCATATATGAAGATGTTGCTCGTGTGTTTAAGAACATGGGTCTCGGGAAATTCATGACGATAAAGGAAGTGGCTCACAAGGACCTCACTTGTCAATTCCTTACATCCCTTGAAGCGCGGTTCTATGGGATAGGGAACAAGAGAGCAAATGCAAGTACCGGCTTTGGAGAAATCAGATTCGATGTGAATAAGAAGACCTACCGGGTCACTTTTCATGAGCTTTGCGAAATTTTTGGTTTCAAGGAAGAAGGTACCTATGGTGAACCATATTTCCACTATCCGGAGCATGAGCTCCAACGCTTTTGGGAAACGATTGCTTCCGATTCCTACCAACCCGGCGTTTGCAAGGGATCTAGCATTCGGAACCCTATCCTAAGATACGTGCATATGGCACTAACCCGCACATTCTACACTAAGGTGGAGTTTAACAAGGTTGTCAAAGAGGAAATGGAATTGCTAGGACTTGGCGTGAAACCCCTACTCAAGACACTAAGCAATGGAAAGGAATTTATGGGAAATGAGAAAACCCCTTCCTTTGCCACTACCTTGGTGAGGCAAATGCTCTTTCACAAGAATTGGGCTTGGGAGACTAATTCGAAGAAATCCGCATTAGCCATCGGTTGGATCATCACTCCCATCCTCAAAGCGAAAGGGATCAAGCTTACGTTGGTTGATGAGAAATGGAGGTTGATGGATGAGTGCTACCTTGCACGGACGCGCTTTTTCAAAGGAAAGGTAGATGGCAACTTTGCCTACAACCTTAAACTCAACAAAACGCTCCTCGCGCAAGTCCTATTGCCTAACATCGCCATCACAAAACTTGATGAACCGAGAAACATCTTCTTCTATCCGACAAAGGACCATTTCTACAACAAAACCATCAACCCACCGCTTGAACCTTTCCGCACGAGAGCACCAAGGAAGAGCGAAACCGCTACTAGTGCACGCCCCAACTTTGTCCTTGACTCCGATGATCAGGATGCCGGAAACTCGCCCCCCACGCCCATCTATCGTGGAGAGCGGTATCACTTCGATCCATACGAAGGTACCATGTGTAGCCAAGCCTTACGCCATGCACACCACCAATCGAGACTCCTCCAACGTTGGTGCAAGTGGCAAGACCAAAGCATGAAGAAGATGGCAAGGGTAATCAAGAAGTTGGAGAGGAAGGTTAAAGGCATGGGAAAGACAATCAAGGAGCTCAAGAAGGAGGGTAAAGCTAGCACATCCGAATCCCGAGAGGAAGAAGGAGGTGGTCTAGACATGAGCCACACGCTCCATGAAGGAGAAATGATGACGCTCGGAGAGGGAAGCCACTCATTGGCACATAACGATAAAGTAGCAAAAAGAAAAGCCATGAGATCCCCTTCACCTTGCTCAAGCAACCCATCACTCTCTATGGGGACTTCGTCCCCATCCCAAAGCTTCTAAGGTAATTCTAAAACCTTTGTACATAGCATTTAGAATCATATCTTCTTTCTTTCTTTCATGCATTGTTTAGCTCTCTCTTAAGCTTCTATTACACAAGGGACTGTGTAATTTAAGTTTGGGGGAGGGTTTGTGTGTTATCTAACATCGTTTTTGATGTTCTTATTTTGCCTTTTTGCATCTTGAGTCTCATGCATATCATGCATTTTCAATAAATTTTAATTTTTTTTAGAACATTTAGGATTGCATATTCGCTTGTAGGTGATGTCTAGTTTGCATTTTAGCTTGCATTTGCATAAGCATGGAGTAATGACAACCTTGAAAGTAGCTTAACTAGCAATTGATTCAACGCTCGAGTTATTAGTTGTTTGATGCATTGAAGTTGAATCCGAAATCAAGGACGAACCATTTGTTGGAACGCATGCATCATTGTCTTTCTTTGATTGAAGCAAGATTGAATTGAATCTAGCCTCGTCTAAGTGATAACCATAATTTGACATGTAATTATTGTGCTTATGCAAACCTAAATGAACTCGTAGATCCCATATACATATTTGGGCATTCTTATTCCTTTTACCACTCTTGCTTGTCCAAATAGCCAAATCCCATCTTTGGATTGGTTTCTCTACCATGACAATTACCTCCTTTCTAGCCAATAATCCTTCGTGTGTGTTTTGTGAGGCCTAATTTGGAATGAACTTGACAAAAGGTGTTAGGTTTAGGGCGACAAGGAAGGACTCTCGTATAGATTTAGCTCCATCATCAAGGGGCTAATCTAGGAATAGGCTATTTAAGATGGCGGTTCTTGATTCAAGTTTGGGGGAAACGGGTTTTAAACTTAGTAAATGGCGTGATTGGAATGAATTGTGAAATAGAAAGAATGACAAGGAAATGGAAAAGGGGATCGAATTTGTGGAATAGTTTGTGCAAAGATCATAAGTCTAGCTCTAAGATTAAGTTGGCCTCAAAAGATTCAAAGAAAAAGAAGAAGGCCAAAATGGCCAAAGCATCAAAAGAATGAGAAGAGGCGGGAACCAAAAGGAAGAAAAGAAGAGCTAGATAACAACAAGGAAGCACCAAACCATGAACAACGAGGAGGAAGAAGTGATCCCCAATTGAGAAGAGAGTGAAGTGAAGAGACAAGGAAGATGTGCGGGTTTCAAAAATGTAAAATGCCTCATGATGAAAGGGTAGCTTAAGTTATGGGCGCAACGGGTTAAGAGCTTTAGGATAGAGACACTCTAAGCATTCGGGTAGACGAAAGTTTTTCCTTGTATGCATAGGTTGCCTTTTACCTTTAACATTTTGTCAAAGTTTGCTCGTTCATTGAGAGATCCTTGTGTTTGATTGCCCTTGCATATTGATGAGATCACTTTCATCTCATAACCGGTCCTTTAGCCAAGCGGTTTCATTTGATTTTGCATAAGCACCATTCACGGATAAAACCATTAATCAATGTCAAGAGGTTAGAGAATATAAAGGTTTGTCTAGATTGAGGTTTGGCTTGTAGCATGTTGTGAAGGAAATGGCTATCTCCTTTTGAGTAGACATCTTTGGTGCATCTTAGAACTAGTAACTTGGACGTTGAGTGTGATTGTTTCTTGTGCTTCTTATAGGTTCGAGCTCCACTTGCATTTCATTGCATATCTCAACCTTGACCTCGTTTGCTTGAGGACAAGCAAGGGTTTAAGTTTGGGGGAATTGATATGTGCATATTCTATATGTATTTAGCATGCATTTCATATAGATTTTAGGTCATTTACTTAGATCTTCATGGCATATCATACTTGTTCTTGTCTCATTTAGAGTCTTAGGGTTCTCATACTAGGTCCTAGAGTGTCTTGCATATTTTGGAATCCTTTTAGGTACTTTGGAGGCAATTTGATGGAGTTGGCTTAAGAGCATTGGGTTCGGAAGCAAGAGAAGCGGTTAAAGACGTTTTGGGAGTTTGTCAGCTCTCACATCGACCAGAAAGCAGTCACACATCGGTGCAACACATTGATGCTACACCAGGGAGCTTAACCTCGCCCAAGACACCATCCACATCGATGTCACACATCGATGCCCAGCTTCAGCAGGATTCACATCGACCAGAAAGCAGTCACACATCGGTGCAACACATTGATGCTACACCAGGGAGCTTAACCTCGCTCAAGACACCATCCACATCGATGTCACACATCGATGTCCAGCTTCAGCAGGATTCACATCGACCAGAAGCAATCACACATCGGTGCAACACATTGATGCTACACCAGGGAGCTTAACCTCGCCCAAGACACCATCCACATCGGTGTCACACATCGATGCCCAGCTCCAGCAGGATTCACATCGACCAAAAGACTGTCACACATCGATGTCACACATTGATGTTAATCCTGTTGTCCACTTTTTCTTATAAATACTCATCTAAACCTAATTTTTAAGGAGGCTTTTTCTTATGCTCAAAACCTTTACCTTTGAGAGAGTTTGAGATTTGTAAGAAGGATCTTTGGTTTTTATGCAATTTGGTATTTATTTTCATCAATCTCTTCCATCTATCATCTTTTCATCTTGATTATCCATCACCCATCAATGAATTCATCTCCCATCCATATCGATTTTGAGGTGTTCTTGATGGATCTTGAGTAGTCTTTTACGGTTTAGAGAGGGGGTAGATTAAGATGTTCCTAGGCTTGATTCATGGTGTTTAGGGTTAGATCTTCTTATATCCCTTCTTGTTTAATGTTCTTAAGGCTAAATCTAGCTTGAAAAATTAGATTTAGATCATAAGCCATTTCATGCACACCAAGTGTTTGGTGAAATGCCTTGATGAATTAAACAAGAGATTTACATTCCTAGCCTATGACAATAGTTGTCTAGGGTGTATTTTTGGTTGATCTTTTTGATTTAAACTTAATGCTTGCTAATCAATGATCCACAAATGATGATTTGCTAATGGGTTAGGTGATTAGCATAGTGATTAATTGCTTGAAAGAGAATTAGTCAAGTTTAGGATCTTATGCCTAGGGATTAGCTTGCTTAAGTAAATGAACATCATTAATTGAACTTGGGACTTCTTATATCGATAACCCTATCTCTAGATTCGCTTTTGCCTATTAATTTACAATCTTGCTTAGTGCTTTTGCTATTCACTTGTTTTGAATTGATAATTAATCACAAACCACACTTGTTTAGCTTAACTTGCTTTAAGTGCCTTGCATTCTTAATGATTAGGATAAATCCCTTTATGGATTGATAACCTTCATACTACACGTGTTGGAGTTATTGATACCTCCTATAGACACTACAAGAAAACACAGTTTTTGCGACTCCCAAAAGAGTCCCAAAACGGTCGCAAAAACTGTATTTACGACTTATTTAAGACTATTAAAAGTGGTCGCAAATTTTTGGTCGCTAAATAAAGTAGTCGCATAATGGTCGCAAATTTACGACTACTTTGTGACTACATATTTTAGTCGTTAATAAGCGACTGAATTGACACTTAAAATATTGGTCGTTTATTAACGACTATATAGTGACTACGTTATTTTTGCGACTCTTTTCAGACTCACCCAGGAGTCGTATTATCGAGACTAATTAAGGACGGTATTTTAGTCGTAGATTTGTGACTGACTCAGGAGTCGTTTTATCGAGACTAATTAAGGACGGTATTGTAGTCGTATATTTGCGACTGTTTTCAGATGGTCTTAAAGTGGTCGCAAATTTTTGCGACTGATTAAAGACTACTTGTTAACAAGTCAGTCGCAAAAGCGTCGCGTATTAGCAACCAATTTTCCACTCTTTTTGTTCTTGTCTTGTTGGTCGCAAATCAGGCTTGTCATTCCTGTAAATTGAAATCCTGTAAATTGAAATCCTGTAAATTGAAATCCAGAATCTAAAAAAAACTAAAATCAAAAAAATCATTCAAACAAAGGTTTTTTTATACAAAAACACTTACAATATCCAAAACAAAACATTGATGATTCAACAAACAAAGCTACAAATGTTTGCATCGTTTACAAACAAAAAACAAAGCTAAGAGGGAGAGATTGAAGAACCGTTTGTGCGTGGTCTGATGGTTCCTGCGGAGGCTGGTACAGAGGCTGGTGTGGTGGTTGCTGCGGTGGCTGGGTTGGCTACTTGAGAAGCCACAAACGATGCAAACGCGGGATCATTTTTCTTGAGGTACGCCTCCAAGCTTGAAATCCGAGATTGAGCAAGTCGTTGCTCCTCATCACGTCGAGCATTTTCCGCTTCTTGTTCAGCGATCTTCTGATTTGCAGCTTGAAGTTGGCTTTGCATCTCTAAAATCGATGATGAAGAGCTTGAATAACTTTCTTTGCTTTTCCCGTTGTTGAACAACTCGCCAAGCTCGCCAAGTCCAAAAGCATTTCCTTTCTCATCTGTTTCAGTAGACTTGGAAAACAAAACACAAAAACAGAAAATGAATCACAACCAATTCAATCACTCAATCATCAGTAGAACCAATTCAGGCAAAAAAAATGAACAGAATGAAAGAATTCAAGTTTTGTTTGCTGAAAAACAGTTTACAATGCAAACTCAAAACCTCATGGAAACTCAATGCAAACTCAAAAAAACAGACAGACCACAATATACACAGCAACAAACATAACCAATGCAAACTCAAAACCTCATGGAAACTAAAAAAAAATAGTATACATCATCTAGACAGAAAAACAAAACTCAAAACCAGAAAACAGAAAATACCTTAAGAAAGATGTCATTCTTTTCCTCAATGGTGAGGGTGCGATGAGTAGAATGTTGAGAAGAATTCTCTGAAGTTGCAGAACCATCGACCTCCATTTGTAACATCATCTCTTCGATGTTCTTGTCATAAGTCTCAGCAACTTTTTTGGCCTTGTGATCAACAAAACTTCCATCTGCCCTTGTATGTGTTTTGATAAACACTTCCCCAAGAGAGACAGGACGCCCTAATGCTTCCTCCTATAACGATACAAAAACATATTAAAAACAGAAATGCAATATATAAAATAAACAGAAAACGCTTTACCATTTCTTGTTTAATTTGCAGGTACGATTTCTGGCCGGATACGTGCTTGTGGGGACCAAGACCGCCACGGTCAGAGTTACGACATTGTGTCGCAGTAGAGCTCCTCTCAATAGCATCCGGACTGTCCCAATGAGCCCACATTTCAGCCCAAAGCGTCTCGCCAATCCAAGGTGGTCTCTCACCTTTGTGTTTAGCTTGACTAACGATACCTTTCATCCGTTTTTTGGCTCTCTTCAAGAAGCCTGCTTTGACCAGATCGGTAATCCCGCTATCCCAATTGTACTTCCGCTACAGAATACAGTAATGGTAAGTATCATTTTATATGTCACTTACAATGAAAACTATATAAAGACTCTTACCGCAAATGTTCTGAAGTATCTCTCTTGAATGTCTATAGGGGTTTGGCGCCAGCTATAGTACGGGCCATCAAACTTCCTCCGAAATATGCCAGCAATGACTCGAGATAGTTTTCCTTTGTCTCGGTTAAACCTGTTAAATGAAAATCCACAAACAAAAAGCAGATTGTTTATTCATAAACAAATACACAATTCACACTTAGCTATAGTATTTTACATGTACCAGATTATTAAGAACTTTGAATTAGCTCACTAAACTAATGAGACATGAACTGTTAACACTCATAATAGAATGAAAACACAAACTGCAGTTTTTTTGTAAAATGATTTTGAACTATCAGACTCCATAGACTCGATCCAACAACAAACTGAAGCAGTACTTGAAGATCTATCACACCAAAAACTCGACCTAACACAACTGAAGAGACAGAAACAACAACACATTGAATTAAATCACTAAACCAGATTGGTTAAGAGACACGGAGAGACCTAGACTTCCATCTAAATCAGCGGATTCAATAATCTGAGTTGAGCCAATACTGATTCAAACCAGCAACTATCTATCAATCCAAGCAATACTATTTATTTCAATGAAAGCCTACAAATTCAAACCAGCAAAAAACATTATCAAGCAAATCAATCCAGCAACCACAAATCAATCCAGCAACCACAATTTTATCAAAGGAAGACTTTACCATGTGTTTTGAACCTCGGGAAGAGGATGGGGACTCAAAACTGTTAGATGTTCTCGGCCAGGAAGGGCCAACAAATCATCTAACAGTTGTTGGTAGTCCGGTTGTTGCTCTGGATCATTAGGAGGAGGAGGATTATTCGGTATCTGCTGCGGATTGAGATGCTCTAGTATCTGAAATTGCGGCAGTTGTTGTTGGGGAAACAGATAAGGATGCGATTGCTGCTGCTGAATGTGAAAAGGATGAGCTTGTGATTGGGGATTAGAGGTTTGCGGTTGTTGAATCGCCCTTTCGGCCTGTACATTGGCTACTTGCGGTTGTTGAATCGCGCTTTCGGCCTGTACATTGGCTACTTGCGGTTGTTGATTAGAGGTTTGCGGTTGTGTCGTCGGTGGATATTGGGCTGGAAGAGATGGTCTAGATGTCTGGGAATAGGATACTGTCGCATCAGAGGATCGGTTGGAGGCGTGAGAAGACGAGCCGTCACCGCGGCCTTTGCCGTCACCGCGGCCTTTGCCATCACCGCGGCCTTTGCCGGTGCCGCGGCCTCTACTTGTCTTTCCCGTCACAGGCATTACCTTCGGAGATCGAGAGATAGATATATTCGGAGAGTGAGAGTGAGAGCGATTGAAAGAGAGGATCGGAGAGTGAGAGCGATAGAAAGAGAGGATTTTTCGGGTTTAGGAAGATAAGAGACAAAGAAGAGAAATAGTTTCATTTAGGGTTTCACGAAGCAGTCTCTAAAGAGTCGCGAAAGAGTCGCAAAATAACAAAAAGAGGGATAAATTGCCGCGTGTTATTTGACCCAAAAAAATATTAATTTTGAGTTGGTCGCAAAATGGTCACAAAATGGACACAAGTAGCGACTGTTTAGTGACTCTTCTTTAACTTATACCCTAAACCCTAAACTTTCCATCATTCTTAATAAAAATATGACTAAACAATTATTCTTTAAAGAATTCTAACACTAAACTCTCTTTTTAAAGAGTAAACTAAAAAATGTTAAGTAAATTTTGAAAATTTTATATATTTCTAAATCTTTTCATATAAAACACATATGTAGTTACTACATCTAATGATAATATACAACTAAATTTTTAAAATATGGGAATTGATATGTTTTATGTATGTTATCATGAATCAGTGTATTTAGTAGTTCAAATCTATGTAAAAAGTACAAATTAACATATTTACAATTCTATATTTTGGATTTTTTTAAAAAAAATAGAGTGGAGTTGCTAAACAGTTGCTAATCAGTCACAATTTCAGATGTTGGTACGTAAGTAGTCGCAAATTAGTGGGTATTTTAAGACTATTTTGTGACTACATATTAAATTGATGAAAAATTCGCAAACTGGTCACAAAATGGTCGCAAATTGCGACTGTTTTGTGACTATTCTTAAACATATACTTTGAACCCTAAACTTCCAATCATTCTTAATAAAAATATGATGATTTTTTAATTCTTTGACTAATCCTAACTCTAAATTTCTCTATTTAAAAAGTAAACTAAGAAATGTTGAAAATTTGTAAAAAATTATATATTACTAAATCATTTCATATAAAACTTATATGTATTTACTACATGTTATGAAAATATACAACCATAAGTTTAAAAATATTAGAATTTATATGTTTTTCTCTGTTATCATGAATCAGTGTATTTATAAGTTCAAATCTATGTAAAAACGTACAAATTAACATATTTACAATTCTATATTGATGGTTTTTTGGAAAATATAGAGGGTAGTTGCTAAACAGTAGCAAATCAGTCACATTTTCAGGTGTTGGTCAGAAAGTGGTCGCAAATTAGTGGGTAATTTAAGACTCTTTTGTGACTATTTTGAAAATTGTAAAAAAACTGTTTTCCTGAGTTTCGAACCGCAGAACTCTGAAACATAAGCTTGCTGTGTAACCAAAGTGCCATTACGATAATTCTGTATGTGAATACGTTAACTATAATTTATACAGCCTTTTTTTGATTAATTAGAAAATTGTTTTTCCTGAGTTTCGAACCACAGATATGTGATCCACAAACTAAGTGTGTAACCAAATGTGCCATTACAATTATTCGTTATTTGTTAACATTTACTAATATATAAATACTCTTTGTAACAACACAAAGACAATAATTATACATGATAATTATATTACAAAGTTATTATACATGAGAATTATACATGATAATTATATTACAAAACATACATGATATATTTTTTTTAACAAAATTTATTACAGAGTAAAGTAAAGTTTTATTCAAATTCCTCATCTTCATCATCGGAAGATGATAAATTAAAACGAAATTCGTCCTCACCTTCTTGGTCTTCGATTTCAAAATCAATTTCTTCATAAGGATTATTTCCCTCTACTAAACTATCAATTATGATTTCATCAATCGTATCCGTGAGGCCATCATCAACTGTTTGCTGCAATATAACCACCTCTTTTTCGTTAAACTTTCCTTGAACACCTGGTCTTGGATTTACTTTGAGAACTGTGAGCCACACCTTCCGAGGTCGTTTAATGTATGGGTATGAAAGATAACAAACTTGATCAGCTTGAGATCCTGTACATTAAGTAGGTGTAAAATTAGAAGTATACATATATACACATACATATACATATTTAATTAAATTAAACAAAACTTACCTAAAATAAAAGGTTCGTAATTTTGATATCTCCTCGATGATAGCACATCGACAACGCCTCCTTCTCGCATTCTGGTGCCTTTGCCAATCGTAGGGTCAAACCATTCACAATAGAAAAGTGTGATTTTCAAATTTAGAAATCCTGGATACTCGAGCTCTATGATGTTTTCCACAGTCCCATAAAAATCATCCCCTTCAGATGCTTCAGAATAATTTTGTCCTCGCACCCATACTCCATAATTCATTGTTTTTTTCGTGAGTCCATGGTCTCGCGTGTGAAACAAATACCCTCTTGTAAAATACATGGGCCATGACTTGACTTTATTTTCAGGACCTTCCACTATTTCAATAACCCAAGGAGGAAAATTTTCTTGACTTTTCATTGTACTCACCTATATATGTATATGCAAATATATTAATTAAAAAATAAATTCATAAATATTCTTTAATAATCAATAGATGGATAGTAAATTAAATACGTACATATTGGCGAACCCATATATGAAAATCTTCATCTCCTTTTGACTTCACCTCATCATCAGAGAGTTCCGGATATTCAAATCGAATCTGCGCTTCCAACAATCTGATTTGCCAATTAACAAGAATAAGAAATATAAATTAATAAAAAATCACAATTAAGTTAATGAACCATATATAAAGTACCTCTCAAGCGGCTGAAAATAGTCACAATTCCGCAAGACATATGCATGTGCGCATTTATAATCTTTCTCAGTTAACCAAAATTCACTACTTTGGCCACTTGGACGACCTACTTGAGTGAATATATCCGGTACATGTATAGGATATACGGGTACTTCACCTTCATCATACCGACTTGACCTGAGAAATAGTAATATATATATTGACGAACAAAAATAGTCACCTTTATTTTAGCTCGTATAATTTAAAGCGAAAATTGAAATTAGTGTTCGGAAAATATTCAACACCATACCTTCTTCTGCGAGCTGTAGAAATGTGTGAAGCAAAGTAGTGTTCTGAGAAATAAGATATCTCGTCATTTATGTATGATTGAACTATTGATCCCGCTGGATATCTTTTGTTCTTCGCCTGTCCTTTTAAACGTTTAAAAAACCTTTCGAAGGGATACATCCACCTATATTGCACAGGACCACCAATCTCCGCTTCGTAAGGTAGGTGTATTGGTAGGTGCTCCATCACATCAAACAAAGAAGGTGGGAAGATTTTTTCCAAATTACACAAAATCATGACAATGTTATCCTTCAGAATTTTGAGGCGGGTTTGATCCAATGATCTACTACATAAGTCACGAAAAAATGCTCCAATCCCTACGACAATATTAAAATCATAATTATATATATATATATATATATATATATATATATATATATATATATATAAGTGAAACATATATGATAATATATATATATATACCTGATAATGCAAGGTGCACGTTCCGCGGCAGAAGTTCTGCAAAGACAAACGGAAGTAATCGTTCCATAAATACATGGCCGTCGTGACTTTTCATTCCCGAGAGCTTTCCACCTTTGATGTCTGCACAACTAGCTAAATCTGCTACATAGCCATCGGGGAATCTAACCTCATGTTTTACCCATTGTAGTAAGCTTTCTTTCGCTTTTGAAGTTAATCGCCAAATAGGAAATGGAGCTCTCCCTCGATCATCTACATGCAAATCTTTCCGAGAACAAAATTTTGCAATATCTAATCTTGACTTTACTGTATCTTTTGATCTGTCTTTAACATTCATAACAGTATACATGATATTATCGAAAAAATTCTTCTCGATATGCATCACATCAAGATTGTGTCGTAGCGTCAGATCGGTCCAGTACGGTAGCTCCCAAAATATGCTTTCTTTATGCCAATTATGCCACTCTCCATAGCCGTCCACTTTATTTTCATGACCATTTCCACCGACTTCAGATGTTTTGTGTGGTTCTGCATGCCTTATACGCTCATATAAAACTTGTTCGCCAGTTAAAGATTGTGGTGGGTAGTCGTTCAATGCGTGCTTTCCCTTCAAAAAGTTTTTTTTATTCTTCCGTAACGAATGACTTGCAGGAAGAAATCTTCTGTGACAGTCAAACCAACATGTCTTCCTACCAGCCGGAAGATAAAAAGCATTTGTATCATCCATACAAATAGGACACGATAGTCTTCCATGTGTCGTCCATCCCGACAACATACCATATGCTGGAAAATCGCTTATAGTCCACATTAGAACAGCTTTCAGGTTGAAATTTTGATCTAATGACACATCATATGCCTCAACTCCGTTATACCATAACTCCTTTAACTCGTCGATCAATGGTTGGAGGAAAACATCAAGACTGGCTCGTGGATGATTTGGTCCCGAATTCAAAATCGTCAGGAACAAATACTCAGTATTCATGCACATAGATGGCGGTAAGTTGTATGGAGTCATGATCACAGGCCACAACGAGTGATTTTTTGACATACCAAAAGGATTAAAACCATCAGTACATAACCCAAGATATACGTTTCGCGTTTCTTCTGCGAACGCAGGATGCAAATATTGAAAATTCTTCCACTCCGCCGCATCAGATGGATGACACATTACTCCGTCTTTTGAATCATGCTCAGCATGCCATCTCATCGATGATGCAGTCTTCTCTGATTGGTACATTCTCTTCAATCTGTCAGTGATAGGTAAATACCACATACGACTAAACGGGATTTTAGTTCGTCCCTCACTAGCCTTATATCTTGGTTTTGCACAGAACTTGCAATGCTTCAACTTCTCATCTTCTTTCCAAAAGAGCATACAATTATCTATACATACATCAAATGTATGGTACGGCAATCCTAGCTTTCGCATCAAAGTTTCTGTCTCGTAGTACGAACTAGGTGATTGATTACCCTCTGGTAAAACCTCCGTAAACAATTCAGACCATGCGTCCATACAGCTTTCGGCCATATTATGGTCTGACTTAATGTTCATGAACCGAGCAGCCAAAGATAACTTCGACAGACCTTCACGACAACCATCATAAAGTGAAGTATTTGCAGCATCTAACATGTCGTAAAACCGTTTTGCCTCTTGGGTAGTTTCTTCATGAACATGATGATCATATCCACTTTCATCATGTTCATGATGATGATTAAATGGCGTAGCACCATGAAATGCATCATTCACCATCCCAGCATATACATTTCCCCCATCATATGTTGTTGGTTGATGATTACCACTAGTATAATCTACATTAGCATAATGACTGTTCGATCCTCCCCCAACCACATCATAATCTTCACCATGTTCACACCATACATAATATCCTGGCATAAATCCTCTACTATGCAAATGCTTCGAAATTGTATTTCCATGCAAAAATTTGGAATTTTTACATTTAATACAAGGACAATGAAACCTACCTCCACTGCTTTGCGCTAGTGGTTGGCTATTAGCAAAATTCATGAACTGATCCACCCCCGCCAAGAATTCACTGGAGATATGATTTGTGTGTGGATCGATCCTATTATACATCCACTCTCGTGATGAATTCCACATTTTTTTTTTTTGTGACTCACTCGTTTTTTTTTTCTTTTGCTTCGATGAATGTATATGTCAAGCGTGGGTTGTTATATATGCAAAATTTTGAGACTCTTTTGCGACTCTAAAATAGAGTCCCAAAAGTTTGGTATACCAACTTATTTCACGTATTTTCCACGTTTTCTACCAACTTTTAGCGACCACTTTTTTCTTTAATTTTCTGTAGCAAATTGGTCGCAAATTTGCGACAACGTTTGCAACCAAATTTATCCGTCTCAAATTTGGGACTACTTTTGCGACTACATTTTTCCGTCGCAAATTTGGGACGACATTTCCTAAATAGTCGCAAATAAGCTACTCTTTTCTGACTATTAAATTGTGTCGTTAATTTGCGACTCTTTTGCTTCTAATTAACTAACAGTCGCAAAATAGTCGCAAATTCGTCTCACTTTCGTCGCAGCTGTTTGCGACCAAAAAAAGAGTCGCAAAAAGTGGTCGCAAAAACTGTGTTTTCTTGTAGTGAGACTAAAACGCCATGTATCATTCACTTCAAAGATTGCAGAGAAACTCTGGAAGAGATCGAAGTGCTCTTTATCGAGGCAAGACGCAAGTCACTACTACTGAGACAGTTGACTAAGAGGGACGACCCAGGGATATTCTCAGTTCCATGCTCTATCTCTGGATTTGAATTCAAAGAGTCTCTCGTTGACTCAGGGGGCCTGCGTCAATGTTTTGTCAAGGGAAATTGCAGAGAGATTGGGAGCTGATATTCGACCTCCCAAGACGTCTATCACATTCGTAAACTGTTCCATCTCACTTCTGCACGGTTCAATACCTGATTTGATGATCACAATAGGCGACTGTGTGGTTCCTACTGATTTTCAGGTTGTGGAGATGAGTGCAATATCTCGTACGCAGTTAATTCTTGGAAGACAGTTCATGGCTACGGTTGGTGCGATTATGGATACGCCAGGCAAGAGAATTTCATTCTCATATATTGACAAGGAGGTGTTCTACGAAGCCATCCCTCCTAGAGGAGCTCCCGGACGTGTCTCTAGCATCGAGGTTGTTACGGGAAAGTCGTTAGCGGCTGATCTTTTGGAAGAAACTCCTGATGAGCCTACTGTCACAGACATTTCACTTGAACCGCCCAGCATTCCTAAGAAAGTTGTCAAGAAGGCTAAAGCAACAAAGAAGAAGGCGAAGCGCAAAAGAGTCGAGAATCCCCATGTCACTTTAATCCCTCAGAAGTGTGATGGAAATGCGATTGAGTACAAGGTGAAGTACAAAGGAGTCTCCAAACCATTCTCTAAGGCTAGAGTTCTTCATACTTCGGAGCTGAAAGAGAAAGAAAAAGAGTTTGTGGAGAGTATGTTGCGCAAAACTCTAAAGATATCAATGTCAAGTTGTGGAGCCTGTTTTGGTGCAAGCTCGCATTCTTATCCTGCCTGAAGGGCGTTACAGTCAAGCTACTGACGTTAAACAAGCGCTTGGTGGGAGGCAACCCACTGGTGAGTCTGTTTTTGAGTCATTTTCTTTATATTTTTCGTTATGTGTTTGTGTCAGGATAAACAAGGAGCAAAACTCGAAATCGCCCGAGTATCGACCGATACCCCATTGGTATCGGTCGACACCAATCGTGAATGTACGGTTCATTATGTCGATTTAAGCCTGGTATCGATCGATACCAAGCCGTGTGTCGATCGACACCAGATGTTCCAGCACGGTAACTTCTTGTTTTTCACAATTTTATTCTGTTCTTTTGTTTTCTTTTACCTACTCTAGGCTAGATAACACTGGGGACAGTGTTGTTCAAGTCTGGGGGAGGTGTCTGCTGACATTGTGTTTGTTTTTCTTAGAGTCAGTTGTTTTATCGAGTCAAAAACGTTTTATTGAGTCAAAACTTGTTGGAGATGATGATCATGTGCTTGAATTGTTGTTTTGACTTTGTTTTTGAGTGACCAGTGTTGCAGGATCAACTCAAGATCGACTAATGAAAAATCCAAGGACTGACCAGTTGACTAGAAAATATCCATGTCTCCAGCAGAGTTCTTCTGAAGCCTGAGCAAAAATTTTGCACTTCATCAATGTGGTTAGTTATTACAGAGCTTGATTCATCATTCATATCTGACAAAGGAACCCATGTGTTTAAAGTAATGGTATCTTTCTCCCCTGTTATAAGTTGATAAATAAGAGCATAAAAGATGAAATGATTTTCTTCTGAGTAGAGGGCTAGGAAAATTTCCAGCGATCCCATTATTCTACTTGTGAGTGAATGATCACACAAATTTTGAAAGCGAGGTTAGGAAAACTTCCCGTGATACCACTATTCGCCTAAACCTTTGATATATAGAGAGGGAAGAACCGGGGATTCGATGGCAAACACCATCAATACTCGCGTTTCGAACATTGATGTGTATATGCATATCTAAAAAAAAAAGAGAACATAATAAGAAATAAGTCTGGGGAGAGAAAGTGATACAAAAAGTGTGAAAAAGGGTGGTTCCTTGTCATTATATTGTATGGTAAAGAATCTAGAAGGTTCTTGAACATTGACTGCAGCAATGAAACTGGCGATGAGGGCTTTATTTGAACAATGCTGCGAGATAATGTGTGGAGTCTGGAAAAGCTGCCAATGTCTACGAAGAAGTACATGGTGGTTAGATCAAAAGCTGGTTAGGTGACATTTGGGTGCTTGGGAAAAGGATCTCTGCGATGGTTCCTGAACAGGTGAGTCTCCGTGTTTTCAAACCTCTTTCTCTGGTTTAGTCTTCTATTTGCTTGAGGGCAAGCAAAGGCTAAGTCTGGGGGAGTTGATATATCATGGTTTTTACCCCTTTTAGGCCATGATATAAGTCCGTTTTATAGAGTCTTTATTCTATTTCGTAGTGTTTTATAGTCTTTTACAGGTCTTAGCACGTTTGGAGCATAATTGGAGATATTGGAGCTTTCTGGAGCATTTTGGAGCAAAGCTGAAGTTCGTGTTGCTGAGTACCCGATTTCACGTCGAGAATCGATCGATACCCCCTGGTATCGATCGACACTCATCAAGGCAGACACGACCCGCGACTTTAATGAAGAGTTGAAGAATTGCAACTTGGTCCAGAAGTCTTTAATATTTACAACAAGACCCCAAAATGTGATTTAGGTTATTTATAGGGATTTTACAGCCACTTTGTTGGCTATGCTTTATTTTCTAAGCTTTCATTACTTTGATTCTACTTTGGTTTTTAGAGAGACAACTATAAACTCCTGGTTTTATTGATTTCTTTGATGATCTATTATTCAATCATGTTGTTTTCAATCTCCATGTGTGAGTAGATCCACTTTAGGTTCAGGGTTCTCACAAGGGTTTTCTCTGAATGCTAGGTTGATTAGTTTATTAGGTTTCATCATCTGAATTAGTTCGTCGCCTTAGGTTGTGTTCAAAGCTAATTCTAGGTTGACGAATCTGGAACATAGATTTTAGGATAATTGATTAGGCACGACAGTGCGATTAATTACCTGATAGAACCTTAGGTGAGCAAATTGATTATTCGCAAAGAGATTTGGTTTAATTGATTTGTGAACATATCAAACCTGATATTAAAGCTGATTTAGACTTTAGGATTCGCAAAGGGATTTGGAATTCCTAGGATTTGAATTTAGATAATTCTCGCAACGACAGTTGGTTAATTATACTTTAGTGATTTGAGTTCAAGAACCGCGCTAAATCTGAATCATGTTAGCTAGTCTGTCTGTCATTCATTGATTTCCTGAGAAATACCCTGGGCCTATATTTTCCTCCATCGAATTTACAACTCGTTTACTGCTTATTGTCTTTTGTTTCATCTTATTTGCTTAGCTTGATTCGATACTATACAATACAATCTATTGTGTGATTTCTGTGAGTCCTTGTGTTGGATCCCTACACTTACTACAACTACTGCTTTAGTACTTTTAGGGTATTAATTTGATTGCAGAGAAACTCTGGAAGAGATCGAAGTGCTCTTTATCGAGGCAAGACGCAAGTCACTACCACTGAGACAGTTGACTAAGAGGGAAAACCCAGGGATATTCTCGGTTTCATGCTCTATCTCTTGAGTTGAATTCAAAGAGTCTCTCGTTGACTCAGGGGCGGCCTGCATCAATGTTTTGTCAAGGGAAATTGCAGAGAGATTGGGAGCTGATATTTGACCTCCCAAGACGTCTATCACATTCGTAAACTGTTCCACCTCACTTCCGCACGGTTCAATACCTGATTTGATGATCACAATAGGCGACTGCCTGGTTCCTACTGATTTTCAGGTTGTGGAGATGAGTGCAATATCTCGTACGCAGTTAATTCTTTGAAGACAGTTCATGGCTACGGTTGGTGCGATTATGGATACGCTAGGCAAGAGAATTTCATTCTCATATATTGACAAGGAGGTGTTCTACGAAGCCATTCCTCCTATAGCAGCTCCCGGACGTGTCTCTAGCATCGAGGTTATTACGGGAAAGTCGTTGCGGCTGATATTTTGGAAGAAACTCCTGATGAGCCTACTGTCACAGACATTTCAGTTGAACCGCCCAGCATTCCCAAGAAAGTTGTCAAGAAGGCTAAAACAACAAAGAAGAAGGCGAAGCGCAAAAGAGTCGAGAATCCCCATGTCACTTTAATCCCTCAGAAGTGTGATGGAAATGCGATTGAGTACAAGGTGAAGTGCAAAGGAGTCTCCAAACCATTCTCTAAGGCTAGAGTTCTTCTTACTTCGGAGCTGAAAGAGAAAGGAAAAGAGTTTGTGGAGAGTATGTTGCGCAAAACTCTGAAGATAACAATGTCAAGTTGTGGAGCCTGTTTTGGTGCAAGCTCGATTCTTATCCTGCCTGAAGGGCGTTACAGTCAAGCTAATGACGTTAAACAAGCGCTTGGTGGGAGGCAACCCACTGGTGAGTCTGTTTTTGAGTCATTTTTCTTTTTATTTTTCGTTCTGTGTTTGTGTCAGGATAAACAAGGAGAAAAACTCGAAATCGCCCGAGTATCGACCGATACCCCCATTGGTATCGGTCGACACCAATCGTGAATGTACGGTTCATTATGTCGATTTAAGCCTGGTATCGATCGATACCAAGTCGTGTGTCGATCGACACCAGATGTTCCAGCACGGTAACTTCTTGTTTTTCACAATTTTATTATGTTCTTTTGTTTTCTTTTACCTACTCTAGGCTAGATAACACTGGGGACAGTGTTGTTCAAGTCTGGGGGAGGTGTCTGCTGACATTGTGTTTGTTTTTCTTAGAGTCAATTGTTTTATCGAGTCAAAAACGTTTTATTGAGTCAAAACTTGTTGGAGATGATGATCATGTGCTTGAATTGTTGTTTTGATTTTGTTTTTGAGTGACCAGTGTTGCAGGATCAGCTCTAGATCGACTAAAGAAAAATCCAAGGACTGACCAGTTGACTAGAAAACATCCAGGTTGAAAGCGAGGTTAGGAAAACTTCACGTGATACCACTATTCGCCTAAACCTTTGATATATAGAGAGGGAAGAACCGGGGATTCGGTGGCAAACACCATCAATACTCGCGTTTCGGACCTTGATGTGTATATGCAGATCTAAAAAAAAAAAGAGAGAACATAATAAGAAATAAGTCTGTGGGAGAGAAAGTGATACAAAAAGTGTGAAAAAGGGTGGTTCCTTGTCATGATATTGTATGGTAAAGAATCTAGAAGGTTCTTGAACATTGACTGCAGCGATGAAACTGGCGATGAGGGCTTTATTTGAACAATGCTGCGAGATAATGTGTGGAGTCTGGAAAAGCTGCGAATGTCTACGGAGAAGTACATGGTGGTTAGATCAAAAGCTGGTTAGGTGACATTTGGGTGCTTGGGAAAAGGATCTCTGCGATGGTTCCTTAACAGGTGAGTCTCCGTGTTTTCAAACCTCTTTCTCTGGTTTAGTCTTCTATTTGCTTGAGGGCAAGCAAAGGCTAAGTCTGGGGGAGTTGATATATTATGGTTTTTACCCCTTTTAGGCGATGATATAAGTCTGTTTTATAGAGTCTTTATTCTATTTCGTAGTGTTTTAGAGTCTTTTACAGGTCTTAGCACGTTTGGAGCATAATTGGAGATATTTGAGCTTTCTAGAGCATTTTGGAGCAAAGCTGAAGTTCGTGTTGCTGAGTACCCGATTTCACGTCGAGCAGGGGGTATCGATCGATACTCATAAAAGCAGACACGACCCGCGACTTTAATGAAGAGTTGAAGAATTGCAACTTGGTCCAGAAGTCTTTAATATTTACAAGAAGACCCCAAAACGTGATTTAGGTTATTTATAGGGATTTTACAGCCACTTTGTTGGCTATGCTTTATTTTCTAAACTTTCATTACTTTGATTCAACTTTGGTTTTTGGAGAGACAACTCTGAACTCCTGGTTTTATTGATTTCTTTGATGATCTATTCAATCATGTTGTTTTCAATCTCCATGTCTGAGTAGATCCACTTTAGGTTCAGGGTTCTCACAAGAGTTTTCTCTGAATGCTAGGTTGATTAGTTTATTAGGATTCATCATCTGAATTAGTTCTTCGCCTTAGGTTGTGTTCAAAGCTAATTCTAGGTTGACGAATCCGGAACTTAGATCTTAGGATAATTGATTAGGCACGACAGTGCGATTAATTACCTGATAGAACCTTAGGTGAGCAAATTGATTATTCGCAAAGAGATTTGGTTTAATTGATTTGTGAACATATCAAACCTGATACTAAAGCTGATTTAGACTTTAGGATTCACAAAAAGATTTGGAATTCCTAGGATTTGGATTTAGGTAATTCTCGCAACTACTGTTGGTTAATTACAATTTAGTGATTTGAATTCAAGAACCGCGCTAAATCTGAATCATGTTAGCTAGTCTGTCTGCATTCATTGATTTCCTGAGAAATACCTGGGCCTATATTTTCCTCCATCGAATTTACAACTCGTTTACTGCTTATTGTCTTTTGTTTCATCTTATTTGCTTAGCTTGATTCAATACTATACAATCTATTGTGTGATTTCTGTGAGTCCTTGTGTTCGATCCCTACACTTACTACAACTACTGCTTTATTACTTTTAGGGTATTAATTTGATCATATCAGGGGTCGAGGTTGTTAATCGGATTCCGTAATCTCCGCAGAATTCGAGGAACTCATTTAAGATGAACTGTGAACCATTGTCGGTTACAATCTCGTATGGAACTCCGTGCCGGCAGACTATGTTTTGCCATACGAATTTATGTACGTGGTTTACTTTAATTTGCTGGAAAGCTCCTGCCTCCACCCATTTGGTGAAGTAGTCAGTGAGGACGAGTAAGAAGCGACACCTTCTTTTTCCAGAGGTTACCATGGGCCCCACTATATCCATTGACCACCTCATAACGGGGTATGGAGATGAAATGGAAGATAAGTTTTCAGTAGGTTGAATCAGCGTGGGAGCATGCCGTTGACATTTGTCGCATGCTTTGGAATGTTCTTCGCAGTCAGCGACCAAGGTGGGCCAAAAGTATCCTTGCCTTTTGATCATGATGGCTAATGCCCTTCCTCTTGAGTGGCTGCCACACGAGCCTCCGTGTATTTCTGATAATATCGTAAAAGCTTATATCCCGTGGACGCATACTAGGTAGGGACCGTTTACACTTCGCTTGTAAAGGCGGGGGTTGATTATACAATATGTTGAAGCTATGGTTTTGAGCTTGCGAGCTTCCCACTTGCTGGGGGGGGGGGGCCTCTCCCCCCTCAATGTATTGTATAATCGCTACTCGCCAGTCAGTTCTCGCAATCATTTTTTCGCGGAGGGTAACATGCCTGGCGTCAAGCGGGTCTGGCTCTAGGTCTTCGGCTTCTCCTTCTTCGGGAGGGAGGTCGCCCGTTATTGGGGCTACTATTATGTCCAACTCCATATCGTCATTGTGTATTTCCATTAAATCCTCGATATCCTTATCGATTTTGATGCTTGGTTTTTCAATTCCTTCCACTGGAATTACTCTTTTTACAAGCGGACTCGAGGTTGACGCCAAAGCTGCCAGTGCGTCTGCGATCATGTTCTCACCTCGCGGTATTCGCGTTAGACTGAAGGCTTCGAATTATTTAACTAGCTCATGGACTATGGCTAGATAGGATTCCATCCGGCTATCTCTGGCTTCGTATTCTCCATAAAACTGGCTTGTAATAAGCTGGGAGTCGCCGAACGCATTCAGTTTGCGTATTCCTATTCCAGCTGCGAGTCGGAGACCCGCTATTAAGGCCTCGTACTCGGCTTCGTTGTTCGATGCTGAGAATCCGAGTCTAAAGGACTGTTCCACGACTTCGTTAGTTGGGGATACTAGGAGAATTCCCACACCTGCCCCTTGTTTCGAGGAGGCTCCATCGACATAAAGCTGCCAGGTCTCGGCACTTGTTCCGGTCACCTGGCTGTTAGCTGTGAGCTCGATAATGAAATCAGCAAGTACTTGTGCTTTGGCGCTTGTCCGAGGTCAATATTCGATATCGTATTCGCTCAACTCGATGGCCCATTTGTCTAGCCTGCCAGACTGGCTGGGGCTATGCAATACTGTGCGTAATGGCTGTGTTGTCATTACTATGATAGGGTGTGACTGAAAATACGGCCTGAGCTTGCGAGCTGAGATTAATACTGCCAGAGCAAGTTTTTCCATTCGTGGGTACCAGGTTTCGGCGTCTACGAAGGATTTGCTCACGTAGTAGATCGGTTTTTGCTCAGCTCGTTCTTCTCTTATGAGGACGCCACTCACTGCGGCCTCGGATATTGCTACGTATAGGTAAAGCGGCTCACCCTCAATTGGTTTTGACAAAATGGGGGGCTCAAATAGGTACGCCTTTAGTTGCTTAAAGGTCTCCCCGCACTTGTCATCCCATATGAATTTTTTGTTTTCCTTTAGTAATTGGTAAAAGGGGAGACATTTATCGGTCGACCTGGAAATAAACCGATTTAACGCGGCAATACGGCCTGTCAGCCTTTGCACCTCTTTTATCGAGCTCGGAGGTTGCATTTCCAAGAACGCACTGATTTGTTTGGGGTTTGCTTCTATTCCTCGTTGAGTTACTATGTAACCTAGGAATTCGTCTGAAGCGACCCTGGAGGTGCACTTTGAAGGATTAAGTTTCATCCCATACTTGTTTAGTAAGGTGAAACATTCCTCCAGTTGGCTTATGTGATCTTCCTTTTTCAGAGATTTGACCAGCTTGTCGTCAATGTAGACTTCCATTGACTTACGCAGGAGGCTGGCAAAAATCTTGTTCATAAGTCTTTGGTAGGTTGATCCCGCGTTTTTAAGGCCAAATGGCATCACTTTATAGCAGTACGTTCCTCGTTCCGTTATGAAGGATGTTTTATCTTGGTCCTCAGGGTTCATTTGTATTTGATTATATCCTCAGAATGCATCCATAAAGCTGAGGAGCTGGTGCCCTGCGGTAGCTTCCACCAACTGGTCGATGTGAGGTAGTGGAAAGCTATCCATAGGACATGCTTTGTTTAGATTTGTAAAATCTACACATACTCGCTAGGTGCCATTTTTCTTCTTTACTACGACCGGATTTGCTAGCCAGTCAGGATATTTTATCTCTTTGATGAATCCAACGTTTAGCAACCTGGTCACCTCACTGTTAACAGCCTCGGTCTTGTCAGGTCAAAATTTCCGACGCTTTTGACGTACTGGTTTGTGGTTTGGATCCACATTGAGCTCATGTGAAATGATGTTTAGATCGATTCCGGGCATATCAGCTGTTGTCCATGTGAATGAGCCGGAATTTTCTTTGAGGAATGTTATTAACTGTTCCTTTTGAGATTTTTAGAGTTCGG
Source organism: Eutrema japonicum (assembly GCA_030161315.1). Taxonomy (NCBI): domain Eukaryota; kingdom Viridiplantae; phylum Streptophyta; class Magnoliopsida; order Brassicales; family Brassicaceae; genus Eutrema; species Eutrema japonicum. Next base: position 24,630,651 of record BSQW01000006.1, on the reverse strand, counting down.
ACCAAATTCCTACTTTCTGGTTAGGATGAGACTCGTTGACCACGATTTTCTTGATAAAGTCTTTGCGAGGTCCGATGAAGCCTGGACCACTTTTCTTTTTGGCTAGGTGGTATGCAAGCTCATTTTTTCGTTGTAGTTGGTATATAGTACTTTCCTTTGCGATCTGGAAACCTGCCGATGAAGCCAGGACCACTTTTCTTTTTGGCTAGGTGGTATGCAAGCATTTTGAGGTTTTTAACAATCCGTTTTGGAGGGATTTCAGGGCCGTTGGTTTATGTAGATCAGCGATTTTTGCTTTGACGGCTTTAAAGCTGTCAAGATACGTTCGCAATGAGTCGTCTGGTTTTTGAGTGAGTACTCACAGATCAGCCTCCGAGGTCTCGATCTGGATAAATACCGTATATTGCTTTAAGAATGCCGTTTGAAGTTGGGTAAAGTTGTCAATCGAGTTTGGTTTCAGGGAGGTGAACCATTCTAAGGCTGAATCCGTTAGATTTTCGGCAAAGAAGCGGCAGCGCGCTGAGTCGAGGTCACCCCCGAGTAGTCACAACCTCGAAAAGGCGAATTTGAAACTTCTCATGAATGCCTTGGGGTCGGTTTCTCCGTTATACCTAGGAAATCGGATATTCCCAGCATCGCCGAGCTGAGGGCTCGCGATTCGTGAAGTGAATGGGGTCTGATTGACTTCATCAATCACTCTGTCTAACTCAGGTGCTGAGCTTAGAGCAGCGTGGACCTGCGATCTCATCCGCTGTATTTCGCGTACGTTTCTTCGCAATATTTCTTGATTAATTCGAACCCATGTAAGCTGCCGGATCCCAAGTTGTTTTCGTTATTTCTCGGGAAGTGGAGCATGGATTCTCCGGCAGGCTGGGAATGGTTGCTGCCACCGGGATTATCCCGAGGTTCGACCTCATTTACGTTCCCAGAGCGATCCTGATCGATTAGTAGATTTGAGGTCGGGTCTACTCCTGGTAAGGTCACAATTGGTGTAATTTCTCCTTCCGCGATCAGGATCGTGGAAGGAGTGAATATGGGGTTCCATATCATCGAGTTGAACCGTAAGGCGGTGGCTGAGCCGACCGCCCTGCTGGTCGAAGCATTGATATCAGAAAAGTTTAGTCTTGTCACCGGTGGAGGTGAGAATGGCAATCCTCACTGCCCAGGGGCAAAAAGGGATTGTGTCCCAGGTGGGAGGGCGAACCGCCCGATATTGTCTGCCCGAGCCGCTCTTTCGAAGTCATCATGGCGTGCTGCCATTAAGCGATTCTGCTCTATGAGGCACGATATCAGGTTCCGGATCTCAGCTATCTGATCCGGAGCTGATTCATTCAAGGCTGCAGGTCCCGAGGAATCGGCAATTTCGTCGATCCCAGTCGAGATGTTCGCTCCCGAGGTGGTAATGGGAGCGTTTGTTGTTCCGTCCAGGTCTGTTGGAGTGATGTCGTCAGACTGGGTTAAAGGAATGGAGGTGTTTATGACTCCAGATGATGTAATAACTACCGCACTTGTTGGGTCCGCCATTGTCTTCTTTTGAGTGGTTAGTTTCGTAGGTTACAAAGAGGAAGTTGTTTTGCTCTTCCCCACAGACGGCGCCAAATTGTGAGAGCAGAATCTCACAACCTCAATCCTTGGCTTGATTTAGGTTGAATACGTTTAGAAAGACTTCGAATTGCTTAGAGAAAAATGAGAAAATGTGTGTATTATTGCCAAGAATTCGATATATCTTACAATGAAGTTCACTTTCAAACTTATACAAGTTTAAAAATACAAACGTCTCAATCTCATTCAAAACGTGGAATTGAATTTGTGATCTTTGATTAAATGCTCAGCTTGATTCCAGGGAAAACACATTTAATGTATTTGACCTGCTTGTTGCGAGCTCCCTTTCCCACGATCTCCCCATTTCCTGCGTACTCGACTATTTCCCAGCTCGCGGGCTTGCTCTACGAGGCTTTTCAGTGAGCTGGGCTTGATTCTTGGCCTACTTAATCAAGCTGAACTTTGAGTGTGGAATTTGGGCCCAACAGCTACCGCAGGGCACCAGCTCCTAAGCTTTATGGATGCGTTCTCAGAATATAATCAAATACAAATGAACCCTGAGGACCAAGAATAAACATCCTTCATAACAGAACGAGGAACGTGCTGCTATAAAGTGAAGCCATTTGGCCTTAAAAACGCGGGAGCAACCTACCAAAGACTTATGAAATGGAAGTCTACATTGACGACATGTTGGTTAAATCTCTAAAAGAGGAAGATCACATAAACCAGATGGGGGAATGTTTCACCTTACTAAACAAGTATGTGATGAAACTTAATCCCTCAAAGTGCACCTTCGGGGTCGCTTCAGGCGAATTCCTAGGTTACATAGTGACTCAAAGAGGAATAGAAGCAAACCCCAAACAAATCAGTGCATTCTTGGAAATGCAACCTCCGAGCTCGCTAAAGGAGGTGCAAAGGCTGATAGGCCGCATTGTTGCACTAAATCGATTTATTTCCGGGTCGACTGATAAATGTCTCCCTTTTTACCAATTACTAAAGGGAAACAAAAAGTTCATATGGGATTACAAGTGCGGGGAGGCCTTTAAGTAACTAAAGGCATACCTCTCCGAGCCCCCCATTTTGTCAAAACAAATTGAGGGAGAGCCGCTTTACCCGTACGTAGCGATCTCCGAGGCCGCAGTAAGTGGCGTCCTCATAAGAGAAGAACGAGCTGAGCAGAAACCAATCTACTACATGAGCAAATCCCTAGTAGACGCTGAAACCAGGTATCCACGAATGGAAAAACTGGCTATGGCAGTAATAATCTCAGCTCGCAAGCTCATGCCGTATTTTCAGTCACACCCCATCATAGTAATGACAACACAGCCATTACGCACAGTATTGTACAGCCCCAGCCAGTCTGGCAGGCTAGCCAAATGGGACATCTAGCTGAGTGAGTACGATATCGAATATCGACCTCGGACTAGCGTCAAAGCTCAGGTACTAGATGATTTCATCATCGAGTTCACCGCTAACAGCCAGGTGACCAAAACAAGCACCGGAACCTGGCAGCTTTATGTCGATGGAGCCTCCTTGAAACAGGGGGCAGGTGTTGGAATCCACCTAGTGTCCCCGACTAATGAGGTCGTGGAACAGTCCTTTAGACTCGGATTTTCGGCATCAAACAACGAAGCCGAGTACGAGGCCTTAATAGCAGGTCTCCGTCTTGCAGCTGGAATAGGAATACGCAACCTGAATGCGTTCAGCGATTCCCAGCTCATTACAAGTCAGTTTCATGGAGAATTCGAAGCCAGAGATAGCAGGATGGAATCCTATCTAGCCATAGTCCATGAGCTAGCTAAACAATTAGAAGTCTTCAGCCTGACACGAATACCGCAGGGTGAGAACACGATCGCAGACGCACTGGCTGCTCTGGCATCAACCTCGAATCCACTTATAAAGAGAGTGATTCCAGTGGAAGGAATTGAAAAACCAAGTATTAAAATCGATAAGGACATCGAGGATTTAATGGAAATAGACAATGACGATATGGAGTTGGGCATAATAGTAACCCCAATAACGGTCGACCTGCCTCCCGATGTAGGAAAAACTGAAGACCCGGAGCTAGCCCCGCTTGACGCTAGGCATGTTACCCTCCGCGAAAAAATGATTGCAAGAGCTGACTGGAGAGTAGTAATTATACAATACATTGAGGGGGGAGAGGCTCCCCCCAGCAAGTGGGAAGCTCGCAAGCTCAAAACCATAGCTTCAAGATATTGTATAATCAACCCCCTCCTTTACAAGCGAAGTGTAAACGGCCCCTACCTAGTATGCGTCCACGGGCTCGAAGCTTTTACGATATTATCAGAAGTACATGGAGGCTCATGTGGCAGCCACTCAGGAGGAATTGCATTAGCCATCAGGATGAAAAGGCAAGGATACTTTTGCCCACCTTGGTCGCTGACTGCGAAGAACATTCCAAAGCATGCGACAAATGCCAACGACATGCTCCCACATTGCATCAACGTACCGAAAACTTATCTTCCATATCATCTTCATACCCCTTTATGAGGTGGTCAATGGATATAGTAGGGCCCATGGTAACCTCGGGAAAAAGAAGGTGTCGCTTCCTACTCGTCCTCACTGATTACTTCACCAAATGGGTGGAGGTAGGAGCTTTCCAGCAAATTAAAGCAAACCACGTACATGAATTCATATGGCAAAACATACTCTGCTGGCACGGAGTCCCATATGAGATTGTAACCGATAACAGTTCACAGTTCATCTCAAATCAGTTTCTCGAATTCTGCGGAGATCACGTAATACAATTAACAACCTCGACCCCACGTTACCCTCAAGGCAATGGGCAGGCCAAGGCAGCAAATAAGGTAATACTGAGCAATCTCAAAAAATGACTGGATGCTAAAAAACAAAAATGGTCCGACGAGCTCCCTGGAGTACTATGTCGGACCTCACCTCGCAAAGCAACCTCAGAAACACCATTCTCCTTGGCTTATGGGATTGAGGTCGTAGTTCCCGCTGAGGTCGCAGTCCCCAGCCTGAGGGTAGACATGTGCCCCGTAAACGAGGAACTAAACAACGAAATGCTTCTCGACCAACTCGATGTTATCGATGAACGTCAAGATTGAGCACTCGTTACTCTTCAAAACTATCAACACGCGGCAGCACGCTACTATAATTCAAAGGTCACACAGCGAAGATTTCGAGTTGGTGAGCTCGTCCTATGAAAAACCTACGAAAACACAAGGGAAAGGAACGCTGGAAAATTCGGCACCAACTGGGAAGACCATACCGAATCTCCGAGGTAGTAAAAAACGGCGTATACAAGCTCGCCAGGGTGCACGACCATACACCCGAAAGGAACTCATGGAATGCCATGAATTTGAAGAAATACTATCATTAAAAAGACACTTTTAAAAATCGAACTACGAAAAGGCTTGATCCCTCCTCAGGGTACGTAGGCAACCTCATAAGGGTGCAGCTATTAAAATAAAAAAAAATCTTCTTCTCTTACGCCTGTTAAACACAGCCTGAGATCTTTTAACTACTATTTACAAGCTAAAAGCTTTACTCCATAAGTGAACAGCCTTACGAGCTAGAGCATGCCACCAGCTCGCATGACTCGACTTTGTATCTAAATTGCAGAGTCACAACCTTTCTAGTCTCTAAATGACAACAACTTCTACGTCTAAATTGTTTAGGTTACATGCATGCCTCTAAACGGCTTCGACCTTGCGTCTTTAAATGGTCTGGTCAGCTCCCGAGGTCTCTAAATGACCTGGGAGCAAGGTCTCTAAACTCCTTCCTAAGCACCTAAGAACCAAGGTCCAGCTGATCACTCAATTGTGCGCTAGGCCCAGCAGGCAGCGTAACCGAATCATCGGATACCTGAGGAATGTTAATTTTACCCAGAGAAAAATTTGATACCTGGACGATGGCAAGCTCTGCGTCCAACCTCAGTTTCTCAACCTGGATGCTCTTCTTTTCAGCCTCAAAATCATTGATGGTCTGGATGATAATATCATCGAGAAGAAGGATATTGGATTTACACTCCATAACCTGAGTCTCGGTATCGACCTCGATCTTCTTCTTCTCCCATTTATCCTTTATCCCAAAAAGAATGGTGCGATATTGTTTGGATATCTCCCTCCTCGAGGCCTTTTCAGCTTTCTTCATCATCTCTTTCTGCCTCTTGGCAAACTTCTTCGAGTCCTCTGTATCCTTCTCAATATGGACCCTTAAATTCACTATATTTTCACTGGCTGAACGCAAGCCAACCTCAGCAGCTCCAACTCGCCCCTCGGCAACGCGGAGATCCACCTTCAAATCCTCACTTAATTTCTCCAGCACATAAATCCGAGCTTGAGCCTCCCGAGCGGAATCTTCCCATCTCTTGGCCAAAACAACTTGGTCCTTAACCTGGCCTTCCAAAAGAGTAACCTCAGCCATCTTCTCCTCGTTTCAAGTAATTCTCCGCACCAGCTCGTCCCGTTCAGAAACGAGGTCGGCAATGGTCCTAGCTGCCCTCTCCACCTCCTCGGGCTGGGTAGCAGAACGTAGATCTTACTAAAAAGAGTTAATCAGCTCGTTAGCGGCAGAGATGGCCTGAGAAAGAAATACGAAAATTCAGCAAAAAAAAACAAAGTAATGGAAAACAAAGTAAGGACAGCTAAAACTACCTGGCCCATTGCACTCGCGAACTGGATATAGCTCTTAGGTTTCTTCATGTTCCTAAGGGACGACAAGAGACAGGAGGAAGGCCTAACTCGCCTGAAGAGATTCACAAGTTGGGAGCAGTTCTCAACGATTGCCTCGGGTCCATCGAAATCGAACCTAAAGGCATTCAGAGAAATACCTCCACACCACCATGAGAACGAGGAGCCACGTGCCTCCTTGATGTTTCCTCGCCATCAAACCCGTCGCCATGAGATTGCTTGGAGCGAGACTGATGCTCGGCATAATGACTCGGATCCTTAGAAGACACCCTGGAAGTTGATCTTTGAGGACCTCTAGCTCGTACATTATGTTGGGCGATCTCGGTTTCACCACCTGTTGGCAAACTGCCACCATTACCATGATCAGCCGCGGGCTCGTAGTGATCACCTCTCTCGATCTCCTCACGATGCAGGGTCTCAACATGGGTGGACTTACCAAGAGCCTCCTTGACCCTCTTATCAAGAGCACCGGATGGCGTTAGGGCAGGGCGCAATCACATCCTCTCCCTGTAATAAAGGCGCTGCGGTTTCTTAGGAGGAACCATTTTGCTAGACTCAGTGGAGCTGTCGCTGCGAGTAAGATCGATCTGGGAGGTAGCAAGAGCAGTATCCGGCACCTGGGAACCAACCGGGGGATCAACTTCAATATGGGCTAAATCTTTAGCAACAGCCTCGAGTCTCGGGATAATGGATGGAGCGGGAGTCGAAGCATGAATTTGAAGTAAGGGAGATGGAGTCGGAGAATATGCAGAATCAAACAAAGGAGATCCAAATAAAGAAACAATTCTTAATCTAAAAAGATAAGACATAAATCCACACAAACCTACGAGCCGGAAAGCAGACACAACAGATAGCCTGGGAGCTCGGCGTTCACGAGCTTGTTGAATTCTATCAAGAGAGAAACCCTTCCTGTCGGAACTCTCACCCTTGACAAGGTCGATAAGCTGTTGAACCTCAGCCGTCACTACCTTTGAAGAGTCAATTGACTCTGCACAAAAGAAAAAGGGTCATCATATTAGAACATAAGAAAAACGGCAATTAAGAAATCTCCAGAAGAGATGCTCGAATCAGCATCCGAAGGATCGCGCTGACCAGTAATCTGAGCCCAGGAATGTCGAAGCACCGACTCGCCATCAACGGATTTGTTGAAGATTCTGAAATAGAACCATTACTTCCACCATTTATCATCCCTCACATTGAATCTAAAAACGGACCGATTGACCTTCGCCGGAAAATAATAGGTCCCGCGAAAATGAGAGTTTCCCTTGACGTTAAAGAGCTGGCGAAAGACCTCACTGTCAAACACAATCCCATACTCCTTAGAATGTACCCAGAGTGCGACGAGGGACCTCATCGCGCTGGGCATAAGCTGTGGAAGGGCGAGTCCGAGGTCGCTGATGATATTAGAAATAGCTGTCGGGATGGGAAAAGTGAGGCGGCATCTCAGGAAGAACACGGCATAACCGCATGCATAACCATCCGGAGGATTCTCCGGAGAGCTATCAGTCGGCGGGATGAGCAGATCGCCGATAACGAGTCCGCACAAGGAAGAGATATTCGCGAGCTCGGCAGCCGAAATCATGCTCTTCGAGTGAGAGTCAAACCGCTCGGCAAGGGGGAGAGGAGCCTTCAGCTGAGAAGTAGAGGCCATTGCAGAAAAAAGCAAAAAATCGAGATTGAAAAAGGAAGAAACCCGACCGGAAACAATGGAGGGTGAACTTTCACAGAGGAAAATATCTCGGGTAAAAGTAAGAATGAGGTGAAGACAGTTCAATTAATGGAGTAGAAATAATAATAAAAAAAAGAAGAAAAAAAAAAGCAAAAAGACATCATTACCTCGGTAAGTGGGAGCTGAGGCGGCGTGGGAAGTTGAAACAACGAGAACGGCTCATTTATACCCACTCGTCCTGTCATATCCCTTAAAAGTCGCGCAGACGATACAGGATCCCTACGAACTCGCCCTGCGAGCATGCGAGAAATCAATCAGAAGCCCGAGATTGCGAGATCGTATCAACTAGAAGATCAATTAAATCCCGAGATCGCAGTACCGCATCCTCAACGATAAATCATTAAAGATACTGGGGGCAACTGTTGGGCCCAAATTCCACACTCAAAACCCAGCCTGATTACGTAGGCCTAGAATCAAGCCCAGCTCACGGTAAGGCCTCGAAGAGTAAGCCCGCGAACCGGGAAGGAGCCAAGTACGTAGAGAAAGGGGAGGTCGTTGGGAGAAGGAGCTCGCAGCTAGCAAGTCAAACACATTAATCTGAAACCCCAAGATCAAGCTCGATAATAAAGTCATAGATTGTAAAATTAAGTCTGAATTGAATGCGTATATTTAGGACTAAGCGGTTACATTCTTTGGGAGAGCGTGTAAAAGTTTAGAATATTGACTACAATGTAACAGGATCGGATTCCTGGCTAAAAACAATATATACAAATTTTTCTCTCTAATTTCTTAAGTTATTCCCTAAAACATACGACCTGAAACGTTGAGAATCGAGGTTGTGAGATTCTGCTCTCACAGCGGTTTTCACATTGTTCAACTTAACATTGATGATTACAGGGTAAGTGGAGTTAGGGCCTAGAAATGCGTACCTTAGCCCACTTGGGAGTGTTTTGAGCTCGATCTTCGGGGCCTTCAGCTCGTTCCACGGGTCAGCACACTACAAGAAAACTGTCCATTTTCAAAGAAAATTTATGACCGTTTTAAATCGATGTAACTTTACATCGACATTACGACGATATTACGACGAAATATGTGTTCGATGTAAAATCGTCGTAAATATGTGTCGTCGTAATATCGATGTAAAATTACGACCAGTTTACGACGACAACATAAATCGTCGTAATGTCGTCGTAACTTTACATCGATATTACGACGAATATGGCTTATGTATATTACTTGATATTACGACGATTTGACGTCGCATGTTCCCAGTTAGGTAGACCATGTTTTTTAATAGGTCCACCTCCTAAATTTACATCGAATTTACATCGTAAAATTCGTTGTAAATCCGTTGGAAAATCGTTGGTAATTCTGAAAAAATTTCTATAAATACAGCCTAACTTCAAACGAAAGAATCAAAAAAAAAAAAAAAACACTATAAATGTCTATATACGAACTACGAAAAAGGATGTATACGCAAAAGAATTCAGAGGGAGATTTGACGGAGGAATTCAAAGAGGGGTTTGAAATATTCATGTATCAGGCCGGAAATATGCAAACAACCCTGGAAAGTGGTAAGATGTTCTGTCTTTGTCGTAAATGCAAAAATACGAGATATATGTTTATTGAGACGATGTGGAAGCATTTACTAAATAGAGGGTTTATGCCGCAATATTATGTTTGGTATCAACATGGAGAGGGTTTTGAAAAAACTCAAGCAACGGATAGTAGTAGTAATTATCAAGGTCAAGTAGAATCAAATTATCAAAGTAGTTATGATCATGGTCAACATCAATTTGATCAGGGTGCAGATCATGATAGGATGCATGTCATGGTTAATGATGCATTTCATGAAACAAATGCTGATAATACTATTGTTGAGGAACCCAATGTAGATGCGAAGCGATTTTATGATATGCTAGACGCTGCAAACCAGCCACTCTATGATGGATGTAGAGAAGGTCAGTCTAAATAGTCATTAGCTGCTAGGATAATGACAATTAAAACTGATAATAACTTAGCTGAGGTTTGCATGGATGATTGGGCTGATCTTATTAAAGAATATTTGCCAGAGGATAATTTGGCTGCCGAAACATACTATGAGATACAGAAGTTGGTGTTTAGTCTTGGGTTGTCTTCTGAGATGATAGATGTATGTGTTGACAATTGTATGCTTTTTTGGAAAGATGATGATAAGCTGCAGGAATGTCGATTTTGCCAAAAACTGAGATTTAGGCCGCAAACAACTGGGCGTACTAAGATACCATACCAACGGATGTGGTATCTTCCTATAACTGATAGGTTGAAACGATTGTATCAATCTGAAAAGATAGCTGCATCGATGAGGTGGCATGCAGAACATTCACAGAGAGAATGAGAAGTGACTCACCCGTCAGATGCAATAGCTTGGAAACACTTTAACACGGTACACCCTGATTTTGCTAACTCTAAGCGAAATGTGTATCTTGGTCTTTGCACTGATGGATTTAGCCCATTCGGTATGTCTGGTAGGCAATATTCTTTGTGGCCAGTTATCGTAACTCCTTATAACCTTCCCCCAGATATGTGCATGCAAAGGAAATTTCTTTTCTTGAATATTTTAGTCCCTGGTCCCAATCATCTGAAGCGGTCCCTTGATGTGTTTTTGCAGCCTCACATTCATGAGTTGAAACAGTTTTGGTATACAGGAGTGCGGACATATGATTGTTCGAGGAAAAAAAAATTTACGATGTGTGCGATGCTTATGTGGACAATAAGCGACTTCCCTGCATATGGAATGCTATCAGGTTGGACGACGCATGGGAGGTTAGCTTGTCCTTATTGCCTCGATCGGACAGATGCGTTTCAACTGAAACATGGTCGAAAAACATGCTGGTTTGATTTTCACCGCCGGTTTCTACCAATCAATCATCCATATAGGAGAAACAGGCGGTTGTTTAGGAAGAACAGAATCGTGCGTGTCCCCCCCACTAGTGTATCTATCTGGGGAAGATCTAGAAGCGCAAATAGATCATTTTGGGGGACTATAAACTGTGAATCGTGGGGGAAATTGGCACACTCCAGCTAATATGCATGATGGATACGGGGTTAATCACAATTGGCACAAGAAAAGCATTTTTTGGGATCTTCCGTACTGGAAAAATCATCTACTGAGACACAATCTTGATGTCATGCACATTGAGAAAAACTTTTTTGATAACATCATGCATACAGTGTTAAACGTGAAAGGAAGAACCAAAGACAGCGGAAAGTCAAGGTTGGACTTGCCAGATATTTGCAACATAAATGAGTTGCATATAATGAGCAATGGAAAATCACCAGTTCCTATATTTCGGTTGGGTGCAGAACAAAAGGCATTGTTGTTCAATTGGGTTTCATCTGACGTGAAGTTTCCTGATGGGTATGTATCCAATCTTGTGAAATCTGTTGAGAAAGGACAAAAGTTTTCAGGGATGAAGAGTCATGACTGTCACGTGTTTATGTAACGTTTACTTCCTTTCGCATTTGCCGAACTCCTTCCAGAAAATGTTCATGAAGCAATTGGGGGTAAGATACTTCATCACATATAAAATTGTTGAGATTAATTTTATATATATATATATATATATATATATATATATATATATATATATATGGTACAATGTATATAATTTTGTCTTTGCAGGCATCAGAGAGTTTTTCCGGGATCTTAGTACACGGACGTTGTCAGAAGATGTAATTGCACAACTGGCTGCTAATATTCCAATCTTGTTGTGCAATTTGGAGAAGATATTTCCCCCTGCGTTTTTTGATGTTATGGAACATCTTCCCATTCATCTCCCTCACGAATCAGAACTAGGAGGCCCTGTTCAGTTTAGGTGGATGTACCAATTCGAGCGCTTCATGAAACATTTAAAGGGAAAGGCAAAAAATCTAGCAAGGGTTGAAGGATCAATTTTTGCGGGAAGTTTGACAGAAGAAACTTCACACTTAACTTCATATTATTTCGCTACAAAAGTCCGCACACGCAAACGGCTCCCCGACGATACGATGATGGCGGTGTGGGACGAATTTATGCAGTAGAGGGTGTCCCATACATCTTCTCACCAATCGGTCGTCTTAGTGGAAAATCGAAGGAAGTTTGGTGGGATAACGAGCATGACAGGCACAGCGCACATACGTACATACTCCTAAACTGTGATGAAGTGAGTCCTTACGAAAGGTAATAACAAAACTATTTAATTAATCAGTCATTAATAATTAATTAATATAATTATAATTAAATGTGTTAATTTTTATGTCTATATATGTATTTTGCAGCTTATTTGTTACCCAGGTACAAGAATGCATTGAAGGGGTTTCAGATGATGAAATAAACGACCGTAAAGATCGTCACTTTGTTGAGTGGTTTAAGACGCAAGTAAGTTAATATAGTTATAAATATTTCATTTAATTAAATCGGCTTTCAATCAAACATGCACAATTAACATACGTTGATCATGGCGATCCCGCATATTCATTTTAGTTTCATGAGTTACTCCTAGGCCCCATCGGGAAGATAACGACCGCACCCATGTATTTTACCCGTGGTTATGTGTTTCATACATACAAGTATGGCGTTCGTCGGGCAACTACCAACTACGGAGTATGTTTTAGGGGTGAAATAGATTTTTATGGGGTTTTGCAGGAAATAATTGAAGTGGAGTACCCCAGACTGGTTAGGTTGAAATGTTCTTTTCAAATGTGATTGGTTCGATCCAACAGTCGGTCGAGGGGTGCGAATTAACAAATTTGGTGTGGTTGACGTCAACAAATCATGACGTTACAACAAGTTTGAGCCATTCATCCTAGCATCACAAGCAGAACAAGTAACGTTCGTTCCATATCCGCGAGTTCGAACATATGGGATCTCATGGTTATCGGTTATTAAAATAGCTCCAAGGGGTAAAATTGTTGGTGTTGATGATCTTCCAATGCAACAAGATTCTTGCCTTGACATTACAGATCCAGAGATTACGGAGAACGTTCTTTTAATTGATCCACGAAACATGCAACTTGAATATCTACCTGACGACACAGAAGAAGAAGGCGATTCCGACGAGTTTGAAGAAAGTGACGATGATGATGGACCTGAAGATGATGAACCCAATCAAGATGATGAGCCCAACGAAGATGATGATTCTGATTGAAAGCTTATATATATGTAATTTTCGGTTTTTTAAATGTTTAAGTTTTTGTTGTAAAATTATATATTAAACTAATAAAAAATCGACGAAACATTGATGAATTAACAGTTTTAGTGAATGAAACACGTAGATTAGGGTTAGTTTAACTTTATTACATAATGCTAAACCCTAAATATACAGTTAATTTAATGTATATCCGATGGTATTTAACGACGATATTACGACGAATGTGGTACTATTCATTGTAACATCGTCGTACTTTTACGACGAAATTACGACACCTAGGACCACATTCGTCGTAATATCGTCGTAATGTCGTCTTGGGTTTAGGAGCAGACCGTTGTATTTCCACTTCTGATGATCTGGCCAACAAAGAACTCTGGGGGTCGAGTTTTCTAGATTCATAAAGACCAACCACCATAAGTGAAAGATACATAGAATTGGACATCCTTATATTACGAAGGATTTACATAGATGTCCAATTCTATGAATCATTCACCAATGGTAGTTGAAGACTGTCTTTACTTGAAAACAAGATCCCACATGATTCTTTGTTGGCAAGATCATCAAGAAGTGGGAACACAATGATCAGCGTAAAAACCCAAGGAAATGTGGGTATGTATATATTTAGTGTGGATTTTTTTTTTTTGAGTTACCATTGAAGGTGTGAAATGTATTTATAGAACTTTTCTAGAAATTACCAACGGATTTGCAACGAAAATTTACAACGGTTTTACATCGAATAGCATTACAACGATTTTACATCGAATATACGACGAAATTACGTCGACAAAATTCGATGTAAATAATTAGGGGACCTATAAGAAACTGTGTTTTACCAAACTCTCAGAGTCGACGTGAAATCGTCGTAATACCGATGTCACTATTTTCGTCGTAACATTGTCGTAGTTTTACGATGATTTTACGACGATTTAGGTTTAATTTACATGTTTGGTTTATCAACGTATAACATGTTTTACGTAACTTCTAATAATAGTATAAACATGATAATCCATCGTATAATCGTCGTTATTGAATCTGCTGTTAAATATTAGAAGTATTAGATGCACAAATAAACTTCGTTCTTACTTCCAATATATGTGTATTGTGATTTAGGGTTTAAGGTATAGATTTATTTTATTACAACGAAATTACGATAGATTCGTCGTAAAATCGTTGTAATTTTACAACGATTTTACGACGTATTCGTCGTAATTTCGTCGTAATTTCTAAAATTTGGGGTTTAGGGTTTGATTTACATATTTGGTTTTTTTATCTTATATCTTGTTTTACGTAAGTTCTAATCATAGTATAAACAAGTTTATGTTTTTACAAAATTATTTACATTATTTAAGTCATGCATGTTATGAATATACTTATAAGATCGAATGATATACATTATTATGTAAGATAAGGAAATCAACGACAATATAGATTCAATCGTCGTTATTGAATATGCTGTTAAATATTAGAAGTATTAGATGCACAAATAAACTTCGTTCTTACTTCTAGGATATGTGTATTGTGATTTAGGGTTTAGGGTATAGATTTATTTTATTACAACGAAATTACGACGGATTCGTCGTAAAATCGTTGTAATTTTACAACGATTTTACGACGAATCCATCGTAATTTTGTTGTAAATTGAAATATTTAATTTACCGTGTGGGGTGAAATTTCGATAGGTTGAATTTTCGGTTTTAATATTACCAACGATTTTACAACGATTCATCGTAAAATCATTGTAAATTACCAACGATTTTACGACGGCCACAAAATCTATATATACGTGACCAGATTTTGTCCTCTCTCACAATCTCACACAAACTCACTCTCTCTCTAAAACGCTCTCACCTCTCTCTACCTACGAAAAAAGGTAAAAACTTTATTTTTGGTTTTTTAAATTATATTATATATGCATGTTTGTGAGGATTTTGAATTGTTAGTTAGGATTGTAATTTTTATTAGTTAGGTTTGGAATTATTAGTTATGAATGGAATTATATTATACTGGAATTGAGTTATTTTTAAATATTTTTTAGATATGGTGCCACGTACGACACACTATCAGCAGTTTCTCGAGACAAGACCGAATGCTAATTCGCAAATCCCGTCATCTTCTGCTACATAGTCCGCTGTTCCGGATTTTTTTCCGGACCAGCGCCGCCTCTAGCAGCAGGTGCTCGACCGCCGTTGTTGTATGCGGGATTGACGGTCGAAGATATTTTACAGTCGCCGGGGCATGATTCTTTAGACCGGTTAGATCCGCGACGGCTCCCGAATACATTTTGGTACGTAACTACAATTTTTTTTTTAATAACATTATGAATTTGTTTTTTTTACTACTAATTTTTGTTTTATTTCTCAGGTTTAAGGAAGATAACAAAGTTGGACGGAGTGTGGATGACACCATTAAAGCCTATTTCATGGAGCCTCACCGCAATTGGTCTTCGGTAATTTTTTTTTTTTTTAATTCATTATTATTTTGGAGAATTCTTTATCTTTAATCGTTTCTAATTTTTTTTTTTTTTTTTTGTATAGCAAAAATGGCATTGGGACATTGCGATCAACGAGACGGTGAAGACGGAATTCAAAAAGAAGGGAAAATTGCGTCTCAACAATACCGTCTCCGATTGGAAGAGGAAGAGGGAGGTTAAAGGCGATCATGGGAAGCCGCCATACATGTCTTCCGATGTTTGGAACGGCTTGACGGCATACTGGAGAGATCCGCATGCGCAGCAAGTGGCCGCTAAGTGTTCGGCTTCTCGAAACACTATGGGTCCAGACGGTCTTCCAGCGCTTATGCCTCATACGTCGGGTCAAACGTCTTTTGCGGGAAGACGCCTTCAAATGGTAATGATATTTTCGGTTATAATTTTATTTATGTAATTTTAATTTGTTATTAATTTATATTACCCATCAACGGTTTGATTTCTTGTTGAATGTCTTCTTTGTTAGGCAAATGGAGGCGAACTTCCTCCGATGACCCGAGTTTTTGCGGAAACTCACAAGAAGAAAGACGGATCTTTTGTAGATCCTCGAGCAAATGTGATCTACAATGACACGCATGCAAGGATCGACGAGCGTCAAACTCAGCTTTCTCAGCAGCTATCACCTGGCGGTAGTACGGTCCAATCCACTGCGACTTTGAAGGTTGCCCAGATGGACGAGATATACGCAGAGGTAATTTAACGTTTTTTTTTTACAAAATTTAAAATTTCTTTATACAATTTATTAAATTTTACGTTTCTTTTTTAAAGGTTGTCCCGAAGAAAAAGGGCAGAGTTTTAGGGATGGGATCGATCGCAGATAGTGCCGCCGCCTCGTCCCGTCGTCAACTTTTCGACGATCCGATTATTTTGCGGACCGAGTTAAACACCGCCAACTCCGAGATCAACACATTGTGGGGGAAGCAGGTGGTATACGATGAGAAGATCCAAGGATACGATAAAACAATCCAAGGATAAAACTCTCTCTTCGATATTATTGCCCTGACTAACCCGACTTTGGCGGCTTCACTAAGGCAGCAGGAAGGATCGACATCGGGCCAGTCGAGTGATCCGCTCGCGCAAGAACGAGCGAATATGGAGCAGAATGGATCGGACGACGAGCTTTTTGATAATTTACGTTTTCCAGCTGGACAATAGTTTGTATTAAGAATTTTATTTTGTATTTTAAATTTTATTTTATATTTTGAATTTATTTATAAAATTTTAATTTATAAATATAATTTTATTTATTTAATTTATTTAATTTATTTAATTTATTTAATTTATTTAATTAATTTAATTAATTTAATTTATTTAATTTATTTAATTTATTTAATTTATTTAATTTATTTAATTTATTTAATTTATTTAATTTATTTAATTTATTTAATTTATTTAATTTATTTAATTTATTTAATTTATTTAATTTATTTAATTTATTTAATTTATTTAATTTATTTAATTTATTTAATTTATTTAATTTATTTAATTTATTTAATTTATTTAATTTATTTAATTTATTTAATTTATTTAATTTATTTAATTTATTTAATTTACATCGAGTTTACATCGACTCAACATTTACATCGATTTTACATCGTTCAATAATTTACGACGAATTTACATCGAATATTTTACATCGATTTACCAAAACATTTATAGCTACCTATTACGACGAATTTACGACGGATTGTCAAAACAAAAATTGTATAATTCGATATAAATTCGATGTAATATTTCATCATATTACGACGGATTGTCGAAAAAAAATCGTATAATTCGATGTAAAATCGATGTAATGTTTCATCGTGATATCGATGTAAAATCGATGTAATGTATTCGTCGTAAAATCGATGTATAATTACATCGATTTTACGACAAATACATTACATCGATTTTACGACGATTTTTAGTCCTCCTTAATGTTACGACCAATTTACGACGATTTCCGATTAACGACGATCATATTACGACGAATTGTTAATCGTCGCTAATCCGTCGTAAACCATGTTTTGCCACCAATTTACGACGATTATGTTAGTTATAAAAGTGCAGTTTTCTTGTAGTGGCAGAAGGCGCAAGAAAGCTTGCCATTGGAAGTGTCTCTACGGCTCCATCTAAACTGATGTACTCGACCATCTTCTACATCGTCTGGCTGGATGATATATCATGGTTTTTACCCTATTTAAGCCATAATATAAGTCCTTTTTATAGAGTCTTTCTAGTGTTTTGTAGTATTTTAGTGTCTTTTACACGTCTTAGCACGTTTGGAGCCTAATTGGAGTTATTGGAGCTTTCTAGAGCAGTTTGGAGCAAGAGCTGAAGTCGTGTTGCTGAGTACCTGATTTCACAACAAGCATCGATCGATACCCCCTGGTATCGATCGATACTCATCGCAGCAAGACACGACCCGCGAGTTTTCCAAGACTTGAAGAATTGCAAAAGTGCCCAAAAGTCTTTAATAATTACAAGAAGACCCCAATTCGTGTCTTAGGTTATATATAGGATTTTACAGCCATCTGTTTAGGCTATGATTTATTTCTGTGTTTGATTTTACTTTGGTTTTAGAGAGACAAGTCTGAATCTCCCTTCGTCCGAGATCAGATCTCTAAACCCTTCTTTCTATTCTATTGATGATTTATTCAGTTATGTTGATTGTTTCATTCTCCATATCTGAGTAGATCCTCCGTTGCCGGGGACTCAATTTCGCCTTTAGATTTTAGCTGTCGAGTTTCGACTAAGTCCGTCAGTATCATTCGATACTCACTAGTATCGGTCGATACTCCGGTGATTCTTTTGTTGGTATCGATCGACACCACTTGGTATCGATCGATACTCAACGTATTTTTTTGGTTATTTACGTGCCTTGTCTAGTGTTTTGTTTGCAGGTGTATGCATGTTCGTGAAACCAGGAGCAACAATAGCACTCAGCTAGTTGAACTGTCACTGGAACAGCTAGCACTTGTGGAACGCACAAACAGAAAGACCAAGCAAACATCAGGGATGAATAACCCAGTGGTTTTAAGAGCTGATGAGGCTGGGATTCTGAGAGACCAAGAGGGTCATGTGTGCAATGATAGAGGGCAGCGACTTGATGAAGCTGGAAACGTCGTTGTCCCTGCTGCTGTTATTGAGATTGTCGCGCCAGCTGGGCGCGCCAACGTTGGGAATGCTGCAGGTGATCGAGGTAGAACACTTGCTGAGCACAACAGACCTGATCAGTTCTATGCCAATCGATCTGCGATTCGCATCCCAACTTTTCAGAGGAACGACTTCGAGCTGAAGCCTGCGTACTATGCTCTCGTGAGTGAGAGTCCTTTCCATGGCCTACCTCATGAGCATCCCATGGATAATATCGAGAGATTCGAAGATTTGGTCACTGGGATGAAGTACAATGGAGTACCCAACGAGTTCCTGTTCTGCAAACTCTTCCCATACTCTCTTGGTGGGGATGCTGCTTATTGGCTGAACCAGTTGGCTCCTGATTCTCTAACTACATGGGATGAGACGAAGAAAGCATTCCTGTGCAATTTCTATGATGACGCGAGATCTGAATAGCTCAGGAACAAAATTTCCCAGTTTTCACAAGGTCCAACAGAGGGACTCAAGGCTGCTTGGATTCGCTTCAAATCATATCAGAGAGATTGTCCGCACCATGGGTTCAATCAGGTTCAGCTGCTGGGCACATTTTACAGAGGGATCGATTGGAGGTACCAGATGTCCTTAGATACTGCGAGTAATGGGAACTTCAACACCAGATATCCAGACGATGCAGTCGTGCTAATTGAGAACTTGGCGTCTAGTAATAGCACCAAGAATGCCGATTTCGAGAGGAAGAAGCAGGCTGGAGGAATTGATGCATCGCAGATTGCTGAAGTTCAAGCCAAGCTGGATTTCCTAATCGGGAAGAATCAGAAAGCTGTCCACTTTGCTGCTGAGGATGAAGTGGAGGATGTTAACTATGTTGGTGGTTCTGGATTTCATGGTCAGCAATTTGGGTACAACAACCGAAACTTCAACAACAACAATCGCAATTACGGAAACTCTTTGTACCAGCCCCTTCCTCCAAAGTCCACTGAGAACAAGATGGAATCCATGCTTGAGTAGATTCTTCAGGGACAGCAAAAGATGCAAGTGGATTTCAATGGAAAGATTGATCATCTGTACACTGATTTGAATGGGAAGATTGACCATCTAAATGGGAAAATCGAGGCTCTCAATACC
The DNA here is from genome assembly GCA_030161315.1 of Eutrema japonicum. Taxonomy (NCBI): domain Eukaryota; kingdom Viridiplantae; phylum Streptophyta; class Magnoliopsida; order Brassicales; family Brassicaceae; genus Eutrema; species Eutrema japonicum. The sequence goes on along the minus strand of BSQW01000006.1, from coordinate 24,610,887 downwards.
AATCACAGGATGCTGGAAACGCAAGTAGCTCAGACTGCAGCAATTGCTAAGGGAAAATCGGTTCATTCACATAATGCACACGTCAACGCGATCTCCTCAAGTGCAGAAAATTTGGATGAGGATCCTGAAATCGCCAGGGCATCGATCGATACCCCCAAGTGTCGATCGATGCCGGTTACAATTCTGAAACGGGATACTTCCAAAGCCCGTGTATCGATCGATACCCCATTAGTATCGGTCGATACTGAGGCGATTTCTGAGGAGACAACTGAGACTTCGACTGTGGTACCTAAGGTAGTTGCAGAACGAGTGTATATACCCAGGATACCTTATCCTATACTTCCTAAGCTGACAAGGAAGGAATGGGAGGACGCTAGATGCAAGTATTTGCTGGATAAGCAGAATGTGGAGCTTCCTTCTGATGATAATATAGCTGCCAGGGACGATTCAACAGCGACAGTATCGATAGATACCCTACCTGGTGTCGATCGATACCCCTCGCAGAACGAGCCTGAACTTTTGAAAACACCTGAGGTGATCGGAGAAAGAGTTCGCAAGCCCAAGAAGCAGAATCATATTCCTAAACACCTCAGAGATCCTATCACTCCAAAGCAGCTGCGTGGCTTTGAGAAGATGGTACGAAGGATCTCCCATGAATCATTTTTTGAAGAAGCTCTAGAGGGCTGGCCTCTGCTGAGTCACTTCAAAGATTGCAGAGAAACTGAGGAAGAGATCAAGGCACTCTTCATTAAGGCCAGAGGTCCACCTCCACTGAGACAGTTGACCCAGAGGGAAGACCCAGGGAAATTCGCAGTTACATGCTCCATCTCTGGAGTTGAATTCGATGCGTCTCTCGTTGACTCAGGGTCTATCGTCAATGTGATATCAAGGGGGAATTGATGAACAGTTGAAGGCTGATATAAGACCCCCTACTTTGCTTCTCACGTTTGCAAACTCCTCCACCTCTCCTCCATACGGTACTATCCATGCTTTGCCTGTTAAAGTAGGAGATTGTCTGGTGCCCACTGATTTTCAGGTTGTGGAGATGAGCGAAGGATTTGAGGTTTTTCTGCTCCTGGGACGACCGTTAATGGCTACTGCTGGCGCGATCATAGACACACCTAATAAGAGACTCTCTTTCTCTTACATTGACGGAGATGTCTACTATGATGCCATTCCCCCTCGGAGTGTTCCCACACGTGTCTCTAGCATCAAGGTGGTCACAGGAGAGTCGCTAGCAATTGATCTTTTGGAAGAGCCTCCTGATGAGCCTACTGTCGCAGACATTTCAGCTGAACCGCCCAGCATTCCCAAGGAAGTTGTCAAGAAGGCCAAAGCAACAAAGAAGAAGGCCAAGAGCAAAAAGGTCGAGAATCCCCATGTCACATTGATTCCTCAGAAGTGTGATGGAGATTCGATTGAGTACAAGGTGAAGTGCAAAGGAGCCTCGAAGCCATTCTCTAAAGCTAGAATTCTTCTTACTTCGGAGCTCAAAGAGAAAGGACAGGAGTTTGTGGACAGCATGATGAGTAGAACTCTGACGCTAGCAATTTCAAGTTGTGGAGCCTGTTTTGATGCAAGCTCGCACTCTTATCCAGCCTGGAGGGCGTTACAGTCAAGCTAATGACGTAAAACGAGCGCTTGGTGGGAGGCAACCCACTGGTGAGTCTGTTTTTGAGTCGTTTTTCTTTTTATTTTTCTTTCGTTTTGTGTTTGTGTCAGGATAAACAAGGAGCAAACTTGAAATCGCCTTAGTGTCGATCAATACCCTTCAGTATCGATCGATACCCTACGCGATTGAGACAGGTTCAAGTCGATTTAAGCCTGGTATCGATCGATACCAGGCTGTGTGTCGATCGATACTCAATGTTCCAGGAAGGTAACTTCTTGTTTTTCCCAATTTTATCCTTTTCTTTTGTCTCTTTTACTGACTCTAGGCTAGATAACACTGGGGACAGTGTTGTTCAAGTCTGGGGGAGGTGTCTGCTGACATTGTGTTTGTTTTTCTTTGTTTTTCTTAGAGTCATAAAATAAAAAAAAATTGTCGTTTTATTGAGTCAAAACTTGTTAGAGATGATGATCCTGTGCTTGAACCTATTGATTTGATTTTGTTTTTGAGTGCACAGTGTTACAGGATCAGTTCTAGATCGACTAATGAAAAATCCAAAGACTGACCAGTTGACTAGAAAACATCCATGTTTCCAGCAGAGTTCTTCTGAAGCCTGAGCCAAATTTTTGCACTTCATCGATGTGGTTAGTGTTTTTAGAGCTTGATTCATCATTCATATCTGATAAAGGAACCCATGTGTTTAGAGTTATGGTATCTCTGTCCCCTGTTATAAGTTGATAAATAAGAGCATAAAATAATGAAATGATTTTCTTCTGAGTAGAGGGTTAGGAAAATTTCCAGAGATCCCATTATTCTACTTAAGAGGGAATGATCACACAAAGGATTGAAAGCGAGGCTAGAATTTTCCTATGATGCCATTATTCGCCTACATCCTATGATACATAGAGAGGGAAGAACCGGGGATTTGGTGGCAAACACCATCAATACTCCCGTCTCATACCTTGATGTGTATATGCAAAGCTGAAAATAAAATAAAAAAAAGAGAACATAATAAGAAATTAGTCTGGGGGAGAGAAAGTGATACAAAAAGTGTGAAAAAGGGTGGTTCTTTGTCATGATATTGTCTGGTAAAGAATCTAGAAGGTTCTTGAACATTAGCTGCAGCGATGAAACTGGTGATGAGGGTTTTATTTGAACAATGTTGTGGGATAATGTGTGGAGTCTGGGAAAGCTGCGAATGTCTACGGAGAAGTACATGGTTGTTAGATCAAAAGCTGATTAGGTGACATTTGGGTACTTGGAAAGAGGGTCATTTCGATGGTTCATGAACAGGTGAGTCTCCGCGTTTTCAAACCTCTTTCTCTGATTTGGTCTTCTATTTGCTTGAGGGCAAGCAAAGGCTAAGTCTGGGGGAGTTCATATATCATGGTTTTTACCCTATTTAAGCCATGATATAAGTCCTTTTTATAGAGTCTTTCTAGTGTTTTGTAGTATTTTAGAGTCTTTTACAGGTCTTAGCACGTTTGGAGCCTAATTGGAGTTATTGGAGCTTTCTGGAGCAGTTTGGAGCAAGAGCTGAAGTCGTGTTGCTGAGTACCTGATTTCACGACAAGCATCGATCGATACCCCCTGGTATCGATCGATACTCATCGCAGCAAGACACGACCCGCGAGTTTTCCAAGACTTGAAGAATTGCAAAAGTGCCCATAAGTCTTTAATAATTACAAGAAGACCCCAATTCGTGTCTTAGGTTATATATAGGATTTTACAGCCATCTGTTTAGGCTATGTTTTATTTCTGTGTTTGATTTTACTTTGGTTTTAGAGAGACAAGTCTGAATCTCCCTTCGTCCGAGATCAGATCTCTAAACCCTTCTTTCTATTCTATTGATGATTTATTCAGTTATGTTGATTGTTTCATTCTCCATGTCTGAGTAGATCCACTTTAGGTTTAGGGTTTTCTCATAAAGGTTTTCTCTGAATGCTAGGTTAATTATCTGTTTAGGATTCACCATGTGAATTAGTTCTTCACTTAGGTTGTGTTCAAAGCTAATTCTAGGTTGACGAATCTAGAACTTAGATCTTAGGATAATTGATTAGGCACGACAGTGCGATTAATTACCTGATAGAACCTAGGTGAGCAAATTGATTATTCGCAACGAGATTTGGTTTAATTGATTTGTGAACATATCAAATCTGAACTTTAAAGCTGATTTAGACTTTAGGATTCGCAAAGAGATTTGGAATTCCTAGGATTTAGATTTAGATAATTCTCGCAACGACAGTTGGTTAATTATATCTTAGTGATTTGAGTTCAAGAACTGCGCTAAATCTGAATCATGTTAGTTAGTTAGTCTGCATTCATTGATTTCCTGATAAATACCCTGGGCCTATATTTCATCCATTGATTTACAACTCTTTTAATTTCTGCACTGCTTTTAATTACACATGTTTGCTTAGCTTGATTTGACGCTATACAATCTATTGAGTGATCTCCGTGAGTCTTTGTGGTTCGACCCCTAACTATATTACAACTACTGCTTTAGTATCTTAGGGTATTAATTTGAGCATATCACTGGAGTTTAGCATCTTAGCATATCCGGTGGCATCGTCACTCATAAACCCATGCTTGTTTTCCGTTTTTGTCAAAACGGTCTCCAACAGGTCATTGACTAGAATCTCTTCAATCACTTCGTCAGAGACCTTTAGCGAGTCATCTATCGAGAATGTCTGTCCGTCCAACATAGGTTTCTTCAGCATCTTATCCATCTCGAATTTCATGATAATGTCTCCCAGGTGGAGATATATTCGCCCGTTCCTCATGTCTATGATGGCTCCTGCTGTACACAGGAATGGTCTTCCCAAAATGAGAGGATCCTTTGGCTCTTCATCCAGTTCTAGTACCACAAAATCCGCGGGAACAAATGCATTGCCAATTCGTACATGCATATCCTCAAGAACACCAATAGGCAGCTTCACGAAACGATCAACAAACACTAGAGAGATCTTAGTTTGCTTGAACTTTGTGAATCCAAGCCGCTTAGCTACAGAATATGGCATTAGGTTGACGCTGGATCCAAGATCACATAGAGAGCAAGTAAAAGTCATTGCTCCGATCTGCACATAGAGAATGAACTTTCCTGGATTACCTAGCTTCTTTGGCATCTTTTTTGGAGGATAGCACTGCAATCCTTAGAGACCATCATGACATTTTCTTCGGTAGAAACCTTACTTGTTACTAAGCTCTTCATGTATTTCTTCAATTAAGGTATCATCTGGATTACATCAACAAGAGGAAGCTTCACCACAAGATCATTTAGCATTTCCTTACACTTGGCCTCTTCTAGGTCTTTACGCGACTTCTTCGAACGAGTTGGGTAAGGGATCCTTGCGGTGTAGACGCGTGTAGGTGATAGCACATGTGGCTCATCTGCAGCGCTTGTACTCGCAAAAGCTTTCTCTTTCTCGGCTGTCCCCTTGTCAACATCTCCTAGATTATCGGCGATGTCAGCATCTTCACTTTTTCGTGCGGTTGGTTCCAACTCCTTCCCGCTTCTGAGTGTAATGGAGTTGACGAGCTCATTGCTTGGATTTTGCTCTACCTTTCCGGGAAGTGTTCCCTGGGGTCTCTTGATTGCTTCAGCAGTTTGAGCAACCTGAGTATCCAGCTTCTTCACATGAGTGCATACAACTTCATATTTGCTATTGAGATCGTTGTACATGTTATAAACCTTGACGTTGATCTCCTTAGCAGATTGCTGTTGATTGAGCAGGAGTTGTTGCATTAGAACCTTAAGCTCGTCCTGAGGCTCATTCGCGGTGTTTTTGCAGGAGCTTGGAATGGGGCAGGTTTTGTCGTTTGGAAAGAGTTGAACGGTTGTTTCTGCTGGAACCCACCTTGAAACCTGTTCTGGCCCTGAAAACCTTGAGAGAATCCTGAGACACTGATATGCTCAAATTAATACCCTATTTAGATACTAAAGCAGTTGTTATAGTATAGCTAGGGGTCGAACACAAGGACTCACGGAGACACACAATAGATTATGAATGTGGGAATTACGCTAAGCAATCAATGGTATTGAAAACAGAATGTAAATTAAAAGGGTTGTAAATTCAATTGGAGAAATATAGGTTCAGTGTATTTCTCAGGGAATCACTGAATGCAGACAAGTTAACTAACAGGATTCAGATTTAACGCGGTTCTTGAACTCAAATCACTAAGATAAAGTTAACCAACTTCCGTTGCGAAAACTATCTAAATCTAAATTCTAGAAATTCCAAATTCCTTTGCGAATTCTAAAATCTAAATCAGCTTTTTAAATCAGGTTTGATATGTTCACAAAACAACTAAACCAAATTCCTTTGCGAATAGTTATTTTACTCACCTTAGGTTCTATCAGGTAATTAATCGCACTTCCGCGCCTAATCAATTATCCTAAGATCTAAGTTCTAGGTGATCAATCTAGAATTAGCTTTGCAAATAACCTATGGTGAAGAACTAATTCAGATGGTGAATCCTAATAATAAATCAATCTAGCATTCAGAGAAAACCCTATTGAGAACCCTGAACCTAACAAGGGATCTACTCAGACATGGAGAATGAAACAATCAACATAACTAAATAAATCATCAATAAGATAAATAAGAGTAGAGTAAAAACAGAGGTTCAAAATCTTCTCTCAGATGAACAGAGTTCTGAATTGTCTCCCCTTCTCTCAAGCTCTAAAATCCAAGTAATCAAAAGCACCCAGCCCAAGTGGCTGTAAAACCTAAATTAATAGTCTAAACATGAATTGGGGTCTTCTTGTAAATATTAAAGTCTTCTGGGCAAGTTCTGCAATTCTTCAAACTTCATTAAAGTCGCGACTTGTGATCTCCTCGATGGGTGTTGATCACTAGCAAGCTGGTGGTGGGTTGATTAACCGGCACGACTCTGTAGCGGCCATCGCCAAGACAAGCTTTAACCACTACCTCAACCCACTGCGATGAGATTCGTGTTTCGACTCGCTCATTCACATTGAATGTCCTCGACTCACCTGAAGTCCTTGCTCTCTTTGGTGCAGACATATAATATTTTTCGAGAACCTCTGAGTCAGGTTTGGAAACATATTCTTCAAAGTTTTCGAGATCTCCTGCACTTCTCAAAGTGATGGCATTGACGAACTCCTTCTGCGCCTGAGTCGCCTTTCCTTTGACAGCTGCTGCAGTCTGAGCTACCTGCGTTTCCAACATCTTCTGATGAGTATCGAGGGCGTCGATCCTTCCACTCAGGTCCTTGTACACAACATCTATCTTTCCGTTGCGATTCACTGTTAGCTGCTGCTATCCTTGAATCAGCTCTTCGAACATGCCCTCGATCTTGCTATCTGGGAGTTTAGCAGGTACATGCTGATAAGATGAATTCCCATAGTTTCTGACATACCCACTGTTCTGAAATGGTTTCTGGCCAAACTGATTCGACCCTCCTTGTTGCGAGTTGTTGTTGAAGTTTCGGTTGTTGTTGAATTGATTTCTCTGACCCTGAAAACCAGAACCACCAATATAGTTAACATCCTCTACTTCATCCTCGTTGAATACCTCGACATCCTCAGTGAAGTGAACAACTTTCTGTGTCTTGCCCATCAGGAGACTCAGCATAGAATCCAACTTAGCTTGAAAGTCAGCGATCTGTGAACCATCCACGTTACCAGCTAACCGTTTCCGCTCAAAATCAGCATTCTTGGTGCTATTGCTAGACGCCAAGTTCTCAATCAGGACATAGGCTTCATCAGGATACCTGATGTTGAAATTTCCATTGCTTGAAGCATCCAAAGTCATTTGGTACCTCCAATCAAGTCCTCTAAAGAAAAATCCCATCAGCTGAACATCAGAGTATCCATGATGTGGACAGTCTCTCTGATATGACTTGAACCTCGTACAAGCAGCCTTGTACGCCTCAGTCGGTCTTTGAGAGAATTAGGAGATCTTGTTCCTCAGATCCTCGGATCTTGCATCATCATAGAAATTGGTCAGGAAAGCATTCTTAGTTTCCTCCCAGCTAGTCAGCGATCCAGGAGGTAACTGTTTCAGCCAGTAGGGTCCTTCCCCACCAAGAGAGTATGGGAAAAGCTTGCAGAAGAGGTAGTCATAGGACACTCCATTGCTCTTGATGCTAGTGACCAAGTCCTCGAACCTCTCAATATGATCCATGGGATGCTCGCTGGAAAGACCATGAAAAGGGTGCTGTCCCACAAGAGTGTAGTATGCGGACTTTAGCTCAAAGTCATTCATTGGGAAAGCGGGAGGACAGATCGCAGAGCGATTTGCGTAGAATTGGTCAGGTCTGTTGCACTCACCAATCGTCCTACCACGATTAACCACAACGTTCTCAGCATTCACTGCGTTCGCGTTCCCAGCGGCATTCTCGGCGACAACGGGAGCAAGTGGAATGATGTTCCCCTCTCCATCCAGACGTTGTCCTCTCTCATTGCACAAACGACCCTCTAGGTCCCTGTAGGCACCAGCCTCATCTCGAACCAACTCTACTTGATTGTTGTTCATAGCGGCTGGTTTCTTTGCCCTTCTGTTTGTGTGTTCCACAAGTGCTAGTTGCTCCAATGACAGTTGAACTAGCTGAGTGCTCTTGTTCTTTCTTGTTTTACGATTAGGAATGCACCTGAAAACAAGAGTCAAAGACGTTAGTAACTTGTAACTCGATGAGTATCGATCGATACCGAGTGGTGTCGATCGATATCAACAAAAGAGAACGACGAGTATCGACCGATACTAGATAGTATCGACCGATACCGACGAACTAAGTCGAAATTCACAAACGTAATCTAATGGTGAATTGAGTCTCCGGCAACGGTGCCAAATTTGATATGCTCAAATTAATACCCTATTTAGATACTAAAGCAGTTGTTATAGTATAGCTAGGGGTCGAACACAATGACTCACAGAGACACACAATAGATTATGAATGTGGGAATTACGCTAATCAATCAATGGTATTGAAAACAGAATGTAAATTAAAAGGGTTGTAAATTCAATTGGAGAAAGATAGGTTCAGGGTATTTCTCAGGGAATAACTGAATGCAGACAAGTTAACTAACAGGATTTAGATTTAACGCGGTTCTTGAACTCAAATCGCTAAGATATAGTTAACCAACTTCCGTTGCGAAAAATATCTAAATCTAAATCTTTGAAATTCCAAATTCCTTTGCGAATTCTAAAATCTAAATCAGCTTTTTAAATCAAGTTTGATATGTTCACAAAACAACTAAACCAAATTACTTTGCGAATAGTTATTTTGCTCACCTTAGGTTCTATCAGGTAATTAATCGCACTTCCGCGCCTAATCAATTATCCTAAGATCTAAGTTCTAGGTGATCAATCTAGAATTAGCTTTGCAAATAACCTATGGTGAAGAACTAATTCAGATGGTGAATCCTAATAATAAATCAATCTACCATTCAGAGAAAACCCTATTGAGAACCCTGAACCTAACAAGGGATCTACTCAGACATGGAGAATGAAACAATCAACATAACTGAATAAATCATCAATAAGATAAATAAGAGTAGAGTAAAAACAGAGGTTCGAAATCTTCTCTCAGACGAACAGAGTTCCTTGTCTCCCCTTCTATCAAGCTCTAAAATCCAAGTAATCAAAAGCACCCAGCCCAAGTGGCTGTAAAACCTAAATTAATAGTCTAAACACGAATTGGGGTCTTCTTGTAAATATTAAAGTCTTCTGGGCAAGTTCTGCAATTCTTCAAACTTCATTAAAGTCGCGACTTGTGATCTCCTTGATGGGTGTCGATCGATACCAGGGGGTATCGATCGATGCTTGACGCTTTGATCAGGCACTTAGTCGCCAGACTTCAGTTTTTGCTCCATAATGCTCTATAAAACTCCAATATTTCCAATAATGCTCCAAATGTGCTAAAACCTGTAAAAGACTCTAAAAGACTCTATAATAGAATAAAGACTCGATAAAACGGACTTATATCGTGGCTTAAACAGGGTAAAAACCATGATATATCAGACGCATGCGTTGAACCCTCTGTTCCTTGGGGGTATTGAACTTGTTGGGGGTTCTCGACATTGGTGCTTCTGTAAGAAAAGTTCGGATGGTTCCTGTAATTCTGGTTGAACCCTCTGTTCTGCATGTACCCTTGTCCCTTCAGCCAACACTTGACATAAAATCTCATCTCCTACCTCCTCGCAAGACTGTACACTTCTCTAAATCCCTTCAGTAGTAAGTTCACTTTCGCAGTCAGCTCGTCAATCTTCTGCGAATCCTCGCCATTGACACGTTTGGTTCTGTCGTACTCAGGGCATCGATTTCCGGAACTTGAAGCCAAGTTCTCTATCAGCTGGTACGCCCCCTCCTTAGTCTTAGTCATGAAATCTCCATTGCTCGCAGCATTAAGAGCGTTCTTGTAATCCCAATCAACTCGAGCGTAGAAGATGCTTAATATCTGCTCATCCGAGTACCCATGGTGAGGGCACTCTCTGCGGTATTCTCTGAACCCCTCCCATGCCTCATAAAAAGATTCTCTTGCGTGCCGTTGGAAGGTGGTGATTTTATTTCGCAGCGAAGCCGTCTTAGACTTGGTGTAGAAGTGATCCAAGAAAATAGCTCTGCATTCTTCCCATGTAGTCTACGACCAAGGTGGAAGTGACTTGAGCCATCTCAGTGCCTTGTCCGCCAAAGAGAAATTGAAGAGTTTGCACTTGAGATAATCGGGCGGTACTCTGTTCGATTTGGTAGTGCTGCAAATTTCTTCAAATTTTTTGATATGGTCCATAGGATGCTCTGCAGGTAAGCCATGCAACATGTGCTGCTTCACCAATGCGATCATCTGAGGTTTGATCTCATAATCTTGCCTCGTAATGGCCGGTGGACGGATATCAGCTCTGTTCTGGTAGAATGCATGAGGCGGGTCCAAGTCCCCAATACCATGTTGTTGTTGCTGTTGTTGTTGTTGCTGCTGTAGCTGCTGCACTTGTTGTTGTAGCCTCTGCAGTTCGGCAGCAACGATGTTTTGTTGGTCGTCGTTCTGATCGTCCATGATGACATGAATTGTCCTCGCCCTCCGATTCGTTCGTTGCTGAGCTCGCAAAGGTTTTCAGAGCCCCTGCTTATGGTAATTCTATTCAGCTTTTCCGTCAGTCACCTGAAACGCACAAGTGATCAAGGTAAAATGTGTGAGTAAATCTTAGACTAAATTTCAAATTCAAAATTGAAGGTAACACTATTGGTCCCCGACAACGACGCCAAATTGATATAGGTGTTTTTCTAAGTCAATTATTAACTAAAGCTCACACTACCGCAATTATAACGGTTGTCAATGCAGTACTTTAGGATCAAATCCACAGAGACCAAGGTTATACAACAATTCTCACAATTATGAAACTAAGCTAAGACAAGAATATGGTTGGTTTTGGAATAGTAACGAAAGCAATTAAAACGATGTAAATTCAATTAAAGAAAAGCGCTAGGTCAAGGGTTTATTCTCGGGAATCCAGAGATCACGAATCAGACAAATATTCATGGAACAACTAAATACAAGTTTCAAACTCAAACATAAAAGTCTAACCAATCCACTGTCGTGGCATTGATTACTAAACCTATCAATCTAAAATCCTAACTTTCGTTGGCATAGAATTATATATCAGCGTTAATGAGTAGGTTCAATATGTTCACGAATTGCCTTAACATCAACTTTCCCAGGCTAAGGATAATTCGCTCGTTTAAGTTCTTTCTAACAACCTACGACACTATCGTATGATAAATTAAGCCCTAGTTGATATACTAAGCGGTTAACTTAAGCCTAAGCAATAAACGCAATAATAAGCGAAAACCACAAAAGATAAATCCCTATCTATGTCTAATTAAATGTTTCATGGATCCCCCTTGAAACCCTAAACCTAACTATGAGACTACTCGGACATGACAAAGGAGAACAAGCAAGAAGATAGAGAGAAACTCATAATAATAATGAAAGAGATAAATGACTTTAGAAATCTTCTCAATAGTTGCAGAGATTCTTCTTCTTGCTTACAAGATCAAAAAGCCGAAATATGAGTAGAACGAAGAGCCGTGAAAAGAGACATGGGCTAAAAAGTGGCTGAAAATAATGTATAAATAGGGTTCTGGACGAATTAGGTCAGAATAGGCAGTTTTCGGGCCAAAACAAGAAAGTCAAAAATTTCCTTTTCCTTCTCGCATGCTTGCATCGATCGATGCACATGTAGCATCGATCGATTTTGGTTCTTCTGTGCATGCTCCATCGATCGACGCACTCCTAGCATCGATCGATTATGGTTCTTCGGAGGCTGTTTGTGAGAGCATAATCTCACAACATCAATCCTTGGCTTTTTTCAGGTCGTATGAACTTAGGAGAATTTGAAATGAGAGAAAAGTTGTATTACTGTCTTTTGCCAAGAATTCGATTCATTTACATTGTAGTCCATATTCTAAAGTTATACACGCTCTCTCAAGAATGTAACCGCTTAGTCCTAAAATATACGCATTCAATTTAGACGCATTCAATTCAGACTTAATTTTACAATCTAGGACTTCATTATCGAGTTTGATCCTGGGGTTTCGGAATAATGTGTTTGGCTTGCTAGCTGCGAACTCCTTCTCACAACGACCTCCCCTTTCTCTGCGTACTCGGCTCCTTCCCAGTTCGCGGGCTTGCTCTACGAGGCCTTACCGTGAGCTGGGCTTGATTCTAGGCCTATTTAATCAGGTTGGGTTTTGAGTGTGGAATTTGGGCCCAACAGCTGTTGCGTCTGCTTTCCAGCTCATAGGTTTGTGTGAATTTATATCTTATCTTTTTAGATTAAGAATTGTTTCTTTATTTGGATCTACTTTGTTTGATTCTGTAGATTCTCTGACTCCATCTCCCTTACTTCAAAATCAAGTTTCGACTCCCGCTCCATCCATTATCCTGAGACTTGACGCTGTTGCTAAAGATCTAGCCCGTGTTGAAGGTTGATCCTCCGGCTGGTTCCCAGGTGCCGGATATTGCTCTTGCTACCTCCCAGATCGATCTTACTCGCAGCGACAGTTCCACCGAGTCTAGCAAAATGGTTCTTCCTAAGAAACCGCAGTGCCTTTCTTACAGGGAGAGGATGCGATCGCGCCCTGCCTCGACGCCAGCCGGTGCTCTTGATAAGAGGGTCAAGGAGGCTCTTGGTAATTCCGTCCGTGTTGAGACCCTGCATCGTGAGGAGATCGAGAGGGGTGATCACTGCGAGCCCGAAGCTGATCATGGTGACTGTGGCAGTTTGCTAATGGGTGGTGAGACAGAGATCGCCCAACATGATGTACGAGCTAGAGGTCCTCAAAGATCAACTTCCAGGGTGTCTTCTAAGGAACCAAGTCATTATGCCGAGCATCAGTCTCGCTCCAAGCGATCTCGTGGCGACGGGTTTGATGGCGAGGAAATATCAAGGAGGCACGCGGCTCCTTGTTCTCAGGGTGGTGGAGGTATTTCTCCGAATGCCTTGAGGCAATCGTTGAGAACAGCTCCCAACTTGCGAATCTCTTCAGGCGTGTTAGGCCTTCCTCCTGCTTCTTGCCGTCCCTTAGGAACATGAAGAAACCTGAGAGCTATATCCAGTTCGCGAGTGAAATGGGCCATGTAGTTTTAGTTGTCCATACTTTGTTTTCCATTACTTTGGTTTTTCTCTGCTGAATTTTCATATTCCTTTCTCAGGCGATCTCTGCCGCCAACGAGCTGATCAACTCTTTTGTGCAAGATCTCCGTTCTGCTACCCAGCCCGAGGAGGTGGAGAGGGCAGCTAGGACCATTGCCGACCTTGTTTCTGAACGGGACAAGCTGGTGAGGAGAATTACTCGGAACGAGGAGAAGATGGCTGAGGTTACCCTTTTGGAAGGCCAGGTTAAGGACCAAGCTATTTTTGCCAAGAGATGGGAAGATTCCGCTCGGGAGGCTCAAGCTCGGGTTTTTGTGTTGGAGAAATTAAGTGAGGATTTGAAGGTGGATCTCCGCGTTGCCGAGGGGCGAGCTGGAGCTGCTGAGGTTGGTTTGCGTTCAGCCAGCAAAAATATAGTGGATTTGAGGGTCCAGGTTGAGAAGGTTACAGAGGACTCGAAGAAGTTTGCCAAGAGGCAGAAAGAGATGGTGAAGAAAGCTGAAAAGGCCGGAGATACAATATTGAGCCATTCTTTTGGGGATAAAGGATAAATGGGAGAAGAAGAAGATCGAGGTTGATACCGAGACTCAGGTTATGGAGTGTAAATCCAATATCCTTCTTCTTGATGATATTATCAACCAGACCATCAATAATTTTGAGGCTGAAAAGAAGAGCATCCATGTTGAAAAGCTGAGGTTGGACGCGGAGTTTGCCATCGTCCAGGTATCAGATTTTTTCCTGGGTAAAATTGACACTCCTCAGGTATCCGAGTGATCAGTTCCACCTTGGTTCTCAGGAGCTTAGGAAGGAGTTCCCGCTGCCCTTGAATCAACTTGTCCCGGAGGATATACCAGCTGAACATGCCTGCTAAAGATTCCTTTACTGTTTTCATCATTTGTTGTTCTTTGAACTTGGTGCATGGAGAGGCTTTTAAACCCGTTTCTGGTTTGTTTGTTGAACTCGTTTATGCCTTTGTGGGCTTTTTGGTTTGAATTTGTGCTCCCTTGAGGAGGCTTTATTTACTTTGATTTTTTTTTATAGTTATTCGTAATTTCTGCCATTTAGAGGCTGTCTTTTTTAGACCAAAGACAGTTTTTCAGCCAAATACCCATGTCGTTTTAGAGAACTTGCTCCCAGGTCGTTTAGAGACCTCGGGAACTGACCAGACGATTTAAAGACGCAAGGTCGAAGCCGTTTAGAGGCATGCATGTAACCTAGACAGTTTAGACGTAGAAGTTGTTGTCATTTAGAGACTAGAAAGGTTGTGACTCTGCAATTTAGGCGCAAAGTCGAGTCATGCTAGCTGGTAGCATGCTCTAGCTCGTAAGGCTTTTATTTATGGAGTAAAGCTTTTAGCTTGTAAATAGTAGTTGAAATTTCTGAGGCTGCGTTTAACATGCTTAAGAGAAGAAGATATTTTTTTATTTTAATAGTTGCACCCTTATGAGGTTGCCTACATACCCCGAGGACGGATCAAGCCTTTTCGTAGTTCGATATTTACAAGTGTCTTTTTTAATGATAGTACTTCTTTAGATTCATGGCATTCCATGCGTTCCTTTCGGGTGTATTGTCGTGCACCCTGGCGAGCTTGTATACGTCGTTCTTTACTACCTTGGAGATTCGGTATGGGCCTTCCCAGTTGGTGCCCAATTTTCCAGCGTTCCATTCCCTTGTGTTTTCGTAGGTTTTTCGTAGGACGAGCTCGCCAACTCGAAAACTTCGCTGCTTGACCTTTGAATTATAGTAGTGTGCTGCCGCGTGTTGATAGTTTTGAAGGTTAACGAGTGCTCGATCTCGACGTTCGTCGATAACATCGAGTTGGTCGAGAAGCATTTTGTTGTTTAGTTCCTCGTTTACGGGGCACATGTCTACCCTCAGGCTGGGGACTGCGACCTCAGCGGGAACCACGACCTCGATCCTATAAGCCAAGGAGAATGGTGTTTCTGAGGTTGCTTTGCGAGGTGAGGTTCGAAAGGCCCATATTACTCCAGGTAGCTCGTCGGACCATTTTTTCTTTTTAGCATCCATTCGTTTTTTGAGATTACTCAGTATTAGCTTATTTGAGGCCTCGGCCTGCCCATTGCACTGAGGGTAACGTGGGGTCGAGGTTGTTAATCGGATTCCGTGATCTCCGCAGAACTCGAGGAACTGTTTTGAGATAAACTGTGAACCGTTGTCGGTTACAATCTCATATGGGACTCCGTGCCGGCAGACTACATTTTGCCATACGAATTCATGTACGTGGTTCGCTTTAATTGGCTGGAAAGCTCCTGCCTCCACCCATTTGGTGAAGTAGTCAGTGAGGACGAGTAGGAAGCGACACCTTATTTTTCCCAAAGTTACCATGGGCCCTACTATATTCATTTACCACCTCATAAAGGGGTATGGAGATGAGATGGAAGATAAGTTTTCAGTAGGTTGATGCAATGTGGGAGCATGCCATTGGCATTTGTCGCATGCTTTGGAATGTTCTTCACAGTCAGCGACCAAGATGGGCCAAAAGTATCCTTGCCTTTTGATCCTGATGGCTTCCTCCTGAGTGGCTGCCACATGAGCCTCCGTGTATTTCTGATAATATCGTAAAAGCTTCGAGCCCGTGGACGCATACTAGGTAGGGGCCGTTTACACTTCGCTTGTAAAGGCGGGGGTTGATTATACAGTATCTTGAAGTTATGGTTTTGAACTTGCGAGCTTCCCACTTGCTGGGGGGAGCCTCTCCCCCCTCAATGTAGGGTAACATGCTTGGCGTCAAGCTGGGATAGCTTCGGGTCTTCAGCTTCTCCTACTTCGGGAGGGAGGTCGCCCGTTATTGGGGCTACTATTATGTCCAACTCCATATCGTCATTGTCTATTTCCATTAAATCCTCGATGTCCTTATTGATTTTAATACTTGTTTTTTCAATTCCTTCCACTGGAATCACTATTTTTACAAGCGGATTCGAGGTTGATGCCAGAGCTGCCAGTGCGTTTGCGATCGTGTTCTCACCCCGCGGTATTCGCGTCAGGCTGAAGGCTTCGAATTGTTTAACTAGCTCATGGACTATGGCTAGATAGAATTCCATCATGTTATCTCTGGCTTCGTATTCTCCATGAAACTGGCTTGTAATGAGCTGGGAATCACTGAACGCATTCATGTTGCATATTC
This sequence comes from Eutrema japonicum, assembly GCA_030161315.1. Lineage (NCBI taxonomy): Eukaryota > Viridiplantae > Streptophyta > Magnoliopsida > Brassicales > Brassicaceae > Eutrema > Eutrema japonicum. The sequence continues at coordinate 24,594,519 of BSQW01000006.1, read as the reverse complement.
CTATTCTAGCTGCGAGTGGGAGACCTGCTATGAAGGCCTCGTACTAGGCTTCGTTGTTCGATGCTGAGAATCCGAGTCTAAAGGACTGTTTGACGACCTCGTTAGTCGGAGACACTAGATGGATTCCAACACCTGCCCCCTGTTTCGAGGAGGCTCCATCGACATAAAGCTGCCAGGTCTCAGCACTTGTTCCGGTTACCTGGCTGTTAGCTATGAGCTCGATGATGAAATAAGCTAGTACATGTGCTTTGGCGCTAGTCCGAGGTCGATATTCGATATCGTACTCGCTCAGCTCGATGGCCCATTTGGCTAGCCAGCCAGACTGGCTGGGGCTGTGCAATACTGTGCGTAATGGCTGTGTTGTCATTACTATAATAGGGTGTGACTGAAAATACGGCCTGAGCTTGCGAGCTGAGATTAATACTGCCAGAGCCAGTTTTTCCATTCGTGGGTACCTTTTGTCCATGCGAATGAGCCGGAATTCTCTTTGAGGAATGTTATCAATTGGTCCTTTTGAGCCTTGGAGAGTTCGGACCCGATTCCTACTTTCTGGTCAGGACGAGACTCGTTGACCACTTTTCTTTTTGGCTAGGCAATATGCGAGCTCATCTTTACGTTGTAGTTGATATATGGTACTTTCCATGGCGATCTGAAAACATGCCATGTATCACATTCTGGATTCCTTTTGACTCCCCTTAACTGTTGTGATTCCATGCTGGGTAGGGAATTTTATGCATTGATGGTAGGTTGAGGATACAGCCCTCATTGAATGTATCCATGTTCTTCCCAGGATGGCATTGAATGGGGCTAGCCTGTCTATCACCATGAATTCGACCATCCTTCTTACTCCGGCTGCTATTACCGGGAGTTTTATCGTTCCGAGAGATAGCGTGGTTTCCCCGGAAAAGCTGGTTAACACCATCTTATTTTCCTCGATTTCGTTATCCGGTATATTCATTTCCCTAAGAACGCTTAGGAGGATGAGTTCTACAAAGCTCCACGTGTCAAGCTGGGATAGCTCCGGGTCTTCAGCTTCTCATACTTCGGGAGGGAGGTCGCCCGTTATTGGGGCTACTAATATGTCCAACTCCATATCGTCATTGTCTATTTCCATTAAATCCTCGATGTCCTTATTGAATTTTATACTTGTTTTTTCAATTCCTTCCACTGGAATCACTCTTTTTACAAGCGGATTCGAGGTTGATGCCAGAGCTGCCAGTGCGTTTGCGATCGTGTTCTCACCCCGCGGTATTCGCGTCAGGCTGAAGGCTTCGAATTGTTTAACTAGCTCATGGACTATGGCTAGATAGAATTCCATCATGTTATCTCTGGCTTCGTATTCTCCATGAAACTGGCTTGTAATGAGCTGGGAATCACTGAACGCATTCTTGTTGCATATTCCTATTCTAGCTGCGAGTGGGAGACCTGCTATGAAGGCCTCGTACTCGGCTTCGTTGCTCGATGCTGAGAATCCGAGTCTAAAGGACTGTTTGACGACCTCGTTAGTCGGAGACACTAGATGGATTCCAACACCTGCCCCCTGTTTCGAGGAGGCTCCATCGACATAAAGCTGCCAGGTCTCGGCACTTGTTCCGGTTACCTGGCTATTAGCTGTGAGCTCGATGATGAAATAAGCTAGTACATGTGCTTTGGCGCTAGTCCGAGGTCGATATTCGATATCGTACTCGCTCAGCTCGATGGCCCATTTGGCTAGCCAGCAACACTGGCTGGGGCTATGCAATACTGTGCGTAATGGCTGTGTTGTCATTACTATGATAGGGTGTGACTGAAAATACGGCCTGAGCTTGCGAGCTGAGATTAATACTGCCAGAGCCAGTTTTTCCATTCGTGGATACCTGTTGTCCATGCGAATGAGCCGGAATTCTCTTTGAGGAATGTTATCAATTGGTCCTTTTGAGCCTTGTAGAGTTCGGACCCGATTCCTACTTTCTGGTCAGGACGAGACTCGTTGACCACTTTTCTTTTTGGCTAGGCAATATGCGAGCTCATCTTTACGTTGTAGTTGATATATGGTACTTTCCTTGGCGATCTGAAAACATGCCATGTAGCACATTCTGGATTCCTTTTGACTCCCCTTAACTGTTGTGATTCCATGCTGGGTAGGGAATTTTATGCATTGATGGTAGGTTGAGGATACAGCCCTCATTGAATGTATCCATGTTCTTCCCAGGATGGCATTGAATGGGGCTAGCCTGTCTATCACCATGAATTCGACCATCCTTCTTACTCCGGCTGCTTTTACCGGGAGTTTTATCGTTCCGAGAGATAGCGTGGTTTCCCCGGAAAAGCTGGTTAACACCATCTTATTTTCCTCGATTTCGTTATCCAGTATATTCATTTCCCTAAGAACGCTTAGGAGGATGAGTTCTACAGACCTCCACGTGTCCACGAGCATCTTAGCGATCTCATATTCACCCACTTCTAGCATGACTAAGAGAGCATCATCATGTGGGGAATCTAGCTCAACAGCCTCGCTTTCCCAGAACGAGATTTGTGTGTCAGGTCCCTTGAACGGGGTCTTATCGCGTGTGTCGGTATTTACCCTTCGTTGATGTTTCTTAATTGAGTTTACGGAGTTGCGACATAGCTGGGATCTTCCATGAATAAAGTTAATTCTTTTCTTCGTGCTGGGAGGAGGCAGATCTGTTTCCCTGTCTTTGGGGGCGATCTCGCCTTGTCGTGTCCTCGGCTGAACGTTCTCGCTTACGATCATCCTCGAATGGGCGATCTCGCGTCTCATCGTCTAGAGCTGGGTAATAGTTCTTCCTTGGAGGAGGTTTCTCTAGTTCAATTTTACCCAAATCTCCTGCTGCAAATTTGGTGGCAAGCTGCTTCTTCACCTCATGGCACTCCTCGGTCTAGTGGCACTTTATTTTATGAAAATCACACCATTTTCTGGGATCGTAAGACTTGAATCTATTACGAGGTGGGCTTCCCACTGAGTATAAGTGTATCCCCTGACTTCGTCTCTGATCTTGGGACTCTTTTTTCCCGGACTTTTTCGGTCCTTGGGAGTTGGTTATCTGAGCTTGCTTAGTCGACGTTGCTGGTGCATGCTGCTTTGGTTGAGCTGCACTCGCTTCTTCGAGAATAATCCAGCGCGAAGCGCGGTGTAATGCATCAGCGCGAACAGTGAGCTCCTCAAAAAAATTTGAGGTTTTTAGCAGTCCGTTTTGAAGGGCTTTCAGGGCGGTTGGGTTATGTAGATCGGCGATTTTTGCTTTGACGGCTTTAAAGCTGTCAATATGCTTTCGCAATGAGTCACCTGGTTTTTGAGTGAGTACCCACAGATCTGCCCCCTAGGTCTCGATCTGGATAAATACCGAATTATGCTTCCAGAATGCCGCTTGAAGTTGGGTGAAGTTGTCAATCGAGTTTGATTTCAAGGAGGTGAACCATTTTAAGGCCGAATCCGTTAGATTTTCGGCGAAGAAACGGCAGCATGCTGACTCGAGGTCGCTCCCGAGTAGTCGCACCCTCAAAAAGGCAAATTTGAAACTTCTCATAAATGCCTTGGGGTCGGTTTCTCCGTTATATCGGGGAAATCAGATATTCCCGACATCGCCGAGTTGAGGGCTTGCGATTCGTGAGGTGAATGGGGTCTGATTGACTTAATCAATCACTCTGTCTATCTAAGGTGCTGAGCTTAGAGCAGCGTGGACTTGCGATCTCAGCCGTTGTAGTTCGGCGTTCGTTTCTTCGCAATATTTCTTGATTGATTCAAACCCATGTGAGCTGCCGGATCCCAGGTTGTTTTCATTATTGCTCGGGAAGCGGAGCAGGGATTCTCCGGCAGGCTGGGAATGATTGCTGCCACCGTTCTCAGGTCGTGCTCCAACCTCGGGATTATCCCGAGGTTTGACCTCATTTACGTTTCCAGAGCGATCCTGACCGATTAGTAGATTTAAGGTCGGGTCTACTCCCGGTAGGGTCGCAATTGGCGTAATTCCTCCTTCCGCGATCTGGATCGTGGAAGGAGTGAATATGGGGTCCGATATCATCGAGTTGAACCGTGAGGCGGTGGCTGAGCCAACCATCCTGCTGGTCGAAGCATTGATATCGGAAAAGTTTAGTCTTGTCACCGGTGGAGGTCGAACTCTTGTGTACCCACGTCTCCCTCTTCCTCTTGGTAACCATGTGTTTCCTCGAAGTCGCCAACAAAGTGAACCGTCTTTTGAGAAGTGTTAAGAAGCTTGTCAATCATCAAAGCTTGCTTGTCCATCTTCTCGGTGAGAATCTTCATCTCTTTGGACCGCTTTTGTTCATCAAAGTCACAAGTCGTTCTCGTAGCTCAGTCATAATCATCCCCATAAGTTTCGTCGCTATAAGCTAAGTTCTCTACGAGCTCCATGGCCTCATCGACATCTTTGGCTAAGAAGTTCCCATTATAAGCCGTGTCCAAGAGCATCCTTATCTTTGTAAGGCACCGTGATAGAGGGTACTCAAAAGAGAGGCGTTGGAGAAACCATGATGCGGACATTAAGAAGTGTAGCTTCTAAACCGTTCACAAGCTTCGTTGAAGGATTCATTTCTGCGTTGTCTGAAACTCGAGATTTTGTTTCTCAACTTGGCAAGCCTTGAAGGAGAAAAGAACTTTGCAAGGAAAGCTCGCTTGCAATCGTCCTATGACTTGATTGAACCTTGAGGAATGCTCTTTTCCCATTGATGAGCCTTATCTCTAAGAGAGAATGGGAAAAGTCTTAGCTTGAAACCATCTTCCGAGACACCGTTCATCTTGGTTAACCCACATATCCTATCGAATTGATCGATATGATCCAATGGATCCTCCATGGATAGGCCGTGGAATTTGTTACTTTGTACCATGTTGATCAATCCCGGCTTCACTGCAAAGTTGTTGTTCTCAACCGGTGGGGCTTGAATCCCTTGACGGTTTTGATGAGCATTGGCGGCATCACCCGCACCAACCACGTTTTGAGCCCTTGGGGGATGGTTAGGGGCTCTCATTGGATTTGGTGTGTAGTCTCCTTGAGCGTGGTGGTTTCCATTTCCACCTTGTTGTGGCTGCACGTTGTCACATATGTCAACTATCGGAATATCATCAATATATTCCATACCCAAACCGGCAACCTCTTGAACTTGGTTTCTAGCTCTTCTAGCTCTACGACCTCGGTGGATGTTGTCTCTTGGCTCAACTAGGTTGTCGTTGCCTTGAGATCGCGTATGCATATACCTAGGATAGAGAGATAGCAATAGAGAGTGAAGGAGAGGTTGTCGTTGCCCATCTTTAATCCCCTTCGTTTTCTCTTCAACTAAACCCTAAGGTCGACGAAATAAAGAGTGGAAAACCTATAAATATGTGTTCTAATACACAATTTCGCAGCCCCTCTCTTGCTACACTTTTAGACTTGTTTTGCACCAAAATTTTGCTCTTGTTCTTTGTTCTTTGTTTAGGGAGATATGGGTTTTCCTTGAACCCTCTTGTTCGATTTCTTATCTATTGATTGTGCAATTCAGAATCTTGATTTTGTCCTGCATGGTTGTGGCTGAGTAGTTCTCTCGTTGGGTATAGGGGTTTGAAGGGGAGCTTATGGTTTGATTCTTATTAGGTTTTTAGTCTAAGATACCGATGAGGGTTCTTCGTTCTATCCTTGTTGTTAATGCGTTGCTTGACTAACCGTCATAGCAATCGATATTAGGTGTTTTAGACCCACGGAAGTGCTGTATCTAATCGCTTGACCTAGGGTAGACGAGCAAATCCAGCGTAAGATTTCGGAAGTACACTTACGGAAGAATTGTGGGCGTAAACGACCTTTGAGAGTATCATTCACTTCTTGCGCGGGCAGAGTCGGAAGCTATCGGCCGAGTACTGAAGTGAGTAGGTGTGTAGGATTACTGTAGTAGACTACACGCAGCGTACGTGTTCCAAGTTCAAAAACCCAAAGTCGACAAAATGTCGCTTTAGAAATCCTAGAAATTTCCTCGGTTAAAATCAGCCATAAACCCTAGAGAATTCCCGATTGCCCAACGCTTCGTTAATTGATTTACAACCTCGAAATAATTATTGCTTGCTACTGTTCACTTAGATTAGATTTATTTATTCGGTTAGTTTAGCATAGTTTAGTCTCGTTCGCTTTCTTATTTTCTCGCTTAGTTTAGTTTAGTCTAGTGTAGTATAGTTTAGAGTGTCCTAGTTTCGAGTCCGTGAAAAACCCCTATAAACATATATTCATCTTAGGTTTATTTACTATACAGTGTCTAAGTTCTCGCAAAACAGCATTCCCTCCCTGTGGATCGATACCTTAAGTACTACAACGCACATCTGTGCACTTGCAGGCTTTAATGTTTACAAATTTAAAACCTGAAGTTTCGGAGATGAATCCAATTCGTATCAAGTTTTTGGTGCCGTTGCCGGAGAGGCAATCGCTACTCGTTCTGCCACACTTTAGAGGTTAGTAAATCGACTCTAAGACAATTTTTTTTTCTTTTTGATTTTTCTTTTTGTTTTTCTTCGTTTCATGCTTTGAAACATGAACTCGCCTCTAGTGCGAGATGACTACTACGAGAAGGGTTTCTACGACCCATCTTATGCTCACTACTCTCACGATTCACACCACTACCGTGATTCGCGCTACGTGGATCAGAAACCGGCACCGACAAAATACGACTTCTTCACGCCCGTTGACGTCGACATGATAGAATTGGTTGCCAAATTATCAAACCCTGATAATTTTGATGAAGAACTCTTTGAACTCAACAGAGAACATTTGCTAACAGGACTCCACAAGAGGTTCCACGCCTGGAGACATTGTAAAGAACCCCAAGGCTTCATCCAAGAACCTCGCGATGGAGAACCCTCAGTCATATTGATTAGAAAGAAGCCGTCAAGTCACTACACCAAAACAGCGTTTTTCCGACTGATTGTTGCTACTGATTAGGCAGTCGGTAAATTTACCGACTATTTCGCTACTGATTTCCGACTGATTTGCGACTATTTTCAAACAGTCGCACATCAGTAGGTATTTAGTGACTAAAAATATCAGTCGTTAATGCGTAGCAGGCTTACGACTAATTAGTGACTGAATTGTAGTCGGAAACATGCAGTAGCTAATCAGTAGTAATTTAGCGACTGATTTGCTACTGAATTCGGTGGGTCGTAGAACAGTAGCAAATCAGTAGCAAAACAGTAGCAAAAAGTAGTTGTAAATCACGTTGAATTCATTTGGTGGTTGGTGTACCTAATTTGATTTGCAGTCGGAAATCAGTCGGGAATCAGTCGGGAAATTTTCTATATATTTGCCATACGCGAATTTTCTTGTCACAATTGTAGAAACACAAAGCAAAGAAAGAGTTTATAAACACAAATCAAAGAGAGAATAAGGTTTCTCAACTAAGAATGTCGGGAAATTACAATTATGGTAATTTCCGTGAGTGGATGTATAATAGGTTCGATGAAGCGACGGGAAATCTCTCGGTAGAGTTCACAGCGGGGGTGGATCAATTCGTGGCATTTGCAAATAGCCAGCCTCTAGCGCAGAGAAATCGCGGTAGACATTTGTATAGTAGAGGATTTATGCCAGATTATTATATTTGGTATAAGCATGGTGAAGAACTGGATATGGATTTAGGAACGAGTTATGTTGATAGGACGCATGTAAGTGGGAGTAATGATGTGGGTAATGTAGTAGAAGATAGATATGTGGATATGGTGAATGATGCGTTTCGTGATAGCGTGAGTTTTGATAACAACTATCATCAGGATGTTAGTTATCAAAATGTAGAAGAACCGGTACGTAATCATTCAAAAAAATTCTACAACTTGTCAGATGGAGCGAATACTCCATTATACGATGGTTGTCGTGAAGGTCACTCGCAGTTATCTTTAGCTGCTCGAATCATGAAAAATAAGGCAGATCATAATATGAGTGAAAAGTTAGTGGATTCAGTATGCGGTATCTTGACAGATTATTTACCAGAAGGAAACCACGCACCTGGTTCACATTACGAGACAGACAAATTGATGCGCAATTTGGGGCTCCCATATCATGCAATTGATGTTTGCATTAACAATTGTATGATCTTCTGTAAAGATGATGAGCGGTTAGATAAGTGTCGGTTTTGTAATTCAAAAAGATGGATGCCTAACGAGCAAAACCGTAGGACCAATGTACCATATAGTCGTATGTGGTATATGCATATTGCTGACAGATTAAAGAGAATGTATCAGAGCGAGAAGACTGCAGCGGCAATGAGATGGCACGCCGAGCACGAAGCAAATGAGGAAGAAATGTGTCATCCGTCTGATGGGGCGGAGTGGAAATATTTTCAAGATCAACATCCCCAGTTTGCCGAAGAACCCCGAAACGTCTATCTTGGATTGTGTACAGATGGGTTCAATCCATTTGGCATGTCAAAAAACCATTCATTGTGGCCCGTGATCTTGACTCCATATAATTTACCCCCTGGTATGTGCATGAATACGGAGTACTTGTTTCTAACAATTATGAATTCTGGTCCAAATCATCCTCGAGCTAGTCTCGATATCTTCCTCCGACCTCTCATTGATGAGTTAAAAGAACTGTGGTCTACTGGAGTCGATGCATACGATGTCTCGTTGAATCAAAAATTTAAACTAAGAGCAGTGTTGTTGTGGATGATAAGCGACTTTCCGGCGTATGGCATGTTATCAGGATGGACCACCCATGGTAAATTGTCTTGTCCAATTTGCATGGAAGATACACAGTCTTTTTATCTTAAGCATGGAAGAAAGACGTGTTGGTTCGATTGTCACCGAAGATTTCTTCCTCATGATCATCCTCTAAGGAAGAATAGAAAAGACTTTTTGAAGAAGAGAAACGCTAAGAAAGACTATCCACCAGAGTCTTTAACCAGTGAGAAAATTTATTTATACGGGTTGAAACGTGTAAAGCCACCGAAAACAGAGGATGTTGGTGGCAATGGTCATGATAAGAAGAAACCTGGCTTTGGGAAAGAGCATAACTGGCACAAAGAAAGCATATTTTGGGAATTGCCGTACTGGAGGGAACTCACTCTTCGACATAATCTCGATTTGATGCATATAGAGAAGAATTTTTTTGACAATGATATATCATAGTTTTTACCCTGTTTAGACCATGATATAAGTCCTTTTTATAGAGTCTTTCTAGTGTTTTGTAGTGTTTTAGAGTCTTTTACAGGTCATAGCACGTTTGGAGTTATTGGAGCATTCTGGGGCAGTTTGGAGCAGAGCTAAAGATCGTGTTGCTGAGTACCTGTTTTCACGGCCATTATCGATCGATACCCCCTGGTATCGATCGATACCCATCGCAGCAGGACACGACCCGCGAAGTTTTCCAAGACTTGAAGAATTACAAAAGTGCCCAGAAGTCTTTAATAATTACAAGAAGACCCCAAGTCGTGAATTAGGTTCTAAATAGGATTTTACAGCCACCTGTTTAGGCTATGCCTTTTTATGCTTTTTATTACTTTGGTTTGAGACAAGTCTGATTTCCCTTAGTCCGAGATCAGATCTTTAAACCTTCTTTGATTATTATTTGATGATTTATTCAGTTATGTCTATGGATTCAATTGCCATGTCTGAGTAGATCCACCTTAGGTTTAGGGTTTTCTCATAAGGGTTTTTCTCTGAATGCTAGGTTAATTATCTGATTAGGATTCACCATATGAATTATAGTTCTTCGCTTAGGTTGTGTTCAAAGCTAATTCTAGGTTGACGAATCTGGAACTTAGATCTTAGGATAATTGATTAGGCACGACAGTGCGATTAATTACCTGATAGAACCTAAGTGAGCAAATTGGTTATTCGCATAGAAATTTGGTTTAATTGATTTGTGAACATATCAAACCTGTTATTAAAGCTGATTTATACTTTAGGATTCGCAAAGAAATTTGGAATTCCTAGGATTTAGATTTAGATAATTCTCGCAACGACAGTTAGTCAATTATACTTTAGTGATTTGAGTTCTAGAACTGTGCTAAATCTGAATCTTGTTAGTTAGTTTATCTGCATTCATTGATTTCCTGAGAAAAACCAGGAGCCTATGTTTCCTGATTGAATACAACTCTTTAATTTCTGCACTGCTTTCAATTACATCTTTTTGGCTTAGCTTAATTCTAAACTATACAATCTATTGTGCATCTCTGTGAGTCTTCTGTGGTTCGACCCCTAGCTATATTACAACTACTGCTTTAGTACTGTTAGGGTATTAAATTGAGCATATCAATTTTGGCGCCGTTGCCGGGGACTCAATTCGCCATTAGATTTTAGTTTAGAATTTCGACTAAGTTCGTCGGTATCGATCGATACTCTGTAGTATCGGTCGATACTCGTCGTCTTCTTTTGTTGGTATCGATCGACACCACTTGGTATCGATCGATACTCAACGTATTTTTCTGGTTACTTACGTGCTTTGCCTAGTGTTTTGTTTGCAGGTGTATGCATGTTCGTGAAACCAGGAGCAACAAGAGCACACAGCTAGTTGAACTGTCACTGGAACAGCTAGCACTTGTGGAACGCACAAACAGAAAGACCAAGCAAACATCAGGGATGAACAACCCTGTTGTTTTAAGAGCTGATGAAGCTGGGATTCTGAGAGACCAAGAGGGTCACGTGTGTAATGAGAGAGGGTAGCGACTTGATGAAGCTGGAAACATCGTTGCCCCTGCTGCTATTATTGAGATTGTCGCGCCAGCTGGGCGCGGCAACGTTGGCGATGCTGCAGGTGTTCGAGCTAGGACAATTGGTGAGCACAACAGGCCTGATCAGTTCTTTGCCAATCGAGCTGCGATTCGCATACCGACTTTTCAGAGGAACGACTTCGAGCTGAAGCCTGCGTACTATGCTCTTGTAAGTCAGAGTCCTTTCCATGGCCTACCTCATGAGCATCCCATGGATCATATCGAGAGGTTCGAGGACTTGGTCACTGGGATGAAGTACAATGGAGTACCCAATGAGTTCTTGTTCTGCAAACTCTTCTCATACTCTCTTGGTGGAGACGCTGCTTATTGGCTAAAGCAGTTAGCTCCTGATTCTCTAACTACATGGGATGAGACGAAGAAAGCATTCCTGTGCAACTTCTACGATGATGCGAGATCTGAAGAGCTCATGAACAAGATCTCCCAATTTTCTCAAGGTCCAACAGAGGGACTCAAGGCTGCTTGGATTCGTTTCAAGTCATATCAGAGAGACTGTCCGCACCATGGGTTCAATCAGGTTCAGCTGCTGGGCATATTTTACAGAGGTATCGACTGGAGGTACCAGATGGCTCTGGATATTGCGAGTAATGGGAATTTCAACACCAGATATCCAGATGATGCAGTTGTGCTAATTGAGAACTTGGTGTCTAGCAATAGCACCAAGAATGCTGACTTTGACAGGAAGAAGCAAGCTGGAGCAATTGATGCATCACAAATTGCTGAAGTTCAGGCAAAGCTGGATTTCTTGATCGGGAAGAATCAGAAAGCGGTTCACTTTGCTGCTGAGGATGAAGTGGAGGATGTTAACTATGTTGGTGGTTCTGGGTTTCAGGGTCAACAATTTGGGTACAATAATTTGGGTACAACAACAACCGGAACTTCAGCAACAACAATTGCAATTTCGGGAACTCTTCGTACCAGCCCATCCCTCCCAAGTCTGCAGACAATAAGATGGAATCCATGCTTGAGCAGATTCTTCAGGGACAGCAGAAATTGCAGGTGGATTTCAATGGGAAGCTTGACCATTTGTACTCTGATCTGAATGGGAAAATCGAGGTTATCAATACCAATTACAGGATGCTGGCAACACAAGTGGCTTAATCTGCTGCAAACATCAAGGGAAAGACAGTTCATCCCAATGACGCACACGTCAATGCCGTCATCTCGAGTGCAGGAAATTTCGATGACGAACCTGAAATCGCCAGAGCATCGATCGATACCCCCAGGTGTCGATCGATGCCGGTTACAATTCTGAAACAGGATACTTCGAAAACCCGTGTATCGATCGATACCCCATTGGTATCGGTCGATACCAAAGCGATTTCAGAGGAGACAAATGGGACTTCGACTGTGGCACCTAAGGTATTTGCAGAACGAGTGTATATACCCAGGATGCCTTATCCTATAGTTCCTAAGCTGATAAGGGAGGAATGGGAGATTGCTAGATTACAGTATTTGCTGGATAACCCGAACGCGAAGCTTCATTCTGATGACGATGTATCTGCCAAGAACGATTCAAAAGCGGCAGTATCGATCGATACCCTGCATAGCATCGATCGATACCCCTCGCAGATCGAGCCAGAAACTGTGGAGACACATGATATTTCGACTGAAGCTCAAGTAGTAGCAGCACGGTTCAATATCGCCCAATTTTGGGAAGACTAGGAAACCCAGTATCAGGCAGCGATAGCTAAGGAACGAGCTGAGAAAAGACTTCGCAACCCCAAGAAGGTGAATCCCATTCCTAAACACCTCAGAGACCCTATCACTCCAAAGCAGCTGCGTGGCTTTGAGAAGATGGTACGAAGGATCTCCCATGAAAGATCTTTTGAAGAAGCTCTAGAGGGCTGGCCTCTGCTGAGTCACTTCAAAGACTGCAGGGAAACTGAGGAAGAAGTCAAGCACTCTTTATCGAGGCAAGACGCAAGTCACAAGAGCCGCGGCAATTGAAACAGAGGGAAGACCCAGGGAAATTCGCAGTGCCATGCTCTATCTCTGGAATCGAGTTTAAAGAATCTCTAGTTGACTCAGGGTCTAGCATCAATGTGATGTCAAAGGAGATTGCTGAACGATTGAAGGCTGACATAAGACCCCCTACCTTGCTTCTCACGTTTGCAAACTCTTCCACCTCACCTCCATACGGTACTATCCATGCTTTGCCTGTAAAAGTAGGAAATTGCCTGGTGCCCACTGATTTTCAGGTTGTGGAGATGAGCGAAGGATCTGAGGTTTCTTTACTCCTGGGACGGCCGTTCATGGCTACCGCTGGCGCGATCATAGACACACCTAATAAGAGACTCTCTTTCTCTTACATTGACGGAGATGTCTACTATAAGGCCATTCCCCCTAGAGGTGTTCCCAAACGTGTCTCTAGCATCAAGGTTGTCACAGGAGAATCGCTAGCAATTGATATCTTGGAAGAGCCTCCTGATGAGCCAACCATCGCAGACGTTCCAGCTGAACCGCCCAGCATCCCAAAAGAAGTTGCCAAGAAGACCAAGGCAACAAAGAAGAAGGCCAAGAGCAAAAAGGTCGAGAATCCTCATGTCACTTTGATACCTCAGAAGTGTGATGGAGATTCGATTGAATATAAGGTCAAATGCAAAGGAGCTTCGAAGCCATTCTCCAAGGCTAGGGTCCTGCTTACTTCTGAGCTGAAAGAGAAAGGGCATGAGTTTGTGGACAGCATGATGAGCAGAACTCTGACGTTAGTGATGTCAAGTTGTGGAGCCTGTTTTGATGCAAGCTCGCACTCTTATCCAGCCTGAAGGGCGTTACAGTCAAGCTATTGACGTTAAACGAGCGCTTGGTGGGAGGCAACCCACTGGTGAGTCTGTTTTTGATTCGTTTTTATTTTTAGTTTCGTTTGTTTTGAGTTTGTGTCAGGATAAACAAGGAGCAAAAATCCGAAATCGCATAGCATCGATCGATACCCCATTGGTATCGATCGACACCAATCGCAGAAGAAAGGTTCGTCAAGTCGATTTAAGCCTGGTATCGATCGATACCCAGGTTGTGTGTCGATCGATACTTGACGTTCCAGCAAGGTAACTTCTTGTTTCTCTTCGGGTTATCCTCTTCTTTTGTTTTCTTTCGCTGACTCTAGGCTAGATAACTCTGGGGACAGTGTTGTTCAAGTCTGGGGGAGGTGTCTGCTGACATTGTGTTTGTTTTTCTTAGAGTCAGTTGTTTTATCGAGTCAATATTGTTTTTATTGAGTCAAAACTTGTTGGAGATAATGATCTTGTGCTTGAACCTATTGATTTGATTTTGTTTTTGAGTGCACAGTGTTACAGGATCAGTTCTAGATCGACTAATAAAAAATCCAAAGACTGACCAGTTGACTAGAAAACATCCATGTCTCTAGCAGAGTTCTTTTGAAGCCTGAGCCAAAATTTTGCACTTCATCAATGTGGTTAGTGTCTTTAGAGCTTGATTCATCATTCATATCTGATTAAGGAACCCGTGTGTTTAGAATTATGGTATCTCTCTCCCCTGTTATAAGTTGATAGATAAGAGCATAAAAGATTGAAATGATTTTCTTCTGAGTAGAGGGTTAGGAAAATTTCCAGCGATCCCATTATTCTACTTAAGAGGGAATGATCACACAAAGGTTTGGAAGCGAGGCTAGGATTTTCCTATGATGCCATTATTCGCCTACATCCTTTAATACATAGAGAGGGAAGAACCGGGGATTTGGTGGCAAACACCATCAGTACTCGCGTCTCATACCTTAATATGTATATGCAAAGCTGAAAATAAAAAAAAAAAAAAAAAAAAAAAAGAACACAATAAGAAATAAGTCTGGGGGAGAGAAATTGATACAAGAAGTGTGAAAAAGGGTGGTTCCTTTGTCATGATATTGTCTGGTAAAGAGTCTAGAAGGTTCTTGAATATTAGCTGAAGCGATGAAACTGGTGATGAGGGCTTTACTTGAACAATGCTGTGGGATAATGTGTGGAGTCTGGAAACGCTGCGAATGTCTACGGAGAAGTACATGGTGGTTAGATCGAAAGCTGATTTGGTGACATTTGGGTGCTTGGGAAAAGGGTCTTTTCGATGGTTCATGAACAGGTGAGTCTCCGCGTTTTCAAACCTCTTTCTCTGTTTAGTCTTCTATTTGCTTGAGGGCAAGCAAAGGCTAAGTCTGGGGGAGTTGATATATCATGGTTTTTACCCTGTTTAGACCATGATATAAGTCCTTTTTATAGAGTCTTTCTAGTGTTTTGTAGTGTTTTAGAGTCTTTTACAGGTCATAGCACGTTTGGAGTTATTGGAGCATTCAGGAGCAGTTTGGAGCAGAGCTAAAGATCGTGTTGCTGAGTACCTATTTTCACGGCCAGTATCGATCGATACCCCCTGGTATCGATCGATACCCATCGCAACAGGACACGACCCGCGAAGTTTTCCAGGACTTGAAGAATTGCAAAAGTGCCCAGAAATCTTTAATAATTACAAGAAGACCCCAAGTCGTGAATTAGGTTATAAATAGGATTTTACAGCCACCTGTTTAGGCTATGCCTTTTTATGCTTTTTATTACTTTGGTTTGAGACAAGTCTGATTTCCCTTCGTCAGAGATCAGATCTTTAAACCTTCTTTGATTATTATTTGATGATTTATTCAGTTATATCTATGGATTCAATTGCCATGTCTGAGTAGATCCACTTTAGGTTTAGGGTTTTCTCATAAGGGTTTTCTCTGAATGCTAGGTTAATTATCTGATTAGGATTCACCATCTGAATTATAGTTCTTCGCTTAGGTTGTGTTCAAAGCTAATTCTATGTTGACGAATCTGGAACTTAGATCTTAGGATAATTGATTAGGCACGACACTGCGATTAATTACCTGATAGAACCTAAGTGAGCAAATTGGTTATTCGCAAAGAAATTTGGTTTAATTGATTTGTGAACATATCAAACCTGTTATTAAAGCTGATTTATACTTTAGGATTCGCAAAGAAATTTGGAATTCCTAGGATTTAGATTTAGATAATTCTCGCAACGACAGTTGGTCAATTATACTTAAGTGATTTGAGTTCTAGAACTGCGCTAAATCTGAATCATGTTAGTTAGTTTATCTGCATTCATTGATTTCCTGAGAAAAACCCTGAGCCTATATTTCCTGATTGAATACAACTCTTTAATTTCTGCACTGCTTTCAATTACATCTTTTTGGCTTAGCTTAATTCTAAACTATACAATCTATTGTGCATCTTTGTGAGTCTTCTGTGGTTCGACCCCTAGCTATATTACAACTACAGCTTTAGTACTGTTAGGGTATTAAATTGAGCATATCAGACAACATCATGAATACTCTTATGCGTGTGAAGGGTAAATCGAAAGACACCATCCCGTCAAGATTGGATATAGAAGAATTATGTTCTCGGCCACACTCACATATTGATGATGTCGGTAGAGCCCCTTTTCTTGAATACTCATTGACAGACGAAGCCAGAAGAAGCTTATTGGAATGTGTGAAAAAATCGGTAAAATTCCCTGATGGTTATGCTTCAGACTTAGCTAGTTGTGCTGATCTGGCGAATGAAAAGTTTTATGGGATGAAGAGTCATGACTGCCATATTTTTATGGAGCGGCTACTTCCATTTATCTTTGCAGAACTACTAGATCGGAACGTCCACACTGCGTTATCATGTACTAATTAATTACTTATAATTTATAATTTTAGGAAAATAAATTACATAAATATGATTATCGTAATTTATATTAACCATTTGCTGTTTCAATTTGTATTGTAGGGGTTGGAGCATTTTTCCGGGACTTATGTTCGAGAACTTTGCAGAAAAGTCGCGTCCAAATTCTTAAACAAAACATAGTTTTAATCATATGCAATTTGGAAAAGATCTTTCCACCATCCTTTTTCGACGTGATGGAGCACCTACCTATACATCTCCCCTACGAAGCTGAATTAGGAGGCCCCGTGCAATAAAGGTGGATGTACCCGTTTGAAAGTTTTTTCAAAAAGTTGAAAGGGAAAGCAAAGAACCACAGATATGCAGCAGGATCCATTGTTCAATCATATCTAAGGGAGGAGGTATCTTATTTTACAGAGCACTATTTTCCCTCGAGTATACAAACGAAATCAAGGTAAAAGCTATAACTATTCACATGTTCACTAAGCCATTTGGTATATATACGCATGGTAGCTTTTATAAAATGATTTTCAATACTTTGGTCAGGTCAAGGCGATTTACTGAAGGTGAAGTCCCCGAATATCATTTCGATGGAATCCCCGATATATTTACTCACGTAGGTCGGCCTAGTGGCGAAATGCAGGAAATATGGCTTCCAGATAAAGACTATCTATGCGCACATGCATATGTTTTGCGAAATTGTGGTTATTTCGAGCCACTTGAGAGGTATAAGTTGTAATGGCTTTAACTTAAAATGTTTTATAGTCCATACTCGATTTCTCATATATTTTTATGGTGTTACATAGTTTCTTCGAAGATTTTATTAGTACACAATATCCGGACCTCTCTGAAAAAGAAATCCTGGCGAAAAGAGCTGAAGAATATCCTTCATGGATCCAAGAATATGTATGTCTATAAATTTTTGATATCTGACTATTGGTACTTCAATATATTTTATATTGACTTTTCATATGCAGGTTTCTTATTGGAAGGCCACAACTCCGTTTCCAACGTGGGTGCACAACATTATTCATGGACCCCTGAAAAGGGCCAAAACTTGGTCCATCTACTATACAAGAGGATATTTATTTCATACCCAGAATAACAGCGCGGGAAGAAAGATATGTAACTATGGTGTATGTGTTACTGGAGAGAATTACATCAATGCAGCTGACAGAGCTGATTTCCACGGTATCTTAACTGATATCATAGAACTCGAGTATGAGGGGGTGGTTAATTTGAGAATCACACTTTTTAAGTGTAAGTGGTACGACCCTGTGATCGGTAGAGGCACTCGGATTGGCAATGGTGGCATTGTAGACATTCTTCCATCGAAAAGCTACAATAAATACGAACCATTTATTCTGGGTACGTTCGCCCGTTTATCACTTTCTCGATACCCTATATATATGTCTGATTTTATACATTGATATTGCACAGCCTCTCAAGCGGATCAAGTTTGTTATATCCCTTACCCATACAAGAAGAAACCAAAGAATGTGTGGCACAATGTTGTTAAAGCTAACCCGAGGGGAAATATTTCAGGAGAATATGTAGACGCGGAACCTACTCATTTACAACAAGAAACGGATGATCATGTAATGCTGACTACAATTGAAGATCTCGTAGTCGAGAATTCACAACTACGAGTAAATCCAGTAAATCTCGATTACGATGTTGGCGATGCGGAACCAGATGACGAATTCCAGTGTAACTTATCCGATTCTGATGACGAAAATGTAGAAGGTGTAGCACCATACTAATGATGTTATGTGATATCTTAAGTTTTGTAATTTGTAATGGTGGTTTTTATTACAAGTTTGCTCTAATTATGTTACAAGTTGTTACAAATTTGGCTAATAAATAAGTTTTTACAACTTTGGCTAATAAATAAGTTTTTATTACAAGTTTGCTCTAATTATGTTACAAGTTTGCTCTAATTATGTTACAAGTTAACTTACAAAAAAAAAAAATTGAAGTACGACTACAATGGAAGTTCCATGTGCCATTGCCGTCCATCTTCGATTTCTCTAGAAAGATCCATGGTACAAACAAGCAAATAGCACTGCAAAAGGAGGCACATAAAGATACATTAGTCCTTAGGCTTTTCATAGTGTGAGAATACATAGATGGGTTGTTCTTCGATTTCACTTACCTGCAGTACATAAGAGAGAATAACTTACCTGATTTTCATAGTGTGAGAGTTGATAGGCAGTGTTTCCCAACCAGAGGGTCATTGCAAATAGGATCGCACCTATTGGAATAACTGATGCTACATATCTGATACCTTACTTACGAACAAATAAAGAAAGATCATACTAATTGGTAAGAATAAAGCACAAGACAGACATTCCAAGCACAAGACAGACATTACAAACTAAATGGAAATGCAGATGCCCTAATATATGCAAACCGGAAATCAACAATCATTCCAAAGCAACACACTTCAGGCCCTATAACAGACAGTAGACAATAATTCAAGCTTTAGCAATAACATATCTAACTTACACAATCATCCTAGCCTTAACTATGCCACCAACAACGACAGCTAGCAAACACCCAAGAAGAACAACGATAACTAACTTCAGGAAGCTTGATTTGGCTTCATTGTAACGATCCTCAAACCTCTTCTCAAACTCATCTTCATCAATCCCCAACCTACGCACCACCTTCATCTCTTTGAGCTCGGTTTCAAGACATCCAATTCTACAATCCACTCGTTGTAACTCATCAGTAATTGCCTCATCAACCCACTTGAACACATGCTCATCATTATTTAGCTGCATAAAACATGATGAATCAAACTCATTCAAGCTTTATGAAGAACAAATCGCGAATATGAAAACATATCTAAACCAATGCTCACCTTGAGTTGTGCAGCATAGCCACACCGGTAGTATCGCCGGAATGGATTCGCATCAGATCGTGAAAATTTCGAGATGATTCTCTGCCCACACCAACAAATTTTTGGAAAGCCAATCACTTTTCCTCTTCCCCAGGGACCCCTTGATGTTCCACTCGAACTTCCAGAAGAGTCACCCATGTTGAATCAAAGACGAAAACAAGATATGGAGAGATTTTTGCTTCGATTTGCGATTTGTTCTTCGATTTGTGATTTAGGTTTTTTTGCTTCGATGTGCGATTTGCAATGTAATCCAAAGGGATTTTCAGGGTTTCACGAAGGGAAAGAAACGGCATCGGGTTAGTGGATTTAAAATCGGCTTCAAATTTTGACAATAAATAAAATCGTTGTTGTATAAAACTTGAATGAGTTACCTAGCCCAGCGGTAATGCGCACTATGCAGCAGGCCACGGTTCGAGTCTCGGGTGCGGAGTTATTCTCAAACCCTTTTTTTAATTTAATCGGGTTTGGAATCAGATCCTAATCGGGTCTTAAATTGGTTAATGATTGGTTATTCTAAACCCATTTAAAAAAAAAAAATCCGGTCTGGAATCGGATTCTAATCGGGTCTTAAATTGGTTACCCTAAACCCTAAATCGGCTTAAACCCTAAACAGAGGGCAAACTGATGATTGGTTACCCTAAACCCTAAACACTAAACACTAAACACTAAACCCTAAACCCTAAACACTAAACCCTAAACACTAAACCCTAAACACTAAACACTAAACCCTAAACACAAAACCCTAAACAATAAATCCTAAACACTAAACCCTAAACACTAAACTATAAATAATAAATCCTAAACACTATACCCTAAACACTAAACCCTAAACACTAAACATTAAACCCTAAACCGGCCTAGACCAAACAGATGTTATCTCAACATCTAACTTGCTCAATAACTTGCATATGTCGCAATAAGATTTTTAAAACTTGTTCTTCATAAGATTTGATTCATAAGAGAAATTGTTGATTAGCTTCAAAAGATGGGTTTGTTAACAAGAAACACTAAACCGTAAACCCTAAACCCTAAATCATAAACCGGCCTAAACCCTAAACCGAGGGGAAACTGATGATTGGTTACCCTAAACCCTAAACACTAAACCCAAAACAATATACCCTATATACTATACCCTAAATACTAAACCCTAAACACTAAACACCCGCGAAATTAACCCTAATTATGTAAAAATTAAACTTATTTAATGTTTTATAATGTTATTTAAGGTTAATTATGAAAAATTAAAATTATTTTGTGTATTATAATGTTGTTTATGGTTAATTATGAAAAATTTATAAAAAAATTAAAAAACTTTTGCTACTAATTACCTACTGATTAACGACTGATTGGGCAAAAAAAAACAAAAATTTCGGATCATTCACCCGGGAAATTAACCCTCCAAAATTTTGGGCCCAAATTTGGTTTCACCCGCGACAATTTTTGGCCCAAATCTCTTCGTTTTTGCGAGTTGTAACCCTTAAACATTATCGAAACCCTCTCTCTGCAATTTCAAACCCTAATCGTCTTCCTCCTTCCTCGAGTTTGTCTCTCTTCGTCTTCCTCGATTCTGTCTCTCTCACTCTGCGATGGGTGGAAAGAGGAAGAATGTTCTTCTTGTGAAACCAACAGCATCGAGAGCCAGACCGGCCAATCTACCCACTCGGTATGATTTCTCTCCAAAACCTCCATCAGAAACTGTCCCGCCGGTTCTCCCCAACAACAATCGTCCGTCTGTTAAAGATTAGCCTCCACCGAGGAAGCTCTTTCCGACCTCAAATAGTCCGTCTAGATCATCTCATTCTGCTCAACCTCCACTGCGTGTATCGTCTGCAAATCCACACGCTCTACCTTCTGGAGCATCTCCAGCGGTTCACACTTCGGCACCTGTTTATTCCGCGACTCGAGCAGCTCCAACGGTTGAAGATCCGCAACGCCCAGCTCAATCGAGTCACCAACATCCATCTGCAGCGCCTCAAGTTCAACCATCTCAATCGCCTCCATATATAGCATCTCAATCTCATCACAGTTCTCAAGCCCAAAATTCCCACAACACAGTAGAAGAAGATGGAGGTTTCCCTAATGTCGAAGCTCCGATAGAGCCTAATCTCTCCCAAGACCAGATGGAGGCTCTGAACTCGCTGCTACTTGCGCCAAGGCCGAAGATAATCACCATTCTCGATCCCGACCTCGTCCAGCCTAATTCAACATTTTAATTTCTTGCTTTCTTTTTAATTAGTTGTTAATACATGTCAAGCTTGTATTATGTGTTTTAGGAGTCGTGGTTTTGAATAGTGAATGATTCTTATGTGGAATTAGACTAGTGGTCGAAATTTATCAATTACAGAGAAAAAATTGTATTTTTATAGGTTTAACTACGAAAACAATTGTATTTTTATAGGTTTAAGAGATTAGTATGTTTTGGTTGTCCATAATTGTTCAAGATATATATTCTAATGCTTTGTGATAGTATCGATGCTGTGTCATCATTCGGACTCAACCCTACATGATACTGTGTGCTTTGGTTTTTGTAGGTTTGGTTTTGATCGATCCTCACTGACCAGGCAGGTTACAAAGTGTTTCACTAATAAGTTTGATGGCCCCTACTACAGTTTATCCTCTGTGCTTAGGGAAAGAGTAGAACGATGGTTCGTTGAATTCGCGGTAAGATTCTCTCACACTAAACACTAACTTTTGTTTAATACATGTATGTGCTTTATATAGACTAACACCAATCTTTCTTTTTTTGTTTGTAGAAAAAACACAGATGGGATCCTTCTTTAACAGGTTTGGTTCAAGGGCATTTCGAAGCCATATTTCAAGTTCGCTTGAAAGACATGGTGAGCTCTGCAAGGAGTAATGATGACCAACCTAGATGGATCACTGATAAGATATGGGAAGAAATGAAAGCACATTGGAGGACTGATGAACAAATAAAAAAGAGTACAACAACCTCAGCAGCTCGGATGTCTGACCGTAAAGGTCTTGGGCCTCACAAACATGCCTCTGGACATAAGTCTTATCGCCAAATCGAACAAGAAATGGTAAGTCACTTGAAACTATTTTGTGATATTTCAATCTGTGATGTTGTTATTTCTTGAGGCTGGATATTGAGGTTTATCTTTATTTCTTGAGAAATCATTAGACATCTTTGAGGCTTGATTACAGTGGTTGCTAATGGTCTTGCAAGTGTAAGACTATTATGCCTGAGCAACACTTCAAAGTTACAATCATAAATTACCATGTTTTAGTGTATTAAGATGTATTATTTCCTTAGAAACCTTTGAGTATTCATTGCTCTTGTCAATCAATATTGTTCAGAACTGTATCTTGTGGAGTTCTTTCAATCTGTGATATTTTGTTATATTTCAATCTGTGATTTTGTTATGCGGTATTTCAAGTTGACTGGGTTCTTTCTCGATTGGCTATTGGTGATCTAGCTACTCGGGTTTGTTGATTTCCTAATTTTTTTTGTTTCATCTACGGCAAGGATGTTTACAGTGGTTGCTAATGGTCTTGCAAGTGTAAGACTATTATGCATGATGAACACTTCAAGTTTAAATCTGATTGATTTCCATGTCAGGTTGAGGAATTAGGCAGACCAGTGAGTTTCGGTGAGGTTTTCATCAAGGCTAATACGAAGAAGGATGGGACCTTTGCAGATAAAAAAAGCAGAGCAAGTTGATGGGCTCTATATGCAGAAAAAGCAAGAGAAGATGTCTAACCTCGAGTCTGGGACCACAGAGATTTCTGATGGTCGTCATCCACAACTATCCATTGAAGAGGATAATGAGCTTTTTATTCAGGTTAACTGCTTCCTTCCCTAAGTTGTTATGTTTTGGATTTTGATTGATGATAGTGTTTGGTATTAATTTTATTTCTTTTCTTTTCGTAGTCTACGTTCACAAACAATAGAGGAGACCTCTTTGGCATTGGAAGCCTCAAGAATCAGCTCAAGGGAAAGGGAAAACACCATGAAACCTCTGCTTCTTTCCAGCATATGCAACAACAGCTTGAAGCGGCTCAAAGGAAATTGGAGGAACAAGCTGCTCATATCTCCCAGCAAGAATCAGATAATGCTCGACTTGCAGCTGCTCAAAAGGCCCACACCGCCGAGCTTGCGATTGTGAACAAGTTCTTGAAAACGGACAACCGATTCCTCGCTTTACTTGCCCAAGAAACAGATGCTGATGGTCCATACTCTCCTCTCCACTGATTTAGCTAACTTCTTTCTCCCTTCTCCCTTGAAACTTTAAACTTAAAACTTATGTTATCTTTTGGAAATGGAAAGAACTTGTTTTTCCATTTTGGTTTTGAACATGAAAGTTATGTTATTTTGTTGTATGAATTCGTAGCTTGGTGTATAATATTTGATGTTGATGTTTATGTTTATCAGATTGTTTCACTTCTGTTTAGAGTTTAGAGTTTCAAGTTTTATTGCCAACCCAATTTAACTGCTAAACAAATTAAGAACTCGTAGGTTTTCAGTAGCAAAAAAATTAAATAAACAGTCGGTAAACAGTCGTAAATATGCCAAGATATACAAAACCGATGCTCATTTCAGTCGTAAATAAGTAGCAAAAATAGTAGGTAATCAGTCGTAACGCAATCGTTATATTTAACGACTGATTACCGACGACCTAAGTAGTAGCAACCTACAGTCGCTATTCAGTCATAATCGGTCGTATATTTTTACGACTAATTACCGACTACAACTGTAGTAGTAGCAACATTCAATCACTATTCAGTCACTAATCAGTCGTAAACGTTTGCTACTGATTAGCGACTGAATAGTGACTACCTGATATCAGTCGTAAATCAGTAGCCATTTTGCGACTGATTTTTTTAGCGACTAGACCTTTACCTACCGCAGAAATCAGTCGGTAATCAGTCGTAACATGGTGTTTTGCAGTAGGAAAAACGTTGTTTTGGTGTAGTGAGTGAATGTTCCTTCGGTTCTCAAGCCCATACCATCAAAGAATAACATCAAGGAGAAGAAGGACCTGTTTCTACTCCTATTCCTCACCACGTTGAGCATGAGACAGACCTCGTGAAGGACAAGACACTAACGGATGCATCCGAGCAACCATTGAAGAAGCTTTTTAAGATGAAAGATCCCGAAAATTTTGATGTTCCATGCGCAATCAAGGTAATAGAATTTCATGACTCTCATTTTATGAACACATGCAGTGGAGATGAACCACTCTTAGACCCTGAAGGTGCACCCGTCACACTAGACGAAAACATCAAAACGACAATTTCAACGTACAAAAGGATCTCTTTTGATGCACACTCTACACTTGCTCATATGGGACGTGATTTAGACTTAAATAAAGCCAAGGAGAAGCCAAATACTCCCCTAGGACCAAAAGACATCATTGGAGACGAAAGAGACGACGAGCTGAGCAATTCTGCCCGAGACACCTCCACCGCGGCCGCGCCTTCCCCACCCGCGGCCAGACCTCCTTCCACCGCGGGTGCGCATCACCGACTCGCAGCCAAGCCTTCTTTTTCCGCGGATCCGCCTCCTCCACACGCGGCCAACCCATGTTCATCTCAACTTTGACGTTTTGCATCCCAATCCTACTTCCTCGAGCAAGACTTCTTCTCCATCAGCACTCAAGCTCCAACCAAGACACGAACTGATCTAGAGCCTACCATCTATGCATCATGAAACATGGCTCTACCATCCGAGAATATCAAAGAAAAGGAAGCATACTCTTAGGAAGCTCCAAATCTGATTTTCTATTGTGATCCCGGAGGAGATCACCATCTCGGACTTTATGACATAAATCCCGAGTGGGAATGGTGTGATATGTTCTATACGAAGAATTACAAGGTTAAATCAAAGAAGACTTGTCGTAAGACACTGTCCTTCTACTACTAAACTCAGCTAGTTACCAACGTCGAGCTAAACGGCTTTAAACAAAAGCGCTCAATGGGAGGCAACCCATTTTAGGTACGTTTTTCTTTCTTTTTCTACTAACTTTTTCTTTTCTTAGTTTTCAGACTTCTAAAAAACCAAAAAACAAAAAAAATCAAAAAACCAAAAATACAAAAAGATGGAGACACGGTTCGAAGCTGCTCGGTCCTGGCCTAACTGCAAGGAAGGACTCGACCACAAAAGACGCTCGGCTGCGGCTGCACAAGCCAGACCCGTGGCGATCTAGCCCTTGGCCACGGTCGCGAACAACCGACCCGCGACCGCACAAGTCCGATCCGCGGCCAGCACCCTGACGATCCCGAACGATTTGTTTCGTTCCTCGATCGATTCCAAATCATTCCCAAACATCACCACATCATTCCCATCACCATATCACCATCTACCATCTCCCATTCACCACCATTCCATCCCCACATCCATTCTCCGACCGCATCCAGGTAAGTTTTATTTTTCCCTTAAACATTTTTTTTAATTATTACATACATCTATTATTCGTCCTTACCCGATTTATTTCACATTGAGGACAACGTGATTTAAGTCTGGGGGAGGATTCCATCCCTTACTAACTACCACTTCTTTCATTTGTGTTTGCATTTTGCATTTTTTGACGTTTTTCGTAAAAAAATTCAAGGTTTTCGAAAAGCGTAGGAATACTTTTTGAGGGCATGATGGAAGAAATCCATGATGATAACCGACCAGTGTGCTTCTACGATATCTCCTAGTAACATGCTCTTTCGTGATTTTGTTCTAGACTAGGAGGTAGCTAGAGTTTCTGTTAATGCGAAATTCGTAGAGATTCTCTAGGATGGAGTATGCTAGCTCTATTTTATTTGGACTTAATCTTTACTAAATTTTCTCATCAAAGGTTTAGGCAAATATAAAGAATCATACATTCATGTCGTTCTTACCTTTTACCACTCTTTATCGTACATGAATGGCCATCTCATCTTTAGTTGGTATCCCACCTGAAACTTTACATTTGTTCAAACCTCATGCAACTCTCTTTGTGATTTATTTGCAGATATGTGCAAAAATGTCGGAGAGGGAGGAACGACACATCTTCCAGTCACTAAAGACGAAGACTATACACAATCGGTGGTGGTGAATTCAACAAAGGTGCGAGCTTGGTTATGCCTTGGAAAAACTCAAAATGACGGTAAATTTTTGTGCCCCTAAGACTCTACTTCAATAAGAGGCGTTTCCCCCTTACAAAAAAAAAACCGAAAATAAGTGAAAGGGAAAGGAAACAAAAGCCTTAAAAGAGTCTAGGCTTGTCGAAATACTTATGAGGCATCCATGGTTCGTTTGTGAGAAGTCTGTCATTCCGAGCCCACAGAAAATGACAAAAAACTTATGTTTTCGGAGAAAGGAGGAAGTGCAACATTTTTACGCAAGAAGAAGTGACTAGAAGTTGTGGTGATCAATAGGTCTTTCCTCTCTTGCTGTTTTGCATAATATCTGGCACCCTCCGGTGAAATTACGGTGACCCAAAACACTCTTAACCTCACCCATAAATGCCCTTAATACCTAGCATCGATTGTCTTGGTTTAATCCTTTTGATGAGAAACTCACGGTTATACATAATGAATGTAGAGAGCTGGTTGACATGATTTTTGGATTTTGAAAATTTATATTTTGTATGACGGATACCGTGGACTAGTGTTACGGAAACTTTTAGTGAAAAATTTCTAGGGTAGATTGCGATTGATGTAGTTCGATGGTTATGGTTTAGAAGGACGGTCTCCGAGATTTCTAGTTCCCGATGATTTTCGTTTGATGATTTCCAAGCTTGAGCTTTGTCTTGTTTGAGGACAAACAAAGTTTATGTATGGGGTGTGATAAACAAAGTTTTTACCCGTTTTGCTATCTATTTTAGAACACTTTACTAAGTGTTTCACTTAGTTTTATATACTTTTACTATGATATTTGCATATTTGTAGTTCCAAGACTCTTTTCAGGTTTCTTAGGTAAAAACGACGGAAATTGGAGAAGATCTAGACTTTGGACAATTTTGGACCGTCAGAAATTTGGCATCGGATGGAGACCTTCTCACAGTCTAATCCCGACCAAATTGTGACACAAGATAGAAGGGAGAACCACGTTTCATACCCAGTTGGTTTCAAGGCAATCCAACGGTTAGATCGCAAGATACATCCAATTGACTGAAAGCATGTGATGCAGTCTCGCGAGCGAAGCAAGAGAAGAATTGAAATTTCAAAGCTATAGACCAACCACCGCGGGTCAAGCACTCCTGGCCGCAGTGAAGACACTCCTGGCCGCTGGACTAGGCTCTCCAGCCATGGCGAATGACCCTTTGATTGCGGGTCCAAACCTCGCACCAGTGGTGAAGCAGAAACGGCCCAAGACCATCTATTTCAAGGCCCATCATCAAGCCCCTTCGTTTTCTCTTCAAGTAAAACATAAG
Organism: Eutrema japonicum; assembly: GCA_030161315.1. NCBI lineage: Eukaryota > Viridiplantae > Streptophyta > Magnoliopsida > Brassicales > Brassicaceae > Eutrema > Eutrema japonicum. The sequence continues at coordinate 24,566,902 of BSQW01000006.1, read as the reverse complement.
GTCGACAAAATAAAGAGTGGAAGACCTATAAATATGTGTTCTAAGACACAATTTCGCAGCCCCTCTCTTGCTACACTTTTAGACTTGTTTTGCACCAAACTTTTGGTCTTGTTCTTTGTTCTTTGTTTAGGGAGATAGAGATTTCCCTTGAACGCTCTTGTTCGACTTCTTATCTATTGATTGTGCAATTCAGAAGCTTGATTTTATCTTGCATGGTCGTGACTGAGTAGTTCTCTCATTGGGTATAGGGGTTTGAAGGGGAGCTTATGGTTCGATTCTTATTAGGTTTTTAGTATGGGATACCGATTATGGTTATTCGTTCTATCCTTGTTGCTAATGCTTTGCTAGACTAACCGTCTTAGCAATCGATATTAGGTGTTTTAGAGCCACGGAAGTGCTGTATCTAATCGCTTGACCTAGGGTAGACGAGCAAATCCGTCGTAAGATTTCGGAAGTATACTTACGGAGGAATTGTGGGCGTAAACGACATTTGAGAGTATCATTCACTTCTTGCGCGGGCTGAGGCGAAAGCTACCGTTCGAGTACTGAAGTGAGTAAGTGTGTCGGATTTTGGTAGTAGACTACACGCAGCGTACGTTTTCCAAGTTCGAAAACCTAAAGTCGACAAAAAGTCGCTTTAGAAATCCTAGAAATTTCCTCAGTCTAAATCGGCCATAAACACTAGAAAATTTCCGATTGCCAAACACTTCGTTAATTGATTTACAACCTCGAAATAATTATTGCTTGCTAGTGTTCACTTAGATTAGATTTATTTATTTGGTTAGTTTAGCTTAGTTTAGTCTTGTTCGCTTTTTTATTTTCCCGCTTAGTTTGGTTTAGTCTAGTTTAATATAGTTTAGAGTCCTAGTTTCGAGTCCGTGAAAACCCCTATAAACATATATTCGTCTTAGGTTTATTTACTATACAGTGTCTAAGGTCTCGCAGAACAGTATTCCCTCCCTTTGGATCGATACCTTAAGTACAACAACACACATATGTGCACTTGCAGGCTTTAAGGTTTACAAATTTAAAACCTGAAGTTTCGGAGACGAATCCGATTCTCATCAGCAATGAACTACGAGACGGATTGATCCTTGCAAAGGATACGTAGGCAACCAATCTTCATAAAGGTCCAGATTGCCCCCCTCTTTAAAAAGAAGGGGGGGGGGGGAGTGGGTAAGTATGTATACACATACTCCCATCTTCTGTAAACGCGACTCATCTATCATACTTTTTAAGTTATCAATTTATGTTGCATTTGCACTTATCATGCTCGTCTGTTGTTGGCCACAATCCACCACGGATTGTGCTCATACATCCCCTTTGGATCCTAAATCCCATCATATACGGATCACAGTTCTCTTACAATCCACCACAGATTAAATCACGCTATATAAATTAAAGGCGGTTATATCCGGACCAGAGGAAGGAAAATATATACCTCGACCAAACCAATCATAATTTCACTATCAAGAGATGTAAATCGATGGGAGAAAACTAGGTTCAGGGTATTTCTCAGATAAACTAACTAACATGATTCAGATTTAGCACGGTTCTTGAACTCAAATCACTAAGATATAATTAACCAACTTCCGTTGCAAAAACTATCTAAATCTAAATCCTAGGAATTCCAAATTCCTTTGCGAATCCTAAAGTTTAAATCAGGGTTGATTTGTTCACAAAACAACTAAACCAAATTCCTTTGCGAATAGTTATTTTGCTCACCTAAGGTTCTATCAGGTAGTTAATCGCACTCTCGTGCCTAATCAATTATCCTAAGATCTAAGTTCCAGGTTCGTCAACATAGAATTAGCTTTGAACACAACCTAAGGCGAAGAACTAATTCAGATGGTGAATCCTAATCAACTAATCAATCTAGCATTCAGATAAAACCCTTATGAGAACCCTGAACCTAAAGTGGATCTACTCAGACATGGAGAATGAAAACAACATGATTGAATAGATCATCAAAGAAAACAATAGAATACATGAGTACAGAGTTGTCTTTCCAAAACCCAAAGTAGAGTCAAGAGTAATGAAAGCATAAAGAAAGCGTAGCCAACAAAGTGGCTGAAAAACCTAATTATAATGCTAAAACACGTTCTGGGGTTTTTTGTAATTATTAAAGTCTTTTGGACCAAGTTGCAGAGTTTTTAAAATTGTAAAATCACGTTTTTCTCGTCTGCAGTTGGTGTCGGTCGATACTGGACTGGTGTCGGTCAACACCAGTACACTGTGCTCGCTAGACTGGACTGTCTTCACGAAAACTGGCATAACTTTCGATCGCACCGTTGGAATGGCCTCAAACCACTTCCAAATGAAAGCTAATCCATTGATCTGCAGTGTGTCCAAATTTGAGCTCAAACCATCGGTGGGAATTTCTTCAACGAATGCCAAACTTCTGACGTCTCTGCATCTCCATATGCTCCAAAATGCTCCAGAATGCTTCAATATCTCCAATTAAGCTCCAAACGTACCTAAACCTGTAAAAGACTCCAAAAGACTCCAAATTACTATAAAGACTCCATAAGTAGGACCTATATCATGGTCTAAAAGGGATAAAATCCATGATATATCAACTCCCCCAGACTTAGCCTTTGCTTGCCCTCAAGCAAATAGAAGACTAAACCAGAGAAAGAGGTTTGAAAACATAGAGACTCACATGTTCTTGAAACGTTGCAATGACCCTTTTCCCAAGCACCCAAATGTCACCTAACCAGTTTTTGATCTAACCACCATGTACTTCTCCGTAGACATTCACAGCTTTCCAGACATTTCCAGACTACACACATTATTTCACAGCATTGTTCAATCAAGCCATCCTCGCCAGTTTAATCGCTGTGATTAATACCAAGAACCTTCTAGATTTTTTTCCATACAATATCATGACAAGGAACCACCATTTTTCACACTTTCTGGTATTATTTCTCTCCCCCAGACTTATTTCTTATTATGTTCTTTCTTTTGTTTTTAGCTTTATATATACACATCAAGGTATGAGACGCGAGTATTGATGGTGTTAGCCACCGAATCCCCGGTACTTCCCTCTCAACGTATCAAAGGTGTAGGCGAATAGTGGCATCATAGGAAAATCCTAGCCTCGCTTCCAATCCTTTGTGTGATCATTCCTCACCAAGTAGAATAATGGGATCGTTGGAAATTTTCCTAACTCTCTACTCAGAAGAAAATCATTTCATCTTTTAATGCATCTTATTAATTAACTTGTAACAGGGAGAGAAATACCATTACTTTAAACACATGGGTTCCTTTGTCAGATAAGAATGATGAATCAAGCTCTATGGGTACTAACCACATTGATGAAGTGCAAAAATTTGGCTCAGGCTTTAAAGAACTTTGCTGGATACATGAGTGTCTTCTAGTTAACTGGTCATCCTTTAGATTTTTCATTAGTCGATCTAGAACTGATTCTGTAACAATGGTCACTTAAAAGCAAGGTTGGATCAATAGATTCAAGAAGAAGATCACAGTCGCCAACAAAGTTTTGACTCAATAAAACAACGAATGACTCAAAAACGACTGACTCTAAGAAAAACAAAAACAATGTCAGCGACTACCTCCCCCAGACTTGAACAACACTGTCCCCAGTGTTATATAGCCTAGAGTTGGTGAAAAAAAAACAAAAGAATCTAATGGACTTGGGAAAAACAAAAAGTTACCGTACTGGAACATCGAGTATCGACCGACACACGACCTGGTATCGATCGATATTACATTGACGCTAGACCCTGAGTCAACGAGAGACTCATTGAATTCAACTCCAGATATGGAGCATGGAACCGAGAATTTCCTTGGGTGTCTTCCCTCTGGGTCAACTGCCTCAGCGGTAGTGACTTGCGTCTTGCCTCGATAAAGAGTGCCTTAATTTCTTCATCAGTTTCTCTGCAATCTCAGAAGTGACTTAGCAGAGGGCGGCACTCTAGAGCTTCTTCAAAAGTCAGCGTGTGGGGAATCCTTTGTACCATCTTCTCAAAGCCAAGCAGCTGCTTTGGAGAAATGGGATCTTTGAGATGTCTAGGTAGATCAGGAAATGGCATCTTAGGCCTGTAAACCCTTTCTTCAATCAAATCAGGTGTCTTCACAATTTCTGGTTTGGTCTGCGAGTGGTATCGACCGACACCAGGTAGGGTATCGATCGATAATCAGGGTTCTGAAACGTCTCAAGAAAGGATTTGGACTGGTGTCGATCGATACTCGGTGGTATCTATCGATGCTTTCGCTCTGCAATTGTCGCTGGCAGAACTTTGGACGTGTGTTGATCGATACAAGGGAGTATTAGTCGACACAGGAGTTGTGTTCGAAATCTCATCGTTATCCACGGCCAAACTGAGGATAATCTCTGCTATTTGAGTTTCCAGCATCTTCTGATGAATACTGAGAGACTCAATTTTTCCATTCAGATATGTGTACATAGCGTCCATCTTCCCATTGAGGTCTACTGTCATATTCTGCTGTCCCTGAAGAATCTGTTCAAGCATAAACTCAAACTTGCTCTCAGAAGTTCTGGGTGGTGTGGGTGGGCGTTGATACATGTGGATCGATACCTCAAGTACTACAATGCACATATGTACACTTGCAGGCTTTTAGGTTTATAAATTTAAAATCGAGAGTTTGGATCAACAATATATACGCATCACACAAATGAAGAAAATATCAAATCGACGAGTTCGACGTACAAAAGGATCCCCTTTGATGCACACTCGACCCTTGCTCATAAAATATGTGGTGGAGACTCAATTGAAGCTAAGGTGAAGCTTAAATGGCCCTCAAGACTCTTCCCTAAGGACTCTTCACAAGAAAGATGAAGTAGAGATGAGAAACATGACGAACCGAGAAAATCCGCCCGAGATCCCTCCACCGCGTTCGTGTGCTCTCCACCCGCGGCCAACCCTTCTTCCACCGCGGGCGCGCATCACCAACCAGCGGACAAACCTCAATTGGTCGTGGTCTCACCTCCTCCACCTGCGGCCAGCCCATGTTCATCTCAGCTTTGACCTAATGCTTCCCGATCATACTTCTTCGAGTGAGCTTCCTTCTCCATCAACACTCAAGCTCCAACCAAGACCCCAACTGATCTAGAGCCTTCCATCTATGCATCGTGCAACATGGCTCTACCACCCGAGAATACCAAAGAAGAAGAATCATACTCCAAGGAAGCTCCAAGTCTGATTTTCCATTGTGATCCCAGAGAAGATCACCATCTAAAACATGATGACAGAAATCTCGAGTGGGAATGGCGTTATATGCTTTATACGAAGGATTACAGGGTTATATCAAAGGAAACTTGTTTTCGGCCAATAACTTTCTTCGACTAAGCTCACCTCGGTACCAACGTCGAGTTAAACGACTTTAAACAAAAGCGCTCAATGGGAGGCAACCCATTTTAGGTACGTTTTTATTTTTAATATTTTTTTTCTTTTTCTATTAAAGTTTTCTTTTTCCTAGTTTCAACTTTATAAAAAAATCAAAAAACCCAAAAAAATCAAAAAACCGCAAAGACAAAAAGAAGAAATCACGGTTCATAACTACTCGGTCAAGCCCAAACCGCGAGGAAACACTTGACTGCAAAAGAGGCTCGACCGCGGGTGCAACACCTCGACCCGCGGCGAACCAGCCTTCGTTGTCGCGTCCCACTTACCCGCGGCGAAGCTCCCTTTGGTGGCGGTCACGCACCTCCGACCCGCGGCCAACTCCCTATCGATCACGAACGATTCCCTTCGATCTGTGATCGATCCCAATCCATTCCCAATCACCCCCACACCCATCACCACAACACCATCTACTAGCCCCCATTCACCACCATTCCATTCCCACATCCATTCCCCAACACTTCCAGGTAAGTTTTCTTTTTCCCTATACTTTTTCAATTATTACATACATATATTTCTCGTCCTTGCTTGATTTATTTCACATTGGGGACATTGTGATTTAAGTCTGGGGGAGGATTTCATCCCTTACTAATCACATTTTCTTTCATGAGTCTTTGCATTTTCCATTTTCAAGCTTTCTTTTAAAATTTTCAAGTTTTTTTCAATAAGTGTACGAATACGTTTTGAAGGAATGATGAATGACCAGCTCATCTTTAGTTGGTATCCCACCCGAAACTTAACCATTGTTCAAACCTCATGAAACTCTCTTTGTGTCTTATGTGCATATATGTGCAAAAACTCCGAAGAGAGAGGAACGACACAATTTTCAGTCACTAAAGACGGAGACTATACGCTATCAGTGGAGGTGAATTCAACAAAGATGTGAGCATGCTTATGCCTTGGAAAACCTCAAAAACATGGTAAATTTTTGTGCCCCTAAGACTCTATATCATAAAGGCGTTTCCCCTTTCAAAAAAAAAAAATCGAAAATAATCGAAAGAGAAAGGAAACAAAAGTCTAAAAAGAGTCTAGGTTGGTCGAAATACTTATGAGGCATACATAGTTCATTTGTGAGAAGTCTGTCATTCCAAGCCCACATAAAATTCTAAGTCTGGGGAGTGTTTTCTAATTGCTTGAACTAGAATGCAACGAGCAATTTCACTATAAGAGACGAAAGCTACTTATAGATTATTGTGAGCGATAACGAATTCTAAACGAAATAATGCGTTACCTCCTTCGCGGCCAGAGACGAAAGCTACTGGTCGAGTTGGTCGGTAACAGTTGGTTAGGATCACGATAGTGACCTATTCATACATTCGTGATTCGTGTTCAAGAATTTTCATAGTTGGTTACCTTTATCATTTATTTTTACATCGTTTCAGCCATGAATCCCTGCGAATACCCTTAAGCCCAGCGTTTAGTTAAATTGATTACAACCTCGTCTATTCTATCTTCTAGTTTAGATTCTAGTGATACAAAAAACCAACTCCTAAATTATTTGCGTTCCAATTCGATTTAAGTATCTGATTGCTTCGTACCGAAACAACAAAATCTCTGTGGTTCAATCCCTAAGTACTACAACTCACATATGTGCACTTGCATACATTTAGGGTTATAAATATAAAACCTGAAGCATAGCCACAATATGATCTTGCACACTTTGCTCGGAAAATCTCTGATAATTCTGAAATCAACCTTATTGGAGATGTAGACCTTCTCCGAGTTAGGGACTCTTCAGATTTCCAGAAGATTAAGAAGGTACTTTGGGTTAACCTCGACACCATATTCTGCACATATGATCAAGATCCTTATCTGATGACGAAGTTCTCGAGGCGTAACCTGTCTCAATGCAATCCCGTGTGTCCAGAGATATCGCATAATAAGATTCGGTACGGGGAACCACAATAAATACAAGGAGAAGAAGCCCTAGTAGACGGTAAATCAGTCTAAATGAGGTACATTAGGACGATCGGACGGACCAGGAATGACGAATTCAACCTCCTCAGATATTTCGAAGCATCGCCTTAGCTCGGCAAGAGACTTCTCGTTGGAAAGAGTAGAACATGGAAGAGTTTTTTTTCCTTTTTCCTCGGACATTTGGACTTCGGTTTGCTTGAAGGACCTGCCTCTTGACCCGACATCGTTCGCTCTAAGCCTTCGATGAATTTGAGTAGATATGCTGATAAACCCACCTCGGGAGAGTGTATCTCCTCGGGAAACTCACTCACATTGGGGTCGGCAGACGTAGCCAAAGGAGGACCGCTTTGGGAGATTTATTCATCTCGTCGTCGTTCACGGAGTCACGACCGAGCCGCACAGAAGAATCTTTTAAACAGTCGAACCGAATGGTTTGCATCTCGGCATTGTTCCGGGCCAAGGATGATTTAATTTTGTTCATATGTTCTTTATGGGATCTGCTTGGTCCCGTTGGCTCATCGTATTGATTTTGATTAGCCTGTCTCAGGTCGTCAGCACGCTGCATCTGTTCCCACCCAAAGAAGATTTTCTTCCTCCTCTGTCCAATTGTTACCGAGTCGACTTGATCTAGGGATGTTCCCGACAACTCTTTCTCCCTCCAGTGCCGAGGCGAGTTCGCCGCATGTTATACGACTCGGAGTGTTGCTTCTTCCACCTCAGATCTCTCCATGATTGGTCGTCGCAAATGTTATTCCGAGGCCAGATCATGCGCGTTCGTTGGTTTGTTGGTCCGTTTCACAATCCGACGGAAGTAGATTGGGTAGGAGTGGCCTTGTTGCTATCGGGGTCACCTCGTCGGATTGGTTCAGCGGTGGTAATCCTCCTGCGTTCAACGAGGTACCTGCGGGTGTTGAGAAACCGAGGACCGTCGGGTGGAGGCCAAACCTCCTCATCGGCATTCTTGGTGGATTCATCGCCGAGCCGTGGCATCCGGTGTGTAGATCTCTGGTTCGGTTCTCCAATGCCAGCGTTTCAACCCTCTCTGATAGGGTTTTGTTCAGCTTATCTTGCTCCTCCGTCTTCTACAGCAGCGCGGCGAGCATGTTCTTTAGCTCGGCTAAGGGCTCCGAGGCGGTTTATGTTGTTGCACGGGGTCCCGATGGTATAGACTCTTCATATCGGAGGATTTTCGCCGTTGTTGTTCGTGTTGTCACCGCTTCTTTGCTGATCGTCGGCCATCTCTTTAGATCTCATTCTTGGTGATTTTCGTGAGTAAGAAAACTTCTAAGTCCCCACAGACGGCGCCAAATTGTGCGAGCCAAAACATGCTCAATTAAATTCTTGAAAAGGAATTTAGATGTAACATAAGTTTATGAGATTAAATACACGAGAACAAAGATCCATATATGGTTTTTATTGCTGTTTCGTAAGCTTTCAAGTATATATATTATTTTTGCTAAGAGTCTTTGCTAGGGTTTCGACTTGGGTGTTACAAACGATTTTGACTACTATTTATACATGTTTTTGCGGATGAATATCTCAGAGTAGATCATAAATCTTTCCTTTTTCCTTTGTGGTTGATGACTAAAGAACTCGTCAAGGGTTTCATGTCGACTGATCATGTATTGGGTCAACTAGCTCTACCCATGCCGATTGATACCGTCTGGCTGAGTCGGTCCTGCAAGGGAAGGGGCTCCCATGGCTCAGTCGTTGAGACCGTCCGGCTGAGCATGGCATAGCACTTCTTTGTAGTTGTGTGATGACCTATGAGAGTGGGATGCTTGATAGGTCAAGATGGCTGACGAGCCGAATGTGCTGGGAGAAGTGGCACGAGGGATCCCGTAAGACACTAAGGATGGTTATATCCTAGGCCGCGTTTTGGCGATGTTTTTGGGATGTAGTCCCATATGTGCTTTGCGTGCTATGTTTGCGTGTGTCGTAAGTTATAGGACTATTGCTTGCTTGGTCGTTTTAGCCTTAGTCTGAGCGTTGTTGAAGTTTAGGCGTGGCAAGTTTATGTTGCGTTCATTCTCACTAGGTAATCTAAATTACTCATCCCCTTCCCATGTGTTTCCCCTTTTTCTTTTCTCTATGCAGGTGTGTTAAGACAAGCGTTTAAATTCAAATGAGTTGGCGGGAATTTCAGTTACAAATCATTTTGGGCCAGGCCAGAAGGTCAACACGCTGACTTAGCATGTGTGGCGGGTCGGGTGTTACAGACAATATAAAAAGAAACCCGATGAAAGCAATCAAGAAACGAGAATCATAAATCACCTTCATCAGAGTCGTCAAGAATCCCCTCACAGAAATTAAAATCAACATCCCAATAAACAACAGGGAAATATACTGCAAAGTTGCATAATCCAGCAAACCAGACGCAGAGAATTTGAAAAGTCAGCAACTATTTCACTAGGCCCTAAGAATGCTCTAATCTCTTTAACCAGCGACCTTTGCATCCCAAAAAAATCCCACAAAAAGTGAGTTATAAATGAAAGAGAAATGCTTAAGGTTTTCAATTCGGCAAAGAAAAACATTACGAAGAAGAAAAAACGTCCAATATATATTGAATTTCGTCAGCTTAACTACACCATTATCAGAGATAGCAAACGCAAACCTGTGAGAGCAATGCAGCATCTACTCCTATATCAAACCACCGCAAAAATATGTTGGTCATCATTGTTGTAACATCCCGATTTCTGGTATATGCGAAGAGACTTATAAAAATTGATTTGGCTATCTATGTCACCAAAATGCAGGCCCGGCACAGGATTGTTGGGGTCTTTGGGCAAAAAAAAATTTTGGGCCAAAACTTTTTTTGGGCCCTTAAACAAAAAAAAAAAAACAAATTTGGGCTTAAGTTTTCTTTTTTAACATATTTTTTTAAAAAAATTGTTTATATTTTTAAAGAAAATTTAGTTATAGATTTTAAGGGCCCTTAGGCAAAATTTTATTTTTTTGGGCTCTAAAACATAAATTTTATTTTTTTGGGCTCTAAATCATCATTGTTGTAACATCCCGATTTCTGGTAGATGCGAAGAGACTTATAAAAAATTGATTTGGCTATCTATGTCACCAAAGTACAGGCCCGGCACAAGACTGTTGGGGTCTTTGGGCAAAAAATAATTTTGGGCCATATTTTTTTTTGGACGCTTAAACAAAAAAAAACAAATTTAGGCTTAAGTTTTCATTTTTTACATATTTTTTTTTTAAATTGTTTATATTTTTAAAGAAAATTTAGTTATAGATTTTGGGGGCCCTTAGGCAAAATTTTATTTTTTTTGGCTCTAAAACAAAAAAAATTAAAAAAAATTGGGCCCCTAAATAAAAAATCTGTTTTTTTTAAACACAAATTTTTAAAAAATCTAGTTATAGAAATAAAATATATATTTAAATTTTTTTTTGGGTTAAAGTTAATCTTGTTTTATATATGTCTTTTTAAAAAATATATATATATATATATATCAAAACTATTTTTTTTTGGGTTAAAGTCGCACTGCTCGCACTTGTAGTTAAGTCGGACATGCCAAAGTGTACTTATCTTTTCGGTCACTTGTCCAGAGAGAACTCCATAGTTAAGCGGGTTTGAGTTGGAATAATTTTAGGATGGATGACCTACTCGGATGTGATTCGCGGTACCGTGCGAGTGAGGACAAAACATGGAAAAAGATCACATGATGATTTGTAGGGTCACTAAACAAGTCTTGCTAGCCTCCCGGACTAGCACACCGGCCGCCAGACAAGAGTAGGCCCACGGGCCGAGAGAGGATGTGGAGCCCACAGGTAAGGGCGGTCGGGACGTTATAATCGTGACATCATCTTTTGTACCGGCCTGTAAACAAACTGATTACTGGCAATTTCAAGTAGTAAGACTGTAAGAGGCACACATACTGATTTAATAAAAGACGGTAATTATGCATACTTGAAATAAAAACAAATGAATGAATGTGGGTACCTCCTTGAAGACAACGCTTTGTAGAGACTGCAAAAACAGAACAAAAACAAAAAGGAGAAACTAGAGTTAGTTGTTTACAGTTACAATAGGGAGAAGACTTCAACGAAAAATAAGGCAACTTCTTGAATTTGATATGTGCCTCAAATAATCTATTATTAACAAACCCAGCATTAATCCTCGAGAATGTCTGGCAACTTCTTGAATTTGGAATGTCAGCAGCAGCAGGTGCACGCACATGAGCTCGTCGTCTAGTCGCAGGTGTTCGAATCAACAGGTGCGGAGGAGGCTCGAAACGAAGCTGAGAAGGATCCTCGAGAATGTATGTCAGCTCGTCGTTAGGGAGCGACACCAGAAAATCTCCAGCAGATGTAGTGAAGAACCAACGCCTCTCGGGCTTCAACCACTTAAGGTTCTTCAAATGGCTCTCATCCATAAACCGACGCGTAGTGACTATCGAGCAGCTCGTAGTACTGATCCCGAGGTGCTGGAAGATAGGAGTTAGGAGACTACCAACTGTCTCTGTCTTTGTGCTCGTGCCTGTGAATGGTTTGGTCTTCAAGGAGACCAAATGATGCGCAAAGACAGCGCCAAGGTTGACCTCTGTAAGCTCAGGCCATGCAAAATCCTCCTCAGGAATAATGTCCCTGATAGCCAGACACAGAAGTAAAAGCTCGTACACCCTCATCTTGTTCGGTTCCATCTTGCACAAGAGAGTGGTGCTCAAGATCCTAACCAAATAGCGCAGGACCGGGTGTCGTATATCCATGTGAGTGGACTCCTTAGAGTAATAAGCACCATTCCCGAAATGCTCCCAAAATGTCTGCATGTCAGGATGCTGCGCGGGAAGAGTAACCCTCCTGCAATCCCACGGAAAACCGTAGATGTCACAGAGATCAGGGAGTGGTAACCTGTACCTCACTCCACAAGCAATGGAAGTCATAGTACCCTCCTGTGCATCCCGGAGAACCTCGTCCTGGTAGTAAACGCGAACTGTCTCCATGAACTGACGAACCAAGTCCGGGTAAAGATCATACTGCTGAGTGGCCATCTGACCAAGACCAATCTTCGCAAGCAGACGGGCCAGCTCTGTGTCAAGTTCCAAGCGACGCATGGAGATCCCGTCAACAAACCGAGTATGTTCTATAACAACTCTCAACCACGCGTTATAGTGCAGCGTGTCATAAGCATCCCATTCCTCCAAGATGGGTCTGTAGGTGCAGTCATCACCTAGCGCAACTTCCTTCTCAGTCCCGTTCCAATCTCGACGACAAGGGATCCTGGCCTTCTCGTTCAGCTTAGACCAAGGACGTCTGCGTGGGGCTACGGGAACATTCAGAGCAGATGGATTAGAGCTCTATGCATCTGAAGTTCTTGCTCTCTTTGGCATAGATGTCATCTTTGCTGATTGAAGAAACAAATGCTAGAAAGAGATAGAGGATGAAAATCCAATGAATCTAGGCACTTGAATCACCAAAATCGGTGAAGAAACGAGAGATATGCGATTTGAGAGGAAGAAGGACGCGGTATCGATCGATGGAGAAGAAAGAAGAGAAAGAAAAAACCTGAGGGTTTTAAAAGAAAACTTACATGTCCGCATGGTGTCGATCGACACCGCATAGTATCGGTCGACACTCGTTGCCCAATTCCTGCTCTTGCTCCGCGACTGTGGTATCGATCGACACAGACTGGTGTCGATCGATACTCCTTCTCTTAATTGCTTCACGTTAAGACACAAGACACAAAACCAAAAATAAAAACAAAAATAAAAGACTTATGTAAAGACTCACCAGTGGGTTGCCTCCCACCAAGCGCTTGTTTTACGTCACGAGCTTGACTTTACGGACGATCAGTCAGGAGAAGAATGAGAACTTGCGCCGAAACAAGCTCCACAATTAGACATCGCCAGCTTCAGATTTCTGCTCATCATGCTCTCCACAGACTCCTGCCCTTTCTCTTTCAGCTCTGAAGTGAGAACAACTCTAGCCTTAGAGAATGGTTTCGAAGTTCCCTTGCACTTCACCTTATATTCAATTGAGTCTCCATTGCACTTCTGAGGGGTTAAAGTCACATGGGGAACAATTTTTACTCCTTTGCTCTTCACCTTCTTCTTTGCCTTAGCTGTTTTGACGTCTTTCTTGGTGATGACAGAAGGACTATTGAGAAGGTCTATGACAGTTGGCTCGTCAGGAGTCTCTTCCAAAAGATCAACTACCAACGTCTCTCTTGTAACAATGTTGATGCAAGAGATATGTGTGGGAGTTCCACTAGTAGGAATGGCTTTGTACACCTCCTTGTCAATGTATGTGAACGAGATTCTCTCGCTGGGTGTCTCCATAATGGCACCAACCGTAGCCATGAACGGTCTTCCAAGAATTAACTGCGTAGTAGATCTTGCTGTGACCAGAGAATCTCCTACTGTGACCATCAAGTAAGGGATTGTACCGTATGGAAGTGAGGTGGAACAATTCGCGAACGTGATAGGTGTCTTGGGAGATCGAATATCAGCTCCCAATCTCTCTGCAATTGCCCTTGACATGACATTGACGCTAGCCCCTGAATCAACCAGAGATTCTTTGAATTCAACTCCAGATATAGAGCATGGAACAGAGAATATTCATGGGTCTTTCCTCTTGGTCAACTGCCGCAGCGGTAGTGACTTACTTCTTGCCTTGATAAAGAGTACTTCGATCTCTTCCAGAGTTTCTCTGCAATCTCGGAAGTGACTCAGCAGAGGGCAGTACTCTAGAGCTTCTTCAAAAGTCAGTGTGTGGAGAATCTTTCGTACCATCTTCTCAAAGCCAAGCAGCTGCTTTGGAGAAATGAGGTCTCTGAGGTGTCTGGGTGGCATGGGGTATGGCACCTTAGGCTTGTAGACATGTTCCTTTGTTATCTGCGGCTTCTTCGCAATTTCTGGGTCAACCCGCGAGGGGTCTCGATCGATACCAGATGAGTGTCGATCGATACTGGGCTTCTGCGTTGCTATTCCAGATGAGTGTCGATCGACACAGAGTGGGTGTCGGTCGATACTATTGGCGTCGAATACAAACACAGCCATTTCAGGCTCAAAATCATCAAATTCACCGAATTTTTCTCATTCATATAATTTTCTATCACTGAAATGACCTCTTTAGTACCTCTTATAGTGATTACATTGACGTGTTCATTTTGTGGATGAACCATCTTTCCCTTGACTGCAGTTTGAGCTACCTGAGTTTCCAGCATCTTCTGATGAATACTGAGAGATTCAATTTTCCCATTCAGGTCTGTGTACATAGCATCCAATTTCCCATTGAAGTTCATTATCATCTTCTCCTGCCCTTGAACCAGCTGTTCAAACATAGCCTCAATCTTTCTCTCAGGAGTCTTAGCAGGTATAGGTTGATAAGATGAACTCTCATAGATCCTTGTGTAGCCACTGCTCTGGAAAGGTTTATGGACAAACTGATTCGACCCAAAACCAGCTCCACCAATGTAGTTAACATCCTCCACTTCATCTTCAGCAGCAAAGTGGACCGCCTTTTGGGTCTTTCCCATCAACAGATTGTGCATTGAATCCAACTTAGCATTCACCTCTGCGATTCGACTGCTATCCAAGTTACCAGCTTGCTTCTTGCGCTCCATGTATGCATTCTTGGTACTATTGCTAGAAGCCAAGTTCTCAATCAGCACATAACCATCGTCGAGATACCTTGTGTTGAAATTCCCATTACTTGCAGCATCTAAGGACATTTGATACCTCCAATGGATTCCTCTGTAGAAAGTACCCAGCAGCTGAACCTGAGTGAAACCATGGTGCAGACAATCTCTCTGATATGACCTGAAACGAATCCAAGCAGCCTTGAGTGCCTCAGTCGGTCCTTGAGAAAACTGAGAAATCTTGTTCCTGAGCTCTTCAGATCTCGCATCATCATAGAAATTATTCAGGAACGCATTCTTCGTCTCATCCCATGTAGTTAGAGAACCAGGAGACAACTGTTTCAGCCAATAAGCTGCATCCCCACCAAGAGAGTATGGGAAAAGCTTACAGAAGAGGTAATCATAGGATACTCCATGGCACTTGATGCTTATAACCAAATCCTCAAACCTTTCAATGTGATCCATAGGGTGTTCATGAGAAAGACCATGAAAAAGATGCTGACCCACAAGAGTGTAGTATGCGGGTTTCAGCTCAAAGTCATTCCTCTGAAATGGTGGAGGGCGAATCGCTGATCGATTGGCATAAAACTGATCAGGCCTGTTGTATTCACCAATCGTCCTACCGCGATTAATCACAGTGTTTCCTGCATTCACAGCAATTGCAGGGACAATGATATTTCCATCTTCATCAAGTCGCGACCCTCTCTCATTGCACAATTGACTCTCTTGGTCTCTCAAAGCTCCGACAGCATCCTGAATCAGAATCATTGGATTGTTCATCTCTGCTAGTTTCTTTGCTTTCTTGTTTGCACGTTCCAAATTTGCTAGCTGCTCGTTTGACAGGTCAACTAGCGGAGTGTTCTTGTTCTTTCTGGTTTCACGAAGAGGCATGCACCTGAAACACAAAAGTCAAGAACGTAAGTAACCGAAATTCACGACAGGTATCGACCGATACCACTAGGGTGTCGATCGATACTCAACGATTTAGACGAAATTCTTAGCTAAAATCTAATGGCAAAATTGAGTCCCCGACAACGGCGCCAAATTTGATATGCTCAAATTAATACACTATAAGTACTAAAGCAGTTGTTGTACCACAAGGACTCCAGAAATCACACAATAGATCAGATATATTCGAATTAAGCTAAACCAAAAGATGTAATTGAAAGCAACACGTAAATTAAACAAGTTG
Organism: Eutrema japonicum; assembly: GCA_030161315.1. Taxonomy (NCBI): domain Eukaryota; kingdom Viridiplantae; phylum Streptophyta; class Magnoliopsida; order Brassicales; family Brassicaceae; genus Eutrema; species Eutrema japonicum. The sequence goes on along the minus strand of BSQW01000006.1, from coordinate 24,550,818 downwards.
TAAATTCGATTGGGAGAAAGATAGGCTCAGTGTATTTCTCAGGAATTCAATGAATGCATATAAACTAACATGATTCAGATTTAGCGCGGTACTTAAACTCAAATCACTAAAGTATAGCTAACCAACTCTCGTTGCTAAAACTATCTAAGTCTAAATCCTAGATTCCAAATCTCTTTGCGAATCCTAAAGTCTAAACCAACTTTTAGTTCAAGTTTGATTTGTTCACAAAACAACTAAACCAAATCTCTTTGTGAATAGTTATTTTGCTCACCCTAAGTTCTATCAGGTAATGAATTGCACTCTCGTGCCTAATCAATTATCCTAAGATCTAAGTTCTAGGTAGCTAATCTAAAACAAGCTTTGAACACAACCTAAGGTGAAGAACTAATTCAGATGGTGAATCCTAATCAACTAATCAACCTAGCATTCAGAGAAAACCCTTATGAGAACCCTGAACCTAAAGTGGATCTACTCAGACATGGGGAATGAAAACAACATGATTGAATAGATCATCAAAGAAATCAATAAGAAACAGGAGTTTTGAGTTGTCTCTCCAAAAACCAAAGTAAAATCAAGCTTAGAATAAGACTTAGCCATCCAAGTGGTTGTAAATCCTCATAAATAACCTAAATCACGTTTTGGGGCATCTTGTAAATAATAAAGTCTTTTAGGCAATTCTGCAATTCTTCAACTCTTGGAAAAGTCGCGACTCATGTCTTGCTGCAGTGGGTATCGACCGATACTAGTCAGTATTGATCGATACCGAGGCTTCAAATCGGGTACTCATCTACACGAACGTCTGCTTTGCTCCAAAATGCTCCAGAAAGCTCCAATATCTCCAATTATGCTCCAAACGTGCTAAAACCTGTAAAAGACTCTAAAACACTACAAAATAGTAGAAAGACTCTATAAAACGGATTTATATCATGGCTTAAACGGGGTAAAAACCATGATATATCAATGGGGACAAAGGGTAACCTTGTCTTATACCACGTCTAGGGGAGATGTGACCGTGAGGAGATCCATTAATTAGAACATAAAAACTGACCGAAGAAACACATCGCATCATCCATTCTATCCATATCGGTGCAAATCCAATATGCTTCATTGTTTCCTCTAAAAATCTCCATTCAAGCCTATCACAGGCTTTAGTGATATCAGTTTTTACAGTCATATACGATCTTGCTTGCCTCTTTCTCGACTTCAGACTGTGGAACACTTCATGGGCAAGGATATATTGTCCGTAATCATTCTACCAGGTATAAAAGCTGCTTGATTTTCTGAGATAATTCCTGATAAGTGTCCCTTCAATCTATTGACCATAATCTTTGAGATGATTTTGTATGCAACATTACAGAGGGCGATTGGTCAGAAATCTTACATTGTTGTTGGTGGCTGGACTTTAGGGATGAGACACATATGGGTATGATTAAGATTTGGATCCAGATAACCTGTGTTAAAAAAACTGTTTCACCTCGCGGCAGATATCATCCTTAATATCATCCAAGAATTTTTGATAAAAATCTCATGTAAATCCGTCAAGCCCTGGTGCTCTTGTGGATCGATATCAAATACTACTATGTTGATCTCTTCTTCAAATATCTCACGTATCAGATAATTATTCATTTCCTCTGACACTATCCTTTGAAAATCTTCAAAGAATCATGATATAAAGTTGTCATCAACTAGTGTAGGCTTGAACAAGTCTGAGAAATATTTTACAGCCACCAATCCAATGTCTTGATCACCCTTTGTGATACTCCCCATCATTTAATATGGACATGATTTGGTTTCTTTCTCTTTTTGCTTTTGTGATTGTGTGGAAGTACCTTGTGTTTCGATCCCCTTCTTGTAACCAGGTTATTCTGCTTTTCTGTTTCCAAAAAAATTCTTCCTCAATGTAGACTTGATTCAGTTCTCTCCTAAGTTGAGCTCTTGCTGCTGGAGATAAACTACAAGTAGATATTGCCTTATCCAATTTTGCCCTGATCAAAGTGATCCTCTCTTCTGCATTGAGCCGATGTCTTCTCTTCCACTTAGATATTTTCTTCTTGCAATTTTTCAGTTTCTCTAACAGAGGAGTATTCATATAATTATTCTCATCTGTACCATTCCATCCTTGCAAGACATGATTTCTAAATCCCTCTTTGTTTGTCAGTCTATTATCATAATGAAAAAACCTCTTCGCTCCTCAACTGTATTTGAAATATAAGTGATTAGAGGCATGTGATCAGACTCAACAAATTCCAGAAATTATGTCTCTGAACTGGGAAACATTGTGTGCCATTCATTATTAACCATGGTGCGATCTAAACAGCATAAAACATGATGAGATCCTCTCTGTCCAGTCCATGAGAATCGATCACCACTGAATTTCAAATATGTCAGTTCACAATTTCTGGCCAGTCGCTTGAAATCCTGAAAAGATCTTTCAGGTCGAGTCCTTCCTCCTTTCTTCTCACTATTATATAGTAACTCATTGAAATCTCCAAGTAAAAACCAATGTTGATTCATTCTGCTAGATCCAATTCTATCAATTCGTTCCCAGGTATGGTTTATAAGCCTCATATTTGGGTTCCCATAAACAAAAGAGAAGTAGAAAACGCTTTCATTGATTCTAACTTTACAATCAATGATATTAGGGGATTGAGACTAAACTGCTAAATCAACACATTGCTTCCAGAAAATAACTAAACCACCACTAAGACATATTGGTGAACCTGAAACATAATTAAGAAAACCCATCTGACAACCCACATCTCGAACATAATCATCTTGCTGCTTGGTTTCTGATAGGCATATGATATCTGAGATATATTTTTGGTTTATCTCCTTTAGGCGTCGAACTGTCAAGTCAATGACTAGACCTTGACAGTTCCAGCAGGTTGTCCTCATGGAGGAGGAGGTGGTTCAGGGCCCACCGCGCCTCCAACGGTACCAAAGGTGGAGTCAACCTCCTGCTGATCACTCTTATCTCCAAATCGACGAATTGTTACCTTGTTAACATTTCTGTCTGATTTGCATCTGAAAGCGTCCTTTTACACTGACCATTGTTGCTCATATGATCATCACTCACTATCTGCATCAGCGTAGATCCCTCTAGATCAAAGTTGTTGTGCAGTGCTTCACGCACACCAATAAAGAGTTCACCTGCTATTAGAAAAAATCAGAACATGTTTAGTACACTCATCTCATACTCATCTATGTCTTGCTTTGGGAGATCTTAATCCAAACCAAATTCCCATGCAGCTTCCAAAGCAAAAACTTCATCGGCAGTTAATAAATCTTCTTCTTCCTCCTCTTCTTTATCTTCACTTAACTCATGTTGCATATCATCCCCATTCTGGTTATTTTCCTGATTGATCCCATTGTTTTGGTCCTCTTCATGAATTTCATCTTCATTCAACTCCCGGATTTGGACTCCACGGTTTTGTCGTTGAAGAAGATGTAGGTTTCCATCGTCATCATCACCATCCGAATGATGGTCATCTCCTCGTTTTGAATTAGACAGGCTCCAAATTCATGAGTGAGCATTCCACATACCTCACAGAAACCCCGAAGTCGCTCATAACGGAAGCGTAGCAAAGTATTTGCTCTTGGTGTGAACTGAAAATTTCGCTGAAAACGAAGTGGTTGGGTGACATCCCAGTTCAAACGCACTCGCACATACTCCACTCTTGCAGCAGCTTCAACATTGTAATCAATATCCATCAACATCGCCATGGAACTTCCAATGTGTGCAATCACGTCCTGGTTCATGTATTGGAGAGGAATGCCACATATTTGTATCCAGAAAGGGATAAAATCAAGTATCGTTGGATCCATCATAGGAGAGTAGCGTTGAAGGATGAGAATATGATCCGCAAAAGCCCAATCTCCTCTTCGAAGAACATTTTCCATCGTCTCCACTGTCGCAAAAACAAATTGGAAGCGGTTCCCTTCCACATTGCGACCATGAGCCAAACCGGCAAGAACACAACTGCGTGGTAAGGAGGCGATAATAGATCTGAGATTCTGCAGTCTTGGGACTGTTGGTCTTCCCATGATGATAAATTAATTCTCAAGAGCGGCTTGATTAACCACATCAAACGGAAGGGCAATCAGAGCATCATCAATGCCGACGTTGAGATCTTGAACCGCTTGCCGTAGATTATCAGCCATGACGAAAAGGATTTGGTAATATCGGGTTGGGAAATAGATTTGCTCTGAAAATTTGCGTTTTGTTTGTAAGAAAACCCAATCTTGGAATCAACATTTATACGCTCATTGAGTCGATAAAATCGCCAAAGCACTTGCATCACGATGAGTCATGGGACTCAAAGTGGAGATAACCACCAGATCGTGGGAAAATTGGACCCAATTTCCCATTTTTCCGGCCAAAGGAATAGTAACCATCACCAAATTGGTAAAGAACCGTCGAAAAAACTGTAATAAAATCGCAAATAAAATCGCCATTTTTTTATTTTTATTTTTTTTGTTTAGTGATAATAGATAATTTCGTATCAATTACTAAAACATACTCATGTCATTGCATATTTTAGGATGCATATTTGAGGATCAATCCAAAAGGGTTAAGTTTCAAAACACCAAGAATGCATAAAACTTCTTAAGTTGAGCAAAGCAAAGTTGTTTTGGTTTCAATTCTAGCAACTTATTTCAAATGTAAAGCAAACAAGTACCAAGACTAAACAAGCACTAAACAAGATTAAGAAATTGATAAAGGCAAGCCCTTGGATGAGCTTATGGACTTTGGGGACTTCTATGATTAACCTATGATGTCATTACACACAATCAAGCAATTTTCCTTAGCCTACAACACTTAATTAAACAAGACTAATCCACTCTCATTATTTTACTAATCAATTAATCAAGAACAAACTCTCATTTGTGAAAATTTAATTAGCAAGCATTAATCATAAATTCTAATAGCCATAATACTCTTTAACATCTACTCTTATAGGTTAAGCAAGCAAAATCTCATATCTTGTTATTTGTGGAATTACATCGAACACATTGTATGCATGAAATTCCCTATGATCTAGATTAATTTTCTCAAACCTAATCTAGCATTATGAACACTAAATAAGAGAAAAAATAAGTAATATAAGCCATAGACATCATAGATCAATCACGAAATCCCCTAATCTACCTCATCCATGAGCTATAAAAAGACATACTCACTAATCATGGTGAAACCCTCAAATCCGATAAGGAAGATGATTGATTCCATGATTAGAGAATAGAAAGATTAAAATAAAAGAGAGATTAGAGAGATTAAGAAGATTCAAATTTTAGATTTCATAAAAGTAAAGAGGTCTCTTGCAAACATCCAAGAACCTAAAAAGGAGAGATTTTTGCTAGAGAAAAAGAGATAGAATCAAGCATAGCTCTAAAAATTAGCTTTTGCAAATATTAAAATGGTCTTGGACGGACCGGGTCAACCCAAAACAAACCGGGTCTTGACCCGGTCGGGTCTGGTTCGTGAGCTTCCACACCGGACGGTGGTCCACCGGTGTTGCTGGGTGGTGTATATGGCCTTTGGTCGATATGCTTCACACCGGGTCGAGACAGGACGGTGTGGTCAGCCGGTATTTAACCTGCTTGTGTGTTGTCTAAGTACCAGATGAGACACACCGGATGGGCTAGGGGCGGTATGGAATGTCCTGAAGTTGGGATACATGTCGGTCTTCATCCGGTGTGGTTGGTCGACATTCGTCATGTCCGAGTGTTGACTAAGGACCGGACGGTGACACCGGTCGAGATCGATCTGGTGTGGACTGTCCTGAGGATATGCACCGGTCAGTTGCAAGCCGGTGTTGTGGACCGATGTTCCTGTCCAAGCATGGCTGCAGTACCGGGCAAGGAAACCAGACCACAATTGGTCGGTGTTGTGCGATGGTCTCGCGGCTAGACGGACGTATGCTTAGTGAAATCGCCATATCGTTTGAAATACTCATCCAAATGACCTGAAACTACCTCTAGACGACAGCTAACTCATTTTTCCATCAGTTTCATGAAGACATTAGGACCTAATTCGGATTACAAACCCTTCGCTTTTCCTCCAACACTCCAATCATCCCCAAAATATCGCCAAACACCTAGAAAACACTCCAAACGATGCAAAACTCACTAAGACCTAATGTAAACTAGCTAAACTCTAATTAAGACCAAAACACTAAGAAAAGCTATGATTATGCATGGATGTGATTCAAAACACTAAGTTAAATGCATGCTAAAAAGGGTAAAATATGAGAATATCAACTCCTCCAAACTTATTCCTTTGCTTGCCCTCAAGCAAACAAATAAGAACAAGAAGAGAGAGAGGTTTGAAGGTGGGAGATAAAATCCGAGAATATTAACAAAATAATTCAAATCAATGCCCTTCAGAGTACTTATATGATGCACAAAATACCTCTATTTCAAGATTTAGCCATACTCGTTGCTACACGAATTGGGTCTAAGGCTTAGCATCCTCAAGCATTCCCATCCTCAAACTCTTTAACATTTATTTAAGGGCAAATGGTGAATCATGCTTATACAAATCAAGTGAACTCATTTGGCTTAGGAAAAGGTTTCGAGATAAATGTGATCTCAATCATGCGGGTATTCCAATGCAAGGGATCTCTAACAAAAGAATGAACTTTGACAAAATGCTAAGAGTAAAGAACAACCGATGCATACAAGGATGACTTCCATCCACCTAATGCCCCAATATGAACTCCACTCCTATTTCTAAACCCATAAAGTTCAATCCTAAGCTACCCTTTGCTCAAGGCAATTCACCTTCTTATACCACTTCATTCCATCGCTTTTTCATTTCTTCTCACACTTAGGGGAATCTCTTCTTCTTCTTCAAATTCGGTTGGATTGGCTCCTCATCTTTTCTTTTCTTTTAGCTCTTCTTTTGGTTTCAAAACTTGTCTCCATTTCATCCTTTGGATGCCTTAGCCATTTTTGGCCCTTTTCTTTCCTTCACACTTAGAGACCTTTACATTTCAATACTAGAGCTATTCCACACTTTCATTTCAAACCAATCCAAAATTTTGCTTTCCCCTATCATTTTTCCCAATATTTTCCTTTCTCCACATTCTCTTTTACTTTTCAACAACACCTAAAACCCTAACCTATCTAACTTAGCCTATGTCTAGCTCATTGATTGTTTGAGCTAGTTCTACATGGAAGCTTCTCCTTGTCGTCCCAAACTCAACACTTTTTGCTAAGTTCATTCGAAATTAACCCTCACAACACACACAAGAAATGAAGGCTAGAAGGAATGCTTAGTGTAGGGTGTGGTAAACCGTTTCCAAGATGGTAATCGACTATTTGAGCTAACAAAAGAGTGGTAAAAAGGGATAAGATAACTCAAATATGTATATGGTATCTATGAGCTCACTCTTTAATGCATAATCACTTTCAAGTCAAGATTAGAGTTCAATAAATAGAGTTGAAATCAAATCAAAGAATGCTTCAACCAAGACGTAAACAATCAAAACGAGAGATCAAAGTATGGATCATCCTTAACTTCGTGATCGCTCAAATGCATCAAAGAACTCCTAACAAAGGCAGTAAATCAAGCTCTTAAGTTTATATTCTACATGGACATTTCTCCCAATGCAAGTGAGTGCAACCATATATGCTATGCATCTAGACTCAATTCTAATCATGCAAAATGCAACTAGATGACTTCTTTTTGTGTTGCAAAATTTCAAAAAAATTCAGTTTTTATTCGTTTTTCTATGCCATAAGTGAATGCATGATATGCATGAGACTCAAGAGATGCGAAATCGAAAATAAGAATAAACAACACAATGTGAATACCAGTACCTCCCCCAAATTTAAATCACACCATCCCGGTGTGAAATAAATTCAAGAGAGACACTACAAAAAACACTGTTTAAACAACAATTTTTTGCAACGATTTATTTTCGTTGCAAAACACCATCGCCTTAACGACGATTTTACAACGACTTTGAAAATCGTTGGTAAATTGCAACAAATATACATCGTCGGTAATTCGTCGCTAGTTAACGACGAATTACCGACGATGTATATTCGTTGCAATTTACCAACGATTTCCCGACGATTTTTGAGTTAGGTGAACACGTTTATTTTTCCGGGTGTACCGGTTTTTCACAATGAAACATATCGTCGTTATTTCGTCGGTAATTTTAATATTCGTTGCAAAATCGATGCTAAATTCGTAGGTAATTCGTTGGTAACAAAAATAAAAATCTATATATAGTGACCAACCTCATAATAAAAATTTCATATTCAGAAATATTTACTTCTCTCTGACCAACAAAAGATGTCAATATACGAAATTAGAAGATGGATGTATAATAGGATTGATTTGGAGGGATCGCTAACAAAGGAGTTCAGTGATGGGGTGGAGGGATTCATGAATTAAGCGGGAAGTATACAAAATATGATTACCACTGGTAAGATACTGTCCTTGTCCAAAATGCATGAATAGGAAATTTATCATTATCTCAAAGGTGTGGTCGCATATATTAAACATAAGGTTTATGCCGCATTACTATATATGGTATTATCATGGAGAGGGTCATGGAGGAAATACAGCTAGTAGTAGTAGCAATTATCAAGCATAGAATTTTGATGAGTCAAATAATTTTCATCCATTTGATTATCATGCTGAGCATAGCAGCATGGTCAAGATCATGATAGGATTCATGACATGGTTACAGATGTATTTCATGAAACCGTAAGTACATTTGCACCTGATCATCATGATGAGGAACCCAATCTAGATGCAAAAAGATTTTGTGATATGCTAGATGCTACAAATCAGCCACTTTACGATGGATGTAGAGAAGGACATTCTAAATTATCGTTGGCGGCTAGGATGATGACTATTATAACTTATCATAACTTAGATGAGGTTTGCATGGATGATTGGGCTGATTTGATTAATGAGTATTTGCCAGAGGTCAATTTAGCTGATGAAACTTACTATGAGATACAAAAGCTGGTTTATAATCTTGGGTTGCCTTCTGAGATGATAGATGTCTGTGTTGACAATTACATGCTTTTTTGGAAAGATGATGATAAGTTGCAGGAATTTCGATTTTACCATAAGCCAATATATAAGCCGCAAGGTACTGGTCGGAGTAAGGTACCGTTCCAACGGATGTGGTACCTTCCTATAATTGATAGGTTAAAATGAATGTATCACTCTGACAGGACATCTACATCGATGAGATGGCATACAGATCTTTTGCAGACATTTGGGGAGGTTACACATCGTTCAGATGCAAAAGCGTGAAAACACTTTAAGACAGTACACCCAAAATTTGCTAGAGAGAAACGAAATGTGTATCTTGGTCTTTGCACAAATGGATTTAGTCCATTTGGTATGTATGGTAGGAAATATTCTTTAGGGCCAATAATCCTAACGCCTTACAACCTTCCTCCAGATAGGGTCCTTGCAAAGGGAATTTTTATTGTTGAGTATTTTAGTATCTGGTCCGAAGCATCCGAAGCATTCCCTTGATGTGTTTTTGCAGCCTATGATAGAGGAATTGGAGCAGTTGTGGTTCGGACATATGATTTTGGAAGGAAATGTTTTTTTTACAATGCGTGTGGTGCTTATGTGGACAATAAGCGACTTCCCTGCTTACGAGATGTTATCAGGTTGGACTACGCATGAACGATTGTCTTGTCCATATCGTCTCAATCGGATATATGCATTTCAATTGAAACATGGTCAAAAAACAAGTTGGTTTGATTGTCACCGCTGATTTCTACCGACTCACCATCCATATCCGAGAAACAAGCGGTTGTTTATAAAGAACAAAGTTGTTCATGTTCCTCCTCCTGTTTATCTTTCCGGGGAAGATCTAGAAGCAGAAATTGATCATTATGGTGCACTAGAAAAAGTCAACCGTGGTGGAAATTGGCACACTCCAGCTAATATGCCTGATAGATATGGGGAGCATCACAATTGGCATAAGAAAATCATATTCTCGAAGCTTCCGTATTGGAAGGATCATTTGCTTAGACACAATCTGGATGTCATGCACATTGAAAAAAACGTTTTTGATAACATCATGCATACAATGTTGAACGTGCGTGGAAGGACTAAAGACAGCAGTAAGTCAAGACTAGACTTGCCTGATCTTTGTTGTCGAAATGAGTTACATATTACAAGCAATGGGAAAGCACAAGTTCCATATTTCGATTGGGTGCGGAACAAAAGTTAGCTTTGTTCAAATGGGCGACATCTGGTGTGAAGTTCTGGGATGGGTACGTATCTAATCTAGCTAAATGTGTTGAGAAATGGCAAAAGTTTTCCGGGATGAAGAGTCATGACTGTCACATAATTATGCAACGACTACTTCCTTTCGCATTTGCTAAAATTCTACCAGGAAATGTACACGAAGCAATTGCAGGTAAATTAAAATTAATCACATATGTAAACATTGATATAATTAATATAGATAAAATGGAAAATCAACATTATTACCTTATATATATATATGTGTTTGTCATTGTAGGCATTTTAGCGTTTTTTCGGGATCTTTGTACCCGCACTTTGTCAGAAGATGTTATTGCACAACTTGATGCTAGTATTCCTATTTTGTTGTGCAATTTGGAGAAAATATTTCCTCCAACCTTCTTTGATGTAATGGAACATCTACCTATCCATCTCCCTCACGAAGGAGAAGTTGGGGGACCTGTGCAGTATCGGTGGATATACCCATTCGAGCGATTCATGGGACATTTGAAGCGGAAGGCTAAAAATCTAGCCAAAGTTGAAGGCTCAATATTAGCAAGAAGTTTAACAAAAGAAACTTCTCACTTCATGGGATAATATTTCGCTCGAAGGCACACACACGGAAAATGGCAGCACAACGATATGATGATGGAGGTGTAGGACGAACATATGCTAATAAAGGTGTCCTTGACATCTTTTCTTGAATCTGTCGATTATGTGGAAGAGTGATGTCAGTTTGGTTTGCCAATGAAAAAGACAAGTGCACATATATATGGCTAAATTATATATCTATTTATGCTTTATAATAATTAAGATGTATCTTATGTGTAAATACTTTTGTATGCAGTGAATTTGTTAGACATGTATGAGAAGTCATTGAAGGCATCTCAGACGACGAAATCAACAAGCATAAAGATCAACACTTTGCCCCGTTGTTGAATACGCAAGTACGTAGAAATTATTTTTTAACTAATTAATTACTTGGACAATATAATACATATATTGAATTTGTTAATTAAAGATTTAGGTTCCATGAGCTAATCGAAGGCCCCATATCTAAGATAACGACTGCACCCATGTATTGCACACACAAATATATATTTCATACATTCAAATACGGCAATCAAAGAGCTACTGCCAACTACGGAGTATGTGTGCGGGGTGAAATAGATTTTTATGGATTGTTGCAAGACATAATTGAAGTTGAGTACCCCGGCTGCTTAGGTTTGAAATGCGTTCTCTTCAAATGCGACTGGTTCGATCCAACAGTTGATCAAGGGGTCCGTAAAAACTTTTTTGGGGCAGTAGACGTCAACCAATCACGACGTTATAATAAGTATGAACCATTTATCCTAGCATCACAAGTAAAACAAGTCAGCTTTGTTCCATGTCCTAGGATTTAGATTTGGAATTCCTAGGATTCAGACTTTAGGATTCGCAAAGAGATTTGGAATTCCTAGGATTTAGATTTATATAGTTTTCGCAACGAGAGTTGGTTAATTATATCTTAGTGATTTGAGTTCAAGAACCGCGCTAAATCTGAATCATCACTAGTTAGTTTATCTGCATTCATTGAATTCCTGAGAAATACCTTGAGCCTATCTTTCTCCCAATTGAATTTACAACTTGTTTAATTTACGCATTGCTTTTAATTACATCTTTTGGTTTAGCTTAATTCGAATCTATTTAATCTATTGTGTGATTTCTGTGATTCCTTGTGTTCGACCCCTACTATTGTTGCAACAACTGCTTAGTACTTTTAGGGTATTAATTTGAGCATATCAAATTTGGCGCCGTTGCCGGGGACTCAATTTCGCCATTAGATTTGAGCTTAGAATTTCGTCTAAATCGTTGAGTATCAATCGACACCCTAGTGGTATCGATCGATACCCGTCGTGAATTTCAGTTACTTACGTTCTTGACTTTTGTGTTTCAGGTGCATGCCTCTTCGAGAAACCAGAAGGAACAAGAACACTCCGCTAGTTGATCTGTCAAACGAGCAGCTAGCAAATTTGGAACGTGCAAACAAGAAAGCAAAGAAACCAGCAGAGATGAACAATCCAATAATTTTGATTCAGGATGCTGTTGGAGCTTTGAGAGATCAAGAGGGTCAATTGTACAATGAGAGAGGGCAGCGACTTGATGAAGCTGGAAATATCATTGTCCCTGCAATTGCTGTGAATGCAGGGAACGCTGTGATTAATCGCGGTAGAACGATTGGTGAATACAACAGGCTTGATCAGTTTTATGCCAATCGATCAGCGATTCGCCCTCCACCATTTCAGAGGAATGACTTTGAGCTGAAACCTACATACTACACTCTTGTGGGTCAGCATCTTTTTCATGGTCTTTCTCATGAACACCCTATGGATCACATTGAGAGGTTTGAGGATTTGGGTACAAGCATCAAGTGCCATGGAGTATCCTATGATTACCTTTTTTGCAAGCTCTTTCCATACTCTCTTGGTGGAGATGCCACTTACTGGCTGAAGCAGTTACCAGCTGGGTCACTAACTACTTGGGATGAGATCAAGACTGCGTTCCTTGATAACTTCTATGATGATGCGAGATCCGAATAGCTCAGGAACAAGATTTCTCAGTTTTCTCAGGGTCCGACAGAGGCACTCAAAGCTGCTTGGATTCGTTTCAGGTCGTATCAGAGAGACTGTCTGCACCATGGGTTCACTCAGGTTCAGCTGCTTGGTACTTTCTACAGAGGGATCGATTGGAGGTATCATATGTCCTTAGACGCTGCAAGTAATGGGAATTTTAACACAAGGTATCCCGACGATGCTTATGTGTTGATTGAGAACTTGGCATCTAGAAATAGTACCAAGAATGTAGACATGGAGCGCAAGAAGCAAGTTGGTAACTTGGATAGCAGTCGAATCGCAGAGGTGAATGCTAAGTTGGATTCAATGCATAATCTGTTGCTGGGAAATACCCAAAGAGCGGTCCACTTTGCTGCTGAAAATGAAGTGGAGGAGGTTAACTATATTGGTGGAGCTGGATTTGGGTCGAATCAGTTTGGGCAGAAACCTTTCCAGAGCAGTGGGTACACAAGGAACTATGAGAGTTCATCTTATCAACCTATACCTGTTAAGACTCCTGAGAGTAAGATTGAGGCTATGTTTGAACAGCTGGTTCAAGGGCAGGAGAAGATTACAGTGAATTTTGATGGTAAGATGGATGCTATGTAAAAAGATCTGAGTGGAAGGATCGAAGCTCTCGGTATTCATCAGAAGATGCTGGAAATTCAAGTAGCACAGACTGCAGCACCTGCCAAGGGAAAGATGGTTCATTCCCACAATGCACAAGTCAATGCAATCACCCTAGGAAGTGCTAGAGAGGTCACTGCGGTGGTAGAAAAGGGTTTGAATGCAGGAATTTTTGACGATCCTATAGAAGATGACGACGAGGATTTAGCAAATCCCAAGGTATCGACCGACACCAGTGAGCATCGATCGATGCCCGTCCAAATCCTTTCTCGAGAAGAGTCAGAACCACGAGTGTCGATCGATACCCTACATGGTATCGATCGATACCAATCGTAGACCAAGCCATAAATTTTGAAGAATCCGGAAGTGATCGAGGAACGTGTTTACAAGCCTAAGAAACTAGATCCTCGACCGCCTAAACACCTAAGAGATCCTATTTCTCCAAAGCAGCTACGTGGCTTTGAGAAGATGGTACGGAGGATTCCCCTCGCACTGACTTTTGAAGAAGCTCTAGAATACATGCCTCTGCTGAGTCACTTCCGAGATTGCAGAGAAACTGAGGAAGAAATTAAGGCACTTTTTATCGAGGCAAGACGAAAGTCACTACCGCTGAGGGAGTTGACCCAGAGGGCGGACTCAGAGAAATTCTCGGTTCCATGCTCCATCTCTGGAGTTGAATTCAGTGAGTCTCTCGTTGACTCAGGGTCTAGCGTCAATGTAATATCAAGGGAAATTGCTGAACGATTGAGGGCTGATATAAGACCCCCTACATCGCTTATCACGTTTGCGAACTCCTCCATCTCACCTCCATACGGTACTATCACTGCTTTGCTTGTAATGTTTGCAAGAACTACAAATTTCTCCCGGGGACTAGAATTTGGAATCATCTATATAGTAGAAGATTTATGCCAGATTATTATGTTTGGTATAAGCATGGAGAAGAAATCAATATGGATTTAGGAACAAGTTATGTTGATCCGACGCATTTAAGTGGGAGTGAAGAAGTGGGTAATGTAGTAGAAGATAGATATGTGGATATGGTGAATGATGCATTTCGTGATAACGTGAGTTTTGATAACTATCATCAGGATGGTAGTTACTAGAATGTAGAAGAACCGGTACGTAACCATTCAAATAAATTCTATGACTTGTTAGAAAGAGCGAATACTCCATTATATGATGGTTGTCGTGAAGGTCACTCGCAGTTATCCTTAGCTGCTCGAGTCATGCAGAATAAGGCAGAATATAATATGAGTGAAAAGTTAGTGGATTCGGTTTGCGGAATCTTGACAGACTATTTACCAGAAGGAAACAAGTCAACCGGTTCACATTACGAGACAGAAAAATTGATGCGCAATTTAGGTCTCCCATATCATACAATTGATGTTTGTATTAACAATTGTATGATCTTCTGGAAAGAGGACGAGAAAAAGGATAAATGTCGGTTTTGTGGTGCAGAAAGATGAAAGCCTAAGAACGTCTGGCGTAGAACCAAAGTACCATACAGTCGTATGTGGTATCTACCTATTGCTGACAGATTAAAGAGAATGTATCAAAGTGAGAAGACTGCAGCGGCAATGCGATGGCATGCCGAGCACCAAGCAAAGGAGGGAGAAATGGGTCATCCTTCTGATGCGGCGGAGTGGAGATATTTTCAGGAGAAAAATCCCCGGTTTGCGGAAGAACCCCGTAACGTTTATCTTGGATTATGTACGGATGGGTTCAATCCATTTGGCATGTCTCGTAATCATTCGTTGTGGCCTGTCATCTTGACTCCATATAATTTACCTCCTGGTATGTGCATGAATACAGAGTATTTATTTTTTACAATTCTGAATTCTGGGCCAAATCATCCGCGAGCTAGTCTTGATATCTTCCTCCGACCTCTCATTGAGGAGTTAAAAGAGTTGTGGTATAATGGCGTCGATGCATACGATGTGTCCTTGAATCAAAATTTCAATCTAAAAGCAGTGCTGATGTGGACGATAAGCGACTTTCTGGCGTATAGCATGCTATCCGGATGGACAACCCATGGTAAATTGTCTTGTCCAGTTTGCATGGAAGATACAAAGTCTTTTTATCTACCTAAGGGAAGGAAAACGCGTTGGTTTGATTGTCACCGAAGATTTCTTCCTCATGGTCATCCACTGAGGAGGAATAAAAAAGACTTCCTAAAGGGAAAAGACGCTTCGAGAGAGTATCCACCTCCGTCGTTGACAGGTGAGCAAGTTTATTACGAGCGGTTGGCTGGTGTAAGTCCGTCGAAAACAAAGGACGTCGGTGGAAATGGTCACGAAAAGAAGAAGCCGGGTTATGGGAAGCAACATAACTGGCACAAGGAAAGCATATTCTGGGAGCTGCCATACTGGAGGGACCTCAATCTCCGTCATTGTCTTGATGTGATGCATATAGAGAAGAACTTTTTTGACAACATCATGTATACTCTTATGAGTTTGAAGGGTAAATCGAAAGACAACATCATGTCAAGATTGGATATAGAACAATTTTGTTCTCGGCCACACTTACATATTGATAGTGAGGGTAAAGCTCCATTCCCAGCCTTCACATTGACATAAGAAGCCAGAAAACGTTTATTGGAATGTGTGAAACATGCAGTGAAATTCCCAGATGGTTATTCTTCAGACTTAGCTACATGTGTTGATATGAACAACCAAAAGTTTTCAGGCATGAAGAGTCATGACTGCCATGTTTTTATGGAGCGGTTACTTCCATTTATCTTTGCAGAACTCCTAGACCGGAATGTACACCTTGCGTTATCAGGTACTAATTACGACTATTTCTTTATATAGATATATAATAGTAACTTATATAGTAACCTCATGCAATTTTCACGTATATTGTAGGGGTTGGAGCATTTTTCCGGGACTTATGTTCGAGAACTTTACATACAAGTCGCATTCAAATTCTAAAACAGAACATAGTTTTAATACTATGCAATTTAGAAAAGATCTTTCCACCTTCATTTTTCGATGTGATGGAGCACCTTCCTATACATCTCCCCTATGAAGTTGAATTAGGAGGCCCTGTCCAGTATAGGTAGATGTATCCTTTTGAAAGGTTTTTCAAAAAGTTGAAAGGGAAAGCAAAGAACAAAAGATATGCGGCAGTATCGATTGTTGAATCATATATCAATGACGAGATTGCTTATTTCTCAGAGCACTACTTTGCTGCGAATATCCAAACAAAATCAAGGTAACTGCTAAAATCAATCACATCATGCCCACTTTGCCATTTAATTTGTATACACATGCTATGTATTTTAATGTGAATAACTTTTTCACTCGTTTGGTCAGATTAACAAGATTCGACGGAGGTGAAGTCCCCATATATCATGTCCCAGAAGTACCTTCTATATTTACTCACGTAGGGCGTCCAAGTGGAGAAATGCATGAAATATGGCTCTCAGAGAGAGACTATCAATGCGCACATGCATATGTTTTAAGAAATTGTGAATACTTTTAGCCAATTGAGAGGTATATATATATATATAAGTTGGCATCTCTCCCATATTGCGTTTTAATATATATTTCTTGTTTAATTTCTCATATTTATGTTGGTCTTGTGTAGAATGTTCGAGGAATTTATTTCTGCAAAATATCCGGGACTTTCCGAAAAAGAACTCTCTACGAAAAGAGCTGACGAATATCATTTATGGGTGAAAGAATATGTATGTCTAAAAAATATTCATAACTATGCATATATTTATACTTATATATATTTACGCTATTTTTTATATATATGCAGGTTACTTACTGGAACGACACGAATCCATTTCCTACTTGGGTTCAAGAGATAGTGCATGTGCCTTTAAATAAGGTCAAAACATGGCCAATGTATTTTACAAGAGGCTATTTGTTTTATACACAGACTCACGGGGCTGGACGAAAGACATGTAACTACGGGGTCTATGTTAAAGGTCAAAATTACACTGATGCATCTGATGAAGCGGATTTCTACGGGACCTTAAATGATATCATAGAACTCGAGTACGAGGGGATGGTCAATTTGAAAATCACACTTTTTAAGTGTAATTGTTATGACCCTGTTATCGGTAGAGGCACTCGGAGGAGCAATGGTGGTGTAGTAGACATTCTTTCATCGAGAAAATATAATAAATACGAACCATTTATTCTAGGTACGTACTTATTAATGTCGGTATCATATATATATATATATACATATATATACTGATGTATAACTTATATATACATTTTTATATTGCAAACAGCCTCGCAAGCGGATCAAGTTTGTTATATTCCGTACCCATACATAAAGAAACCGAAGCAGTTGTGGCTCAGTGTTCTAAAAGTGAATCCGAGGGGAAACATTTCAGGGGAATATGAAAAAAAAGAATGACTCTTTTACAAACAGAAAATGATGATGATGTATTGATGACTACAATTGAAGATCTCGTACTCGACAATTTTGTACAAGAAGACCAAATAAACCTCGATTACGATGTCGGAGATGCAGAACCAGAAGATGAATTTCGTTGTAATTTGTTGTCTTCTGATGAAGAATCAGATGACGAAGAACCGTACTAATTACTATGTTACTTATGTTACAATTTCGGTGTAATTTGTCTTTAACATTACTTGTCGTTTTGAATAATAAAAAATAAAAAACTTGTCCTCACCACAACTCGAACTTTGGGGGGGGGGGGGATTTGAAACAAGTGTGAGAGATTTACCATTATGCCAGAGTAACTAATTGTTATATATCACATATAATAATACTTAACTAGATGATTTTTCATTCAGATAAAAAAAAGAACCAAAATCTGTCCTCACCATGATTCGAACCGTGGTGGAGACTTATACATTTAGGAGTTTAACCGTTATTCCTAAGTAACTATAGCTATCATTCACACATAATAATACTTAACTATATAATTTTTCATTCAAATTAAAAAAAATAAAGACTTGTACTCACCACGATTCGAACCGTGGTGTGAAAGGGAAACTTTTTAGAGTTTTACCATTATGCCAAAGTAACTAATTGCAATATCTCGCACATAATAATACTTAACTATACCAGAAAAGATAAAAAAAATAAACCTACGAAACCCTAAGTCCCTCACCTTCGTCTCTGATTAATCGAAATCCCTTTCAATCGCCTCTTCGCCATTTCGCAATTCCGGTTCTTCTTTACCGTCGAATCTCTTCATCTCCTTTCAATTTTCCGGCGAGTCTTGAGTCACACGATGCCGGCAGATAAGAACGGTGGGGGACGTCGGAAAAAACTCGTTTCCAACGTTTCCCAACGATCCGGAGCTACGTCGCGATTACCGCCGCAGTACACCTTTACGCCGGCGGCCCATGTTCTTCCAAATCTGTCGTCACCACCTCCGAACCCTGTGCAGACTCAACCGACAAGGTCTACACCAAATGTCTGGGACTTTCCACCGCCTACAGAGCTTTTCCGACAATCCTCTGAACCACCAGCGCAGTCGACTCCAAGACATGCCAATCCGAGTGTTCCTCTGCAGAACTCCGACGGTCAGAGCAATCAGTCGTCTGAAGCTCATAACTCCAACAACTTTGAAGTTAATCCCATTGACGACAATGCACAGATTGGAGCCGATCTCCAGGAAGAGCAACTTAGGGTGCTTGAGGCGCTGCTAAGGGTGCCTAACCGGCATGAGTATACAACCGTGCTATCTCCGACACGCCCTCAGCCGCCAAACACCACTTGGTAAGTTTCTATCCATTCCTGTCTAAATTCATGAGTCTTTGTTAGTTTGTTAGTTTTCATTCCGAGACATGATTATGTAGTTTATGAAATGGATAATACAGTTTGTTAGTTTGTTGATATTGCTTGTGTTTCCTGATACTGCTTGTGTTTAGAAATTGCTTGTGTTCACATACATATTGTTGTTGTCACTTGTTCTGCGAATCATTATTGGAAGCCTATTCTGTCTTATTGTGTAGTGAAGAAAATGTGGCAAATATAAGGAAATGAAATTAATCAGATAGTCAATGTATCTGTTGTGTTTTTGAGATCGGATCCGGCTCTGTGTTTTACAAATTGAGCAGACATTGGTCTTGTAATGATATCATCAGCTTATGTTTGGTTGTAATGATATCATCAGCTTACAAATTGAGCAGACATCTGTGTTTTACAAATTGAGCAGACATTGGTCTTGGATCCGGCCATTTCTTTGTTGTTTTTGTGAGTTTCCTAACTCTGAAATTTCCTTTATGTTGTCTACTTTGGATCATCACTAGTGTTCACAAACAAGTTTGTCATTCATGTCTTCTCTGATATGTGGTTAGTGTTCACAAACAAGTTTGCTAATTCATGTCTTCTTTGTGTAGCTTTGGCCGTGACAAGGGGAAGCTGACAAGGAAGATCACCAAGGTGTTCACAAACAAGTTTGATGGTCCATACTACAGTTGGACTGTTGTGCCTCGGGATAGACAGGAAAGGTACTTCGTCGAGTTCGCGGTAAGCATTGCTCTTATGTCTATGCTCTTCTTCATATGTCTTTTTTCCTATTATGTCCACTAACCCGAATCACACTTCTCTTGTAGAAAACGCACACATGGGATCCATTAATCTCAGGGGTTGTACAACAACATTTCGAGAGGATTTGTCAAAGGCGAATGAAGGATATGGTAAGCACCGCAAGGACTTCTCGACAGCGACCACACTGGATTAACCCAACTCTGTGGACAAAAATGACAGAGCAATGGGACACTGACGAAGCTAAAGATAGGTCTCAGACCACATCCGCTGCTCGGAAATCTGACCGTAAAGGCCTTGGTGTGCACAAGCACGTATCAAGCCAAAAGTCTTATCAACAAATTCAACAAGAAATGGTAAGTTTAAATTCTAGATCTAATACTTTGAAACTTTCTATTATGTAACAACTTTATATGTTACATTTTCAGGAAGAGGAATTGGGAAGACCGGTTAGTATCGGTGAGATTTTTGTGAAGACTCACACAAAATCAGATGGGACATTTGTTGATCTGAAGGCTGAGAGGATCGTCCACACTTATGAGAAGAACCTGCAAGCTAAAATGCAAGAGATCGGGCCTGAAACTTCAGACGGTACGTCGGTACCGCGAGAGCTAACCACAGAGGACTACAACGAAGTCTTTCTTCAGGTAAATACAAAATCCATTCATGTTATATTTCATTTTCTGTCCTTTGCATTTTATAAATATGTCATTCTTGTCCTTTGGTTTTTCTGTCCTTTGCATTTCATAAGTCTGTCATTTGCATTACTGTCCTTTCCATTTTATAAATATGTCATTCATGTCCTTTGCATTTCATAAGAAATTACAATTTGCATTACTGTCCTTTGCATTTTATAACTATGTCATTCATGTCCTTTGGTTTTTCTGTCCTTTGCATTTCATAAGTCTGTCATTTGCATTACTGTCCTTTGCATTTTATAACTATGTCATTTGCATTTCATAAATCTGTCATTTGCATTTCATAAATCTATGGTTTATTGATGCAGTCAACTTTCACGGATGGAAGAGGCATCCCGTATGGAATAGGAAGCCTCACAGAGTCTCATGTTGGTGGAAAACGCAAGTTCGAGGAAAGCTCATCATCGTTTCAAGCCTTGCAAGATAAGTTGGAAGAAGCTCAACGCCAAATAGAAGAACAAGCTGCTTCTAACGCTCGGCGTGAGGCTGACAACCAAAGCAAGCTTACCCAACTTGCAGCTGAGCACAAAGACAAGTTCGACCATTATTCACTCGTGGAAAGGTATCTTCGTGAAACCGATCCAAATTTTCTGGACTTCATGGCTTCTCATTCTGGTCCGCAGGATGATTCTACACCCTAGTCTATCATTTATTTCATGGTTTTGAACTTTAGAACATTAAGTTTTCTTTGTATTCGGTTTGTACTTGATATGTTAAAATAATGTATGATGTTTTCTTTGTATTTAGAACATTTTCGACTATGTCACTTAGTCGTAATGTAGTCGTAAAACCAGTTTTCGCGACTACATTGCGACTGTTTATGTAGTCGCGAAAACCCTGTTTTCTTGTAGTGTGAAAAAGGGACGTCGTTTGAAGAAATCATACACGAACACAGTTGAGGAGCTTCTCGTATACGTTCACAACATATTTCTGGCGCATATTTGTGAGAACACGTTAATTGAAAGACGACATTTCAGCGATGAAGCAACCAAAACTGTGCATTTCAAGTAGTTTTGCAACAACAATGGCACAATAAGCTAGCTTGTTAACTTGAAAATACCATATTCCACGAGACAATCGGAATTGACTAGAGAGAAAAGTGGATTTGTGGTCATTTGAATACAGATCACCAAGTAGAATGGGCAACATTTAACAAACATGATCCATGAACTTTGCAGCTGCTAGGAAAGATGATGATTGTAATGAGGGATAGAATTTCTATAAAATTCGCGTTGATGTAGATAACAAGGCCAAGCCAGTGCTTATCTCCCACATAATTGGACAGTAGACAATATCTACAGACGTCCACCATGGTTTGGGATTGAGAAATGCAAGAGAGCCCCATGTGACATATTTAGGGAGGGGACTTGGCCACGAGAAAGAAGATGAAGTGTATACAGTTTTGAACTTATGGTAGACTATGTGAAGTGTTTTAGGGAACAAATGATCAACGAAAGCAATGCACTTCTCTGAGTTAAACTGAAAATATTTTTTCCACATAATGGAGAATCAGCTTCCATGTGTTGCAAATAGGAGTATCGAGAAACATCTGTTAGCCAATGTACTGAAAATTGTTGAAGGTGAAAGACAGTACATAAGATTAAACCTCTCCAATTAACGTAAAATGCGGCTTACCAAGATCTAAGAAAAAAAAATTTCGAATTTGTCAAGCCCCCTTTTTTTTTTTGAATCGAATGTAAAATTTATTCAACCAAAAAAAACGTTTTTACAACAAGTGCTTCATTGTTTTGAGAATGTTAAACATAAGACATAAAGTTTCAGAGATCATCTTCTAGTTTCGAGAAATAACTTCTAGTGTCGAGCCAGAGCTCAAGTGCTTCTCCATACTTCGTATCCTTTAGCGATCGTATCGATAGTATCCGATTGCGGACTTGCCGATCAATGAACTTTATCATTGTGGCTGCAGGTGTGATAACCCGTCCGGTGAAGTAAATTTTGGTCGATGATCGAGGGAAAAGCCAAAAGTCGAGGAGCGACTGAGGGAAAACATTTCCCAAAGGATCAAGACAAAAGAAAAACATTGGTCGAGTCAGAATTTGGACAACTCGAACGGAAAAAGAGTTATCCGATCAATTCTGTTTCAGCCGGCTAAAATTTCAGTCTTGCCGAGGAGAAGCAGTTTTAGCCTAGAGAAGAAGCAGTTTCAGCCGAGAGAGGCAGTCCAGCCGAGAGGAGATTTTCATCCGAAAGAAAATCAGCAGTTTTAGCCGAGGGAAAGATTTTTAGCCGAGAGAAAGGTAAAAACCTTCCCAAAGCTACCAAAAACCGATCCAAACGAAATTTCGACTGGACCAGAAATGTTTGGACAAGACAAGGAAGCTTTCCTTCAAGAAAAATCAAGATTCCCCGACTTTGCAAATTTTGGCCGAGTGGGCCATGGACAATATGAACCGGGGCGCACGTCCAGAAAAATGAAGGATCAAGTTTGCCGGGCCAATTGCATGAAGAAAACCCAAGACGAAAGCCAATTTCGCAAAAAACGAACGAACGGTGGAAAAGTGGCCAAGTGGCCAAACCGTGGCCACATGACCGGTCAAAACGTCAAATCGCTAGCCTAGGGGCAAGCGATTGGCTTGTGTCATCTAAGGGAGACATGAAAAGACTTAAAGCAAATGTATGGTTTAAAGCTTAGGCTTAGGAGTCAAAAGCTAAGCTTTGACCTACCTAATAACACATGTGAAAAATGTGGTCAAAGATGAAGAAACTTGGAGCCAAAGGCTTTGACTAGTCTTTGGGCAAGTGGCACAAGTGGCAAGCACTCTCCACACCTCCCCCATTCCTATAAATACCCCCTTAAGACCAAAGGTAAGTTCACACCTCCTTAAGATCTTACAAAAATTTCTAGAGAAAAGCTAGAGAGTAAGGTAGAGAGAGAAAGTGATCGGAAGAGAGTTTCGGCTTAAACCTCACGATTTAAACCGAGAGTGAGCTCGGCTTGGAAGGTGTTATCCAAGAGCCTAAGACTTATCCGTTTTCTAGCCTTTACTCGATGTGAGCTTTGGAAAATATTTGAATTAACCTGTTGGGGGTTAATTGTCGTAAGCATAGGTAGTTTTAGTGTAGATCTTACGGCAAGGGCAAGGTGGGAGAGACCACGTGCGTTGGCTCCACCAAGTGTTCTTGTCTAAGATATTTGTGGGATCACTTAGATATTGTTAGGTTGTTAAATCTGAGTGTTCATGGCTAAGTGTTAGTCGCCTTGCATGAGTTAGATGAGAAGTCTAATCATGGCGAGCTCGACGGAGTAACACGGAAATTAGCCTTTGTTTTACGTGTTGGTTGAATCCACGTGCTGAGGACGAGAAGTCTAGGCGGGACTGGATGTCAACAGAATTAACACGAGTTGTGGCTGAGGTTGTTGAGAACCTTAGCCATTTGTTTGCCGGTGTGGTGCGTAAAAGCCCATGACTTGCGTGTGACCGGCATGCCCAGTGAGGTGGCATGTTCGGGGTTAATAGGCAGGTAGCCTATGTAGTGAATCAGGCGTGAAGCCGGAGGATGTAGTTCTGAACCACCCATCTATGAACTCGGAGTGTCATTGGGTAGCGCCCATTGCTGAGATGTGCACGACGGTGCATTGTGATCCTTGTAGTCCGTTGCAGAGGTTGGAGCCCTCAACGGCTATGATTGCGCGTGGTAGTTTATGATCCTGTGTGGTGATTAGGCGGGGGCCACGGGGGTGGGTACAACATAAGCATCATAGTTTAGGATGAGAGAGCTCTCAGCATCAATTGTGTGCCCAAGTTATGTCGCTAAAAGGCCTTTAGCGCATGCTTGTTGTATGTTCAGCTTCCGCGCAGCGCACTCTGGACGAGTGTGCCATTCTGTGTTGGTATGCTAGTTCGGTAAGCTAGCATACCGGTTGTGTGTGTGTAAACATGAATGCACATTAGGCTAGGTTGGTCTAGTGCGGTGCTTCCTTCTTAGGCTTCGGCTATCTGGGGTAGGTTGTTAGTGGGTTGGGGAACTAACTTGCAGGGTAGAGGTCCTTAGCTCACTGAGTATTCACTAGGAATACTCATTATAATATACAGATTTCTTGCAGGTAGCCTTAGAATTAGTTAGAAGGAGGCGCTGAGCATTAGGACCACCAGAGTAGATTTGAGTGTTAGTGAAAAGGAGTTTTTGGTTGTTTTCAAAACGGGTTTTTCAAAAGGGTTTTAAGAAGTGATGCATCCACCGTAAAAGACGTTTTCAAAATTTTAATATAGATGTTTTCAAGCTTAAAACCTCGAGTTCTTAGGATACATCGGTTAAAGGGTATAAAAGAGATGCAATCAGTCGAGATAGTTTGGCCGGGAAAGTAGTATGGGATGCTTTCCTAGCTGGACCGTCTCTGCGGTTCTCCCTTCACTATAACTGTAACAACACCCTCTCGGTCTCGGCTTAGGAAATGATGGACAATTTTTTAGGTCGGAATCGGGGGTGTTACAGAAGTTGGTATCAGAGCATGGTTCCTGATCATGCTCACGAGAATCAAGTTTTCAAATGTTTTTCGAGTAAAAAAATAGAGTCTCACTAACACTATTAGGAATCTGGTTGCTCGACGTCATTAGGATTTAGGAAAAACCCTTATGACTGACTTGTCGTGTTAAGTAATCGCAGGATGTCAAGGAGACGAGGAAAGTATGAGAGAGATGCGGAGAGGACGCTTGGTTCTGAGGGGAAGCAAGTTAACCGTTGGCCGATGTCTTATGGATCGGGAGAATCCAACTCATGTGACGATTCGGACTCAACAAGTGACGAGAGTTCAGATTCAGGGCAAGAGATCTATCTCATCGATTCGGATACATCGTCCGAAGCCGATCCCGAGATAGAAACCGATGGGGCATTTTGGGAAACAATCCTGAACGATACCGAGATGTTCGATGGGCTTGACCTGGACATGGATATGGATTCCATTCCACAAGCGCTAGAAGGAGAAAATGAGATGGAAACAATCCAACCGTATGGAAGAAGTATGCTAGTACCGACGGCATATTCCGATGTAGAAGTGTGGGAACGGGCAATGCCCGAGACCATCGAGATATCATCCGATACCTCGAGTTGGAGCTGCAGAGCAGACATAACGATCACGTCAGCATCGGACATGTCAATCTCAAGCGGACCGGAGATTTCCGCAAGGATTCACATGCCATACGTGTACAACATGGAATGCATCTATGCACCGCAAGAGCCATGGGAGGATCGAACCGACGATCATGAGCATCCTGACACGGAGCGGAGAGCAACGGAAGAGCTAGCGGCGAGACGAGCCGAAGCAGAACGGATGGTTCAAGAGCAGCATGACCGTTGGAGAGGAACAATCACTTTAGATGTGGAACAAAAAGGAGAAGACGCAGTCGTACCACAATACCACTATCCCGACGAAAGCCAAGGCGAGAACGAAGCCGAAGGGCCTGGACCAGAATCAAGAAGATCCGGAAGATCAACCAATCTCAAACCAAGACCGGAGACAGAACGAGACGACGAATCAAGGTCAAACCATCCAATTGACAGCGTTTGGCAACAAGAAGCTTAGAGGAACACATTCGATTGGGTTGGATCACCACTCAATGAAGAAGACGCAGAGAAATTCCGAGCAAGACACCAGAGCATCGCACACAAAGTAGACAGCGATGGTAGGCCATATTTGGGGCTAGCGTTAGGTCCAACCTTGGATCTAATACGTAGAAGAGAAGAAGAGGCTGATGAAGAAGATGGAGAGACACACAATGAGTCATCATCCCCGGAGAATATTGAACAAAACGTAGAGACGGATGTTAAGACACCGTCACCAAAAGAAGATGACCAAGGCGAGACGCCGGAGGAGCCTTATCTATGGAGGATACCAGCCCAAAACAGAATCATGACTCCCTCACGTCTGATGGGACCATGCGAACATTGTGGCACAAGGGGCCACTCAACCTGGGCTTGTCACAGCACAGAGTTCGGAAGACATCTATTACCGCCAATGGGGTTATGTTACACTTGCGGATTTAGAATGGACCCTCAGGAAGATGAACCAGCGCGATCCAGCACTCATACTACCTCGAGCTCGACGACATCCAATGGCGCAAGCGATTCAGAAGAGACCGACGAGTCAGGCGAAACCGATGGATCAGGAGGATCCAGGGATTGGTTCGGCGTGACTTTTAGGTAGTGTGTCTAGGTTAGATAGCAGGTAAACCCTCCATCCGAACGCGAGGTAAGTTAGGGTTCTAATCTGCTGTTTATATTTCTTGAGTGAATAAGTCACATGAGAGCCGAGAAGGCTAGGACCATGTGCAAGTAAAAGTGATCGGTAGTCGGGAGGACGAACCGAGTCACTTGTAGAGTAGTTTAAGGCATATGTGCAGTATGTGAAATATGTAGCAGATGTGAATATGTGAAATATGAATCATATGTGAAGTATATTTGTGAAATCACGGATGGTTATATTATACCTTATAATATGGACCAAGGATGGTTTTGATTGGCTACATAGAGTTTTGAGCCGAGTCATCACTACTCTATGTATGTCATGGATTGATTGCTCGTAAAGGCATGAAAATCCACCACTTGAAAATCGGGTGAAGATTTGTAAGGACCTTAAGGAAGGTTGAGATTGGGTCGAGGATAGGGAGACTATTTATAGCCTGGGAAAGGGGAGAAGACGAGGAGTTGGAAGTGCCGACATGTCAGTGAAGACCAGGGAGGTCGCCAGAGCAAAGATAGGTTAGGAGGACCTACTTCTGCACGAGAAGACCAAGAAAGTTTAAACCGCCAGTGCGGGAGTGTTATTAAGTCCGTATAGACTGAGGATAATAACCCAAAGAAAGGTGGAGTAGAGTTAACCGGATGACAGGCAGGAGGCCAACCGGGACATATGCTAAAATGATGATGATGACGATGCTAGAAAGCCAGGAGAACGGCAACATCAACACAGAAAAGCAGACCATGAGGGTCAAGCTGGGGTAAAGAAAATGGTGAAAAGACGAGAGTCTTCTTCCAGGAGAGAAGTTGGTAATGTAGAGGTTGGTATCTTAGAAGAATGATAGCAACTAAGGCATTTGAAGAAGGAACAGAAGACTTCAATGCGAAATCTAGGAGAGATTTCCGAAAGGAGTTCAGAGGACGAAGCAGTTGCTCACGCAAGAATTCAGGAGGAATTCTTACGAGCCAAGGAAGACAACACGATGTTCCAGAAGAAGGAAGGGAATCACTCCGATCTTAGGAGAATTCGGCACAAATTCAAATAAGGGGGGGAGGATGTGATAACCCGTCCGGTGAAGTAAATTTTGGTCGATGATCGAGGGAAAAACCAAAAGTCGAGGAGCGACTGAGGGAAAACATTT
Organism: Eutrema japonicum; assembly: GCA_030161315.1. NCBI lineage: Eukaryota > Viridiplantae > Streptophyta > Magnoliopsida > Brassicales > Brassicaceae > Eutrema > Eutrema japonicum. The sequence continues at coordinate 24,522,845 of BSQW01000006.1, read as the reverse complement.
CCCAAAGGATCAGGACAAAAGAAAAACATTGGTCGAGTCAGAATTTGGACAACTCAAACGGAAAAAGAGTTATCTGATCAATTATGTTTTAGCCGGCTAAAATTTCAGTCTTGCCGAGGAGAAGCAGTTTTAGCCGAGAGAAGAAGCAGTTTCAGCCGAGAGAGGCAGTCCAGCCGAGATGAGATTTTCAGCCGAAGGAAAATCAGCAGTTTTAGCCGAGGGAAAGCTTTTTAGCCGAGAGAAAGGTAAAAACCTTCCCAAAGCTAGCAAAAACCGATCCAAACAAAATTTTGACTGGACCAGAAATGTTTGGACAAGACAAGGAAGCTTTCCATCAAGAAAAATCAAGATTCCCCGACTTTGCAAATTTTGGCCGAGCGGACCATGGACGATACGAACAGGGGCGCACGTCCAGAAAAATGAAGGATCAAGTTTGCCGGGCCAGTTGCATGAAGAAAACCCAAGACGAAAGCCAATTTTGCGAAAAACGAACGAACGGTGGAAAAGTGGCCAAGTGGCCAAACCGTGCCCACATGACCGGTCAAAACGTCAAATCGCTAGCCTAGGGGCTAGCGATTGGCTTGTGTCATCTAAGGGGGACATGAAAAGACTTAAAGCAAAGGTATGGGTTAAAGCTTAGGCCTAGGAGTCAAAAGCTAAGCGTTGACCTACCTAATAACACATGTGAAAAATGTGGTCAAAGATGAAGAAACTTGGAGCCAAAGGCTTTGACTAGTCTTTGGGCAAGTGGCACAAGTGGCAAGCACTCTCCACACCTCCCCCATGCCTATAAATACCCCCTTAAGACCAAAGGTAAGTTCACACCTCCTTAAGATCTTAGAAAAATTTCTAGAGAGAAGCAAGAGAGTAAGGTAGAGAGAGAAAGTGATCGGAAGAGAGTTTCGGCTTAAACCTCACGATTTAAACCGAGAGTGAGCTCGGCTTGGAAGGTGTTATCCAAGAGCCTAAGACTTATCCGTTTTCCAGCCTTTACTCGAGGTGAGCTTTGGAAATTATTTGAATTAACCTGTTGGGGGATAATTGTCGTAAGCATAGGTAGTTTTAGTGTAGATCTTACGGCAAGGGCAAGGTGGGAGCGACCACGTGCATTGGCTCCGCCAAGTGTTCTTGTCTAAGATATTTGTGTGATCACTTAGATATTGTTAGGTTGTTAAATCCGAGTGTTCATGGCTAAGTGTTAGTCGCCTTGCATGAGTTAGATGAGAAGTCTAATCATGGCGAGCTCGACGGAGAAACACGGAAATTAGCCTTTGTTTTACGTGTTGGTTGAATCCACGTGCTGAGGACGAGAAGTTTAGGCGGGAGTGGATGTCAACAGAATTAACACGAGTTGTGGCTGAGGTTGTTGAGAACTTTAGCCATTTGTTTGCCGTTGTGGTGCGTAAAAGCCCATGACTTGCATGTGACCGGCATGCCCATTGAGGTGGCATGTTCGGGGTTAATAGGCAGGTAGCCTATGTAGTGAATCAGGCGTGAAGCCGGAGGATGTAGTTCTGAACCACCCATCTATGATCTCGGAGTGTCATTGGGTAGCGCCCATTGCCGAGATGTGCACGACGGTGCATTGTGATCCTTGTAGTCCGTTGCAGAGGTTGGAGCCCTCAGCGGCTATGATTGCGCGTGGTAGTTTATGATCATGTGTGGTGATTAGGCGGGGCCACAGGGGTGGATACAACATAAGCATCATAGTTTAGGATGAGAGAGCTCTCAACATCAATTGTGTGCCCAAGTTATGTCGCTAAAAGGCCTTTAGCACATGCTTGTTGTTTGTTCAGCTTCCGCGCAGCGCACTCTGGACGAGTGTGCCATTCTGTGTTGGTATGCTAGTTCGGTAAGCTAGCATACCGGTTGTGTGTGTGTAAACAGGAATGCACATTAGGCTAGGTTGGTCTAGTGCGGTGCTTCCTTCTTAGGCTTCGGCTATCTGGGGTAGGTTGTTAGTGGGTTGGGGAACTAACTTGCAGGGTAGGGGTCCTTAGCTCACTGAGTATTCACTAGGAATACTCATTATAATTTACAGATTTCTTGCAGGTAGCCTTAGAATTAGTTAGAAGGAGGCGACGAGCATTAGGACCACCATAGTAGATTTGAGTATTAGTGAAAATGAGTTTTTGGTTGTTTTCAAAAAGGGTTTTTCAAAAGGATTTTAAGAAGTGATGCATCCACCGTAAAAGACGTTTTCAAAATTTTAATAAAGATGTTTTCAAGCTTAAAACCTCGAGTTCTTAGGATACTAGGCCTAGTCCGGGCCGAAACAACCTTTGACGGACGGTACGGGTTGCAAAGCCATAGGCCATCGGTTAAAGGGTATAAAAGAGATGCAATCAGTCGAGATAGTTTGGCCGGGAAAGTAGTATGGGATGCTTTCCTAGCTGGACCGTCTTGGCGGTTCTCCCTTCACCATAACTGTAACAACACCCTCCCGGTCTCGGCTTAGGAAATGATGGACAATTTCTTAGGTCGGAATCGGGGGTGTTACAGCAGGTGTGGGGATTTCTCTGTGACGTCTTGAATTCCTTTCTCTACATATGCTATGTAATGTTGCTTGGAAAACATACCTAGCAAAGAAGAGAAGAATGCGGTCCGTGTGTGTTGCTGAGATGATGGCGATGAGGCATTGCCAATCCGTTGAGTATTGTGATTTGAGTAGTCCTTGGCTCAGTGCTTTCAACACTTCCATCGAGTATCCACACGAAAAAACAGGTGGTTTCGGCTCTCCATCGAATCTTGACATAGAACACAAGCAGTATTGGTACCCGTATTCCATGTCGCCATGCGATCAGTGGTAGTTAGATGATTATGAATCGCTAACCAGGCTTGGAGAGAGTACTTGGGCGTTGAATGAGTAAACCACACACCTTGGTGCCATGAGATTTCGGAACCAGCATCCCTAATCATCATACATGTTCTTTTTTAGTTGAATGTCGGCTTATAGATATCATCTTTCCATCTCCATAAAGGTGTATCCTCGCCATCCAAATGTTGTTGTGATCGATTTTCCAATAGCGTTTCAATTGCGTTCATGTATTCAATTCGATGACGCCTTCGTCTTCAGTTTACCAACGCTTGTGCTACCGTAGAGTGGATAGAGACCCCCATATCGATGCACCCTCTTATTCCGGTTAGATCGAGTAGACGTCCCAAGTGCGACCATGAGTCAAACCAGAAAGATGTCGATTGCCCATTACCGGCATCTACCTTGTAAAGGCTGCTTGCTTTGTCCCTTAACTTCATCACTTTTTTCCACATCTAAGAGCCTAAGCTAGTACTTGTTTTTACCGACCAGAAGGAACCTTCCCGTATTAGATTTAAGCGAAGGTTGAGAGGAAGCAATTCTCAATACTAACTTGAGACAACAAACCATATTTACCTCCCTCAAAGGCATGATGCCGAGACCTCCCTCATTTCGCGGTCGAGTAACTTTTTCCGATTAAATCTTAGCTTTCCTCGTGTTTAAACTTGGGCCAGACCATAGGAAAGACGAGCATAATTTCTCTATCTCTCGAAGACGATCTGATGGTAGCCTGAAAGCCAATAACCAGAAGTTTGATCGACTGAGAAGAACTGATTGAATGAGTTGTAGCCTTCCCGCAAAGGATAAGAAACGTGATGTTCAAGTAGAAATCCTCTTTCTAATTTTCTCTAGTAACGGTAGGTAGTCATTCGAAGTCATTCTCTTTGTCAATAGCGGTAATCCCAGGTATTTTACCGGTAGTTGCCCTGATGCAAACAGGAAACGAGTGTCCATGGGTGCCTTCACTTGATCTGAAACTCCCGCCAAAAAGATTGTTGACTTCTCCATGCTTATTTTCAGTCCCGATATTATTGCAAATTCATCAAAAATTGAGATGATCCCCTCCACCTATCGTACTTTGCCATCCGAGAGTACCAGAATGTCATATGCAAAACTCAAATGCGTGAGGCCAATATTTTTGCACTTCGGATGGAAGCCAATTTCTCTAGCATTGGCCGCTTTGTCTAGGAGCTTGGACAGAACATTCATGCTTATTACGAATAGGTAAGGAGAAAGAGAGCAACATTGGCGGAGACCCCTTTCACTCTGAAAAAAACCCGCGAGCTCTCCATTTACTTGCACAGAGAAAGATGTTGTAGTGACACACAGCTGAATCCAATGAATAAACTTTGGAGGGAGATTCATCGCTTCAAGGGCATTCATCAAAAAAGACCATTGTACCGAATCAAAAGCTTTTGAAATGTCGATCTTTATAGCACAGCGCGAAGAGATCGAATCTTTGTGATAGTATTTGATGAATTCCGTTGCCAATAACATATTTTCTATCAACAGCCTATCCTTAATAAAAGTCGATTGATTCAACGATATAAGATCATGTATAATACTTTTCAGCCGGTTTGCTATAATCTTCGAGATGACTTTGTACATCACATTGCAGCACGATATAGGCCGATAGTCCTTCATCTCCTTGGCCTCTACCTTCTTCGGTATAAGGGCCAGAACCGTTGTATTCATACTTTTCGGCAAGAAACCTTTCGCAAAGAAAGATTTGATAGCAATGACAAATTCTTTTCCCACTACCGACCACGCCGTTGTAAAACATTCTGAAGTGAAACCATATGGTCCCGGCGACTTATCGTTCGGCATTGAAAACAACACTTTTTTAATTTCCTCCTCCGTTACATCTCTTGTAAGTGCTGCATGGTTATCCTCCGAACAGCGAGGCAAGAGTTCTTTGAGATCTGCTGAGGAGATTCCTTCGTAATCATCGGGTTTATGTTGTAGAAATTCCTTGAAAAAATCCTCTGCTTCTTTCTTTATCTCGTCATTCCCTTGGACAATACTACCATCTCAGCACTGAATCTCTCGAATAGTGTTATGCCCTTCCCTCGCAGTAACTCCATTGTGAAAAGATTTTATGTTCTTGTCCACAACCTTAAGCCAATGCATCTTTGATCTTTGCTTCATAAATTTTTCCTCAATACCCAAAATTAAATCCTATCTCCGATACGCAGCATTCTCCTCCTCCATTGAGAGTGTTGTAGGATTTGAGAGGTTGGCTTCCTGTTTCAAACATAGGTCCACGTGGGCCTCTTTTGCACGCTTGCATAAATTTCCCAATCTCTCCTTTGCTAGCTCACGAATCAGTGGCTTCAAGCCTTTTATTTTTTTTGAGAATCGAAACAGGGACGAAGTTGATAGAAAGATTGGCTCCGTGTCGTTCCAATAATTTTCAACCAAGGGTAGAAAGCCATCCATATCTGCTACTACATTCACAAATTTGAATGGTTTTCGTTTCGTTCTAACTTCTGAATCCAAGTAAAATCTACACCGTAAATGATCCGAGCATCCACCAGCCTCGAAAACGTTATATGAATGAGGGAAAACCCGGAGCCAACACTCATTCATGAGGACTCTGTCTAATTTTATTGTAACTAGTCCATGCTCCCTGTTGTTACACCAAGTGAAAAGAGAGCCATGGGCTGGTAGGTCCGTGAGAGAGCAATAATTTACCAGCTCCTGGAACTCTCGCATTCCCGAAGTAAAGCTTGGAGAATTTTCAAAATTCGAGTGCTCCTCTCCATCAAGAATCTCATTAAAATCCCCATGAATTATCCATGGCTTATTTCGAAAAATAGGGGAATCATGATGATCTCGTAAGTCACTCCACAGCTTCCTACGCTCCATCATGAAGTTCGATGCATATACGAATGTGCAAACAAATTCATCATCCCTCTCCTCTAGCTTGACCAAGCAAGTAATGAGCTGATCACTCTTGAAAAAGGGCGTTAATATGACGTTCTTCTCCCATACCAGCCATATTCTACCCAGCCGTTGATATTCATAATTGGTCATGACGGACCAATCACCAAAAATTGAAGACACGAGCTTTTGAGATTTTGGCTCTTTCACTCTTGTCTCCAACAAAGCACCAAACTTAAAAGATTTACTACGGACCCAACTCCTTATAACTGAATGTTTTGTAGATTTATTTAAACCTCGAACATTCTAGAAAAAACCCGACATAAATCAAGTTTGTTTCCGTGAACTCTTTTTCTCACACTACTCAGGAGTAAATCCTTTACGGTTGGAATATTTGATTTCGAGAAATTCTTTGTCTAATTCTTCTTAGCTCGTGGAAGTGAATGGCAGATATCTTGAGTATCCTCTTTCTCCGACAAACTAATTTGCTCTGATCCATCCTTTGCCTCCCCCTCTTCAATTTCTTCCTCATCTTCTTCCACGAGTTTTTCGACTTCCTCCATTGGACCCACGAGAACATTGAATAGCGATGGCGAGACCGTGAAAGTGGTCTCAGAAGTTGTTGTTACAGATTGTTGACCAATTTTTGCTGGTGAAACCGAGTGCCACGTAGCCTCCTAATTAGTTTCCAGTTCCCCTGTTTTCGATTCAGTTATTGTAGTTGCTTGTTCTGAGCCATCTTGTACCAGAATTCCACAATCTACCTCTTCCAACCGCTCTTTTGGAACCACATCGTCCCTTCTAATTCCTTCCCCCTTACCATCCACCTCTTCTTTCTCCTTAGTGTCGATATTTCCCAATTGCTCATTATCTTGTCGAGAGTTTGAAGCTTTTATTCTCGAGTTCTCTGTAGTAGAAGTTGTTGCATTTTCCTCGGCAACTCTCTGCAATATTGATACTTTATGTGCTTTCGCAAGAGTTTGTTGTAGAGTTTGAAGCTGCTGCATTTTCTGTAGTATTGATATTGATACAAATTATATGTAGTAGAAGTTGTTGCATTTTCCTCGGTCACTCTGTAGTAGAGTTTGAAGCTTTTATTCTTGAGGTCCATGAAGGCTTCGGAGGAGAATTTGTAGGTTCTCCTTGTGATTGTTGTTGTGAGATGATGATTTCCTGATCTGTCGGAATGATGATCGGCGGCGAACCACCTCCAACCGCCATGGTGTGCGGCTCACGCAGTGAAAACCCTAGTGTCGCCAATTTGATCTACCTGCCACGTCAGCAGAGCGAAAATATCAAAAAAAGTCGAGCTTGTCAAGGCCCTTTGAAGGTGGAGAGACATGCAGTTAATAAAAACAATAGATATAAGACAAAGAATAGTAAAGCCAATTAGTGGGAATCTAGTGAGAGGCTGAATAAGACCAATTACGCAGATGTAGGAGTTGCTACAAAAGATTTCATAACACGAGTGAATGCTTCACGTGAGACTATATCAAACATGTGGTCACCATGTTAACCTTTGAGGTTAGGTTAAGGCTTGGATTTACTCTTCTTTGTTTTTACATGCATTCTATCACCACAACAGGGCACAAAATTCCCCAATTTTTGGAGTGCAAAAAGGAGGTCTTGCTAGGTGGTCAGTAGAAAGTGGAGGAATAGCACTGCCAACCTCTTCGTCTCTTCGTGTCACTTGGGTAGTATGAACCCCTCTGTGCGCCTACATGAAACAAAGGAAGAGATAATTGAACAAAATAGTGGTGAAGAAAGGAATGAATCTAAGGTAGCCATTATACCTTAGTTGCAGTCTTGGAAAAATTGGGATCAGGGGACGCCTGGCGAAGGGGTAGCGCAGATTCACTAAAAATACGCTAGAAATTAGGGAAGAAGTGACTCATGTTAGCATAAAGCAGTAAAAGGTGGGTTTAACGTTTAAGTAGAACATAATAAAAGTATATTAGAAAAACTAATAAGAAACGTAATGTACATCAAAAGCGAGGGGGTGTGACGACACAAATGTGATGAAACAAAAGAGTGTGCGAGGGTGCACGACATTCTCATATTTTACCTCTTCTAAAACATTTATTTAGCCTAAGTTTTCCCCTTTTTGCATATATCTCATAGCATTCTTCTTGTGTTTAGTTCTCATATAGAGTTTAGGTTGTTCATATTAGGTCCTTGAGTGTTTTGCATGTTTTGGAGTGTGTTTCTAGGTGTTTGGAGGCTTTTGGAGACCTTGGAGGAGCTTGCACTTCGACGTGGGTCATGAGGAGATATGGTGTAAGCCTCGGTGGTGAGGTCTTAACCGGGATAGTCGTGGGACGAAAGGTAGGCGGTCGCCTTGCCCTTTGGCCGGTTGATGGTCGATGGTGGAGGTGACTTGACACGATGGCGATCGCTTCTCTCGTGTGGAGTCGTTAGATGGGCTGTTGGCGGAGTGAGTTCACGACACAGAGGGGAGATTACTCTCTGATACGGTGAAGGTATTGATCTTGGCCGAATCCACGAACAAGAACAAAACCAGAATTGAGAAATCGCTTCTCAAGAACACTTAGAAAGTGCGGCTCTTTATTAATAATCGGGAAAAAGGTTGTGTCTACAATGCTGCGTGTGGGGCTTTATTAATAGCCCTTCAGCCTGAACCTTCTAGGGTTCTCGTAAAAACAACAAGCAAAGACTCAAAACAACATGACGTTTAAAGAAAAACAACACGAAACAAAAGACTCTAAAACTCTAAAAACTCATCGTTTCATTAAAGCAAAAATAAGGAAAGTTTTGGCCGCGCATTCTACTAATGACTTAAGGTCGATTTGGGGCTGCTCTTTAGTCGTTGGTGGTGCTGGAATCACCTGCAAGAACAGTATACAATGTAAATAGCTTACATTGCGGTGAAGTGGCCCACGGTGGTGCCTTTGAAGGGGACTTGGGCTTCGGTGTGTCCGGTGGGTGCAGCAGCTTGGTGAAGTCTTCTAGGAGGTCTTCTTGATCATAGAAGTCATCCTCTTCAAGTCCCGGCAGCTCCTTAACTTCAACGTCTTCTTTGGCCCTTTGTTGGCTTTCACCGGCTAGGTGGCTTGGGTGTGAAGCAGCTAGCTGGCCTGTGTCTCTAATGGAAAAACCACTCGACCCATTAGTTTTAAAATATGCACTTGGTCGAGAAATCTTACCTTCCTCAGTGCTGATTGGATCGTCTGGACGATCGTTTGGGCTTAGCTCCTTTGTATCGGCTAAGATTGTCTCCGGGGAACGTTCTTCGGCAAGTATTGGTTCCGGGGCTCTGGGACAAAAATCACCTGTCCTGTTAGTCTTAAAATAGCCACTTGGGTGTGAGAACTTACCTCCCTCAGTGGAGATCAGGTCGTTCGGTCGGTCCATTCGTACAGGCTCTTTTCTCTCGGCAGGAATGTGAAATGGTCCGTCCGGCCCTGGTGAGTGGACGAACGATTGTATGGCCGTATTGAACCTCCGTCTAAGCTGTTTGGCTTTGGAACGGGTCATGGGACCTTCCGGGATGATTGGCATGTCAGTTGGGCCGGTTCTAGAGCCGATGTCCTCATCATTCCCTCCCTCTTCAAGAGGTTTTGTCCACAAAACTGGATCACCTGTATCAAAAGAAGATAAGTCAGCAACGTTGAACGTATGTGATATGTTAAACTCACCTGGCAGCTCTAGCTTGTAGGCATTATCGTTTATTTTTGCTAGAACTTTGAATGGGCCGTCGCCTCTTGGAGCGAGCTTGGATGCACGCTTGTCCGCGAATCTTTCTTTGGTCATATGTAACCAAACCCAATCTCCTGGTTCGAAGGTGAGCTCCTTCCTGCCTTTGTCATGGCTCGTCTTGTATCCTTCGGTTTTCTTTTCGATGTTGGCTTTAGCTCTCTCATGTATCTCCTTGATGAGCTCGGCACGTCTAAGTCCATCTTGGTTAACCTGTTCTATTTGGGGAATAGGCACTAGATCCACTGGGGAAAGAGGGTTAAATCCATAGACAACTTCAAAAGGGGAGAGTTTAGTGGCCGAATGAACAGCCCTATTATACGCAAATTCTATGAATGGAATGCAATCAAGCCATGTTTTCATATTGTTACCGAGAGTGGCCCTAAGTAAGGTGCCAAGTGTGCGGTTTACCACTTCCGTTTGACCATCCGTTTGGGGGTGACAAGTAGTGGAGAAAAGAAGCTTGGTTCCTAGCTTTCTCCACAAAGTCCTCCAAAAATGAGCCAAAAACTTGGTGTCACGGTCGGATACGATGGTCCTTGGGATCCCATGTAGGCGCACTACCTCCTTAAAGAACAAATTAGCAATGTTGGTCGCGTCATTTGTCTTGTCACACGGGATGAAGTGTGCCATCTTAGAGAATCGGTCCACTACGACAAAGATGCAATCTTGGTGTCGTATCTTGGGAAGTCCTAGAACAAAATCAATCGAAAGATCTACCCATGGGGCGTTAGGAATAGGTAAAGGGAGATAAAGACCGTGAGGATGTGACCTGGATTTAGCCTTTCGGCATTGGATGCATCTAGCACAAAATTTCTTCACGTCTTTCTTGAGGTGTGGCCAATAGAAATGGTCTTTCACTATGGCCAAGGTCTTGTCTATACCGAAATGTCCCATCAATCCTCCTCCATGTGCTTCACTAAGCACTAACTCTCTCATGGATCCCTGCGGAATACACAAACGTTTACCTCGAAAAAGAAAATCATTATGGAGATAGAATTGACCGTATATTCCTTTGCCGTGTTCGGCATAGCACTCCTTGAAGTCGGGATCATCTTTGTAGAGGTCTTTGATGTGTTCAAATCCTAGCACTTTGGCCTCCATTGTTGATATGAGAGCATGCCTCCTTGATAGTGCATCGGCCACAACGTTTTCTTTTCCCTTCTTGTATTTGATGACGTAGGGAAATGTTTCCACGAACTCAAGCCACTTGGCATGTCTTCTTTTTAGTGAAGTCTGACCTCTCAAGTGCTTAAGAGTCTCATGGTCCGTATGGATGATGAACTCTTTAGACAACAAGTAATGTTGCCAAGTCTCCAATGCCCGTACAAGTGCGTAGAGTTCTTTGTCATAAGTCGGGTAGTTCAGCGTGGCTCCACTTAGTTTCTCACTAAAGAAAGCTACTGGTCGTTTCCTTTCATGTAGCACAGCTCCAATTCCTAAGCCGGATGCATCACACTCTACCTCGAACATTTCGTCGAAATCGGGCAAAGCAAGAACCGGTGCTTGGGTGAGTCGGTTCTTAAGGTCGTTGAAGGCTGTTTCTTGAGCTGCTCCCCATGTGAATGGCACGTTCTTTTTGATCACAGCCGTGAGTGGGGCAGCAACGGTACTGAAATCCCTTACAAACCTTCGGTAAAAGCTTGCCAATCCGTGAAAGCTCCGGACATGGCCTATGGACGTCGGTGTGGGCCAATCTTTGATGGCCTTGATCTTCTCCTCGTCCACTTGTAGTCCCTGTTCACTCACTACAAAACCTAAGAACACAAGCTGGTTAGTACAAAATGTGCACTTCTTAAGGTTAGCATAAAGGCCTTCCTTGCGAAGTGATTTAAGCACTAGTTCTAGGTGTTTTAGATGATCTTGTAGGTTCTTACTATATATAAGTATGTCATCAAAATAAACCACTACGAATTTACTTATATAGGAACGAAGAACCTGGTTCATTAGTCGCATGAATGTACTCGGTGCATTGGTCAAGCCGAAAGGCATGACTAGCCACTCGTATAGGCCTTGCTTGGTCTTGAAGGCCGTCTTCCATTCATCTCCTTCACGCATCCTGACTTGGTGGTATCCACTTTTCAAATCTACCTTTGAGAAAATAGTAGAACCACTTAGCTCATCTAGCATATCGTCTAGGCGCGGTATAGGGTGCCGGTATTTGATGGTGATATTGTTGATAGCTCGGCAATCCACACACATCCTCCAAGTGCCATCTTTCTTTGGCACTAACAGCACGGGAACAGCACATGGACTAAGACTTTCCCGTATGTAGCCTTTGTCCAATAAATCCCGGACTTGTTTCTCCAACTCCTTAGTCTCCTCGGGATTCATCCGGTAAGCCGCTTTATTTGGTAATGCCGCGCCGGGGACAAGGTCTATTTGATGTTCTATTCCCCGTAGAGGGGGCAGGCCCGGTGGGTTTTCTTCTGGGAAGAGATCCCTGAATTTGCTTAGCAAAGCATCCACTTCCGGCGGCAATGCTATTTCCCTGTTTTCTGTACTTAGACATTCTTTAAACAGCATTAGTAATATAGTGCCCTCGGCACTCATAGCACGGTTTAAACCACCAGCATTAATGTATAAGTTAGAAACACTTACCTTGGTTTCCTTGCTCATCCTGGCTTGAAGCTCTTGCACTTCGGTCGGACTTAAAGGGGCCAAATTGTATTTGCGCTCCTTGTGTACAAATGAATAATAATTGGTCCGGCCATTGTGAAGTGTTGCACGGTCAAATTGCCACGGTCTCCCCAGCAGGAGATGGCCAGCTTGCATCGGAACTACATCGCAAAGCACTTGGTCTTGGTATTTGCCGACGCTAAAAGGGACATGTACTTGTTCCGTAACTTTGAGCTCCGTGGTGTCATTAAGCCATTGTAGCTTGTAGGGCCTAGGGTGCTTAGTCTTTTCCAAGCCTAACCTGTCCACCATAAACTTGCTCGCAACATTAGCACAAGATCCTCCATCGATTACAAGATTACATACCTTGCCGTTAATGGTGCATCGGGTGTGGAACAAGTTTTCCCGTTGGACTTTCTCTTCGGGATGGACCAGCATGCTAAGGACTCGTCTAGTTACTAGTAGTTCACCAGTATCCGGATACTCAACGTCATCCTCGGCTCCATCTTCTTCTTCTTCGATCTCGTCTTGAGATTCATATCCACCGCTTGCCGTAATGATCATAACTCTTTGGTTTGGGCATTCCCGGGCATAGTGTCCTCTTCCCTGACATTTAAAACAGGTAATATCACGAGTCCTAGCTTGATTAGTACTAGGGAACTTACCTTGGTCGGGCCGGGAAGTTTTCGGGAAATCGGTGGGTCGGCCTTTGAGCCGGGAATCGGTCTCGGCAGCTTTGCCTTTGTCGACCGGCTTGCTGCCACTTGCTTGCCACGGTGGGTTGGTTCTGGTTCTATTGGCAAGTGATGTCTTTCTCTTGATTTGTTGTTCTACTTGCACCGAGAGGTGTAGTAGCTCATGGAGTCCACTGTATCTAGCTCTCTCCACCTTCCTAGCTATACGTTCTTGAAGCCCATCGATGAATTGGGCCATCAAGGCTTCCTCGGACTCCTCTAACTCCAATGAGTTCATGAGTTTTTCGAACTCCTCGAAATACTCCTCTACGGACCGGTTGCCTTGGGCTAGTTTCCTGAAACGTTTTTGCAAATCACGGTGATAGTGATCAGGCACGTACCTTAGTCGTAGGAGGTATTTCATGTCATGCCATGTTTGGATCGGCCCAAAAAGTTGCCTTCTTCTCTCGGCCACAGTCCTATCCCACCATGCGAGTGCATTTTCGGTGAGTTGTGCGGCTGCCAAGGCTATTTTCTTGCCTTCTCCATAGCCATAGCACTCGTATATGTACTCCATGCGTCTTTCCCAATCCAAGTATACTTCCGGGTTAGATTTTCCTGCAAAAGTAGGAGGCGACAATTTCATGTCGTGATTGGGCTCACGTTCTATCGGCCGATGGCCTCTAATGGGGTCACGTCTCCTTTGGTTTAGGTGACGTCTAGGGGCAGGGGGAAACTCGTCCTCCATCTCCGGCATGCTGTCACGGTCTTCATGATCCTCATCTCGCCGGTCGTTCACGGGAGCATTCACTCTTGCCGGTAGTTGCGCATCGTCGGCACGTCCCGGTCGTGGCTGCTCAAGTTGGCCGATTCTTTGGCCAAGTCCTCTCAGCTCGTCTCTCATGGCCGTCAGCATCTGCATCATGGCATCCTGTGGGACGTGATCAGCTTCGTCGTCCATGATGGTTCCTGTATTTCTTGTCAACACTCAACACAGATTCGTCAAAATACCGAGTGGTATGCAAGAAAAATTCAGAAAAATTATTTAAACGATTTTAAAAACTCTGCCAATTTTTCTAGGTGACCTAACAAGTCTACTAATCGATCGGCAATGGTTAAAATATCGCAGAAAAATTTTCCTAAAAACTCCCCGGGAATTTTCCTAATCGATACGGTAATTTCCAATTTAATCGGCAAGTCTAATATCCGGGGGAAAATTTCCTAAACAATCGATCAATGATTCTGGACAGTCGGTAGGTCTTAGTACACGGGAAAACTTCCTAAAATTCCCCGGGGGAAATTTTCCTAAACTCGCCAAATTGATACGGGAATAATATTTTTTTTTTTTTTTTTTTTTTTTTTGAAAAATCGCGGAAACAAGTATCAACTAAATAAACTAGACTCTATTTTTTTTTTTTTTTTGCTTTTCTTAAAACTAGACACGAAGAACAGAAACAATAAACCCTAACAATATATATTTTTTTTTGACTAATCGAAACAAAAACAAAAACCCTAGCGATAGATCTAGGAAAATTAAATCGAAACAAAGAGATAGAAAAACCAAAGGTGGAACCTTTGGCTCTGATACCAGATGGTGTAAGCCTCGGTGGTGAGGTCTTAACCGGGATAGTCGTGGGACGAAAGGTAGGCGGTCGCCTTGCCCTTTGGCCGGTTGATGGTCGATGGTGGAGGTGACTTGACACGATGGCGATCGCTTCTCTCGTGTGGAGTCGTTAGATGGGCTGTTGGCGGAGTGAGTTCACGACACAGAGGGGAGATTACTCTCTGATACGGTGAAGGTATTGATCTTGGCCGAATCCACGAACAAGAACAAAACCAGAATTGAGAAATCGCTTCTCAAGAACACTTAGAAAGTGCGGCTCTTTATTAATAATCGGGAAAAAGGTTGTGTCTACAATGCTGCGTGTGGGGCTTTATTAATAGCCCTTCAGCCTGAACCTTCTAGGGTTCTCGTAAAAACAACAAGCAAAGACTCAAAACAACAGGACGTTTAAAGAAAAACAACACGAAACAAAAGACTCTAAAACTCTAAAAACTCATCGTTTCATTAAAGCAAAAATAAGGAAAGTTTTGGCCGCGCATTCTACTAATGACTTAAGGTCGATTTGGGGCTGCTCTTTAGTCGTTGGTGGTGCTGGAATCACCTGCAAGAACAGTATACAATGTAAATAGCTTACATTGCGGTGAAGTGGCCCACGGTGGTGCCTTTGAAGGGGACTTGGGCTTCGGTGTGTCCGGTGGGTGCAGCAGCTTGGTGAAGTCTTCTAGGAGGTCTTCTTGATCATAGAAGTCATCCTCTTCAAGTCCCGGCAGCTCCTTAACTTCAACGTCTTCTTTGGCCCTTTGTTGGCTTTCACCGGCTAGGTGGCTTGGGTGTGAAGCAGCTAGCTGGCCTGTGTCTCTAATGGAAAAACCACTCGACCCATTAGTTTTAAAATATGCACTTGGTCGAGAAATCTTACCTTCCTCAGTGCTGATTGGATCGTCTGGACGATCGTTTGGGCTTAGCTCCTTTGTATCGGCTAAGATTGTCTCCGGGGAACGTTCTTCGGCAAGTATTGGTTCCGGGGCTCTGGGACAAAAATCACCTGTCCTGTTAGTCTTAAAATAGCCACTTGGGTGTGAGAACTTACCTCCCTCAGTGGAGATCAGGTCGTTCGGTCGGTCCATTCGTACAGGCTCTTTTCTCTCGGCAGGAATGTGAAATGGTCCGTCCGGCCCTGGTGAGTGGACGAACGATTGTATGGCCGTATTGAACCTCCGTCTAAGCTGTTTGGCTTTGGAACGGGTCATGGGACCTTCCGGGATGATTGGCATGTCAGTTGGGCCGGTTCTAGAGCCGATGTCCTCATCAAGATAGCTAGGAGCAAAGGAGAATTCAGAGTGACCATACCGGCCCGTCATACATGGCCACCACCGGCCGGTGTTGCAAAGAAGCAAGAGCAGGAGAAATACCGGCCCATCACACCCCTTGACGACTGACCGGCGTACGGCTTCAGGACACGGAATGCCGGCCCGCTCTCGTCCGGTGTGGCCACTCGGTACTGAACCAGCATGGGGACAGGCCAAATACCAGTCCCTCACACCGCCCCGTCTTGACCCGGCATGGAATCTTTCAACGAAGACCATCCACACCGGACTATCACACCCCTTGACGGCTGACCAGCGTGCAGCTTCACAACACGTCTACACCGGCCCGTTCTCAGTCGGCATGGCGGCCCGATATTTATCAAGCATGAGGACATGACAAATACCGGTCCTCCACACCGCCCCGTCTTAACCCGTCACAGAAGCTCTCGCCGAAGACCATCCACACCGGCCCGCCATACCGGACCGCCATCGGCCAATGTAAAACTTTAGACCCTGTTTCGGTCTGGTCAACACCCGGTATGTCCCGGGTTGACCCGGTTCACCTAGCAATGCCTATAAATATTATAAACCTAATTTTCTTGGATCTAAGCTTTTTCTCATGCTAAAAACCTCCTTTCTAGGGTTCTAAGTAATTTGTAAGAGACATCTTCTTTGTTTATGCAATTTAAGTTTGGATTTCTTGATTGCTATCTTTCATCTCTTCTTTCTTAATCATCCAATCATTTAATCATGGGATTTAACATCTTCTTCATGGAAGTTATTGGTTTCCTAATGATTAGTGAGTAGTCACTTATAATATTGGGATGAGATAGATTAATTTATGATGCTTAGGGCTTTATTTTATAGATCCCCCTTCTATCTAAGTGTGCTTAATGCTAGATTAGGTTAGAGATAATCAATCTAGACTTTAGGAAATTTCACGCCCACAAGGTGTTCGATGAAATTCCCCAAAGAGCTTTGTTAGGAATATTCATTCCTAGCCTATGAGAGTAGATGTCTAGGGTGTTTATTGGTTGATTTGAATAATGAATTTAATGCTTGCTAATCATTATGTCACAAATGAGAATTTGTTCTTATCTAGTAATTAGCAAAGTGATTAGTGCCTTGAGAGAGGGTTAGTCATAATTAGTTATCTTAACCTAGGGATTAACATTGATTGTGTATTGGGCATCATAAATAAGCTATAGAATCACCATAATTCCATAACCTCATTCTTGGATTCGCCTTTTATTATTGCATTTAATCTCGTTTAGTGTTGATAGTTCTTGTTTCTTGTTTAGTTCGAATTAGATAACTAAACTTAGTTCCAAAACCAACCTTGTTTGCTTGAATTAAGTAGTTATATGCATTCTTAGTGATTGAGACATTTAAACCCATTTGGATTGATACCTTAAATACCACGATGACACGAGTGGGGTTTAAGTAATTGATTAGTAAAAACCCTACTATCAATTTGGCGCCGTTACCGATTGGGTTTAGTTTTCAACATTAAGATTTTAGATCTCCTTGAGATTAAGATTTCTTTTTATTTCGGTTACTAATATTTTCAACTTCTTGATTGGTATCTCCTTCTTATAGGTGCATGCATACTCGTTCTAAAGTCCAACACGACCTTGTTACGCCAATCGACGACATCCATCTCTTGGAACGGGGAAGTAGTGCAAGGAGAGTAAGAGAACGGATACTAGACATTGAGGATTTGGGTATGGAGCACGTCAACGAGCCTCCGGTTGCCCACAATGAAAACGTGGACAATGCTCAAGCACATGGGCAAGGTGGCAATTGATATTCTCATAATTTACATGTTCCAGCATGCATTTTAGTTTGCATTATCTAGTCGTTTACATGCATAACCATAGCTTTGTTTAGCATTTCGGTCCCTTTTAGAGTTTAGGATATTGCATTAGGTCCTAGAGAGTTTTGCATGTTTTGGGATGTATTTTAGGTACCTTGGAGAAGACTCGAGACTCGGGACGTGAGGGCGATCGGATTGGAAGCAAGGAGAGGAAGCCAAAGGCATGAAGAGGCTTAGCGAGCCAGGACACCGAGGTCACATATCGGTGTGACTGATCGGTATGGAGACATGAGCCAATCGTCCTTAGCACCGACGTCCCACACCGACCAAAAACATCGGTGTTGAAGCCTCAGGGGATTACACCGATGTCACAAGTCGATGTTACTGATCGGTGCCACTCCTTCGAGCAAACTTCACCTCAACACCGAGGTCACAAGTCGGTGCAACAAATCGGTGCAGCTCCAGGGGCAAATCATCCTTAGCACTGACGTGTAACACCAACGTGTGACATCAGTGTGTCTCACATGAACTTCAAGCAACTTATACTTCTACATCGAGGTCCCAAGTTGGTATGCTACATCGGTGCACAAACCAAGGTCCAACACCGATATGTTGCACCGATGAGTGATACGGTGTTGGCCTCCGACCCACTCTTACCCAACAAAACCGGGTCGGTACCCGGTTTGTCCCGGGTCGACCCGATTCGCCCATGATCACTATTTAAACCCAAAAACGTCATTTTCATGGGTTAAGTATTTTCTTAAGCAAAAAACATCTCTAAGAGTGATTTAGAGTAATTTGTAAGAGATTGATCCTTTTGATTTATGCAATTTGAGTATTGTTTTCTTTGATTCCATCTATCTATCTTCTATTTTCTAATCATCCAATCATTTGATCATGGGTTCCAACTCTTCTTTTATGGGATTTGTTGAGACCATGGTGATTAGTGAGTAGTTCTTAGAGTTTGAAGATGGGTTAGATTTAGGGTGATTCCAAGATTGATTTATGATGCTTAGGGTTAGATTATCTTATTTCTCTTCTTGATTAGTGATCTTAATGCTAGATTGGGCTTGAGAGAGCCAATCTAGATCAAGGGGCATTTCACACCCACAAGGTGTTTGATGAAATGCCTTGATGAACTATTTAAGAGATATTCATTCCTATCATATGAGAGTAGTTGTGTAGGGTATTTATTTGGTTGATCTTTATTGTTTACACTTAATGCTTGCTAATTGGTAATTCTCAAATGAGAGTTTGATCTTGGATTAGTAATTAGCATGGTTATTAATGCCCTGAGAGAGGATTAGTCACATTTAATGATCATTGCCTAGGGATAGCTTTTTTGAGTATTGAGCATCATGGATTAGCCTTGGATCATCTAGAACCAATTACCCCCTCCTTGAATTCGTTTATATTTCTTGCATTACAACTTGTTTAGTTTGCTATTTCTTGTTCTTATTTTAAGTTGCTTAGTTCACTAATTAAACAACAACTCTTGCTTATTTTGCTTAACTTAAGAAGTGTTTTGTATTCTTGTTGCCTTGAATCTTACCCATTGGATTGAACCTCTTATACTAGCAATAGTATATCAAGTAATTGATCTCGAGACTTGCAAAAGTCCTTCATCAATTTGGTGCCGTTGCCAATTGGGTTTTGATTTCAACATTGAGATTTAGGTTCTTTTTGAGATTAAGTTTCATTTTCTCTTTGATTACTAATGTCTTTCACTGTCCATTGATATCTCTCAATCTTATAGGTGTATGCATACGCGTTCTTGAGGCAACCACAACCTAGTTGAATCGAGGGATGACATACATCGTTCGTGTCGCGGGGTTAGAGCAAGGGAAGCACGTGTGAGACTACAACAAGTTGAGATCGACATGGATCACTTCGAAAATATTTCACTTGGGAACATTCATGACAATGTGGACAACCTTCCACGCCATAGGCGAGGTGGTAATGGAAACCACCAAGGCCAAGGAGGGGATGCCCACAACCCACAACCACCCACCCAATACGTGAGAGCTCCAAACCATCCTCCTAGAGCTCAAGATGTGGTTAGTGAGGGTGATGCCGCGAACGCTCACCGGAATCGCCAAGGTATCCAAGCTCCTCTGTTCGAGAATAACAACTTCGAGGTCAAAGCCGCTTTGATTAACATGGTCCAAAACAATAAGTTTCACGGTTTGGCCATGGTAGATCCTCTTGACCACATCGATCAATTTGATAGGATATGTGGCCTCATAAAGATGAACGGTGTATCGGAGGATAGCTTCAAGTTAAGACTCTTCCCCTTCTCTCTCGGTGATAAAGCTCATCAATGGGAAAAGAGTCTTCTTCAAGGTTCGATCACTACATGGGATGAGTGAAAGAGAGCTTTTCTCGCCAAATTCTTCTCACCTTCACGAACCGCGAAGTTGAGAAATGACATCTCTAGTTTCACTCAACGAAACCATGAGACCTTTAATGAAGCTTGGGAGAGATTTAGATGCTACACCACCCAATGTCCACATGACGGATTCTCGGACGCCTCGTTTTTGAGTACGTTATACCGCAGTGCTTTACTAAAGATACATATGCTCTTGGACACCGATTCTAACGGAAAATTCTTGGCAAAACGAGTGGATGACGTGATGGACCTCATGGAGAACCTTACTCAAAGCGATGGTACGTATGGGGATTATTATGACTGCGCAACGAGAACCACTAGCGACGTTGATAAGCAAAAGAGGTCCAAGGAATTGAAGGGCCTCAACGAGAAGATCGACAAGCTTCTCCAATCATCTCAAAAGCAAGTTCACATTGTTGGGAACTATGAAGACAACCAAGGTTATCAAGATGAGGTTGTAGAAGGGGCCACCAAAGAGGAGATGAACTTTGTGGGTAATCAAGGTTACCAACGGGGTGGGTTCAACAACGGGTGGGTTCAACAACAACTACCGCAACCACCCTAACTTCTCCTACCGGAACCCCAATGTGGAGAATCCACAAGATCAAATCTACCCTCAACAACACCAAGAGAACCAAGGTGGTCAACAAAAAACTTTCACTTCACAACAACAAGGCCAAGCAACCAACAACCAAGGCTATGTTCCAAAGAACACTTTCCAAGGAAACCAAGGCGGGTTTCAAGCCAAAGCACCTTTCAATGCACCGCCCGGGTTTCAACAAGGATTCGTTCCCCAAGGTCAAGCAACTACGTCTAAACCGCAAGAGCTTGACTTGAACACCACGTTTCAACAACTCCTCAAGGGACAAGCGGAGATCAATACAAGGGTTGATTTTTCTTACAACGATCTTCACTCCAAGCTAGAGACATTGAGCTCCAAGGTTAAGCAACTTGAAGGCAAGGGAACCGCTTCCTTATCAAAATCACAAGGCCAACTACCGGGAAAGCCCGAGGCAAACCCCAAGGAGTATGTAAATGCCAACACACTACATAGTGGCACGGTCCTACCCAATAAAGAATCTCCTTCCAATCTCAAGGAGGACATTGAGAACCAAAGTGGGGGGGGGGGGGGTGGAGCTTGAGATTCATGACGAATTGGTAGTTGAAGACACGGTTTTGGAAAGTAAAGATAAGGGTAAACGGGTTGAAGAGATCAAGACCAAGGTTGTTGCTCAAGAGAAGCCGAAGAAGAGAGAAACTCTATTTGTCCCACGACCACCTTATGTGCGTAAGCTACCATTTCTCGGACGCTTCAAGAAGCAATTGTTGGAAAAGTACAAGGCGGTGTTTGATAGACAATTGGAAAAGGTCGATCTTACCATGCCTTTGGTAGATGCATTTTTGCTTGTACCTCAATATGCCAATTTCCTAAAGGATGCCGTAAAAGAAAGGGATAAAGAAATGGAGTCCATGGTGGTATTGACACATGAGTGTAGTGCCATAATCCAAAAGAAGGTAATACCAAAGAAACTTGGAGATCCGGGTAGTTTAACACTCCCGTGTGCTTTGTGACCTCTTGCATTCGACAATTGCCTTTGTGATCTAGGTGCTAGTGTGAGTCTAATGCCACTATCCGTTGCTAAAAGATTGGGATTCACGAGGTACAAAGCTTGTAGGATTTCCTTGATCCTTGCGGATAGAAGAGTTAGAGTGCCAATTGGGCTACTTGAAGACTTGCCAATCGCGGTTGGAGACTTCATTGTTCCAATGGATTTCGTGGTCTTGGAAATGGAAGAGGAGCCTAAGGATCCATTGATTTTCGGTAGGCCTTTCTTGGCAACCGTGGGTGCAATTATTGATGTTAGAAAGGGAAAGATCGACGTTCACTTGGGCAAGGACGAGGTACTAGAGTTTGACATCAATGATGTAATGAAGAGACCCATCATCGATGGGCAAGTCTTCTACATCAAAGCGATGGATGAATTAGCGGACGAACTCTTGGAGGAATTGAATCTTGAAGATAGTTTTCATGTTGCCTTGACTAAGGACCACAGTGAACATGGGTATTTGAATGAAGCTAGTGAGAGCTACAAGCTGATTTTGGATTCGCA
Source organism: Eutrema japonicum (assembly GCA_030161315.1). NCBI lineage: Eukaryota > Viridiplantae > Streptophyta > Magnoliopsida > Brassicales > Brassicaceae > Eutrema > Eutrema japonicum. The sequence continues at coordinate 24,500,953 of BSQW01000006.1, read as the reverse complement.
TAAGCCAATGGTTGGTGAGGCAACGGTCATCGATTTGGGTCTTCAATGGATGAAGTTTGAAGACGGTTCTACAATGAGCTTGGTCCAAGAGAGTTTTGCTTTTGAAGTGAAGCGGGATGAGAACGAGCAAGAAGCTAGCAATGGTAAGACTAGCATGGACGACGATTGAAGTGAACTCAAGGTGCCTAAGGTGGACCTCAAACCACTTCACGTTGGGCTAAGGTACACTTTCCTAGGTCCCAATGAGTCATACCCGGTCATTGTGAATGAGAACTTGAAAGATGATGAATTGTCCTCCCTTTTGAACGAATTGAGAAAGTATAGGAAGGCCATTGGTTATTCCTTGGATGACATCAAAGGTATTTTCTCTACTCTTTGCACGCATATGATACATCTAGAACATGAATCAATGACATATATTGAACATCAAAGGAGGTTAAATCCGAATTTGAAAGAAGTTGTCAAGAAAGAGATTCTAAAGCTTCTGGATGCGGGGATTATCTATCCTATCTCCGATAGTATGTGGGTGTCCCCGGTCCATGTGGTGCCCAAAACGGGAGGGATCACGGTTGTGAAAAACAAAAAGATGAATTGATACCCACTAGAACCATAACCGATCATAGGATGTATTGATTATCGAAAACTTAACTCCACCACTAGGAAAGATCACTTCTCACTTCCATTTATTGATCAAATGCTTGAAAGGCTTGCAAACCACCCATACTATTTTTTTCTTGACGGGTACTTGGGATTCTTCCAAATCCTGATACATCCCAATGATCAAGAAAAGACAACATTCACATGTCCCTATGGTACCTTCTCTTATCGAAGGATGCCATTCAGGTTATGTAATGCACCAGCAACCTTTCAACGGTGTATGATGTCTATATTTTTGGATTTGATCGAAGAAATGGTTGAGGTTTTTATGGATGATTTTTCCGTATATGGCTCTTCGTTTGGTGTTTGTCTTTCCAATATTTGCAAGGTACTCACTAGGTGCAAGGAAGCGAGTATCGTCTTAAATTGGGAGAAATGCCACTTCATGGTTCGTGAGGGTATCGTCCTCGGGCACAATATTTCGGAGAGGGGAATCAAAGTAGACAAGGCCAAGATCGAGGTTATGGTGGGCTTGGAACCGCCAAAGTTAGTTAAGGATATCCGAAGTTTCTTGGGTCATGTCGGGTTCTATAGGAGGTTCATCAAAGACTTTTCAAAGATAGCAAGGCCACTCACAAGGCTTCTTTGCAAAGAAGTGGACTTTAACTTCGATGAAGAATGTCTTGAGGCATTTTTGGAGATAAAAAAGGCTCTTGTGAGTGCTCATATTGTGCAAGCACCGGATTGGGGTCTCCCTTTTGAGATTATGTGTGTTGCTAGCAACTATGCGGTAGGAGCGTTTCTCGGGCAAAAGAAAGACAAGAAGATGCACGTGATCTACTACGCAAGTAAGACACTTGACGATGCACAAGGAAGGAATTCTACTACGGAGAAAGAGCTACTTGCGGTTTTGTTTGCTATCGAGAAGTTTAGGTCATATGTGGTTGGCTCAAAGATCATTGTATACACGGATCATGCCGCTTTGAGGCATATCTATGCTAAAAAGGACACCAAGCCAAGGCTCTTGCGATGGATCTTGTTACTTCAAGAATTTGATTTGGAGATTGTCGATAAGAAGGGTATTGAGAATGGAGTTGCGGATCACTTGTCTAGGATGCGCATTGAAGATCTTGTGCCAATCGATGTTAGTGAGCGTTTTGAGAAGAGGAATTGAAGTCATGAGAGGTTTTGAGGACGCTAAGGGATTGGCGGATGGAAAGCTACCTTGGTTCGCGGATTTGGTAAACTACTTAGCTTGTGGAAGAGAGCCGCCTAACTTGGAGGGGTACAAGAAGAAGAAGTTCTTTCATGACGTCTCAAGGTACTATTGGGATGAACCGTTCTTATACAAGTTGTGTTCAGATGGTTTATATCGAAGGTGTGTGGCAGAGGAAGAAACGATCGGGATCTTGTTCCATTGCCATGTTTTGACCTATGGAGGTCATTTTGCTTCATTCAAGACGGCGAAAAAGGTTCTCCAATCCGGTTTTTGGTGGCCTAGCTTGTTCAAAGACGCTCACGCTTTTGTCATCGCTTGTGATGCATTGATATGCTTGGTTTTTGTCATTTTCTAACGCATGTTTAGTATTCATTTCGAATATTTTATCGAGTCAAAGTTCGTTTTTAGAGTCTTTTAGTCCTTTATTTAGTTATCTCAGGTAAAAAGGCGTCTAAGGAAGAAATTGGAGTTACGTGGGCAAAAACGCAAGAAACCGTGAAGAGAAGGCCAAAATCGGTCGATGCAAGTGAAGCTACCATGGTATGCAGATTATGTCAACTACTTAGCTTGCGGAAAAGAACCGCCAAGGTTGGATAGCTACCAAAGGAAGATGTTCTTTAGAGACATCACTCGTTTCTATTTGGATAAGCCTTACTTGTATACGTTTTGCATGGATAAACTCTATAAGAGATGCATTCCCGAGGAAGAAGTTGATGGTATCTTGATGCATTATCATTGATCATCATATGGAGGCCACTTTGCTTCATTCAAGACGGTTGCTAAGGTTCTACAAGCGGGATTTTGGTGGCCAACTATGTTCAAGGACGCTCAAGAGTTTGTATCAAGGTGTGATGCATGTCAAAGAAAGGGCAACATTAGTATAAGAGACAAGATGCCACAAAATCCAATCCTAGAGGTAGAGATCTTCGACGTGTGGGGCATAGACTTCATGGGGCCGTTTCCTTCGTCTTACGTGAATCAATACATTTTGGTGGCGTTGGATTATGTTTCAAAGTGGGTCGAATAAATTGCAAGCCTGACAAATGATGCAAATGTGGTTTTCAAATTGTTCAAGTCGATAAACTTCCCTCGTTTTGGAGACCCACGGGTAGTGATAAGTGATGGCGGTTCCCACTTCATAAACAAGGTGTTTGAGAGCTTTCATAGGAAGTATGGAGTCAAACACAAGGTGGCCCCACTTTATCACCCCCAAACGAGTGGTCAAGTGGAAGTTTCTAACCGGAAAATCAAGGCAATCTTGGAAAAGACTATTAGTATTTCAAGGAAAGATTGGTCCGTGAAGCTTGATGATGCGTTGTGGGCATACCAAACCGCTTACAAGACACCGATTGGTACAACACCATTCAATCTTCTTTATGGAAAATCTTGTCACTTGCCGGTTGAGTTGGAGTACAAGGCCTTATGGGAGGTTAAACTTCTCAACTATGACATCAAATCAGCCTCGGAAAGGCGCCTACTTCAATCGAACGAGCTCGATGAAATCCACCTAGATGCTTATGAACGTTCACGTCTCTACAAGGAGAGAATGAAGTTGTTCCATGACAAGAAGATAACGCCCAAGGATCTTAAGGTTGGGAACCAAGTGTTGTTGTTTAACTCTCGGTTGAAGCTATTTCCCGGGAAGCTCAAGTCAAGATGGTCCGAGCCTTTTAAGATCAGAGAAGTGAGACCGTATGGTGCGGTTGTGTTGTTGAACAAAACGGGTGAAAAGTTTACGGTCAATGGAAAATCTTGTCACTTTCCGGTTGAGTTGGAGTACAAGGCCTTATGGGCTGTTAAACTTCTCAACTATGACATCAAATCAGCCTCGAAAAGGCGCCTACTTCAATTGAACGAGCTCGATGAAATCCGCCTAGATGCTTATGAACGTTCACGTCTCTACAAGGAGAGAACGAAGTTATTCCATGACAAGAAGATAACGCCCAAGGATCTTAAGGTTGGGAACCAAGTGTTGTTGTTTAACTCCCGATTGAAGCTATTTCCCGGGAAGCTCAAGTCAAGATGGTCCGAGCCTTTTAAGATCAGAGAAGTGAGACCGTATGGTGCGGTTGTGTTGTTGAACAAGACGGGTGAAGAGTTTATGGTCAATGGACAACGCCTCAAGCCCTACTTGGCGGGTGACTTTATTGAGGAAGGGGTCACGGTCCTCCTCTCTAACCTTCTTTCCGCCTAAAAGGGGTAACAAACGTCGAACTTAGTGACGTTAAAAAAACTACACTTGAGAGACATTCCAATGTTTATCCTTGTATATACTTTTCTTTCTCTCTTTTTCAATATTTTCTAGTTCTTTTTGATGTTTTGTTAAGTATTTATAGGGTTCTTGTCGGTCTGAAAGAGGAAATCGTGCCATAAGGAAGTGTGTTTCGAAAAGAGATGGCGCACACCGGCCAAGATTAGCCCGGTCTGATGGCCCAGTATTGGAGGCTAAAAAATCAGAGGAAACGCCGGCCATTGACACCGGCTAAGTGTGGACCAGTGTAGACTCACCCTTCTTGCACCAGACGCTTGCACCGGACGGAGGCGACCCGGTATTGGAGGCTGCAAAAATCAGGAGAAATGCCGGCCATTGACACCGGCTAAGTGTGGACCGGTATTAGGGAGTGCAAAAATCAGGGGAGATGCCGCCCGGCAACACCGGCTAAAAATGGCCTGGTGTGAGCACACCGCTCTCTTGCACCGGATGGAGGCAAATCGGTGTTGACCGAATTTAAATATGGTCAAACCAGGTCTATGGACCAGCGGTCCGCCCGGTTAGGCCACCCATGTAAGCAAACCGACCCGCCATGTAAGTCTTCTCCCTCCCTATCGCGAAACCAAGGCCATCCCCATAACCAAACTTCATTTGCTCATAAATTTCTCCATTGTTGCTCAAAAATCGTGATTTAAGTTGCTAAATTCTTATTTTCCTCTCCTATCTCTGGATCTACCATCGTTTTTGACATTTGTTCTTGCATCCCCAAGGTATTTTACTCAAACTTTTCGTGAAAATCAAGAACTTGCTCTTAAAACTTTTGCTTCATGATTTTGTTTGAGAAATGCATTCACTTGAATATATACCTTGGGGCTTGACTCGAAAATGATTGGGCTTGGTGATTCTTGTGCTGATTTGTGTTCTACTAGAGAAAACTTTGTTCCTTGAATCCATATCTCTAGAGCTTAAAGGTTGAAACTTTGACAATTTAATGGAGATTTTGAGGCACTTAAAGAAGATAACCGGTTTTTCTAATTGAATTTGGATGTCTTCTAACTCATTAAGCATTATCTTTGTCTCTTGAGTGCCTTTTGCTTGAAATTGTGAAAGATTGTATCTTTTTTTCTTGAAGCTTATACACTCTTTGAAACAATGTAGGCACCATGACCAAGACAAAGAGCAATGCAACCCAAGGTCCAAATCTACCAAAGAAGAGGCAATTGGCTCTAGTGGCATGCTCTCGAGACCAAGAGAAGAAGAATAGAATGGTGCGAAACAATGAAGAATAGGGGGAAGCTAGAAATGTGGAGGAAGTGAAAAGGAAGAGAGTTCCCAAACCCAAGCAAAGAGACACCACCTACAGTGAATATCTCAAGAAGTTCAAGGCGGTGAAATTCGTGGAGACAAAATTCTCGGACAAAGCCATACTTGCGAAGATGGGGATCTATGAAGATGTGAAAACAATCTTCACCAACATGGGCTTTGGGAAAGTTTTGACTTGGCTCAAACCACTCACAAGGACCAAACTTGCCAATTTCTAGCATCTTTTGTGGCAATGTACTATGAACGGGACGATAAGAGCGCAAATGTTGAAGATGGCCACGGGTTTATTACTTTCAATGTGGGGCGAGAAGCTCACAAGATGACTTTCCACGAGCTAAGTCAAGTGTTTGGGTTCAAGGAAGAAGGGACCAAGAGAGGACTCAAGTTTATCTACGGAAGAAATGACCTCTCATACTTGTGGAACGTTATTGGGATGGGGGAATACAACCCTGGCGATGTCAAGGGCTCTTGCATCCGCCATCCCGCCATACGTTATGTCCACAAGACCCTTGCCCACACGCTCTTTGCCAAGAAAGAATTCGGAACCGTGGCGGAAGATGAGATGGAGTTGCTTGTGATATGCTCAAATTAATACCCTATTTAGATACTAAAGCAGTTGTTGTAGTATAGCTAGGGGTCGAACACAAGGACTCACAGAAACACACAATAGATTATATAGAAGAGAATTAAGCTAAACCAATAGATGTAATTGAAAGCAGACGTAAATTAAAAGAGTTGTAATTCGATTGGGAGAAAGATAGGCTCAGGGTATTTATCAGGAAATCAATGAATGCAGATAAACTAACTAACAGGATTCAGATTTAGCGCAGTTCTTGAACTCAAATCACTAAGGTATAATTAACCAACTGTCGTTGCGAGAATTATCTAAATCTAAATCCTATGAATTCCAAATCTCTTTGCGAATCCTAAAGTCTAAATCAGCTTTAATATCAGGCTTGATATGTTCACAAATCAATTAAACCAAATCTCTTTGCGAATAATCAATTTGCTCACCCTAGGTTCTATCAAGTAATTAATCGCACTGTCGTGCCTAATCAATTATCCTAAGATCTAAGTTCCAGATTCGTCAACCTAGAATTAGCATTGAGAACAACCTATGGTGAAGAACTAATTCAGATGGTGAATCCTAAACAGATAATCAACCTAGCATTCAAATAAATCCTTTATGAGAAAACCCTAAACCTAAAGTGGATTTACTCATACATGGAGCATGAAACAATCAACATAACTGAATAAATCATCAATAAAATAGAAAGAGTAACAAGAGGTTTTGAGATCTGATCTCGGACGAAGGGAGATTCAGACTTGTCTCTCTCAAACCAAAGTAAAATAAAGTATAGCCTAAAAGTGGCTGTAAAACCTAATTATATAGCTAAAACACGTTCTGGGCCTTCTTGTAAATATCAAAGTCTTCTGGGCCAATTCTGCAATTCTTCAACTCTTCAATAAGTCGCGATCCTTCTGTTTCCTCGACGGGTATCGATCGATACTAGTCAGTATCGATCGATACTCAGGTGATTTTGATGTCTCAGCTACACGGATCTTCTGCTTCGCTCCAGAATGCTCCAGAAAGCTCCAATATCTCCAATTAAAAAACCTGTAAAAGACTCTAAAAGACTCTATAATAGAATAAAGACTCGATAAAAAGGACTTATATCATGGCCTAAAAGGGGTAAAAACCATGATATATCAACTTCCCCAGACTTAGCCTTTGCTTGCCCTCAAGCAAATAGAAGACTAAACAAGAGAAAGAGGTTTGAAAACGTAGAGATTCACCTGTTCAGGAACCATCGCAGAGATCCTTTTCCCAAGCACCCAGATGTTACCTAACCAGCTTTTGATCTAACCACCATGTACTTCTCCGTAGACATTCGCAGCTTTCCCAGACTCCACACATTATCCCACAGCATTGTTCAAGTAAAGCCCTCATCGCCAGTTTCATCGCTGCAGCCAATGGTTAAGAACCTTCTAGATTCTTTACCATACAATATCATGACAAGAAACCACCCTTTTTCACACTTTTTGTATCAATTTCTCTCCCCAGACTTATTTCTTATTATGTTTTTTTTTTTTTTTCAGCTTTGCATATACACATCAAGGTATGAGACATGAGTATTGATGGTGTTAGCCACCGAATCCCCGGTTCTTCCCTCTCTATGTATCAAAGGATGTAGGCGAGTTTCAACCTTTGTGTGATCATTTCCTCTTAAGTAGAATAATGGGATCGCTGGAAATTTTCCTAGCCCTCTACTCAGAAGAAAATCATTTCATCTTTTATGCTCTTATTTATCAACTTATAACAGGGGATAGAGATACCATAACTCTAAACACATGGGTTCCTTTATCGGATATGAATGATGAATCAAGCTCTATGAACACTAACCACATCGATGAAGTGCAAAAATTTGGCTCAGGCTTCAAGAGAACTCTGCTGGAGACATGGATGTTTTCTAGTCAACTAGTCAGTCCTTGGATTTTTCATTAGTCGATCTAGAGCTGATCCTGTAACACTGTGCACTCAAACACAAAATCAAATTAATAGGTTCAAGCACATGATCATCATCTCCAACAAGTTTTGACTCAATAAATCGATTTTGACTCGATAAAACAACTGACTCTAAGAAAAACAAAAACAATGTCAGCAGACACCTCCCCCAGACTTGAACAACACTGTCCCCAGTGTTATTTAGCCTAGAGTCAGTGAAAGAAAACAAATAAATATAATATAATTGTGAAAAACAAGGAGTTACCTTGCTGGAACATCGAGTATCGATCAACACAAAACCTGGTATCGATCGATACCTGGCTTAAATCGATATGATGAATCGTACATTCGCGATTGGTGTCGATCGATACCAGGGGGTATCGATTGACACTAAGACGATTTCGAGTTTTGCTCCTTGTTTATCCTGACACAAACACAAAACGAAAAAGAAAAAGAAAAAGAATCAAAAGCAGACTCACCAGTGGGTTGCCTCCCACCAAGCGCTCGTTTAACGTCATTAGCTTGACTGTAACGCCCTTCAGGAAGGTTAAGAATGCGAGCTTGCACCAAAACAGGCTCCACAACTCGACATTGCTATCTTCAGTGTTTTGCGCAACATACTCTCCACAAACTCTTTTACTTTCTCTTTCAGCTCCGAAGTAAGAAGAACTCTAGCCTTAGAGAATGGTTACTCAATCGAATCTCCATCACACTTCTGAGGAATCATCGTGACATGGGGATCCTCGACTCTTTTGCTCTTCACCTTCTTCTTTGTTGCCTTAGCCTTCTTAACAGCTTCCTTGGGGATGCTGGGCGGTTCAACCGAAACGTATGTGACAGTTGGCTCGTCAAGAGGCTCTTCCAAAAGATCAACTGCTAATGTCTCTCCTGTGACATCTTCAATGCAAGAGACACGTCCGGGAGTTCCTCTAGGGATGGCTTTGTAGTACACCTCCTTGTCAATGTATGAGAATGAGATGCGCTTGTTGGGTGTGTCCATAATCGTACCAACCGTAGCCATGAACGGTCTTCCGAGAATCAACTGCGTACGAGATATTGCATTCATCTCTACAACCTGAAAATCAGTAGGAACCAGGCAATCTCCTATTGTGATCATCAAATCAGCGATTGCCCCATATGGAAGAGAGGTGGAATCGTTCGTGAACGTGATAGATGTCTTTGGAGGTTGAATATCAGCTCCCAATCTCTCTGCAATTGCACTGGACATGACATTGACGCAGGTTCCTGAGTCAACGAGAGACTCTTCGAATTCAACTCTAAAGATAGAGCATGGAACTGAGAAGATCCCTGGGTCTTCCCTCTTAGTCAACTCTCTCAGTGGAGGTGTACCTCTGGCCTTAATGAAGAGTGTCTTGATCTCTTCCTCAGTTTCTCTGCAATCTTTGAAGTGACTTAGCAAGGGCCAGCCCTCTAGAGCTTCTTCCAAAGTGAACGAGTGGGGAATCCTTCGTACCCTCTTCTCAAAGCCACGCAGCTGCTTTGGAGTGATAGGATCTCTGAGGTGTTTAGGAATAGGATTCAGCTTCTTGGGCTTGCGGACTCTTTCTGCAATCAACTCAGGTGTTTTCACAGTTTCTGGCTCGTTCTGCGAGGGGTATCGATCGACACCAGGTAGGGTATCGATCGATACTCTCGCTGTTGAATCGTCCCTGGCAGATACATCATCATCAAAAGGAAGCTCCACAACTGATTTATCCAACAAAGCCTTGCATCTGGCGTCCTCCCATTCCTTCCTTGTCATAATACGAGGCATATGATAAGGTATCCTGGGTATATACACTCGTTCTGCAACTACCTTAGGCACCACAGTCGAAATCTCAGGTGTCTCCTCAGAAATCGCCTCAGTATCAACCGACACCAATGGGGTATCGATCGATACACGTGATTTTAGATCCTTTCGAGTAAGTGTCTGGGCTGGTATCGATCGATACAGGCTGGTATCGATCGATGCTTGTGCGATTTCAGGATCCTCATCGAAATTTTCTGCACTTGAGGAGATCGCATTGACGTGTGCTCTTGGACTTTCAGTTCTCCCTGGAAGAAAACCTTCCTGCCTCTTTACAGCTGCTCCTGTTTGAGCAACCTGAGTTTCCAGCTTCCTCTGGGAGAGACTGATGGCTTCGATTTTCCCATTCATATCCATGTACAGCGAGTCAGACTTCCCATTGAAATCCCCCTGCAACTTCTCTTGTCCTCGAAGAAGCTGTTCCATCATGAATTCTATCTTATTGTTTGTAGACTTTGGAGAGATGGGCTGATACGAAGAGTTCCCGTAATTGCGAGTGTTGTTACTGAAGTTCCGGTTGTTGTTGTACCCAAATTGCTGTCCCTAAAATCTAGAACCACCAACGTAGTTATAATCTTCCATTTCATCTCCACCGATATTATTGACTCCAACAGCAAAGTGCACAGTCTTCTTCGACTTCCCAAGCAAAATATCCAACTTCGCTTGAACTTCAGCAATCTGAGACCCATCAATTCATGCAGCTTGCTTCTTCCTCTCGAAATCAGCATTCTTAGTGCTATTGCTAGACGCCAAGTTCTCAATCAGCACAACCGCATCATCTGGATACCTGGTGTTGAAGTTCCCATTACTCGCATCATCCATACCCATCTGGTACCTCCAATCAATCCCTCTGTAGAAAATGCCCAGCAGCCGAACCTGAGAGAACCCATGGTGCTGACAATCTCTCTGATAAGACTTGAAATCGTTTCTCTGAAATCGTTCCTTCGAGCACAGCAGCAGGCTTCAGCTCGTAATCGTTCCTCTGAAAAGTTGGGATGCAAATCGCAGATCAATTGGCATAGAACTTATCAGGTCTGTTGTGCTCGCCAAGTGTCCTAACTCGATCACCTGCAGCATTCCCAACGTTGGCGCGCCCAGCTGGCGCTACAATCTCAATAACAGCAGCAGGGACAACGACGTTTCCAGCTTCATCAAGTCGCTGCCCTCCCTCATTGCACACATGACCCTCTTGGTCTCTCAGTACTCCAGCTTCATCAGCTCTTAAAACCACTGGGTTGTTCATCCCTGATGTTTGCTTGGTCTTTCTGTTTGTGCGTTCCACAAGTGCTAGATGTTCCAATGACAGTTCAACTAGCTGAGTGCTCTTGTTGCTTCTGGTTTCACGAACGGACATACACCTGAAACCAAAGCATTAGACAAGGCACGTAAGTAACCAAAAAATACGTTGAGTATCGACCGATACCAAGTGGTGTCGATCGATATCAACAACAGAAGACGACGAGTATCGACCGATATTGAGTCCCCGGCAACGGCGCCAAATTTGATATGCTCAAATTAATACCCTATTTAGATACTAAAGCAGTTGTTGTAGTATAGCTAGGGGTCGAACACAAGGACTCACAGAAACACACAATAGATTATATAGAAGAGAATTAAGCTAAACCAATAGATGTAATTGAAAGCAGAAATAAATTAAAAGAGTTGTAATTCGATTGGGAGAAAGATAGGCTCAGGGTATTTCTCAGGAAATCAATGAATGCAGATAAACTAACTAACATGATTCAGATTTAGCGCAGTTCTTGAACTCAAATCACTAAGGTATAATTAACCAATTGTCGTTGCGAGAATTATCTAAATCTAAATCCTAGGAATTCCAAATCTCTTTGCGAATCCTAAAGTCTAAATCAGCTTTAATATCAGGCTTGATATGTTCACAAATCAATTAAACCAAATCTCTTTGCGAATAATCAATTTGCTCACCCTAGGTTCTATCAGGTAATTAATCGCACTGTCGTGCCTAATCAATTATCCTAAGATCTAAGTTCCAGATTCGTTAACCTAGAATTAGCTTTGAGAACAACCTATGGTGAAGAACTAATTCAGATGGTGAATCCTAAATAAATAATCAACCTAGCAATCAAAGAAATCCTTTATGAGAAAACCCTAAACCTAAAGTGGATTTACTCATACATGGAGAATGAAACAATCAACATAACTGAATAAATCATTAATAAAATAGAAAGAGTAACAAGAAGTTTTAAGATCTGATCTCGGACGAAGGAAGATTCAGACTTGTCTCTCTTAAACCAAAGTAAAATAAAGCATAGCCTAAAAGTGGCTGTAAGACCTAATTATATAGCTAAAACACGTTCTCGGCTTCTTGTAAATATCAAAGTCTTCTGGGCCAATTTTGCAATTCTTCAACTCTTCAATAAGTCGCGATCCTTCTATTTTCTCGACGTGTATCGATCGATACTAGTCAGTATCGATGGATACTCAGGTGATTTTGATGTCTCAGCTACACGGATCTTCTGCTTCGCTCCAGAGTGCTCCAGAAAGCTCCAATATCTCCAATTATGCTCCAAACGTGCTAAAACCTGTAAAAGACTCTAAAAGACTCTATAATAGAATAAAGACTCGATAAAAAGGGCTTATATCATGGCCTAAAAGGGGTAAAAACCATGATATATCAGCTTGCCCTAGGGCTAACACAGTTTCTAGACACGCCTATGGATAGAAGAATATTCATTGGAGATAATGCAAACCCGTGTCTAGCCGTTATTCTCGTTAACCATTTCCTTGGGTACAAAGAATGGGCTCACGCTACAAAGATGAAAGAACCTCAATTGCACATCAGTGGTTTAGTTACTTCAATTCTTAAGGCCAAGGGTGTTGAGTTGGTGGACGATGCCCGAGAGGTGGAACTTATGGATGAAATCTATCTCTTAAGAACTAGATTCTTCGAAGGCAATGTAGGCAACACTTATACCTACAACCTCAAGCTCACCGAGTCTAACACCGTGAAGTTTATGTTGCCCAATGTTCCTCTCACCGCGCTTTGAGGGATGAAGGAACTCCATTTCTACCCCACCAATGACCATTTCTACAACCCGACCACGGATCCACCTCTTGAGACGATACGCTTGTCAAAGAAGAAAGCCAAGCAAGCATCAAGGGACGATGCCGAGACATTCATTGGTCCAAATGAAGAGGATGAGATACCATTTTCCACCGACCCCACGTACTAGAGTGAGAGGTATAGCTTCGATCCTTATGATGGAAAGATTCCGGACATTGCCACTAGACATGCACACCACCAAACAAGACTCCTTCAACGGTGATGCAAGTGGAAAGAAAAGACTATTAGGAAATTCGGGAAAACGGTCAAAATCTTGAAGAAGACGGTCAAAGAGCTCAAGGCGAAGGGTAAAAAGGCAAGCTCACCCCATGGCCAAGGACGGACAAAAGAAGCGGATCTTGAAGAGGTTGATGAGAGCTCCGCACCATTGGATACACGACATTCATTGCCACTTGAAGGGTAAAAGGCAAAGAGGAAAGCTATGAGATCTCCATCTCCATGCTCGAGAAATCCATCATTCTCCATGGGGTCTTCTTCCCCATCTCAAAGTTTCTAGGTAACACTCCAATCTTGTATATAGTCTTTCTTTTGAGTCTAGCATTTTATTTTTGTTTGTTGGTTTCTCCCTTGAATTTATTTCACACCGAGACGGTGTGATTTATGTTTGGGAGAGGGACTGGTATCCAATCATATTGTGTATGTATGTGTTCTCATTTTGATTTTTTATATATTGAGTCTCATGCATTCATGCATTCACTTAAGTGCATAGAAAAACACATAAAAATCGAAAATTTTTGAAAATTTTGAAACACAAAAAGAAGTCATCAATTTGCATTGCATGTTTAAGATTGAGTCTAGAGTTCATATAGGATTTGCATTCATATGCATTGGGTGGAATGATGAATTTTTCCTTGAAAAATATCAACTTAAGAGCTAATCGTTAGATGCATTTGACCAAGCTTGAAAGTAAGGATGCACCATACTTGGATCACATGCATTGGTGTTTTCGTCTTAGTTGAAACAAGTTTTGAATTGAATCCAGTCCTAGCAATTTGAACCCTTAGTTTTGACTCATAATTATCATATTTTGCATTGAAAAATGGACTCATGGTTACCATAGACATACTTGGGCTATCTTATTCCTTTTCACCACTCTTGTTAGTCCAAGTAGCCGTTCCCCACCTTTGGGACGGTTATCCTCACCCTTAACTTACCCTCCTTTCAAACCTAATTCTTTAGTTAGTGTTGTGAGGCCTATATTTTCGAATGAACTTAGCAAAAAGTGTTGGGTTTAGAGCGACAAGGAAAGGCTTTCATGTAGAGTTAGCTCGCACATCATCGGGATAAGCATAGGTTAGGCTAAATAGATGGGGAGTGTGAGGCAGGATGAAAATAAGAGAGAAAGTCTTGGGCGTCTAATGAAAAGAAAAGGTGGAAATAAGAAAGGATTTGGAGAAGAAATAGGGGAAAGGCTAATGATTGAAATGGTTGGCAAGAAAATTTTGGTATAAGCTCTAAATGAAAGAAAAGATGGTCTCTAGATACAAAAAGAAGAAAAGAAGCCGAAAATGGCTAATGCACATCATCGGGCTAAGCATAGGTTAGGCTAGATAGATGGGGAGTGTGAGGCGAGATGAAAATAAGAGAGAAAGTCTTGGGCGTGTAATGAAAAGAAAAGGTGGAAATAAGAAAGGATTTGGAGAAGAAATAGGGGAAAGACTAATGATTAAAATGGTTGGCAATAAAATTTTGGTATAAGCTCTAAGTGAAAGAAAAGATGGTATCTAGATACAAAAAGAAGAAAAGAAGCCGAAAATGGCTAATGCATTCAAAGGATGAAGAAAAAGACTAAGGGGGTTATTGGCAGATTGATTTATGAAGATTTTTATAGTCTAAGATTCTACTGTTATTGGTTTGTAGATTTTTATATTCTTAATAGATTTCAATGTTATTCGTTTATAGATTATAACATTCCATTGTTATTGGTTTGATGATTTTTATAATCTAATCAAAATCCATTGTTATTCAAAAAAATTGTATTTTAATGATTCTATGATTCTGTTAAAATCTAGTGTTATTGGGATATGGATTCTTTAAAATTTAACTCATAAAACATGATTTTCAAAATACTACATATATCCCTTGGATTCTCAAAGTTTGTTATAATAGAATTCTTTTATGGATTGTTTAAATACACAAAATTCTTTGCAATTTTAAAAAACTTTTAAAATTCAACAAAACTCTATGCAAATTTAACAAATCTGATGACTTTTGAAATCAACAAAACTCTCTATAAATCCAACTCCCAATAAAAGAAGAAAAGCAAAAGTTGAGCTAAAAGAAGGAAAAAGATATGAGCCAAGCCATTTGTTGATCAAAGGTGAAGAAGAAAGTCTCCCCAAGAGCTTAAACGAAGAAGAATTGATGAGATAGAGTGGTTTATAAAAGGCAATTTGCCTTGAGGAAAGGGTAGCTTAGGAGTGATCTTCATGGGGCTTAGATATAGGGATGAAATCATTTGGGACATTTGGTAGATGGAAGTCTATCCTTGTATGCATCAATTGCTTTTTACCCTTAGCATTTTGCCAAAGTTCATTCATTCGTTGAGAGATCCTTGCTATGGAATTGCCACACTTATTGAGATCATTTTTATCTCAAAGCCATGTCCCTTAGCCAAATGAGTTTGTTTGATTTGCATAAAATGATTCATGGTTTCATTTAATGAATGTCAAAGGATTGGAGGATAAGAATGCTTGCGTAGGCTAATTCTTGAGCTTGATTCATAGTGTGATGAGTATGGCTAAATCTTATAGTGTAGAGAATGTTCAAATGCATTTTAGAACCGCCATTGATTTGGATTTCTTAAGTTGATATTTTTGGATTTGAGCTCCCACCTTCAAACCTCTCTCTCTTCTTGTTCTTATTTGTTTGCTTGAGGGCAAGCAAGGGAATAAGTTAGGGGGAGTTGACATTCTCATATTTTACCTCTTCTAAAGCATTCATTTAGCCTAAGTTTTCCCCTTTTTGCATATATCTCATAGCATTCTTCTTGTGTTTAGTTCTCATTTAGAATTTAGGTTGTTCATACTAGGTCCTAGAGTGTCTTGCATGTTTTGGAGTGTGTTTCTAGGTTTTTGGAGGCTTTTGAAGACCTTGGAGGAGCTTGCACTTCGACGTGGGTCATGACGAGATAGCTAGGACCAAAGGAGAATTTTAGAGAGACCATACCGGCCCGTCATACCTGGCCACCACCGGCCGGTGTTGCAAAGAAGCAAGAGCAGGAGAAATACCGGCCCATCACACCCCTTGACGACTGACTGGCGTGCGCCTTTAGGACACGGAATGCCGGCCAGCTCTCGTCCGGTGTGGCCACCCGGTACTGAACCAACATGGGGACATGCCAAATACCGGTCCCTCACACCGCCCGTCTCGACCTGGCATGGAAGCTTTCACCGAAGAGCATCCACACCGGCCTATCACACCCCTTGACGGCTTCAGGACACGGCTACACCGGCCCGTTCTCAGTCGGCATGGCAGCCCGGTATTCATCAAGCATGAGGACATGCCAAATACCGGTCCTCCACACCGCCCCGTCCGGCACAGAAGCTCTCGCCGAAGACCATCCATACCGTCCCGCCATAGCGGACCGCCACCGGCCGGTGTAAAACTTTAGACCCAGTTTCGGCCTGGGTCAACACCCGGTTTGTCCTGGGTTTACCCGGTTCACCTAGCAATGCCTATAAATATTCTAAACCTAATTTTCTTGGATCTAAGTTTTTTCTCATGCTAAAAACCTCCTTTCTAGGGTTCTAAGTGTTCTAAGTAATTTGTAAGAGACATCTTCTTTGTTTATGCAATTTAAGTTTGGATTTTTTAATTTCTATCTTCCATCTCTTTTTTCTTAATCATTCAATCATTTAATCATGGGATTTAACATCTTCTTGATGGGAGTTGTTGGTTTCTTAATGATTAGTTAGTAGTCACTTAGAATCTTGGGATGAGGTAGACTTAGGGTGATGATTAGGTTAATTTATTATGCTTAGGGATTTAGTTTATAGATCCCCCTTCTTTCTAAGTGTGCTTAATGCTAGATTAGGTCAGAGATAATCAATCTAGATTTTAGGGAATTTCACGCCCACAAGGTGTTCGATAAAATTCCCCAAAGAGCTTAGTTAGGAATATTCATTCCTAGCGTAGTAGATGCCTAGGGTGTTGATTGGTTGATTTGAATAATGAATTTAATGCTTGCTAATCATTCTATCACAAATGAGAATTTGTTCTTGATCTAGTGATTAGCAAAGTGCTTAGTGCCTTGAGAGAGGGTTAGTCATAATTAGCAATCTTAACCTAGGGATTAGCATTGATTGTGTATTGGGCATCATAAATTAGCTATAGAATCACCATATTATTGCGTTCTTGGATTAGCATTCTTGGATTCGCCTTTTATTATTGCATTTAATCTCGTTTAGTATTGCTAGTTTTTGTTTGTTGTTTAGTTCGAATTAGATAACTAAACTTAGTTCCAAAACCAACCTTGTTTGCTTGAATTAAGTAGTTATATGAATTTTTAATAATTGAGACATTTAAATACATTTGGATTGATATCTTAAATACCACGATGACACAAGTGGGGTTTGAGTAATTGATTAGAAAAAATCCTACTATCAGTGCAAGAAAGAGCTATAGTATATTAAGGAAATAGATAATAGACAACATAAAGAAGAAGAGAAGAATAAGAACAAACCGTATGGAAAGGTGACACATTGCGTGATGTGTTAGGAGGAGGTGAAGGAGGCTTGAAAGAGAATATACAAATGACTTAGGTTTGGGTAAAGAAAAAGGTAAAGACATATGTAAGTAATGACTATTAACAATGGATTAAGAAAAACAAATAATTTAGAAGAAGAGTTGTGATGAAGGATTAAATAAGACATATAGATGCCCCTGATGTGATATACGGATGCATGGTGTGAACATTCTCCTGCGCCTACACAATAGCAAGATTTAGCGACCAAAAAAACAAGGAGTAGCGATTATGATAGAGTAGAAGGGAAATTTCAAACCAAGAAAGTTGTGTGGGAGTAATAAAAGATCCCTTAAATTTTTTAATAGCAGCAAGGTCCTACAAAAAGAAAGCAACAACAATTAGAGCATGTAAAGGCACATAAGGTTGGGAATAAAACGTGTATGGATACTATGAATCTTAAAAACAAGGTCAGCATATGTAAAAAGAGATAAGTTGAGGAGAAATGGATATCCGTAAAGATAGAGGAAAATCGGAGAGGATTCAGTACATATACACGTGAAAGTGCAATAGGAGTAGAAGGGTCGAAAGCAAGATGGGGAAGGAGAACAAGAGCCAAGGCGGTTTCTGTGGCACCCTAGAGGAGGGATAGAATAATATATGCAATAAGGAGGTTAAAGGAAATGCACAGTATTAGGAAGAGAATAAGAGAGGACGACAACCTGAAGGGCATGCGATGTAGAACCTTCGCTAGTTGCATTATTGAGGTCGGTGGAGAGAGTAGGACAAATAGGGACACCTTGGTTTATAGTATTAGGCGTGTCCTCAACCTAGGGTACGCATCAAAATCATCTAGCCATTCTTCTGAGTAGCCTGCTACACCATTTTGAGGAGATGAAACATGAAGAGTATCCAATTGCAATGCAGAAATTAAAGAAGCAGATAGTGAGTATACATGAAGTAGAAAAACCGCATGACCTGACGAAACTGAAGAAATTTGCAAAGATATTTTCTTCTTTGAGGCAACAGACTTCGCAGCCCCTGCAGATGCTTTAGAATTCGAGCTCCGGGTATTGTACCTAGACCTTTTATGCTGACAACGAGGGGGGACTGATGGTTTCTTTGGCCGTGGTGTGTTAACATAAACACGCTTCGGCGGGGAAGGACGAGTGTTGGTAAAACCACGACCTCCACGAGAAGTAAGGGCCGCTTTTTGAAGCTTTCGTTTCTTCACGGTTTTACCTTGGCCAAGATCAAGTTCTTCACCCAAGAATCCTTTGACATTTTCAAACACTCCAAATGCAATAGTATCCATGTAACATCCCTATCCCATGTCTCCGGAGATAACGGGAATCGGGATGTTAGGTCGTTACCAGTGGCCAGCAACACAGGATTACCAGGAAAACACCCGGTAACAACAACAACACAACGACACGATCCCACTAACCTGAAAGAAAACAAGAGGAGAGGGTTGAGTAATCAAGATTACCCAGTGAGGATGAGTCATAAGAGACCCACTTTCCATCATCAGAAAATAACCGAGATTAATCAGAGAAGGTCTAATCCTAAAACAAGCTCAAACAGGACTACTACTTTACTTATCTACAGTCATGGTCACACAACACGGTCTCACAGACATAGTCACATCGTAATACTCGAGGTTCGGCAAGACCTCCGCCGTTAGGGACTGCTACTCACCGTTATAAGTCAAAACAGCGCCTATGTGAGGTTCGGCAAAACCTCGCCGTTGGGAACTGTTACTCACCGTTATAAGTCACAACAGCCCATCTATGAGGGTCGGCAAACCTTCCACCGTTGGGAACTGCTACTCACCGTTATAAGTCAAAAAGCCCCCAACCTAGCAGTTCTAATAACAACATACATCCTTTAACAAGCACAAGCAACCCTTGTTATAATGTTCTCGTTCCTTTTCTTAGATGCACATTCGATGTTAGGTTTTTCTTATCAGAAATACATAAACGAGAAAATAAGCAGGTTATCAAGCAATGGATTCTTTTTAAGGTTCTATCAGATTAAATTCCAAATTCAATAACTTGCTCCACATTCTCCAACAACCATCGATCATCATCAAGCAGGCAACACAAATCCAGCGCCTAACATTCATCTAATCCTAGCAAACAAATCAAACAGCCATGGTTTAAAACTAGACTAACGCATCATTAAAACGAGTATTGACGAGAGGATGGGAGCAGCTAGTCCTCACCTGGCTGCATGCGGTGGAGAAGGAGGAGGAGATGGTGAAGGTGAAGTGTCCAGCTCGCCCCTGGTCTCGCTGGAAGAGCTCGGTGAAGGAGGTGGAGAAGAATCAGACCCGACGTCGTGTACTGGAACAGTCATATCTCCTGACTCGGATCTCGGATTCGGACGATTTTGGTCTTCACGGAAAGAAGACTCCCGGGGCTTCAATTTGATATGTACTATGTCCCCTGGTTCGCGGCGGTTCGTCAGAAAACGATCCCGCAACGTGACGGCGGTGGTTAGGGTTTCTGGCGAACGGCAGATCCGACACTCGTTACTGGAATGGCGATATCTGTAGGCTCCGATCTCCGTTCTGGTCAAACCCGATCTTCCTGGAACGATAAGATCCGGGGCTTCGATTTGATAGGTTATCGGTCTCGTGGTGCACAGCGGTTAGTCGGAAATACCCTTTGCAAGATGGTTAATGGTTCCTGCGCGGGAGAGAGGCAAGGAGGAGGAGGAGGGACGCCGGTTCGAGGAGGGGAGGTGGCGCCAGTGAGAGAGAAGTCACGCTGAGAGAGAGATAGGGAGAGAGGGAGCGGCTGCGAGTGAGAGAAGAGAAAGAGAGAGGAAAAAAGAGACTAGGGTTTTTTTCTCCCTTGCTTAGGCTTATATACGGGTCTCGGTTTACGAAAAATTAGAAATCCAACCGGTTGGTCCGGTATGGGTTATCACATTCTCCCACAAGAGGATTCATCCTCGAATCCAAGGAAAGAAGTCCGTGAAGGAACGAAACGGAAGAGAAACGTTTCGGAATTCGAACGAGAAGGTGACAGGTAAGTAAGAAAAAGAATGGCAAGAGGAGAATGAAAGCGCGGAAAGGCAAGTAAGGTGGAACGGAGAAGCACATAAAAGAGAAGGTTGCTAGAACGGCTGACGGAAACACGAACGAGAGGAAGAACCAGGAGGAATCGTTATTAAAAATCAAAATGCTTTTCTTATTAATATAAAAGAGGAGTAGAACATTTTTTTTTGCAAACACTAAATCGGAAAAGAAACAAAAACCAACACGAAAACTAACTAAATCCTAAGAAAGAAAAACAGCACCAAAGAATGAAAATGGAAAAGAAAAATAAAACTAAGTTCTACTCCTATAAAAACAAAAAATTTCCCTAGCCACTAAAGGAATCTTCCGATGGGTCCTCTTCGAAGTCGTCGTCTGAAGAGATGTAGACCGGCTCTTCGATTGGCTCCACTTGAGAAAGAGGAGTGACCTTCTTGCGCGATGCTTCCCGTCTCTTGAACTTACGCTTCAGATAAGAACATAAAACATACAAGAAAGGAAACACACTATTGAATCGGCGTCCATGTTGTTGTTGTTCTCGGTTTGAAATCGTACATAATAAAATCATAATTCAAGGAAAATATATATATATTTTTTTTTTAAACGATTTTCAAACTTTGGGTGCGACCACTATAGGACAGCGCTAGAGTGATCTAATCCTGGGCTCTGATACCACTTTGTAACATCCTTATCCCATGTCTCCGGAGATAACCGGGAATCGGGCATGTTAGGTCGTCACCAGTGGCCAGCAACACAGGATCGCCAGGAAAACGCCCGGTAACAACAACAACACAACGACACGATCCCACTAACCTGAAAGAAAACAAGGGGAGAGGGTTGAGTAATCAAGATTACCCAGTGAGGATGAGTCATAAGAGACCCACTTTCCATCATCAGACAATAACCGAGATAAATCAGAGAATGTCTAATCCTAAAACAAGCTCAAACAGGACTACTACTTTACTTATCTACAGTCATGGTCACACAACACGGTCTCACAGACATAGTCACATCGTAATACTCGAGGTTCGGCAAGACCTCCGCCGTTAGGGACTGCTACTCACCGTTATAAGTCAAAACAGCGCCTATGTGAGGTTCGGCAAAACCTCGCCGTTGGGAACTGTTACTCACCGTTATAAGTCACAACATCCCATCTATGAGGGTCGGCAAACCTTTCACCGTTGGGAACTGCTACTCATTGTTATAAGTCAAAACAGCCCCCAACATAGCAGTTCTAATAACAACATACATCCTTTAACAAGCACAAGCAACCCTTGTTATAATGTTCTCGTTCCTTTTCTTAGATGCACATTCGATGTTGGGTTTTTCTTATCAGAAATACATAAACGAGAAAATAATCACGTTATCAAGCAATTAATTCTTTTTAAGGTTCTATCAGATTAAATTCCAAATTCAATTACTTGCTCCACATTCTCCAACAACCATCGATCATCATCAAGCATGCAACACAAATCCAGCGCCTAACATTCATCTAATCCTAGCAAACAAATCTAACAGCCATGGTTTAAAACTAGACTAACGCATCATTAAAACGAGTATTGACGAGAGGAATCAGACCCGACGTCGTGTACTGGATCAGTCATATCTCCTGACTCGGATCTCAGATTCGGACGATCTGGGTCTTCACGGAAAAAAGACTCCCGGGGCTTCAATTTGATAGGTTCTGGATCCCCTGGTTCGCGGCGGTTCGTCGGGAAAAGAGCCCGCAACGTGGAGGCGGCGATTAGGGTTTCTGGTGAACGGTAGATCCGACACTCGTCACTGGAATGACGATATCTGTGGGCTCCGATCTCTGTTCTGGTCAAACTCGGTCTTCCTGGAACGATAAGATCCGGGGCTTCGATTTGATAGGTTAGATGTCTAGTGGTTCACTGCGGTTCATCGGGAATACCCTCTGCAAGATGGCTGATGATTCCTGCGCGGGAGAGAGGGGAGGAGGAGGAGGAGGTGACGCCGGTTCGAGGAGGGAAGGTGGCGCCGGTGAGAGAGAAGTCACGCAGAGAGAGAGAGAGAGAGAGGGAGAGGCTGCGAGTGAGAGAAGAGAAAGAGAGAGAAAAAAAGAGACTAGGATTTTTTTCTCCCTTGCTTAGGCTTATATACGGGCCTCGGTTTAGGAAAAATTAGAAATCCAACCAGTTGGTCCGGTATGGGTTATCACAATCCACCATATCGAACTGTGACGCAAACGGGAGAAAATTGCTAGCACAGTCGGCTTTTGCTTAGTCCGCAACAACACCTTCACCAAATTGTTTAACATGAAAACCAAACGAATCTCACTTTTCAACCTTATGTTGCTGGATTTTCCATACTTGGATTGCAATACGTTCAACAGAATTGAGAACTCGAGGACAAGAAAAATCACCACCTGGCCAAATGTGCCAAATGAAATATAATGATAAATGTAAAAATAAAAGGTGGTTTAATAAAACTGAGTATGGAAGAAATCCCGCCCAAATTGAAATTTAATTAAAAACATATCTGAATTAGTCAAATCAGGTCATGCAGATATGTACAGTATTTCATGAGATATGATCAAACGAGTCAGAAGTGTACAGGACGCAAGAGACCTCTGGCTAGGGGCAGGATATACATTTTCTTCAAGGAAGTGCTAACTTCTTATTGGTAGTTAGACCATCTCCAACCTCAAGCTATTTTCCACTCCAAACGCTATTATGGAGTAAAGTCCTCTCTGTAGGACCAAAATTTTGCGTAATAAAAGGATAGCGATTTAATCACGAATATATAAATAAACGTTAAGGAAAAACGAGTTTAAAAACGATGTAAAAACGACGAAATTAAACGAAACAATGGAGGCGAGAGAACTCTCTTTCCTTTACTCAAAGAATCTCCGGTAGTGCGACGGTATAATATTCGATTCATGAGTCCCAGGACACAACCATTGAAACCGTTATCGCGAACACTCGATAACGGATCTGTCGAACTTAATACTACAATACTCTCGAAATAAAAGACTTACTCTTAGCGATGGGAAATCGAAGGAATTTTTTTTTTTGCAAGTGTGTTTTCTGTGTGTGATCGGATGCCTTTCTTTCAAGAGAGGTGATCCTAAATATAGGAGAAGAGAGGATGCTTTAATTCCACAACTTGCTTAGCAAGTTTAGCCTTGTTTGGCAAGTTTAGCCTTGCTGATCAAGCTTAGCCTTTGATGTAAACCGAGACAACAGATATCGCGCAGCGACATTTTCTCGTAGAACTGTGTTCTCTATTGTGTTCATTTTGGCCTTGAACATTCCTGGTTTTTTGTGAGTGAACTTGGAGAATATAGCCTCTCTTTCATTCTCCTAGAAACGGCCCTCATTTCACACTCACTAGGTGATCTGCCATCAACTTGCTTTCAGAAGTATCATGTCATACTCCACTATTACAAAGCTATGGAATCATTAAAAACCAACGCTTATCCTCAATACTCACATGTATCACTGTTTTATCATCCAAGGAATTGGGCAGAGACATAGTCTCACAGTCTTCAATTTTGAATCAGCTCAACTTCGTTTTCCCTTTGAACCTAGATCTTGGGATCTCCAGTCACATAGGTAGGGTGTCCGTCAAACGTCATCTTTGTCTATAGGCTTTAAACCCATTCCTTTTGATGATTTTAGAATTTAATCTCACCGCAAACTTTTGGTGAACGGATCCGCTAAGTTATCAGCCGACTTGATGTAATCTATCGTAAGTACACCAGTTGAGATCAATTGTCTAATGGTCTTATATCGTCTTCTTATATGACGAGATTTACCAATATATAGGTTACTCAGTGCCCAAGAGATAGCAGACTGACTATCGCAATGTACACGTAATGCTGGCACTGGTTTTTCCCACATCGGGATATCTTCCAGAAAGTTATGAAGCCATTTTGCTTCCTCTGCAGCTTTATCTAAGGCTATAAACTCTGACTCCATGGTTGATCTGGCCAGGAGTGTTTGTTTGGAAGATTTCCAGGATACTGATGCACCAGCAAGAGTAAAGACAT
The DNA here is from genome assembly GCA_030161315.1 of Eutrema japonicum. Lineage (NCBI taxonomy): Eukaryota > Viridiplantae > Streptophyta > Magnoliopsida > Brassicales > Brassicaceae > Eutrema > Eutrema japonicum. The sequence goes on along the minus strand of BSQW01000006.1, from coordinate 24,476,450 downwards.
ATCCACTCGTGGATTTTGAGTTTTTGGAGTCGGAAATCCAGTTGGTGTCACTGTATCCTTCCAAAATGCTGGTTCTTTACCATAGTGCAACCCATAACTTTTAGTATGACGTACATAATCCAATACTCTTGGTATGGCTTTCTAGTGGTTATGTCCTGGATTACTAGTGTAGCGACTCAGTACATTAACTGTGTACGCTAAATCGGGTCTAGTACAATTCGTTAAGTACATCAGACTTCCGATTATACGTGCATACTCCACTTGTGACACGACTTCACCCGAATTTTTCGCCAGGTGAAGATTATGGTCTACGAGAGTTTTTGCAATTCCACTTGAGTAGATTTTGAATCTATCAAGTATCTTTTCAGCATAATGAGCTTGAGACAAGATTATTCATTCGAAAGTTCTAGTGATCTTAATCCATAGAATGACATCCGATAATCCCATGTCTTTCATATCAAACTTGCTACTTAGCAAGTTCTTAGTTAGACTGATCATGTTTTTATCTGTGCGGAGTACTTTTGATGTATATTCACTTATCACATTCATTAAAGCTGAAACCATTTGACATCATTATGTTGTCAAATTTTTCATGCCATTGTTTTGGAGCTTGTTTAGGTCCATACAATGATTTCACAAGTCGACAGAATTTGTGTTCTTGTCCTGGGATAACAAACCCTTTGGGTTGTTTCATATAAATCACCTCTTCTAAATCATAATTTAGAAAGGCAGTTTTCACATCCATTTCATGGATTTCTAGGTCTCTTAATGCGGCAATTCCGATCAGCATTCGAATTGAAGTTATTCTCGCTACCGGAGAATAGGTGTCAAAGAAATTCAGACATTCTTTTCGCCGGAATTCGTGCACCACAAGCTTAGCCTTGTACTTATCGATTGAGCCATCGGTTTTCAACTTTGTTTTGAAAATCCATTTACACCCTAGGGCTTTGAACCCTTGTGGTAGATCGGTTATCTCATATGTATTGTTTTGCATAATGGATTCGATCTCACTATTAACGGTTTTCTTCCAAAAAAGGAGTGTCTCGTGTAGACATGGCTTCAGTGAAATTTATCGGTTCATTCTCTAAAAGAAAGACCATTAAGAAATCTTCACCATAAGATTTTTCCTTACGAAATCTTTTGCTGCGTCTAGGTTCGTTTTCAACCTCTTCTGCATCATCTAAAAATGTGCCAGAAGTGCTCGCCTCATTTACAGAGGTAATTACATCTCTTTCTTCACGAGTTTGTTTTAGATTTTTATCTTTACACAAAAACACGTGCTCAAAGAAAGACACATTCATTGATTCTATGGTTGTATTAACATGGATATCCGGTACGTCTCATTTATGAACCAAAAACCGATACGCACTACTATTATGTGCATATTCGATGAAAATACAATTCACCATCTTAGGTCCAAGTGTGACCTTTTTAGGAGGTGGCACTGCAACTTTTGCCAGGCATCCCCACACTTTCAGGTATTTGTACGAAGGTACAATAACTTTCCAAAGTTCATATGGTGCTTTACCAATGACTGTGTGCGGTATTTTGTTGAGGATATAATTTATGGTAAGCAACGCTTCCCCCCCCCCCCCCACATGTTCTGGGTTAACCCAGATTCCTACAACATCGCATTCATAATCTCTTTAAGAGTTCGGTTTTTTTGTTCCACAACTCCATTAGATTCAGGTAAATAAGGAGTTGTTGTTTGATGGATAATGCCATGTTCTTTACAGAACGCATCGAATGGTCCATCATATTCGCCTCTTCTATCACTTCGAACTATCTTTATAGTTTTATCGAGTTGATTTTAAACCTCGATTTTACACTCCTTGAATTTTTCCAAGGTTTCATCTTTGCTTCTTAGCAAATAGACATACCAATATTTTGTACTATCATCTATGAAAGTCACAAAATATATATATTTTTTTTACCGCCTCGAGTTTGAACAAATTTTAAATCACACAAATCTGTGTAAATTAAACCGAGAGGTTCGGTTGTTCTTTATACACAAGGGGATGGGGTTTTTTGTGAGTTTAGCCTGTACGCATACTTCACATTTGTCTTTACTTGATTTGCATTTCAGAATTAGGTTCAAATTAATCAATCTTTGTACAAATTTATAATTCACATGATATAACCGTTCATGCCAAATATTGAAAGACTCAACCAAATAAGCAAATTGATCATTCTTATTGATTGAAACATCTGTTACAACATTTTTGGGTAAGATTGTCATTACTTTCATTTTCACAAGTCCTCCCGTAACATATCTCTTGCCCAAGTATACCTCATGTTTCTTGAGCACAAGTTTGTCTGACTCGAAAGTAACAACAAATCCGGCGGCGCTAATAAGCATCCCAGAAATTAGATTCTTCCGCATGTCTGGCACGTGCTTGACATTTTTCAGAGTTATCTCATGTCCCGAGGTCATCTTAAGCTTCACTTGACCATGACCTTTAATCTTGGACGAGTCGGTGTTACCCATTAACAGCCACTCCTCACTCTTGCATTTTTTGATAAGTGCAAAACATGCCTCTATCAATGCATATGTGAGTGGTGGTACATGTGTCGTACCACCAATCTTTGGGGTTGTCCTCGACCGTGTTGACCTCTGTGACCATAGCGCACATATCATCTTGAGTCAGGTTGGCCAGAGCCCTCCCTCTGTCTTTGCGGTTGTCAATTAATTTTGCTACGACTTGTGCTAGCTTTATGACTAACCTTGTGACGCATGTGACACTTTCCCAAGAACTTCATTGCACCATTTCGCTTCATAAAGCTAATAAAGGCTTTCAGGGAATTTTTTCTTCTCCCCTTGTCCTTGTGAACAACAACATTAGCAGTGTGCTCACACTGAACACCATCTGCCTTACGGTTTCGAGACTCGATCCGTAGCCTGACTATCAAGTCTTCAAGGGAAATTTCATTCCGCTTCCACTTGTTCCATGATGGGTTTTGAATCCACCATTTCAAAGTCTAGAAATTTCGCAATTGCGAAATTTTTACAGCATGCGTCTTTAGACTTATATTTCTTCTCTAAGGCAACCCAAAGTTCCTTTGAATTGTTGACCGTACTGTAAACAACGTTCAACGGGTCTATCAGGCGACTTAAAATCAAGCCTTTGCACAGAGAATCTCTTTGGTGCTGTTCTTGCTATTGCTTGTCATCCGCGAAGACAAAATAAACACAACCTTTAATCAATAATGATTTAATTAGAAAAGTAATTAAATCACAAGAGTTTCGATACAGAATTAAATCCCAATTTAGAAACCGCTATCGAACTAATTAGAACCGCTAAAAGCGCATTCTGTATCAAACCTCCTCAGAGCGTTCTGATTCACACCTCGTCAGAGCGTTCTAATTCGAACCTCCGCAGAGCGTTCGTCAAACCGTTTTAGGAAATGCGTTTGATCATCGTTTCAGAGAACACGATTTGCTAGTTTAAGTGTTCGCAAACGTTAAACAATTGGCGAAGTGCTTTACAGCGTTTGCAAACCCAAGGAGCGTTTATTAATCGCAATTAATAACGTTTGTAAAAGACGTTAAAGTAAAACCGCTTCTACTACACATTCGAGGGTCGCTAGATTAGCGTTTGATAACGTTTGAGTATCACTAGCGGTAGAACGTCTTTTTATAAAATCGTAAAAATAAAATTGCTTCTACTACACGTTTGAGAGTCGCTAGATTAGCGTTTGATAACGTTTGAGTATCATAAGAAGTAGAAGAATCGTTTTAAAAAATCATTTTAAAACGTTTATTTACTCGTGATTAAAATCCGTTTGATGTTTATAAAACAGAAAACGGATTTCTTTGAGTTAAGATTGTAGGACCAAAAATTTGCACAATAACAGGATAGCGATTTAATCACGAATATATAAATAAACGTTAAAGAAAGACGAGTTTAAAAACGATGTAAAAACGACGAAATTAAACGAAACAATAGAGGCGAGATAACTCTCTTTCCTTAACTCAAAGAATCTCCGATAGTGCGACGGTATAATATTTGATTCATGAGTCTCAGGATACAACCATTGAAACCGTTATCGCGAACACTCGATAACGGATCTGTCGAACTTAATACTACGATACTCTCGAAATAAAAGACTTACCCTTAGCGATGGGAAATCGAAGGAACTTTTTCTTTTACAAGTGTGTTTTCTGTGTGTGATCGGATGCCTTTCTCTCAAGAGAGGCGATCCTATATATAGGAGAAGAGAGGATGCTTTAATTCCACAACTTGCTTAGCAAGTTTAGCCTTGTTTGGCAAGTTTAGCCTTGCTTATCAAGCTTAGCCTTGATCACCAAGTTTAGCCTTGGTTGACAAGTTTAGTCATGAGCCCAATGGCCCATTTCAATTCACACTTACACATTTTTAATAAAGCCCACAAGCTTTAAAAAATTGTTCCAACACTCTCTAACCCCACGCCATTTTCCACTCCAAAATGGAGTTATGAACAATATTACTCTATATTTGGCGTGACACTGTTCATCCCGCCATTTTGGAGTGAAATTTTGTTTTATTTATAATTTGGTCCCTTAACTATTATATGTTATCATTTAATTATTTAACAAAAACTTTATTATTTTGTACACATAAATTTTAGTATAAGTAATAAAACTAGTTATATAAATTATGCAAATTTTTAAAAACTACCATAACATATATTAAATAGAAAATACAATGACAAACTAACTTTAAAATTAAAAATACATAAAAAGTATAAAACATAAAAGATCAAATACAACATAATACTACGAAATTAGTAATCTGATAAACCGCTTCCAGATGCACCAAGATCATTAAAATATTGTCCAATCGAAGTAGATGCAGGAGGAACTTCTTCAGATCGTTGTTGATCAACCCGTTTTTGTAAAATACGTGTTTGTTCAGCTTGAATATATGCATGAATATTCGGATCTTGAATGGAACTCAAGTCCTGAAGTAAAATTTTGTTTTCTTCCTTAAGTTCTTTCACTGCATAATTCTTACTTTGAATCTCTAAATGATATTCTTTTTGTGCATTTGTCTTCTTCAGTTGCTCTAAATGTTGTCTATTTCCTTTTTCTAAAGTGTTGATAACAAGAGATATTTGATCCTCGTTTTTTCTTTTCAATTTGGATTTTAACTCCTATTGGTCGTCGAGATGGAGATCCACCAATAATATCGTCATCGTCACCTAAGTTCAAAGAAAATGAGGGCAAACCTGGAGATCATTGTGTAGGATTTTCCTACTCTGAACATAGGTTTGAGACTCTTTTAGCATTGATGACACCATTTTAAAAAATTTCAATTTTTTTGATAATGTTCCAAACATGATCAAATTTCCAACCGGTTTTGAAATTTGGATATTCCGCTAGCATTACTTTGGCTTGATTAAAGTGCATATCATTTTAAAATAAAAAAAAAATTATTAAAAGAAATTGAAAAATTCTATGTATTAATACTTACAATATCATCGTTTGAAGCACCACTTGGATGCTTATTTTCACATTGTTAAATGCATGCATGTAGTTATTTTGTTGCTCTTTCGATAGTTTGAGCTGGAGATTGAATATATATCTTTGTATGTTCACTCCAAGTTGCACTTTTTTCTTTCTCGTAAGCTTCGACCACACGAGACCAAAAAAGATCGGATGTCTGATAAACACTATTGATTGGATCTTGAGAAATTTTCATATACACTTGACATAAATACTTATTTTCTTCTTGAGGATATCCATAAGAACGGACATATATTTGTTTATTATCAAGTGTAAACATGATGGAATGGTATAATATTGTGAATAAAAGTAAAGAACCATGATCGTATTTATAGATGCTTAAAGATTCACAATAAATTCTCACATTTATCATTCGAACTACACAAATAAGATTGGAATTAATTTATCACATTCATCTACCAAACTACAGGTAAATTTTTTAATTAATTTATTACATATTTTAAATGAATTTGACAATCCAACTACACATACAACTTTAAATTAAATTCTCACATTTATATCAATCCAACTACACATATTGAAGAAAGGATCCTTAACTTTTCATTTCAACAACACATACTATTGCATTTAATTAGCATTAAATGTATACCCACATTTACACATGTTTGTTCATTGCATTTCTTAAATTAGTTAGAAGAAACGTAGGAAAAATCTAAAATTGAGCATCATTCATCACATTTCTATAAATACCACTACAATCTCATGTTAGTTATCAAAATATCATAAATACTTTTTACCTTAGTCATTCTAAATTTTCTCTCCCAAAATGAATTTTAATTTTGAAAATCTCCCAAATTTTCATGAGCCAGATGGTATATATACAAAATGGTCCACCATAGTGCAAACTATTCATGAGCCAAGAGGTCCAAGAAAATAAAAACATTTGCTACACAACAAGACACATGTAGGAAATATGTAGTCAGTGCATTCAGAGTTCTTCAATCGCGTTTCACTATTGTGAAAGGTCATGTTCGTTTTTGGAAAAAGAATGTGTTACATGACATAATGACTCTATGGTAATTTTACATAAAATTATAATCGAGGTTGAATGTGATCTCAATGCACCAATTTAAGTTGGAAGAGAAGATCCTCCTCCAGAGGTCCAAATAGCAGAGGATGATAATATCCGGTTCAAAGAATTTCTTGCTTGATTTAGAGAAATCAAAGATAAAGAAGCTCATTTTTCACGTCAAAATGCATTAATTGATCATCAATGGGAAAAATATACTAATGATAACTTAAATCTACTATTTTATTATTATTATTGTTCCTAGTAGCTGATCCCCAAGTACCTGATGTTGTCTAATTTTTGAAATTAAAAAATTAATAAAAAGTTTTGATATCGCCGAGTTTTCTTCTAACCATTTCAAAAAAATAAAAATCAAATTAAATTTTAATATTTATATAATATATTAATCAAAACTTTAAAATCAAATTTAGTTTGTAAATATATCTTAGTATTGAGTTTATGATTTCTCAAAATCCATAATCACATACCCAATTCGGATAAAAAATTTTTTGATGAAATGTGAAATTTATTCAGTTTTGTAAGGAAATATGTACAAAAAGGATTATGAAGCTACAAAGCTGCTAAGAAATCAAAATATTTTGGGATCGTCAATACCCTTTATCGTCTTCCAAACCATCGTTGTAAAAGCTCTTGAATTCGTGGGTTACATGTGTAGTTCAAGGACGAACACTACAAGAAAACAACCGATTACCAACGAAATGTTACATCGAATTTTGGCCGTCGTAAATTTACATCGAGGTTACGACGGCCTTACGACGAATTTTGAATTCGATGTAATTTCGTCGTACATATTGGTCGTCGTAATATTGTCGTAACTGTACGTCGACATTACGACGATAGTTTACATCGTCGTAATATCGATGTAAAATTACATCGATTTTACGACGACTTATATTTGATGTAAATTACGACGAGTTTACGTCGATTGTGTCTAGGTAGGTGAGCACGTTTTAAAGTAGGGTTACCTAATTATTTACAACTCATATATTCATCGTAAATCCGTCGTATATGCGATGTAAAATCGTTGTAAATGTTATTTGGATGTAAATTCGATGTAAACTTTCGATGTAAATCCGTTGGTAATTCCTAAAAAATTCTATAAATACAACGTACTTCAAACGAAAGTTATAAAAAAAAACAACAATCTCTTATATAAATAAAACACTTCAAAAACCTTTTTTATAAAATGTCCATATACGAACTACGAAGATGGATGTATACGCAAAAGGATTTGGAGGGATCGTTGACGAAAGAATTCCAAGAGGGGCTTGAAATATTCAAGTATCAGGCCGGAAATATGCAAACAACCCTCGAAAGCGGTAAGATGTTCTGTCATTGTCGTAAATGCAAGATTACGAGATATATTTTTATTGAGACGGTGTGGAAGCATTTACTAAATAGAGGGTTTATGCCGCAATATTATGTTTGGTATCAACATGGAGAGGGTTTTGAAAGGAGTACTACTGATCAAGCTGATTGTAGTAGTAATTATCAAGATCATGTAGATTTTGATCAGCGTAGTATTCATCATGGTCATGAACATCAATTTTATCAGCAGGGTCAAGATCATGATAGGATGCATGAAATGGGCAATAATGCATTTCATGAAACAAATGTTGATAATAGTGTTGAGGAACCCAATGTAGATGCGAAGCGGTTTAATGATATGCTAGCCGGTGTAAATCAGCCACTCTACGATGGATGTAGAGAAGGTCAGTCTAAATTGTCGTTAGCAGCTAGGATGATGACAATTAAAACTGATCATAACTTAGCTGAGGTTTGCATGGATGATTGGGTTGATCTTATTAAAGGGTATTTGCCAGATGATAATTTGGCTGCCAAAACATACTATGAGATACATAAGTTGGTGTTTAGTCTTGGGTTGCCTTCTGAGATGTTAGATGTATGTGTTGACAATTGTATGCTTTTTTGGAAAGATAATGATAAGCTGCATGAATGTCGATTTTTCCAAAAACCGAGATTCAGGCCACAAACTTATGGGCGTAGTAAGATACCGTACCAACGGATGTGGTATCTTCCTATAACTGATAGGTTGAAACGATTTTATCAATTTGAAAGGACAGCTGGATCGATGAGGTGTCATGCAGAACATTCGCAGAGAGAAGGAAAAGTGACTCACCCGTCAGATGCAAAAGCTTGGAAACACTTTAACACGGTACACCCGGAATTTGCTAAATTTAAGCGAAATATGTATCTTGGTCTTTGCACATATGGATTTAGTCCATTCGGTATGTCTGGTAGGCAATATTCTTTATGGCCAGTAATCCTAACGCCATACAACCTTCCTCCAGATATGTGCATGCAAAGAGAATTTTTATTCTTGAGTATATTAGTACCTGGTCCGAAGCATCCGAAGTGTTCCCTTGATGTGTTTTTGTAGCCTCTCATACATGAGTTGAAACAGTTGTGGTATACAGGAGTTCGTACAGACTGTTCGAGGAAGAAAAATTTTATGATGCGTGCGGTGCGTATGTGGACAATAAGCGACTTCCCTGCATACGGGATGCTATCAGGTTGGACGACGCATGGGAGGTTATCTTGTCCGTATTGCCTCAATCGGACATATGTGTTTCAGCTGAAACATGGTCGAAAAACATGCTGGTTTGATTGTCACCGTCGGTTTCTACCAATCAACCATCCATACCGGAGAAACAAGCGATTGTTTAGAAAGAACAAAATCGTGCGTGTCCCTCCACCAGTGTATCTATATGGGGAAGATCTAGAAGCACAAATAGATCATTTTGGGGGCTATAAAATGTGAATCGTGGGGGAAATTGGCACACTTCAGCTAATATGCCTGATGGATACGGGGAGAATCACAATTGGCACAAGAAAATCATTTTTTGGGAACTTCCGTACTGGAAAGATCATCTGTTGCGACACAATCTTGATGTCATGCACATTGAGAAATTTTTTTTTGATAACATCATGCATACGGTGTTAAACGTGAAAGGAAGACCCAAAGACAGCGGAAAGTCAATGTTGGACTTGCATGATATTTGCAACAGAAATGAGTTGCATATTATGAGCAATGGGAAATCACCAGTTCCTATATTTTGGTTGGGGGCCGAACAAAAAGCAGCCTTGTTCAATTGGGTTTCATCTGATGTGAAGTTTCATGATGGGTATGTATCCAATCTTGCTAAATCTGTTGAGAAAGGACAAAAGTTTTCAGGGATGAAGAGTCTGATTGCCACGTGTTTATGCAACGATTACTTCCTTTCGCATTTGCCGAACTCCTTCCATGAAATGTTAATGAAGCAATTTGAGGTAAGAGACATCATCATATCACATATAATTTGTTCAAATATTTCACTATATAATTGTTGGTGTTGCAGGCATCGGCGGGTTTTTCCAGGATCTTAGTACACGGACGTTGTCAGAAGATATAATTACACAGTTGGATGCTGATATTCTAATATTGTTGTGCAATCTGGAGAAGATATTCCCGCCGGCGTTTTTTGATGTCATGGAACATCTTCCCATTCATCTCCCTCACGAAGCAGAACTAGGCGGGCCTGTTCAATTTAGGTGGATGTACCCATTCGAGCGGTTCATGAAACATTTAAAGGGAAAGGCTAAAAATCTAGCAAAGGTTGAATGATCAATTGTTGCGGGAAGTTTGACCGAAGAAAGTTCACACTTCACTTCATACTATTTCGCTACGAATGTTCGCACACGCAAACGGAAACCCCGACGAAATGATGATGGTGGTGTGGGAAAAACTTATGCAGTATAGGATGTCCCAGACATCTTCTCACCAATCGGTCGTCTTGGTGGAAAAGTGAAGGAAGTTTGGTAGTCTAACGAGAATGACAGGCACATCGCACATACGTACATCCTCCTAAATTGCGAGGAAGTGGAACCTTTGGAGAGGTAACGTGACAATATAATTAGCCACTCCTAATTTATTATATATAAAGATAAAGGTGTTAATTTCAATGTATATATATGTATTTTGCAGTTTATTTGTTAGTCAGGTACGAGAATGCATTGAAACCGTTTCAGATGATGAAATAAACGATCGTAAAGATCGTCACTTTGCTAAGTGGTTGAAGAAGCAAGTAAGTTTACGTAATAAACAAATTTCATTAAGTATATATATTGATGCTCGATCTAACATTCACAAATTTCATAGGTGGATCATGGTGACCCCGAATATCCAATATGGTTTCATGAGTTACTACTAGGCCCCATCGGGAAGATAACGACTGCACCCATGTATTTCACCCGTGGTTATGTGTTTCATACATACAAATACGGCATTCGGCGGGCAACTACCAACTACGGAGTATGTGTTAGGGGTGAGATAGATTTTTATGGGGTGTTGCAGGAAATAATCGAAGTGGAGTACCCCAGCTTGGTTAGTATGAAATGCGTTATCTTCAAATGTGATTGGTTCGATCCAACAGTCGGTCGAGGGGTTCGAATTAACAAATTTGGTGTGGTCGACGTCAACAAAGCACGATGATACAACAAGTTTGAACCATTTATCCTAGCATCACAAGAAGAACAAGTAACGTTTGTGCCATATCCGCGAGTTCGAACCACTAGGTCCACATGGTTATCGGTTATTAAAATAGCTCCAAGGGGTAAAATTGTTGGTGTTGACGATCTTCCAATGCAACAAGATTCTTGCTGTGACATTACAGAACCAGAGATTATGGAGAACGTTCTGTTAATTGATCCCCGCAACAGGGAACTTGAATATCTACCAGACGACACAGAAGAAGAAGGCGATTCCGATGAGTTTGATGAGAGTGACGATGATTCGCAACCTGAAGATGATGAACCCAATGAAGATGATGAACCGAGCGGAGATGATGATTCTGATTGATTTATATATGTAATTGATCTTATTTTAATTTGTATAATAAAACTTGACCAGAAATTTATCTCGGCATATGACCGGAGCTAACCAGAGATGGGATCGTAAGGATTCCCGGAGTGTGTAGGTCGAATATTAACCAAACCCTGGAATTTTATGGATTTGGTAATATTAGACCTGCACACTTCGGGAGTCCTTTCGATCTCATCTCCAGTTATCTCCGATTATCAAAAGTACGATAGATTTACGACGATTCTTCAATTATGACGAAATTACGACGGATTGTTTTACTACGACATTACGACGAATATGTCTTAAATCGTCGTAATATCGTCGTAATACTTAATAGGGTTTAGGGTTTAGGGTTTAGGGTTTAAGGTTGAGTATATGTTGTAAATGTTTGGTATTTCATCAATTATATTGTTTTACATAAGTTCTCGATTCGTTGTTTGGCAGAATACAAAAAATATTAACAATTTATACTTCATGCATGTTACGAAGTAACTTATACAACGAATGTTATAGAGAAGTAAGAAGAGATAAGGAAATTTGATATTTGTCAGATTCAATCGTCATTATTGATTGTATTGGGTACAGTGAAAAGTTTATGATGTACAAATATAATTCGTTAATACAAGACGGTTATGTGTTTTAGGGTTTAGGGTTTAGGGTTTAGGGTTTACATTTCTAATATTATGACGATGTTACGACGGATCCGTTGTAATGGCGTTGGTATATTACGAAGAGTTTACGACGGATCCGTCGTAAATCCTTCGTAACCGGGAATTACTTTTGCCGCGTGGAATGAAAAATTTTCTGCGTTGGTAAATTATTCTGATTGGTTTCATGGGTTACGACGATTTTACGACGGATCCGTCGTAAAATCGTCGTTATGTACCATCGAAATTACGACAGCCACAAAATCTATATATACGCGAGCCCAGATTTTTCCCTCACAACTCACAATCTCCTTATCTCTCTAAACCTGAACTTTCTCTCTCTAAAAGGTAAGTTTTTTTTTTTGCTTTATAAATATAGATATGTATTTATGATTGTTAATATTAGATAGGAATGGAATTATTATATAAGATTTGAATTAGATAGGATTATAATTAGATTGGATTATATTTTGATAGTCGTTTATTTTTTTATAGATATGGGGCCACGTAGGACTCACTATCGCACGTTTATGGGTGGCGAGTCGGGACAGAGTGTTAATTCGGATGCCCCATAATCGTCTGCCACACCGTCTGTGGTTCCGGACTCCGCTCCCGCCCCACAGGCGCCTCCGCCAGCTGCACCTGCACCTGCACTTGGACCCGCTTTGATATATGCGAGATTGACGGTCGGGAACATTTTGCAGTCGCCGGGTCATGATCGTTTACCCCGGTTAGATCCGCTCCGGCCGCCGAATACTTTTTGGTATGTCAGCAATTTTGTTTTTTTGTTTTTTTGTCATTAATATTTGGTTTTTACTTAATTAAATTTTTATATTTCAGATTTAAAGAGGACAACAAAGTCGAGCGTAGTGTGTCTAACACCATCAAAGCCTACTTCGAGGAGCCTCACCGCAATTGGTCTGTCGTTCCGGGCGACGTCGTTGATATGTGGCTCAAATGTTTCGCGGTAATAGTCGTTTTTTTTAATTATTTAATTTTATTTACTCGTTTCTAATTATTTTCTTGTTTTTATAGCAAGAATGGCACTGGGATGTTGCGATAAACGAGACGGTGAAGAAGGAGTTTAAGGCGAAGGGAAATTTGCGACTCAACAATACCGTCTCCGATTGGAAGCGAAAGTGGGAGGTTGAGGGCGATGCAGTGACGCCCCCGTACATGTCTTCCGAAGTCTGGAACGGCTTGAAGACATACTGGATGGATCCGCATTCGCAGCAAGTGGCTGCTAAGTGTTCGGCTTCTCGGAACACTGTCGGTCCAGACGGTCGTCCGGCGGTGTTGCCACATACTTCTGGTCAGACGTCATTTGCGGGAAGGCGTCTTCAAATGGTATTATTTTTTTTCTAATAAATTTTGTTCCTGCTTTTGTAAATAATTAAATTTAATTTTTAACCGTTTTTTTCGAATGTCATTTGTTTAGGCAAATGGAGGCGAACCTCCTCCGATGACTTGAGTTTTTGAGGAAACTCACAAAAAGAAAGACGGTTCGTTTGTGGATCCTCGAGCGGAGCAGGTCTACAATGTCGCCCATGCACAGATTGAGGAGCGTCAAACTCAGCTCTCTCAGCAGCTATCACCTGGAGGTAGCTCGGTTCAGTCCAATGCGGCTTTGACCAAAGCCCAGATGGACGAGATATTTGAAGAGGTAATAATAATCATATTATATTTTTACGGAATTATTTCGTATTTAATTTATTAATTTTAACGTTTTTTTTTAGGTTGCCCCGAAGAAGAAGGGCAGAGTTTTAGTGATGGGATCGATTCGAGGTAGTTTTCTTGTCTCGTCTTCCGCACATCATCCGAACGACGATCCGGTTGGGTTGAGGAACGAGTTGAATACCGCCCATACCGAGATCAACACTTTACGGGCGAAGCAAGCTAAATCCGAACTGAAGATCCTTGGATTAGATAAGACGATCCAAGGATACGATTCTCTGTTCGAGCTTCTTGCGGTGGATAATCCCGCATTGGCGAAGGCCCTGAGAGCGCAGCAAGCATCGACATCGGGACTGAGGGATGCAGATCAGGTTGTGGATCCGCTCGCTGCACAGCGAGAGGAATTGTTGCAGCGAACCGACGAAGAGCTTTTTGGACATTTTGGTAATAATTAGGATTTTGTAATTGAAAATTTAATTTGTATTTTACAATTATTTATTTTAATTTTAATAATTTAAATTATTATTTAATAATGTAAATATAATTATTAATTAATTATTAAATATGCTAATTCGATAAATCGTCGTAAATTCGTCGTAAACATCCGTCGTAAATTCGTTGTAAATCGTCCGTCGTAACATCGTCGTAACACTATCCGTCGTAACAAATCCGTCGTACATTCGTCGTAACAAATCTGTCGTAACATCCTCGTAAAATCGCCGTAACACATCCGTCGTATAAACGTCGTACACATCCGTCGTATGATCGTCGTAACACCTCATTGGTATAAACGTCGTAATATTACGACGAATGTTTAACGATGATTTTACGACGATTTATAGACTTCCCAAAAGTTACGACGATTTTACGACGTTTTGGGATTAACGACGACCGATTTACGACGAATTGACAATCGTCGCTAAATCGTCCCAAACTCTGTTTTACATCGATTTTACATCGATTATGTCCGCTGTAAAAGGGCAGTTTTCTTGTAGTGGTAATTATGTTTCGGATTAGCTTGTCAATGAGACGGACGAGCTGGCTCACCATATTGTAGCTTGTATGATGAATGTGCGAGTTCCGTTCCCTCCAAATCGCATAGATCGTGACTTGAAAGCAGAGCCGAACAAGTACTTGATGCTGATAGTCCCCCCGTTGTGTGGATAGAAGCCGAGTTGTTTCTGTCCAATCCAGGGTTTGTCCATTCCGGAGCAAATTTCCCACAGCCTCGCTCCATGCCATAAACAACCATTCCGGAGCTAATTTTCCACAGCCTCGCTCCAGACCGTAAAGAACCATTCCAGAGCAAATCCAAGGTTTGTCCAATCTGGGGTTTGGCCATTCTGATAATTGCATCATCATCAAATCATTTTCACGTAAAGAACCATGTGGTTAGTCATTTAATCCTTTGAGAGTATCTCGATTCTTTTACGAGTTTTCAAGATGCAATCATCCTCTCTCTCTCTCTCTCTCTCTCTCTCTCTCTCTCTCTCTCTCTCTCTCTCTCTCTCTCTCTCTCTCTAATCTTGGTAATGTTCTAAGCATGATCAAATTTCCAACCTGTTTTAAAATTTGGATATTTTGCTAGCATTACTTTGGCTTGATTAAACTGCATATCATTTTTTTTTTTTAAATTATTAAAAGAAAGATAAATAAATTGAAAAATTATATGTATTAATACTTACAATATCATTGTTTGAAGCACCATTTGAACGCCTATTTTCACATTGTTTGATGCATGCATGTAGTTTTTGTTGCTCTTTCGATAATTAGAACTCGAGATCGAATAGATATTTTTGTATGTTCACTCCAAATTGCCCTTTTTCTTTATCGTAAGCTTCCACCACACGAGACCAAAAAGATCGGATTTCTGATAAACACCATTGATTGGATCTTGAGAAATTTTCATATACACTTGACATAAAAACTTGTCTTCTTCTTGAGAATATCCATAAGAACGAACATACATTTTTATTATCAAGTGTAAATATGATGGAATGGTATAATATTGTGAATGAAAGTAAAGAACCATAATCGTATTTATCGATGCTTAAAGATTCACAATAAATTCTCACATTTATCATTCCAACTACACAAATAAGATTTGAATTAATTTTTCTCATTCATCTACCAAACTACACGTAAAGCTTTTAATTAATTTCATACATATTTTGAAGGAATTTGACAATCCAATTACACATACAACTTTAAATTAAATTCTCACATTTATATCTATCCAACTACACATATTGAAGAAATTATCTTTAACTTTTCATTTCAACAACACATACTATTACATTTAATGTGCATTAAATGTATACCCACACACCGTACAAATGTCTTGGTCAAATCAGTTAAGTTCTTTAGTTGCTCTCGTTTCCCCCAGTTCGCCCTAGCGCCGCAGCCTCCTTCCTTACCGATCTGATCTCCCTCTCCGTTGGTCGGTTTTCTTCACCATCACAGAGAGAGGTACCCCCTTTGCTTCTCCTTTACTCTTGCCTACAAGTTCTTTGCGTTTAAAGTCTTTATTTGGTTCTCGGTGGCTTCGATTTGCTACCTTGGTGGTGCCTTGGAGGTTGTTTCCTCGGCTGGTATCGTCGGAGATGGTGCTGGAGGACGGTGTCTTCCGTTGGTTTGGGTTAGGAGATTTCGTGCAAACATTTGTGAGTGTTTTGCCGCTGTTTTTCCTGAGGTTAGCGCCGGCTTCTTGGTTGTTCCTTGCTCGGGTCGCGAGTACTTGGTACTGGATGAGTGGTTGGGGTTGTCTCCGGTCATGCGCAGCTCGAGGACGGCTGGTCAGGTATGTGCGTCTACTACTTATCGTACTCTCTTTCATGGATTTCGAGACTTTTCCAGTGAAAGTCAGTTGGCGGGCTCTGGTAGATCTGCTCGAGCCCCCCTCTTACCGCCGCGATTTGCTCTCTCTGGCGCTGTCGCCGAATCCGCTCCAACCACCGGTTCCACCATATCCGCCAATCCCCCCGGATCCAGATCTGCCGCCGTCAACCTCCGCCTCGAAGTTTCATACTCAAATCTGCCTCACATACCCTTCTCCTCCTCGCAAATCCTCATGGCTTGAGCGGACTCCCTCCTCATCTCATCCTCCATCTTCGGCATCAAAAAAGGAGTTTTCACCAGCGAGCTCTCATTTCAGAGAGACCTCAAATTTTACTTACATGTCGACGCCGTGCTCCGCTCCTCTCCCGCCATCGAAGACTTGCATCTTTCATGGCTGCTCTTCACCATGGGCCTGGCCCAATATGACCTTTATGGTATTTAGCCGGTTCACCGTTTCTTCGGTTCTACACCGTCGACCTTATTTCCCTTCGGTTCAGCCATCGTTAACAGCTGCTTCTTCTACCCATCTTTGCCATTACTCAAATCATTCGATTCAACTATCGTAAAACGCTACCGCCTCCACACACATCTGATTTTCCTCCATCTTTTCAGATCAACTATCAGACACAGCAGATTCCTCCATCCGTCTCCCAACTCACTCGCCGATCAATCGACGAGGAGCAATTATAGGCCGAGCTTAATCGCATATGTGGGCTTCTCATCTCACACCTCTCGCTCATAGCTGGCACATATTCTGCTATTGGTTGCCTTGGTTCTTCAGCCAAAATAGTCACGGTTACTCCACCTTTGGGGATGGTGATCCTACCAACCTCCTTCTCTTTGAGAGGTGTATTCCTCCCGAGCTTTTTGTCGGGAAACTTTATGAAAGTATTTACCGAATTGTTTTCTTGCGTAGCGGTCTGTACGGGACCAGAAGAGACAAACATATTCGTTTCGACGAATTCTGGAGGTAGAGATTCAGACTCAAAGTCACATGGTCATGTGACTAAGTCCAAACATTCCGGCTATGCCGGGAAGATCCTATCGACGCATTCGAGCTTAGCCCCGAATTCGCTGTCATCGGATCATTTTCGATCTGTTTCAATCTTTAATGTTTTTAAGTTGTATTGTCAGTGTGAAAGAGGATGGATAATTCCCTCTAGTTGTATATTGGAAACTTAATGAATGAGAAGAAAAGTGTTGCACAAAAAAAAATGTATACCCACATTTACACATGTTTGTCCATTGCATTTCTTAAATTAGTTAGAAGAAACGTAGGAAAAATCTAAAATTAAGCATCATTCATCACATTTCTATAAATAACCACTACAACCTCATGTTAGTCATCACAATATCATAAATATTATTTAGCTTACTCATTCTAAATCTTCTCTCCCAAAATGAATTTTAATTTTGAAAATCTCGCAAATTTTCATGAGCCAAGATGGTATATGTCCAAAATGGTCCACTATAGTGCAAACTATTCATGAGCCAAGAGGTACGAAGAAAAAACATTTTGCTATGCAACAAGAAGCATATAGGAAATATGTAGAACATGCATTCGAAATTCTTCAATCGCGTTTCGCTATTGTGAAAGGTCATGTTCGTTTTTGGAAAAAGAATGTGTTACATGACATAATGACTCCATTTGTAATTTTACATAACATGATAATCGAAGATGAACGTGATCTCGATGCACCAATTGAAGTTGGAAGAGAAGATCCACCTCCAGAGGTCCAAATAGCAGAGGGTTATAATATCTGGTTCCAAGAATTTCTTGCTTGATTTAGAAAAATCAAAGATAAAGAAGCTCATTTTTCACTTTGAAATGCACTAATTGATCATCAATGGGGAAAATATACTAATGATGATGAATAAACTTAAATCTACTATTTTATTATTATTATTATTGTTACTAGTGGCTGATCTCCAAGTACCTTATGTTGTCTAATTTTTTAAATAAAAAATATAATGAAAAGTTTTGATATCGCCGAGTTTTCTTCTAACCATATCGCCGAGTTTTCTTCAAACTATTTCAAAAAATAATAATTAAATTAAATTTAAATATTTATAGTTTTTAATGGTTTATATATACTTAATGTAATTATATATATATATATATATACTTAATGTAATTATATATATATATACTTAATGTAATTATATATATATATATATATATAATTAGTAGAAAACATTTACAAATATATTAATCAAAACATTAAAATTAAATTTATTTTGTAAATATATCTTAATATTAAGTTTATGATTTCTCAAAATCCATAATCACATACCCAATTCGGATTATTGCATCATCATCAAATCATTTTCACGTAAAGAACCATGTGGTTAGTCATTTAATCCTTTGAGAGTATCTCGATTCTTTTACGAGTTTTCAAGATGCACTCATTCTCTCTCTCTCTCTCTCTCTCTCTCTCTCTCTCTCTCTACTCTTGATAATGTTCCAAACATGATCAAATTTCTAACCTGTTTTGAAATTTGGATATTCCGCTAGCATTACTTTGGCTTGATTAAACTGTATATCATTTAAAAATAGAAAAAATTATTAAAACAAGGATAAATTAATTGAAAAATTATATGTATTAATACTTACAATATCATTGTTTGAAGCACCACTTGGACGCCTATTTTCACATTGTTTGAAGCATGCATGTAGTTTTTTTGTTGCCCTTTCGATAATTTGAACTCGAGATTGAATAGATATTTTTGTACGTTCACTCCAAATTGCACTTTTTCTTTCTCGTAAGCTTCCACCACACGAGACCAAAAAAGATCGGATTTCTTATAAACACCATTGATTGGATCTTGAGAAATTTTCATATACACTTGACATAAAAACTTTTATTCTTCTTGAGAATATCCATAAGAACGAACATGCATTTTTTTATTATCAAGTGTAAATATGATGGAATGGTATAATATTATGAATTAAAGTAAAGAACCATGATCGTATGTATATATGCTTAAAGATTCACAATAAATTCTCACATTTATCATTCCAACTACACAAATAAGATTTGAATTAATTTCTCACATTCATCTACCAAACTACACGTAAGGCTTTTAATTAATTTCATACATATTTTGAATGTATTTGACAATCCAACTATAGATACGGCTTAAAATTAAATTCTCACATTTATATCAATCCAACTACACATATTGAAGAAATGATCCTTAACTTTTCATTTCATCAACACATACTATTACATTTAATGTGCATTAAATGTATACCCACATTTATACATGTTTGTCCATTGCATTTCTTAAATTAGTTAGAAGAAACCTAGGAAGAATCTAAAATTAAGCATCATTCATCACATTTCTATAAATACCACTACAACTTCATGTTAGTCATCACAATATCATAAATACTTTTTACCTTACTCATTCTAAATCTTCTCTCCCAAAATGAATTTTAATTTTGAAAATCTGCCAAATTTTCATGAGCCAAGATGGTATATATCCAAAATGGTCCACCATAGTGCAAACTATTCATGAGCCAAGAGGTCCAAAGAAGCATGTAGGAAATATGTAGAACGTGCATTCGGAGTTCTTCACTCGCGTTTCGCTATTGTGAAAGGTCATGTTCATTTTTGGAAAAAGAATGTGTTACATGACATAATGACTCCATTTGTAATTTTACATAACATGATAATCGAGGATGAACGTGATCTCGATGCACCAATTGAAGTTGGAAGAGAATATCCACCTCCAGAGGTCCAAATAGCAGAGGATGATAATATCCGATTTCAAGAATTTATTGCTTGATTTAGAGAAATGATATGCTCATATTAATACCCTAAAAGTACTAAAGCAGTAGTTGTAGTAAAGTAGGGGTCGAACACAATGACTCAAGAAAATCACTCAATAAACTATTTAGTGTCGAATCAAGCTAATCAATTCAGTTAAATCAGAAAGCAATAACAGAAACAAAAGAGTGTTGTAAATTCGATGGGGAGAGTATAGGCCCAGGGTATTTCTCAGGAAATCAATGAATGTAGATAACCAATCAGTCATGATTCAGATTTAGCGCGGTTCTTGAACTCAAATCACTAAGTTATAATTAACCAACTGTCGTTGCGAGAATTATCTAAATCTAAACTTCAGAATCCCAAATCTCTTTGCAAATTCCTAAGAATGAATCAACCTTAATATCGAGTTTGATATGTTCACAAATCAACTAAACCAAATCTCTTTGCGAATAATTAATTTGCTCACCCTAGGTTCAGTCAGATTTCTCAATTGCACTGTCGTGCCTAATCGATTAACCTACGAGCTAATTTCCAGATTCGTCAACCTAGAATTAGCTTTGAGAACAACATATGGTGAAGAACTAATTCAGATGGTGAATCCCTACTAATCATTTACCAGCAATCAGAGAAATCCCTATGAGAAAACCCTAAACCTATGATGGATCTACTCAGACATGGAGAATGAAACAATTAACATAACTGAATACATCATTAAATTAAATAATAAGAAAGAGTAACAAGAGGGTTCGAAATCTTCTCTCGGACGAACAGAGTTCTGACTTGTCTCCCTCACAAGTAGCTCTCTCTCCAAAACCAAAGTAAAATAAAGCGTAGCCTAAACAGGTGGCTGAAAAACCTAATAAATAGGTTAAAACACGAATTGGGGCTAATTGTAATTATTAAAGTCTTCTGGACCAAAGTGCAGAATCTCCAGTCTTCTTAAAAGTCGCGTTTTCCCTTTTCTTCCGAGCAGTATCGATCGATACAGGGTGTGTATCGATCGATACACATCCTCTCTGTCGACTCTTCTGCTCGCCAGACTGGACTGTCTTCACGAAAACTGGCATAACCTTTGATCGCACCGTTGGAATGACCTCAAATCACTTCCAAGTGAAAGCTAATCCATTGATCTGTCTTGTATCCAACTTTGAGCTCAATCCATCGGTGGAAAGTTCTTCAACGAATGCCAAACTTCTGACGTCTCTGCATGACTATGTATCTCTATATGCTTATTTTCACCCAAAACGGCTCATTTTCTCCCAAAGTCACCTAAAACCTGAAAAGACTCGAAAAGACTCCAAAATACTAGAAAGACTCTATAAATAAGACCTATATCATGGCTAAAAACGGGTAAAAACTATGATATATCAACTCCCCCCAGCCTTAGCCTTTGCTTGCCCTCAAGCAAACAGAAAACCAAACCAGAGAAAGAGGTTTGAAAACACGGAGACTCACCTGTTCCTGAACCATCGCAAAGACCCTTTTCCTAAGCTTTCCATATAACACCTAACCAGCTCCAGATCTAACCACCATGTACTTCTCTGTAGATATTCGCAGCTTCCCAGACTCCACATATTATCTCACAGCATTGTCCAATAAAGCCCTCATCGCCAGTTTCATTGCTGCAGCCAATGTTCAAGAACCTTCTAGATTCTTTCCCATACAATATCATGACAAAATAACCACCCAATTTACACACTTTTTATTGTTTTCTCTTCCCCAGACTTGTTTCTCATCATGTTCTTTCTTTTTTTTTTTTTTAGATCTGCATATACACATTAAGGTTTGAAACACGAGTATTGATGGTGTTTGCCACCGAATCCCCGGTTCTTCCCTCTCTATGTATCAAAGGCGTAGGCGAATAGTGGTATCATGGAAAATTTTTCTAACCTCGCTTCCAACCTTTGTGTGATCATTCCTTCACAAGTAGAATAATGGGATCGCTGGAAATTTTCCTAGCCCTCTACTCAGAAGAAAATCATTTCATATTTTTATGCTCTTATTTATTAACTTATAACAGGGGAGAGAGATACTATTACTTTAAACACATGGGTTCCTTTGTCATATATGAATGATGAATCAAGCCCTGTAAACATCAACAACATCGATGAAGTGCAAATATTTGGCTCAGGCTTTAGAAGAACTCTGCTTTCTAGTCATGGGTGTTTTCTAGTCAACTGGTCAGTCTTGGAATTTTTCATTAGTCGATCTAGAACTGATCATGTAACACAGGTCACTTAAAAACAAAATCAGAACAATAGATTTAAGCACATGATCATAATCTCCAACAGGTTTTGACTCGATAAACCAATTTTTTTTATTGTTTATGACTCTAAGAAAAACAAAAACGATGTCAGCAACTACCTCCCCCAGACTTAAACAACACTGTTCCCAGTGGTATTTAGCCTAAGGTTGGTGAAAGAAACAAAAATCAGAGGAGAATCATGAAGAACAAGAAGTTACCGTAATGGAACAGGGGTATCGACCGACACACAGCCTGGTATCGATCGATACCAGGCTTAAGTCGACACAGGAGATTTCTCTTCAACGACAAAGTGACAATTGTTGTTGTGCGTAGGGTATCGATCGTTACATTGGGTGTATCGATCAATACCAGGGCGATTTGGTCGATGCAAGTTATGTTTCTTCTCGTTTCCTCCAATCTGATTCACTCAAGACACAAAACACAAAAATGAAAAATAAAAAAGAAAAAGACTTATATACAGACTCACCAGTGGGTTGCCTCCCACCAAGCGCTCATTTTACGTCACGAGCTTGACTTTACGGATGATCAGTCAGGATAAGAATGAGAGCTTGCTCCAAAACAAGCTCCACAACTTCACACCTCCAGCTTCAGAATTCTGCTCAACATACCCTTCACAACATCCTTTCCTTTCTCTTTCAGCTCTGAAGTGAGAATTGCTCTAACCTTAGAGAATGGTTTCGAAGTCCCCTTGCACTTCACCTTATATTCAATCAAATCTCCATCACACTTCTGAGGGATTAATGTCACATGGATAGCACTCTCGACTCTTTTGTTCTTCACCTTCTTCTTTGCCTTAGCCATTTTGATGTCTTTCGTGGTGATGATAGAAGGACCATCTAAAATGTCTATGACAGTTAGTTCATCATATGGCTCGTCCAAAAGATCAACCATCAACGTCTCTCCTGTAACAACGGTGATGCAAGAGATATGTTTGGGAGCTCTTCCAGAGGGGATGGCTTTATAGGAGATCTCCTTGTCAATGTATGAGAACGAGATTCTCTTACAGGGCATATCTATAATTGCACCAACTATAGCCATGAACGGTCTTCCAAAAATCAAAGGTGTACTAGATCTTGCACTCATCTCCACAACCTGAAAATCAGTAGGAACCAGACAGTCTCCTACTTTAACCATCAAATCAGGGATTGTACCGTATGGAACTGAGGTGGAAGAGTTCACGAATGCGAGAGTCAACGTAGTAGATCTAATATCAGCAATTCCCAACCTCTCTGCAATTGCCCTTGACATGACATTGACGCTAGACCCTGAATCAACGAGAGATTCTTTGAATTCAACTCCAGAGATAAAGCATGGAACTGAAAATTTTCCTGGGTCTTCCCTCTTAGTCAACTGCTTCATTGGTGGTGGTGTGGTTCTTGCCTTGATGAAAAGTGCCTCGATCTCTTCTAGAGTTTCTCTGCAATTTCGGAAGTAACCAAGCAAATGGCGGTTTTCTGAAGCTTCTTCAAAAGATATAGTATTGGGAATCCTCCTTACCATCTTCTCAAAAGCGAGCAACTTTTCTGCAGTGATGGGATTTATGAGATGTCTAGGTGGTAAAGGATATGGCACCTTAGGCTTGTAAACATGTTCCTCG
The DNA here is from genome assembly GCA_030161315.1 of Eutrema japonicum. Taxonomy (NCBI): domain Eukaryota; kingdom Viridiplantae; phylum Streptophyta; class Magnoliopsida; order Brassicales; family Brassicaceae; genus Eutrema; species Eutrema japonicum. Next base: position 24,452,255 of record BSQW01000006.1, on the reverse strand, counting down.
GCAACCTTTGGTTTTTTCACGATTTCCAGCTCAATCTGCGAGGGGTGTTGATCGATACAGGGTGTGTCTCGATCGATACAGGTTGGGTGACGATCGATACAGGATGGGTGTCGAACGATACAGGGTGGGTGTCGATCGATACTCTCAGTGGTGTCGGTCGATACAGCCGAATCAGGATCAAAATCACCTTCAATCTCTACGAATTTTTCTGCATTCAAACCCTTTTCTACCACTGCAGTGACCTCTTTAGCACTTCTTAAGGTGATTACATTGACGTATTCATTCTGTGAATGAATCATCTTTCCCTTGAAAATTGTTGCAGTCTGAGCTATTTGAGTTCCCAGCATCTTCTGATGAATACTGAGAGACTCAATTTTCCCATTCAGATCTGCATACATGGCATCCATCTTTCCATTGAAATCCACTGTCATATTTTGATGTCCCTGAAGAAGATGTTCAAGCATAGATTCAACCTTGCTTTCAGGAGCTTTGGGTGGTGGAGATTGGTACCCTCCTTGCTGAGCATTGTTGGTGAAGTTTCAGTTGTTATTTTGCTGGTATTGATACCTATGACCTTGAAACCCAGCTCCACCAATGTAGTTAACACCTTCCACTTCATCCTCATTGAAGTTCTCAACCTTATCAGCAAAATGAACAGCCTTCATCGTCTTTCCCATCAAGAGATTGTGCACTGAATCCAAATTAGCTTGAGCCTCGGCAATCTGCGATCCATCCATGCTCCCAGTCTGCTTCATTCGCTCGAAATCTGCATTCTTGGTACTATTGCTAGATGCCAAGTTCTCAATAAGCACATAAGCATCGTCAGGATACCTGGTGTTGAAATTCCCATTACTCGCATCATCTAAGGCCATCTGATAATCCCTCTGAAAAAGACACCCAACAGTTGAACCTTAGTGAACCCGTGATGTGGGCAATCCCTTTGATATGACCTGAATCTGATCCAAGCAGCCTTAAACACTTCAGTCGCTCCCTGAGAAAACTGGGAGATCTTATTACTAAGCTCTTCGGATCTTGCATCATCATAGAAGTTGTTCAGGAAGGCATTCTTAGTCTCCTCCCAGGTAGTCAGTGATCCTGGCTGAAACTGCTTAAACCTATAAGCTGCATATCCACCAAGAGAGTATGGGAAGAGCTTACAGAAGAAGAAATCATTGGACACTCCATTGTATTTGATGCTGGTAACCAAGTCCTCAAACTTCTCAATGTGATCCATGGGATGTTCATGAGAAAGACCATGAAAAAGGTGCTGACCCACAAGAGTGAAGTATGCAGGTTTCAGCTCAAAGTCATTCCTCTGAAAAGCAGGAGGGCGAATCGCTGATCGATTGACATAGAACTGATCAGGCATGTTGTACTCACCAATCGTTCTACCACGATCAACCACATCATTCCCAACATTCACAGCAACTGCGGGGACAATGATGTTTCCATCCCCATCAAGTCGTTGCCTTCTCTCATTGCACAATTCACCCTCTTGGTCTCTCAAAGCTCTAGCATCATCACGAATCAATACCACTGGATTGTTCATCTCTACTGGCCTCTTTGATTTCATGTTTGCGCGTTCCAAGTTTGCTAGCTCCTTGTTGGAAAGATTGACTAGCTGGGTACTCTTGTTCCTCCTGGTTTCGTGAGTGGGCATACACCTGAAACACACTAGACAAGGCACGTAAGTAACAAAAAAAAACGATTAGTATCGACCGACACTGGGTGGTGTCGATCGATACCAACAAACTTATGACGAGTATCGACCGACACTGGGTGGTGTCGATCGATATCAACAAAAGAAAACGACGAGTATCGACCGACACTGACTAGTATCGATTGATACACAGGCTTAGTTGAAATTCTAGACTAAAATCTAATGGCGAATTTTAGAGTCCGGGGCAACGGCGCCAAATTTGATATGCTCAAATTAATACCCTAAAAGTACTAAAACAGTAGTTGTAGTAAAGTAGGGGTCGAACACAAAGACTCAAGAAAATCACTCAATAAACTACTTAGTGTCGAATCAAGCTAAGTAATTCAGTTAAATCAGAAAGCAATAACAAAAACAAAAGAGTGTTGTAAATTTGATGGGGAGAGTATAGGCCCAGGGTATTTCTTAGGAAATCAATGAATGCAGATAACCAATCAGTCAGGATTCAGATTTAGCGTGGTTCTTGAACTAAAATCACTAAGTTATAATTAACCAATTGTCGTTGCGAGAATTATCTAAATCTAAACTTCAGAATCCCAAATCTCTTTGCAAATTCCTAAGAATGAATCAGCCTTATATCGAGTTTGATATGTTCACAAATCAACTAAACCAAATCTCTTTGCGAATAATTAATTTGCTCACCCGAGGTTCAGTCAGATTTCTCAATGGCACTGTCGTGCCTAATCGATTAACCTAAGATCTAAGTTCCAGATTCGTCAACCTATAATTAACTTTGAGAACAACCTATGGTGAAGAACTAATTCAGATGGTGAATCTCTACTAATCAATTACCAGCAATCAGAGAAATCCCTATGAGAAAACCCTAAGTTTGGTTTACTTAGTTATTCATTTTTTTTCTTAAGCCAACATACTCTCTTTTCTTTAATCTGAGCATGATGCTTATAAATTATAATTCATAATATAATTATTAATCATACAAATCAACTTATTGGAGAACTTATCCTAACCAGTTATAGGACGCATGATATGATCTGAAATAATACATATCCCAATAATTTAAAGACCGATAATTAAAATTTGCATTCAGTTTTTAAAATTAGAATAGAAAAATTAAGTTTATTTTCTTTGAAAATTGAAATAATAAATTAATTATCGTTGGAGATCGTATAAAAGGTCGAGATGGCAACAGTGGGAATTCTACATTTTCGACTACCATAATGGTCTCCTTTAACTTCCACTTCACTTTCTCTTTCTCCTCCTCTTTGACTTTCAACCTTTTTCACTTTCTCTTGAGAAGGAGACTTGTCACATTTTAATTGGTTGACGCTACGCATGCATCATGCATGGCTCGTTTTTAAAATTATTTTGTGGCTATTTTTTTGAATTGGATTTTTCAATTAAAAGCATGAGAAAGAAAAAAATACAAGCTTAGCCAAGGCCTTAATGTTTAGGGTCTTAGCCCAATTAAAACAAACCACATATCAAATTAGAATCAAACTTGAAACTTGGCCCAAAGAGAGGCCTAAGAGGAGTAAACCATAACTGATTTTAACAAATCTCTCCAAGGATCAGTACGAGAAGAAGAAGCAGCAGCTTCATCAGAGATCGTTGATTCCTGAATCCTTCACTGAAGCGAAGAAGCCAGCCAAGTCTGCATCATCAGAGAAGCTTGCGCAGGACAGGAATCCCGGAGGCTGGATATACGATTTCGGACAGTCACATCAATGGAAAGAAGGAGAGAAGAGGACGAGGTAAAACGCAGACGGTGAAGCCGAGAGTTTCTCTCACTTCAGATCGAATAGATAACACACTGCCAGGCGATTCTGGCCAATTTCTTTTTTGATCTTGGTCCTTGTAGGAGCTGCATATCCAAGAGAGAAGTCGACCAAGATCGGGAAGGAATTACACAGCACCGGTTTCCAATTCCCTCCTAAATTGACCAGCTGAAGCAGCAATCAAACAGTAAGTGATCCCTTGATTCAGGCAGTAGATTACAGAGCAAGCAAGTCTGATCTACAGGTAGACCCCAACCTGCAATTCTATCCTTCGTAGGGCACCGGTTTAGTACAAACAACGAAGTTAGGAAATTGTGTTTCGGAATACCACCAGCATTCCAAACTGACGATTTCCAAGGTACTGGTGTTTCATGCTTCTTTAACAGTTTATATATCGCACCAGTTTGATACTTAGGCCATAGTTTATCATCCACCACCCATTCATAGTAGTCATCACTTTCATCTAGGCTGAGCGTAGAAAGATGTGTTTGGATAAGAACCTGGTTATCAGACCGAGCAGCTCTAATATCCCAGTATCCAAGCGTAAAGAGTTGGCTTAGAGTTGAGTTCAAGGCAATTCCCATTCTTGTAGTGATTCCTGGAGTTAAGAATTCTGAAAGCTTCCCAAATGGTGACCAATTGTCAGTCCAAAATCTTACACGTCTTCCATTCCCAACCCGCAATTTGATCCAATTGAAAGCAGTTTCTCGAATCTTTAGAAGCTTATTTGCTAACCATGAAAGCTTATTTTTTTGGTTTCAGGATCCAAAAGTTGCTCAAATCACCTTTCAACACCTCCTCTTTAAACCAGGCTACCCAAATAGAACCTGAATTACAGAAAAGGAGCCAAATCAATTTGAGGATACATGCTTTGTTCCAGGTAATTAGATCTCTACAACCAAGTCCCCCCTCTTCTTTCGATAGTGTAAGCGTCTCCCATGAAACTCTAGCAGAGTGATGTCCTTCTGTTGTACCTTTCCATAGATAGGCGCTGCATAAGGAGTTTATTTTTTTGATGCAGGACTTTGGGAGGGCAAAAGTGGTAGTCCAGAAATTTGTGATTCGTGCAATGACTGTATTCAAAAGTAGCAGACGGCCAGCAAAGGAGAGAGATTTTGCACTCCATGAATTGATTTTCTTGTTGACAAGATCAATTAAAGGAGCACAATGAGAGATGGACAACTTCTTGGTGCATAAAGAAACTCCAAGGTATCTAATAGGTAAGGAGCCAGCAGCTAGTCCAGTAGTGCTACTGATTTGTTGAATCTCAGATTGTGACAGGCCCGAGGAGAAGAAAGAAGTTTTCTGGATGCTAACTGCTAGACCAGAGGCATGTTCAAATTCTTGGAGGATGCACAAAATGGATTGCACTGAACTCAAGGATCCATCAGTGAAGATTAGAAGATCATCTGCAAAGCAAAGGGGAGTAAGCTTAGTACCTTCACACTTGTTGTGATATTTGAACTTTCCCTCTTCAGCAGCTTTATTTAGTAGAAGGGAGAGACAATTCATTGCTATTACAAATAGATAAGGGGAAAGAGGATCCCCTTGTCTCAGGCCACGCTTTCCTCTGAAAAAACCTTGAATCGTTCCATTGTAACCAATAGTGAAGTTTGGTGTGCAGATGCAGGCTTTCAGCCAGTTGAGGTAGTTCTGAGGGACACGGAAACTAGCTAAGCAAGTGAAGAGGAAATCCCAATTCAGAGTATCAAAAGCCTTTGCAATATCAACCTTGATTGTAATCCGAGAGGGTCCTTTCTCTTTATGGTAACCATTAACAATCTCAGTAGCTAGGACAGTGTTCTCCACTAGAAGTCTCCCTTGGACAAATGCTGTTTGATTTGGTAGAATCAGATCAGGTAATAGGGGCTTCAGTTTTGATACTAACAGCTTTGAAATGGACTTGTAAATGGTGGAGCAGCAAGATATTGGTCTGTAGTCACTAATAACGGATGCACCAGGATGCTTTGGCACTAGGGAGAGGATGGTTGAGTTAGCTGTGGAAGGCATGAGCCCAGTACAGAAGAACTTCTGGACCGCAGCAACAAACTCTGACCCGATAAGACTCCAGGAAGCTTTGAAGAAACCTGAGGTAAGACCATCAGGTCCTGGTGCCTTATTAGGATTAAGCTTGAGAACAGATGAAGAGATTTCTGCTGGGGTAGGAACAGCAGAGAGCAGGGAACGCTGGGCAGCAGTACACCTGAAAGAAGAGAGACTAAGGAACCAACCAGGAGAAGATTGGGAGGCAGGCACAACGTCAGGGGCTAAGATCCCTTTGAAATGAGCCACAGCATGAGAGCTCATAGCAATTGGATCAGACAGCAGAACACCTGATGGCAACATGAAGGATCTGATTGAATTGAGGACAGTTCTGACCATCATAACTCTATGGAAGTATGAGGTGTTGAGATCTCCTTCTCTTAACCAGTTGATTCTTGATTTCTGCCAAAAGTAAGCTTCCTCTATTGATTTGAGAAAAATCCACTTCTCATGTAAATCTCTTTCTTGTTGAAACAGGGCTGGGGATGGAGATTGCAGAGCAAGCACCTGCACATCTTTTAACAAACTGTTAGTAGTAATAACTCTCTCTTGAATGTTTGAAAAGTTCTCTCTATTAAGTGTTTGAAGAGCTCTCTTTAATGACTTTAGTTTCCAGCATAGATCAGTGAGATTAGTAGCATTGCTTCCGGCCTGAATCCACCCTTCCTCAACCGTAGCTAGGAATTTTGGGTGTTTTGTTAGGTAGTTGAAGAATTTAAAGGGTTTGGTTCCAGCTTGGGGTAATGGTAGGGCAAGGTCTAGGAGGCAGGGACTGTGGTCAGAGAATTCTGGTGCTAGGAAAGTGGCTGTACTATTTGGTAGGTATGAGATCAAGCTTTGGTTAACAAGAAGCCTGTCTAACATCTTTGCAATAGGGCTCAATGGCTGCTTATTTGTCCAAGTATTAAAAAGACCTTGAAATCTGAGATCAAACATCCCAAGCTAGAGAAGACAGTCTCGAAAAACAGTCATTGGTGGAGAGAAGGTGTTAATCGAAGGTTGAGAGTGTTCAGCAGGGTGCAAGATTTGATTAAAGTCACCTCCAAGAAGCCAGGGAGAGGACTGAAGAGAAAGAGAATGTTGCAGATTTAAGAGCTCCACCCAGAGATCAGCTCTTTCATCATTCATATTTGAAGCATAAATTGCTGTGTAAGTGAACTTCAAACTAGTAGCAACAGACACCTCACAGGTTAATGATTGCCTTGACTGCAGGAGGACTCTAACCACAACTGGGTGCTTCCAGATCAAGACAATTCTTCCATCATCATCAGAGCTATGGTTTGAGGTAAAACTCCATCCAGGACAAACTTTTGACAGTGAGATTCAGATTTGATTCCTTGATATGTGTTTCCAAAATAGCACCAAAGATAGGCTTATTAGTAGCTAACCATTGGCTAAATGGCAGGTGCTTGACCGAGTCGTTGAGACCTCGGACATTCCAAAAAAATAGCTTTGTACTCATAGGGAAGAGTTTGGAGACCCTCCTTGTGAGAGGAGATCCCCTGGGCTAGAAAAAGTTGGCGAAACATTTGCAATCTGAGGACTTTGGATAGTATGGGGAACAATTGGGGAGGGAGGAGAGAGAGGAAGAGAAGTAGATAGAGAAGAGGAGGAAACAAAATCTGCAAAAACAGGAAGGAGAGAGGCTAACGGTGAGTTGAAAATGGAGCTTTGTTTTGAAGCAATGTAAGCACCGAAAGAGAGAGGAAGAGGGGCAGGGAGGCCAACTGCAGAGGGAGAGTTATGGGCCGATTTAGAGAATAAAAGAGTTGAGGCAGTTGAAGAGGGGGAATGATTTAAAAGAGGAGATGAAGAAACTTGAGGGGAAAGGGGACAAAAAGAGTTGTTTGGTAAAGAGAATATTTTAGGAGGTGAAAGAGGAAGGGAAAAGGAAGCTTTTGGGGCTGGAGGAACAAGAGAGGCTTCTTTCAGAAGAGTTGACAACTGAGACTGTCTAGAAACACTTTCCAAATCAGACAGCGAGACAGGGACATTTGGAGTGACCGTATCAGTAGCAGCTGGGATCTCAGCATTTAACTTTGAAGGTGATTCAATGGGAGCCACAACAGTAGCAGCACAAGGCTCAACAACAACACTAGGTGGTGCCCCAACAACAACTGCAGGCCTGACCACACCCTCTTGTTCTACAGCTGACTGGGGGGTAGCCGGAATAATCTGCATACCAGTAAGAACTTTTGAGCAAGTAGAAGCGTTGGCCACTGGGGGGTTGATACAATTTTTAGCAATATGACCTATCTCATTACAGAGAGTGCAGGAGGGGGGGATCCAAGGATAGTCAATTTTTATGTCGATGATTTCTCCATTCTCTCTAATAAGCTCCCCACTAGAAGGGAGAGGTTTCTTGAGATTTACCTCTACTTTTACATGAGCAACATTTAGACTGGATAGATTCTTTGTATAGTCATCCGTTTCTTAGGCTCACCAACTAAGCCAGCAGCGAGGCACAACCCTTCCTTTGTACGCAGGTCAAAAGGCACTCCATAAAGGTGAGCACACAGAGGAATGTAGACTATCTCCGGGGTGACTGTAATGGTAGAGGAGTCCCATTGAGTTACATGAAACATTGATGAGTCGACATACCATAGCTTTTTTCCAGGATTTTGGTCCTTATGTACTCATTTGGGACTCTAACAAGCATAGTTCTCTTCAGCGGTTGCAGGTGAATTTCTAACTTAGAGCCCTTTCCCTACATGTAGTTGAGAACACTTTGGATAGGGCCATAGTCAGCCATTTTACCAAGGAAGGACCCAACAATATACTCTTTGTGCAGGTCAGCTCCTCTCTGGAAAACAGCATCTGGGACCAGAACTCTTGGCTTACCATCCTGGGACACTGAGGTTGGGGCCAAGCGAGAGAGAGACCTATCAACTAAGGACTTAGCTTTCTGAGCATAGGTCGGAAGTTTAACAGTAGCAGAGGAAGGAGGTTTGATAGAGTGAAACACATAGGCTGAGGAAAGGGAAGAAGTAATGGGGATAGAAGGTTTCTTGGAGGGAATTATAGCTTTACCATTTCTGTGAGAGGATCCTGGTAACAGCAATTGGTGACTAGTAGAAGCGGAATTAGTACTGAGTGGAGAACTACCTTTAGGAGGCAGAACAGTGTATTTTGGAGCAGTAACTTTTCCAGATCCAGATCTAGATCCCGAATCCACAGTAGCAGCAACCAGCAAATTTTCATGGGCCAAAACTGAGACGATGGAAGTTTCAGGGAGAGAGGAAGGTGGAACAGGTAGGACTGAGGCAACTGTAGCAGTCTCCTTCGAGAGGGAAGGGGAAGTTTACACAATAGCAGGGGTAACTAAAGTAGAGGGAGAGGAAGGGAGAGGGGGGAAATGGAGAGGATCAGGAGGTTCAGGAGGGGGATCCGGTGGTAGGAGGAGGGGTCTGTCGGAGGAGGACTTAGGAGGGTTCAGGGTGGAAGCGTTACCAATCTCAAGGAACCAGCAGTTCACTTCGGGAGCCATTAGATACAGTTGATTTTTTGTGGCTATTTTGGTTAAAAAATATGATAATACTTTTTATGTTTTATATGATAATACTTTTTATGTTTTATATGATAATATTTTTGTGGCTATTTTGTGGCTATTTTGGTTAGAAAATATGATAATACTCATGATCGAGGTAGAATAATACATCAACGGCTTTGATTCCATCCCATTTAATAATACTTTTTATGTTTTATAGCATCTCGTTCCTATGCTCCAAAACCTTTTTCTCATTGTACATGAGTTTCTTATTTATGTGCAACATGAATGTCTATGTCTACATTTTAGCGGTTTATTGTCTCTGGTCTCATTTTAGTTTCAGTCACGTGCATGAGAGGCTTAAGGATGAGATCATGCGGTATTCTAATATTCTGTATAATCGTGAATGAGCTATTTGTACGAGAGTGAGAGGCTTATTTTCTCTATTCTTGAGTGAGGTAATTTCTCGAATATTAATAAACGTTTCGTCAATCTTTCGATCTAGCGAGATGTAGAGAATCAAGGTTTCTGAAATCGTATAAGTGCTTGAAGGTTTCCGAATGAATAATCTTGTCTCAAGCTCATTATGCTGAAAAGATACTTGATAGATTCAAAATCTATTCAAGTGGGATTGCAAAAACTCCCGTAGACCCTAGTCTTCACCTGACAAAAAATTCGGGTTAAGTTGTGTCACAAGTGGAGTATGCACTTGTAATCGAAAGTCTGATGTACGTAACGAATTGTACTAGACCCGATTTAGCGTACACAGTTAATGTACTGAGTCGCTACACTAGTAATTCAGGACATAAACACTGGAAGCCATAACAAGAGTATTGGACTATGCACGTCATACTAAAAGTTATGGGCTGCACTTTGGTAAAGAACATGCCCTATTGGAAGTGTATAGTGATGCCAACTGGATATCAGACTCCAGAAACTCCAAATCTACGAGTGGATATGTCTTTACTCTTGTCGGTGCAGCAGTATCCTGGAAATCTTCTAAACAAACACTTCTGGCCAGATCAACCATGGAGTCGGAGTTTATAGCCTTAGATAAAGCTGCAGAGGAAGCATAATGGCTTCGCAACTGTCTGGAAGATATCCTGATGTGGGAGAAACCAATGCCAGCATTACGTGTACACTGTGATAGTCAGTCTGCTATCTCTTGGGCACTGAGTAACCTATATATTGGTACACTCGTCATATAAGAAGACGACATAAGACCATTAGACAATTGATCTCAACTGGTGTACTTACGATAGATTACATCAAGTCTGCTGATAACTTACCGGATCCGTTCACCAAACGTTTGCCGCGAGATAAAATTCTAAAATCATCAAAAGGAATGGGTTTAAAGCCTATACACAAAGATGACGTTTGACGGACACCCTACCTATGTGACTGGAGATCCCAATATATAGGTTCAAAGGGGAAACGAAGTTCAGCTGATTCCAAATTGAGCACTGTGAGATTATGTCTCTGCCCAGTTCCTAGGATGATAAAACAGTGCTACATGTGAGTATTGAGGATAAGCGTTGGCTTTTAATGATTCCATAGCTTTGTAATAGTGGAGTATGACAGGATACTTCTGAAAGCAAGTTGATGGCAGATCACCTTGTGAGTGTGAAATGAGAGCCGTTTCTAGGAGAATGAAAGAGAGGCTATATTCTCCAAGTTCACTCACGAAAAATCAGGAATGTTCAATGCCAAAATGAACACAATAGAGAACACAGTTCTACGAGAAAATGTCGCTGTGCGATATCGGTTGTCTCGGTTTACATCAAAGTCTGGGTGGTTCAAGACATCATGTTCACCTCCTGGCCGAGTAAACCCGACAGATATTAAAAATGATTGGTTCAAAGCTGAAAAATGTTACCTCTCATATACAGTTATATTTTCGTATACTCTCGAAAAGTCTGTCTAGTATAGTCGAGTCAAGTCTAGTCTAGTCAAGTATGACTAGTGAAGTCTAGTATGTTCAGTCTTCATATGTTTAGAGTCATTTCTATTCATGTGGGGGATTGTTGGAACAATTTTTTAAAGCTTGTGGGCTTTATTAAAAATGTGTAAGTGTGAATTGAAATGGGCCATTGGGCTCATGACTAAACTTGTCAACCAAGGCTAAACTTGGTGATCAAGGCTAAGCTTGATAAGCAAGGCTAAGCTTGATAAGCAAGGCTAAACTTGCCAAACAAGGCTAAGCTTGCTAAGCAAGGTGCTTGCTAAGCAAGTTGTGGAATTAAACCTCCTCTCTTCTCCTATATATAGGATCGCCTCTCTTGAGAGAAAGGCATCCGATTACACACAGAAAACACACTTGCAAAAGAAAAAATTCCTTCAATTCTCTACTGCTGAGAGTAAGTCTTTTATTTCGAGAGTATCGTAGTATTAAATTCGACTAATCCGTTATCGAGTGTTCACAATAACGGTTTCAATTGTTTTATCTTGGGACTCATGAATCGAATATTATACCGTCGCACTACGGGAGATTCTTTGAGTTAAGGAAAAAGAGTTCTCTCGCCTCCATTGTTTCGTTTAATTTCGTCGTTTTTATATCGTTTTTAAACTTGTCTTTCCTTAACGTTTAATTATATATTCGTGATTAAATCGCTATCCTGTTATTGTTTGATTAGAGGTTGTGTTTATTTTGTATTCGCGGAATGACAAGCAATACCGATAAAAGCACCATGTTTATAAGTGATAGTTTCACAATGAACTGCTTTATTGAGAAGCTTCCCCCAAGTTGGGTGGACTTCAAAAACTATCTCAAGCACAAGCGGAATGCAATTTCCCTTGAAGACGTGATTGTCAGGTTGTGGATCAAGTCTCAAAACCGCAAGGCAGATAGTGTTCAGTGTGAGCACACTGCTAATGTTGTTGTTCACAAGGACAAGGGGAGAAGGAAAAACTCCATGAAAGCCTATATTAGCTTTATGAAGCGAAAGGGTGCAACGAAGTTCTTGGGAAAGTGTCACATGCGTGACAAGGTTAGTCATAAAGCTAGCGCAAGTTGTAGCAAGATTAATTGACAACCGCAAAGAGAAAGGGAAGGCTCTGGCAAACCTGACTCAAGATGACATGTGCATTATGGTCACAGAAGTCAACACGGTTGAGGACAACCCGAAAGATTGGTGGTACGACACAGGTGCCACCACTCACATATGCATTGATAGAGGCATGTTTAGCACTTATCAAAAATGCAAGAGTGAGGAGCGGCTGTTAATGGGTAACACCAGCTCGTCCAAGATTGAAGGTCGTGGCCAAGTGAAGCTTAGGATGACCTCGGGACATGAGATAACTCTAAAAAATGTCAAACATGTGCCAGACATGCAGAAGAATCTGATTTTCGGTACGCTTATTAGCACCGCCAGATTTGCTATTACTTTCGAGTATGACAAAATTGTTCTCAAGAAACATGAGGTGTACTTGGGAAAGGGATATGCTACGGGAGGACTGGTCAAAATGAATGTAATGACAGTCTTACCCAAAAATGTTGTAACAGATGTTTCAATCAATAAGAATGATCCAGTTGCTTATTTGGTTGAGTCTTTCAATATTTGGCATGAACGGTTAGGTCATGTGAATTATAAATCTGTACAAAGATTGATTAATTTGAATCTAATTCTGAAATACAAATCAAGTAAAGACAAATGTGAAGTATGCATACATGCTAAACTCACAAAAACCCCCCATCCCCTCGTGTAGAAAGAACAACCCAACCTCTCGGTTTAATTCACACAGATTTGTGTGATTTAAAATTTGTTCAAACTCAAGGCGATAAAAATATTTTGTGACTTTCATAGATGATAGTACAAAATATTGGTATGTCTATTTGCTAAGAAACAAAGATGAAGCCTTGGAAAAAAATTCAAGGAGTATAAAATCGAGGTTGAAAATCAACTCGATAGAACAATAAAATAGTTCGAACTGATAGAGGAGGCGAATATGATGGACCATTCGATGCGTTCTGTAAAGAACATGGCATTATCCATCAAACAACTGCTCCCTATTCACCTGAATCTAATGGAGTTGCGGAACGAAAAAAAAAACCGAACTCTTAAAGAGATGATGAATGCGATGTTGCAGGAATCTGGGTTACCCCAGAACATGTGGGGGCGGGGGGGGGGGGGGGGGGAAGCGTTGCTTACCACAAATTATATCCTCAACAAAATACCACACAAAGTCACTAGTAAAACACCAAATGAACTTTGAAAAGGTATTGTACCTTCGTACAATTACCTGAAAGTGTGGGGGTGCCTGGCAAAAGTTGCAGTGCCACCTCCTAAAAAGGTCACAATATTGGACATAAGACGGTGGATTGTATTTTCATCGGATATGCACACAATAGTAGTGTGTATCGGTTTCTGGTTCATAAATCAGACGTACCGGATATCCATGTTAATACAACCATGGAATCAAGGAATGCTTCTTTGTTTGAGCACGTGTTTTCGTGTAAAGATAAAAATCTGAAACGAACTCGTGAAGAAAGAGATGCAATTACCTCTGTAAATGAATAGAGCACTTCTAGCACATTTTTAGATGATGCAGAAGAGGTTAAAGATGAACCTAGACGTAGCAAAAGATCTCGTAAGGAAAATCTTATGGTGAAATTTTCTTAATGGTCTTTCTTTTAGAGAATGAACCGAGAAATTTTACTGAAGCCATGTCTACACCAGACGCTCCTTTTTGGAAGGAAGCAGTTAATAGTGAGATCGAATCCATTATGCAAAACAGTACATATGAGATAACCGATCTACCACACGGGTTCAAAGCCCTAGGGTGTAAATAGATTTTCAAAATAAAGTTGAAAACCGATGGCTCAATCGATAAGTACAAGGCTAGGCTTGTGGTGCAAGAATTTCGGCAAAAAGAAGGCCTGGATTTCTTTGACACCTATTCTCCGGTAACAAGAATAACTTTAATTCGAATGTTTGATCGGAATTGCAGCATTAAGAGACCTAGAAATCTATGAAATGGATGTGAAAACTGCATTTCTAAATGGTGATTTAGTAGAGGAGATTTATATGAAACAACCCGAAGGGTTTGTTATCCCAGGACAAGAACACAAAGTCTGTCGACTTGTGAAGTCATTGTATGGACAAAAACAAGCTCCAAAGCAATGGCATGAAAAATTTGACAACATAATGATGTCATATTGTTTCAACATTAATGAATGTGATAAGTGCATATACATCAAAAGTACTCCGCACAAAAACGTTTTGCTATGTTTGTACGTTGATGACATGCTCATTATTGGTAGCAATAAAAACATGATCAGTCAAACTTAGAACATGCTAAGTAGCAAGTTTGATATGAAAGACATGGGATTAGCGGATGTCATTCTAGGGATTAAGATCACTAGAACTTCCGAAGGAATAATCTTGTCTCAAGCTCATTATGCTAAAAAGATACTTGATAGATTCAAAATCTACTCAAGTGGGATTGCAAAAACTCCCGTAGACCCTAGTCTTCACCTGACAAAAAATACGGGTGAAGTTGTGTCACAAGTGGAGTATGCACTTGTAATCGGAAGTCTGATGTACTTAACGAATTGTACTAGACCCGATTTAGCTTACATAGTTAATGTACTGAGTCGCTACACTAGTAATTAATAAAATAAACACTGGAAAACCATAACAGAGTATTTGACTATGCACGTCATACTAAAAGTTATGGGCTGCACTTTGGTAAAGAACATGTCCTATTGGAAGTGTATAGTGATGCCAACTGGATATCAGACTCCAGAAACTCCAAATCCACGAGTGGATATGTCTTTACTCTTGTCGGTGCAGCAGTATCCTGGAAATCTTCCAAACAAACACTCCTGGCCAGATCAACCATGTAGTCAGAGTTTATAGCCTTAGATAAAGCTGCAGAGGAAGCAGAATGGTTTCGCAACTATCTGGAAGATATCCTGATGTGGGAAAAACCGGTGCCAGCATTACGTGTACACTGTGATAGTTAGTCTGCTATCTCTTGGGCACTGAGTAACCTATATATTGGTACACTCATCATATAAGAAGACGACATAAGACCATTAGACAATTGATCTCAACTGGTGTACTTACGATATATTACATCAAGTCGGCTGATAACTTACCGGATCCGTTCGCCAAAAGTTTGCCGCGAGATAAAATTATAAAATCATCAAAAGGAATGAGTTTAAAGCCTATAGACAAAGATGACGTTTGACGGACATCCTACCTATGTGACTGGAGATCCCAAGATATAGGTTCAAAGGGGAAACGAAGTTCAGCTGATTCAAAATTGAGCACTGTGAGATTATGTCTCTGCCCAGTTCCTAGGATGATAAAACAGTGCTACATGTGAGTATTGAGGATAAGCGTTGGCTTTTAATGATTCCATAGCTTTGTAATAGTGGAGTATGACAAGATACTTCTGAAAGCAAGTTGATGGCAGATCACCTAGTGAGTGTGAAATGAGAGCCGTTTCTAGGAGAATGAAAGAGAGGCTATATTCTCCAAGTTCACTCACGAAAAACAAGGAATGTTCAAGGCCAAAATGAACACAATAGAGAACACAGTTCTACGAGAAAATATCGTTGCGCGATATATGTTGTCTCGGTTAACATCAAAGTCCGGGTGGTTCAAGACATCATGTTCACCTCCTGGCCGAGTAAACCCGACATATATTAAAAATGATTGGTTTAAAGCTGAAAAATGCTACCTCTCATATACAGTTACATTTTCGTATACTCTCGAAAAGTCTGTCTAGTATAGTCGAGTCAAGTCTAGTCTAGTCAAGTATGTCTAGTGAAGTCTAGTATGTTCAGTCTTCATATGTTTAGAGTCATTTCTATTCATGTGGGGGATTGTTGGAACAATTTTTAAAGCTTGTGGGCTTTATTAAAAATGTGTAAGTGTGAATTGAAATGGGCCATTGGGCTCATGACTAAACTTGTCAACCAAGGCTAAACTTGGTGATCAATGCTAAGCTTGATAAGTAAGGCTAAACTTGCCGAACAAGGCCAAGCTTGCTAAGCAAGTTGTGGAATTAAACCTCCTCTCTTCTCCTATATATAGGATCGCCTCTCTTGAGAGAAAGAAATCCGATTACACACAGAAAACACACTTGCAAAAGAAAAAGTTCCTTCAATTCTCTACTGCTAAGAGTAAATCTTTTATTTCGAGATTATCGTAGTATTAAGTTCGACATATCCATTATCGAGTGTTCGCGATAACGGTTTCAATGGTTGTATCATGGGACTCATGAATCGAATATTATACCGTCGCACTACGGGAGATTCATTGAGTTAAGGAAAGAGAGTTCTCTCGCCTCTATTGTTTCGTTTAATTTCATCGTTTTTATATCATTTTTTAACTCGTTTTTCCTTAACGTTTATTTATATATTCGTGATTAAATCGCTATCCTGTTACTGTGCGAATTTTTGGTCCTACAATCTAAACTTCGTACCTTATTACTTCTTAGATATTTTTAGATATTTGCATGAACCTGCACATCTTCCTTCATCTCCTCCTGAAGCCACATCTTCTGCTATTTTCAATAAACCACTATCGTAATGGTTTAAAACCTCAAATTCCTATCTCAACCAACGCTTGGGATCCTGGAATATAAAAATTTAGATACATGAGTACCATATGGTATGGTTTTGTCGAGCTTGCAGTGAAAAATAAAGTTCAACATTTACCTCAAAGTCCCTCTGTGATTGTAGATATCGCCTCAGCCTCTATCGCCATCTCTCAATATTTTATATGTAGCGTATTTAATTAGAGTTGTCGACGGTAAAAAGTCATTGTAAGCGTCGATTTCTAATATTGAAACTACGATTTTCCTGTCACCTTGTCGCAAATATAGGTCATCACTTAACCATTATGCACTTCTATCCACGAATATGTAGATTTGTAGAACCGTCGTAGGATGCTGGGATTTCAAGCGAAGGTCTGGTTACATGTCATGGCCATTGCGACTTCATGATTCATATCTCCTCCACCAAGACGTGAACCAGGACCATCCATGTGTCGTACATTCCATAGCATGAAGCTCGGAGCGGAGAAAGAAGATGTGTCATCTTCTTCCACGACTTATCATATGATTTGTTGATCTGAGGAGAAATTGAGGCGTATTCGGGAACACTTGGAAATATATATTTGAGAGAGTTTGACGTTTGATTTTCTTAAAACCGCATGGTGATGAATTGAATTGGTGATTAATTGAATTGGTGTTTAAGAAACATTGATTTTGGGGAAGATGTGTCGTCTCTTTCTGGAGGAGTAAGAGTAACATTAAGACTTTTGGATAGCCTGAATTTCAGATGACCTTGGCGAAAGGAGATGTGTTGTTGGAACTCAAATATCCACGTGGACGGTGGATCATTCTGATAGGTTGTACAAAGTGATGTGGCATGTTTTGATGATCTTATTGGCTGATTATTTTCTCCAATTTTTTTGCTGATGTGAATATTATAAGAAGCCTCTAAATCAGTCCCTTTTATATAAAGGAGATACTTGTTGACGTCATCAAGTTGAGTTCACGCGAAGATCATTTAATTGGTGTCATGTGCATTTAATGCGAGTTAAAGCTGAAGATTATCATCTTAGTAACAAAGCAGATATTAACACTGTTTTGTAGCTGGTTTGACATCTAAAGTGTAGTTGTTAACAATGTTAGTGGTTATGTACTAACATTCTCGGATAAAAGTTAACGTATTTTTAATGTGTTAGTTATCAAAATAAAGACTAATACTAGATGATGATAATACTCTATAATATATCTATTTTCTCTGACATGATATCTATGCTATAACTCAGTGTATATATGTAAATATATAGGTTAGTAGAGGATTTATTGGGTTAATGATTAGTTATTATTGTCTCCTTGCTAGAGAATACAATTTCTATTTTAAAATAGGACCAAACCGATAATGTCACCCTTAAAAAACATAAGTGTTAGAAATGGATAATTATCCACACTTTAGTTTCACTCTTGTTGTGTAAGTTTCTTACACCGCCATCACTTTTACCGACTTATTTTATTCATTTATTCTTTAGTATATATGTTGTAAGTGGCATAACGAAGAAGAAGCAATAAGAAAGAGATCACTTCTCTCTCGCTATTCCCTCTCGTCTCTCTCTCACTTCTGTCATCAGCAACTCTCTCGCTATTCCCTCTCGTCTCTCTATCACTTATGTCATCAGCAAATCAATATATAATAATACATATACACATATATTTGTACACATATAGTTTATAACACGTTATCAGCACAATCGTCTCTCGATCCGTTTTAACATTGAAAAGATCATATGACATACTTTGCCTCCTCAAACATATGGTTGGCTTATGATCATATGGTATATATTTCCTCAGATCAATATCTCCATGAAATAAATGTTCATAAGACATTTAAGAAATGTTCCTGAAGAACTAAATGAAAAATATGTCCAAAAGACATACTTAAAAAAAATGTCTCAAAGACATGAAAGGTTTCAGATGAACCGTATAACAAAAAATAATGTCCAGAAGACATATTTGAATAAAAAATGTCCAAAAGACATATATGAAAGCATTCCTGAAGAACTGCTTCGTCTAGAAGACGAATATCATAAGTTTTAAATGACCGTTTCTTTTAATTTATGTTTATTATCATATATTATATGGAAGGTTATGCCTCCTGAATTAATATGTTTAACAGTTTAATTTATTTTATAATTAAGTATGTGAGTTCAAGAAAAACTACATAAAGAAGAAAAATTATAGATAATAGGGAGCTCCGGAAGAACTAGAGATTCCAGATGAGCGAAGCGATATGCTCCCGATGAGCGAAGCGATACGCTCCCGATGAGCGAAACGCTCTCGATGAGCGAAACACTCCCGATGAGCGAAACGCTCCAGAAAAGCGAAGCGTTCCAGAAGAGCAAAACACTCTTGAAAAACGAAAACTCTCCAAAAGAATAAAACGGTCCAACAGAGCGAACGTTTTAGAAAAGCACATGATGGAGACATGCATAAATATGGCAAAATTGTATAAGATAAGTAAACCTGAAGTTTACCAATATATAACATAACCGGTTTAAGCCATCCCAGTGTAATAATGATATCAAATATTATTGAGAATTTATGTGAAAAAATCATATGTTTTTCACACATAGCATGTCTTAGCAAAAATAAAATAAAAATGAAACCATCATGTGAAATGAATCACCATTTTTAATTGAACAAATTCATTGGATTTGATTTCTTTAAGAGTCCCCAAATTATTGATAATACCGTATTTTTATCCGTTTTGCTATATATTTTAGAACACTTTAATAAGTGTTCCGCTTGGGTTTATATGCTTTTATTACGCGTTTCGCATGTTTGCGGTTTTAATACTCTTTTCAGGTAACTCGGGATTAAAGAGTGCATTTCGGAGCAAAAATACGTTTTTGGATAAACTTGGACCGTCAAGAAGTCTTGCAATCAAAGAAGACCTTTTCACCGTCTGAACATCACCAAATTTGGACACAATGAAGTAGAGACAACCAGCTTTCAAACGCAATTGGATTGGGGACAATCCAATGGTTGCATCCTAAAGTATACCCAAAGCACTGAAGACCGATGAAGCTGCCCGTAGAAGCAGTCCGATGCGGGTCGAGGAGCTGGACCCGCGGGCAAGCACCATTATGCCACCCTTGAAGCCACTTCACCCGAGACCAGAGTCCACTTCGCCGCGGCTAGAAAGGACGCACCCGCGGCCATGCCTAATTTCGCCCAAGATGATATGTTTCTTCACCTGAGGCCAAAACCGTCTTTTCCCGTCAAACCCTAAAATGACCCAAGCATTTTGAAGACCTACAAATACTTTTTTTAGACAGCAATTTCGTGGCAACCATTGCACAACCTTCTACACACTAGTTTTTGCTTTCATTCTTGTACTCTTGCATCGAGATTTTCGGGATTGGTGAGGAGGTTTCTCACCGATGTTAGTTCTTGTTCGTGAGGCTTCTTCACCAATCTTATGCTTAATTTAATCATGTCTTGTTCCAGTATGTGCGAATAGTTTAGATTGTTGGGTTTAAAGGATTATCAAGGGGAATTCGATGTCTGATAAGGATTTCACTCGGTAAACCCTAGCCGATTTCTAGAGCTCTTCTTGTGGAAAGTTGTTAATGCATGAATCTAGTATCATGAACTAGAGGCTGATAGGGGGAGTTTAGAACCACGGAAGTGTTGCATCTAATCAACAGCAAAGTTCATCCACAAGGCGTGCGCGTCGTAAGATTTCGAAAGTATACTTACGAAGTGTCGTGAACCTATGGAACCACTAGCATATCACAATCTTACGTGCGGCCAGAGACGGAAGCTACTGGTCGAGTGAATAGATTGTAGGGCGTAGGTTATACGGAAGTAGACTACGTCATTATTCTGTCCTGTTCGTGGAGTTATAATCTAGAAACACCGGTTACTAATGAGCTATGGGTCGTTTGATTGAATTGAGCATACCCCAAGATATTCCTCTCGACCCAGCAACATTTTAGAATAGTTACAACCGTCTCTAGTAGTTTAGTTTATCAATAGAGTCCGTAGAAGTAGTTTAGTTATCGATTCTATTAGGTTTAGGTTAGTAGTCAATTTTCTTAGGTATTAGGATAGTTTTACTTTTTTTAGGATAGGTTTAGTTTCTCTTAGCATTAGTTTAGTAGTTAAAATTCCCTTAGTTTAGAGTAGCCATCGATTTTCTTAGATTAGATTAGTAGAAGTTTTCCGTTTCTCGTTCTTTACAATTCTAGTTACAAAAACCCTATAAAATATATTCGTTCTAGGTTTATTTACTATACATTGTCTAAGGTCTCATAGAACAGCACCCTCTCCCTGTGGATCGATACCTCAAGTACTACAACGCACATTTGTTCACTTGCAGGCTTTAAGATTTATAAATTTAAGACCTGAAGTTTCGGAGACGAATCCGATACGCATCAATTATACCCTGAAAACGAAAATCCGTTTAAGATGAATAGGCAAGAAAAGCCACCATCTTGAGAAGGGGTACTAAAATTTCCACATCAAAAGATTTGATGCATAATACATGACCCTAAATGGGAAACTGGATATGTTATTGATCCTAATGTGAGATTTAATTCGAGATGGATGGACAAGAATTATCATCATCTCGAGGGGGAGAATTAAAGAATCTCATATCAAAAGTAAGTGGAACATCCATAAGATTGTGTTCACACTTAAAATGGATATGATGGTTCATTTATAAAGTAAATCCAGAAGATTGCAAGATAAACTATGGTGAAATTCTTTCATCTAATTGATTCAATTAAAGATTAACTATTTCTTGTTTGGAAATTTATGGGTATGCAATATATGCATACACCACACTGCATAAAAGTGAGATCCATAAAGAATATTGAATCATTAGTCGAAAATGTGCTTATCACAAGATTTGCATATCATGATTATTGGGAGAATTGTTGAATAATTTGGATCCTTTAACAAATGAATGTGAACTTGAAGTTCAAAGTTCAAAGGATCACTATTCATGATGTGTTGCAAATCAAATGCCAGAAGCATTTATAAACATCTAATAGATGAGATTTCTCGAAATGAATTATCATTGGAAACTATGGATCCTCGTATAAATGAATATGAACCTGAAGTTCAAAAGATAACTCATAGAGAGAATTACTCAAATTGCACAAAAACGTTGTGATATGACTAGAGTAATACATAATTTTTATATATCACTTAAATGATACAAACTCTAAAGGAAATATCCATTAAGGGCAGTTTAAAACTGTAATTAACGATAATGTCATTTATATATTTTTTTAAGTGAGATTTACGGTTAATTTTGAAAAAAATTACAGAAACTTATTCATGATTCCATAATCGATGATGCCCTAACCGCCGGTGTTGCATGTTCGTCTCTTCCGGTTGTGACTCGTCTCGTCCGCCTCGCCGCAGTCTCATTTCGAAGGTTTGAAGGATTGAAGGATTTTCATCGTTTGAAAGTGGAAGCTGACAACTGTAAGTCAACGATTTTATGAATTTATACAGTTAATTTTCCATAATCGATATTCCCATAATCAATTTTCCGGCCATATTCTGGCCTTTAATTTCAAAACCCGAGTCTGATGATTTTACATTGATGGCTGACTTATGCACACTTGACAGCTGATTTACATATTTGATGGCTGATTTATGTTTGCATGATGGCTGATTTATGTTTGCGTGAAGGCTGATTTATGTTAATATGATGACTGATATATGTCTTTAAGTGGGATTTATTATTAATTAATATAACGATTCAGTTTCTTCTAATTTACTAATATAGAGAAAGAAAGTGTCGATTCAATATTTTCTCATCAATAACAGGAAAAAGAAAACCTCTCTGGGCGATTGCCGAACCGCCGGGGTTGTCTGTTCGTCTCTTCCGATTGCGACTCGTCTCGTCCGCCTCGCCGCAGTCGCATTTCGTCTATTAAGAAAACCACCTACGCACCCTTTTCGAAGGTTTGAAGGATTTTCATCGTTTTAAATGTGGAAGCTAACTACTGTAAGTCAACGATTTTATGAAGTTATACAGTTAATTTTCCATAATCGATGGCCCCATAATAAATTTTCAAGCCATATTCCGGCCTTTAATTTCAAAACCCGAGTCTGATGATTTTATATTGATGGCTGATTTATGCACACTTGACAGCTGATTTACATATTTGATGGTTGATTTATGTTTGCATGATGGCTGATTTATGTTTGCGTGAAGGCTGATTTTACATTAATAGCTGATTTATGCACACTTGACAGCTGATTTATGGCTGATTTATGTTTTCCATGATAAATGATTTATGTTTATATGATGGTTGATTATGTTTTTATGAACATATGGATACTTTTAATGGAACAAAAAAGTACCCGCCTAAATGTTACGAAGAAGGGAAATCTCCTATGCAGAATAGAAGTATGAATCACAATTGTCAGCTGGGCAATTTTTCTCTCGTTAGAGAATCAATAGGAAAATATGTGTGGGATGAAATTAGGAAGTTATATGTTGGACTAATTGCTAAGCTAGTTGATAGCGATTACGTGTGGTATGCTAAGATTGTACATTATCTACTCTCCCGTCAGTTGGCAATAAAGAAGAAGAATGAGATTTGGTCAGTGGTCGGTGGTCAACCAATCAGGTTTAGCTTGCATGAATTTGCTGAAATTACGGGGCTAAACACAGATCCGCTGCCAACTGAAACTTGTGAAGCTGAGTACACAGATTTCTGGGCAGAGTTGGGTGTTCCGAAAGGGCTTGAACCAAAGTATGATGAACTGGCTTTGGTATTAGCTACGTGTCGTCCATGGAGTCTTGAAAAACAGAAAATGTTGGGGTTGTTATGTATTCTACACATGAGAATTTATGGGTTACATCATAATTCTAGACTACCTTTAGAAAGTACAAAAAGAGTCTTCAAAGATGAAGACATTCAGAATTATCCATGAGGTCGGGTTGCATTTCAATATCTCATTGATGGTGTTAAGGTTGTTTAGTATAAAGGAAATTCTTCTAACGATTCTTCTACACCATACAAACAACAATATAAACCGTAAATGGGAAATAACATATAACGGAAAATATAAACCCTAAAACGAAACCAATTGCATCATTACCTCGTCTCCAAATCGACAAGTATGAAATAGTCTTCCTGGGTTAGTCACCATTTTTTATGTAAGCAATCTACAACGTTCACCACATCTACAGTGCGTCGGGAACCCTCTTCCTTGATCACCCATGCTCACAATTTCCAAATTCGAATCGACTCGTCCTTTCCTCACTCACAATTCCCCGAACTCTCAAACCCGGTGTCAGAGAAGACCTAGAACCCTAATATAAGTTTATCAAACAAGTATTTTTGAATTTATGGGATTACACGTTTTACATTGAATTAGGTGATTTTTTTTGTTATCTATAATAACATAGTTACTACAAAACATGTAATGTAGGATTTATGATTTAAGTCTAATATAGTTAGCCATATAGATAAGACATGGTAAGGATTATGTTGTTACTATATATAAGGATTATATTGTATGTGGTTTAGGGTTTGAGTTGAACATGATAAGAATAAACATACAAGAAGTGTAAATCTTACAAATATAACCCATTGTTGATGTAAGACTTAAAATTACTTAATATTGAAATAAAATTATTAATTAAACCTTGAAACACAGATTTAAGGTATGGCTGATTTACAAATGACCGATTTGAGGTATGGCTGATTTACGAACCATACCAAACACCGTTATGGCTGATTTATGAACCATACCAAACACTGTTATATATGGCTGATTTACGAGAGAAACATAGAAATTCATGCAGTGTCTCGAGATTACAAAAAGTATAGGTGGGGAACTTCAATTTCGTCGACATTCACGCCCAAATTGAATTCTAATTCAAATCGTTTGAAAATTCAAATTTTTTTGTATTTTTTTTTTGTCGTTCGTTTTAATATTTAAATTTTTTCATCTTTTTGGCTTCCAACACATTCATACAACTTCATGGCCGATTTGTCATCTATTATGGCCGACTTATCAAACAAGTATTTTTGAATTTATGGGATTACAAGTTTTACATTGAATTAGGGGATTTTTTTGTTATCTATGATAAAATAGTTACTACAAAACATGTAATGTAGGATTTAGAGTTTAAGTCTAATATAGTTAGCCATATAGATAAGACATGGTAAGGATTATGTTGTTATTATATATAAGATTTATGGTAATATAGATATGACATGTTTCTAACTTAGTAATCTCAAGGAAATAATGATATTATAGGCTTATTTATGAAAATTCTTATAAATACATGGCAAGGATTATATTGTATGTTGTTTAAAGTTTGAGATGAACATGATAAGAATAAACATACAAGAAGTGTAAATCTTACAAATATAACCCATTATTAATGTAAGACTTAAAATTACTTTATATTGAAATAAAATTATTAATTAAACCTTGAAACACAGATTTGAGGTATGGCTGATTTACATTGACCGATTTGAGGTATGACTGATTTACGAACCATACCAAACACTTTTATGGCCGATTTGTCATCTATTATGGCCGACTTATCACACACCGTTAAGTTTACACTAACATAGTTACTACCAAACACCGTTAAGTTTTACAAGTTTTTGCATTATGCCCAACCTGATTACAATGAGAACAAGTGTGTTGCTTTCTAGGGCGTTTCTTCTCACTTGCCTTTTCCAAACAAGATTTAATTCTTTAGTTCTTAGGTCTTCCAGGTTGTAGACGAACAACTGGGGGCATGCACACTTGTTCAGCTACATGTTCTAGAACACGGAGCGCCGAATTTACATGCATAACTGAACCAGTATAGGCGTTAACCAAATAATCCCAGTAATAGTATGAGTTACACAGTGAGATACGAGAAACTTTCCTCGTCTCGGCAGCTGCGATTGCATGTACGCAGGGTTATTTCTCGATGTCGAGACGACAGCAAGTGCATCTTCTCGCATCCAAATTCATAACATGCAACGATGATCCGCATGTAACTTGTACATGATAAGAATCAATTATTTGTACCGTCGCAAATTTGGCACCACTCACACAGACCTGTTATCAAGAATTTTTTTATTAAATCTCTGCTGGTACAAATGATAAGAATCAATCATCTACGTAACGTAATTACCTCCAACAATTTTTTAACACCACAGGTAAGCGTTGTTTTTATCGTCCTTGCATCTTCTCGCCGCTCAGCAAACCATCTCATCATCATTGACCTTATCGATTCTAAGAGTCGAACAATTGGGAAACTTCTAGCATGTGAAAGAACTTTGTTCATTGATTCCGCTATATTTGTTGTCGTCAAATTATATCTATCATCCGGGAAATGAACACGTGACCACATTTTAGCATCCACTCTTTGGAGGTAGCCATGAAGTTCAGGATTACACGCTTCAATCTCATCCAAGACGTCATCAAATTCAGCTCTTCTATAACACTTTGCAGCTTTATTCACCATACAGAACAAACTTCCACCTTTGAACCGAACCAAAATGTTCTTATATAAATGGTACGTGCAAATTCCACGAGCCGCCAACGGATACACATTCCCAATTGCTTTCCCAATTGACTTATGCCTATCCGAGATGATCGCAAGACCCTTATCGTCAGGAATAACAATTTTCAGTTGCGTAAAAAACCATTGCCAAGAATCATCATTTTCAGTGTCAACCACACCGAACGCTATTGGGAAAATCTGAAAATTACCATCCTGAGTTGTTGCTGTAAGTAGCGTCCCTTTGTATTTTCCATGGAGAAATGTACCATCGACAACGACTACTTTACGCATAAAAAGAAATCCATTCAAGGTCGCACCAAATACAATGAACAAATACTTGAATCTTCCGCAATCATCAATATGAAAACGCGTAAATGTACCCGGATTTGCCATTTTTATCATGTGGAGGTAAGAGGGTAAGTCTTTAAACCCCTTCTCATGAGTCCCTAAATCGATATGCCTTGCAAATCTTAACGTCCTATGGGCCTTCCAGTAACCAATCTATAAACAATCATGACAAAAATCAGTTATAAGTCAGCCGCATCGTACATATAAGTCAGCTGCATCATACATATAAGTCAGCCGCATCGTACATTTAAGTCAGCCGCATCGTACATATAAGTCAGATGCATCGTACATTTAAGTCAGCCGCTTCGTACTAATAAATCAGTTGAAATTGAATGTATTACCTTGATACCAAATTGCTTAGTAATAGCTACTCCGACATGTCTAGGTAGAACTGACGGATCAATGTCGCCAAGAAAATCCATGTATAAGAGTCCCAAAATATCTGGTGTTGCTTGTCGGGATCGATTAGAACGCTCAGTTACAGAATATGTGTGTTCTGAATCTTGGCGATTGACCTTTCCATTCCCAGACGTAAATACCTCACCAGATCTGCTAGTATGAACAAGTAATTTCGAAGCCCATCAATTAAATTCCAAAATCACTCAAACCGATTTCTGTTGTAATCTCTTTTCACCCGAGAGGAATCTTGTACGTGGTGGTTTCCAGAAAGTTCAACTCCAGCTGAACAAAGCTAGAGTGCTTGATGAGGAGGAGGAGGAGGTATTTTGTGTAGTTCCACTATTGTCGTTAGTTATCCTAGAGTTAGACGATAAATTTTGATAGATTCGCGGATAATATTGTTAACATGGAATTCGATAATTGGTTTAGCTTTGTAGAATTTGGATAATCTTGTTTTCAACTCAAATTGCTATTTGAGTTAACAACGCACCAACCAAGTTAGCAATCATTGTCTTATTGAATTCCCGGGGTCTCTAACATATCCATTTCGCATGTTCATGTTGAAATGATCATACATCCCGAAGTAGAATTAAACCCTGAAGAAGAAGACCTCTCATGGAGTGATGATGAGGAAGATACAACCTTGCATACACATGATCTAGAAGAGTCCTTGCCATCCAATAAACACCAACAAATGATGGTGGAGAAGTTAAAACTGAAAAGGACACCCAAACGAATGTATTGATTGGATTGGTTAAATCATGATCTTGTTAAAAAGTTAACAATTGGTTTGTTAACTCATATGCCAGAGTATTTATGTTAACAAAATGTGTTAACCAAACTATGTTAACTTTGTTAACAACTAATGCTAACTGTATTATTTTATTTTATTTTGGTCGAAACGCTAATTGTATTCTTTTTTAAGAAAAGTTTGTAGTAATATGGCTAAAAATATGTTATTTTGGTAACACACACACATGCTAATTGTGTTATCTTTCCAATAGTTGTTAAATTGTTTCCTCGTTAACGTTTGTAACTACTAACTTTCATCGTTATTACAAGACCGTCATGACAATGAACACATCGAAGAATCAAAGATCTGAAACCTAATGAATTATATATTTTATAGAAAATGATAGTACTAACCAGATAAACAGGTTAACGCATTATCTGCCTAACTATATATGTTAACTATACTATGCTAACTTTGTTAACTTTGCTACCTTTGCTAAATATCTGCTAACATTAATTCGAAAGAAAAATGATAATCATAATCTGTACACAAAGTTAGTGATGCAATATATTCACTTACCCAACAATCATAAGCTACCTTCAAGTTAAGGTAGACTCGGCAATTAACATGTTTGAACGATCAATTAAAATATTAAAAGCAATATCTTAAGAAATATGCATTAAAAGGGTACACACTATTATCAAAGAGAAAATTTTGAGATATCTTTGCATTTAATGCAACTTTTTCTGTTGTCGGGACATTTAATGCAACTTTTTGTTTCACAATTTGTGTAACACATTCGCCGGCGTCATCAACGTATCAACATAGGGGCAAAAGAGTCATAAAATCTGGGGCTGAGGAGAGAGAACTAAAAACAAAATATTCATTGTTACTAAACTAATTTCAACATAATTCGTTCATATACACCTAACTCAGCCAATATATAAACACATATAGTTTATAACAATAAGGATAAAAATAAGAAAAGGCGACCGACAAAGGTGAACCCGAAATTTCCACTTAACCGGAATCGGGTCCATTTGACTTGCACAGAAATAAGAGGATTGATTTCACTGTTCATCGAGAATGGAGACGGAGAGAAAGACGAAAGAGATAGAGAAGTTGTGCCAGAGGTGCAAGCGAAGCTACAGAGATTCTTCAAACGACACTTCTTCTTGCCGTTTTCATCCTTCCTTCTTCGTTTGTCGCCGCCACGATGACCAGAAAAGGTTATATAAAAAAAACCCTAAATCTCTTGATCCTTGATTCCCTAATTTCTGATGAAACCATAATCAACGAGAGATTCAATTTTGTGCTACGACATATGAAATAGGCATGTATTGTTTCAGTGATTCAATTTGACAATAGTGAATTTGATGGCTGATAATTATTTATGTTGAATAGTTTGCAAGGTGGTGAATTTATTTGTTCCATATGGCATTAGGGTCAAATGTCAAATATGTTTATGCCATGTTTCTCGTTGATTTGAAACTAATTGTTAGCTTTCTTTGCAAATATTTAGATCCTATGTAGCAAGTTTGTTTACTATATCATGATCCGTTCTAATGCTAATTAGCTGTTTAAATGACATAGTCTAGCGTTATGCATAATCATGAAGCTCCATTGAGGTACACTGTCTAGTGTAGAAGATACCGCAATAAAAATTCAAATTTAAGTCAACTGATAGGATCCTGAACAAAGTCGAAGTACATGTTCAAGCTTACCAGGTTTTTTTATAGACTAAGAATCAGTTCGTTCAGCTATTTCCAGTCTTTAGCTTCGAAACAAAGCTGCAGAATCTCAGTTGTGACTGTCTTTGTACCCTCGAAGCTAAGGACTGGAAATATCTGAACTAAACCTGTCAAGAAATCTGGTCAGCCTTGAACATGTACTTTGACTTATTCTTAGGATCCTATCAAATTGTGGTTTTGACTTGGAGTTGAACTTTTATTGTGATTTCTTGTACATTTGATATACCATTACCATTACTTAAACCTAGAATACTTTCAAGTAGTCAGGATGACTCATAATCTTGACAATTTTACAGGCTGTCTATTGCCCTACGTTTTGTTCTACTACCTAAAGAGCGGGTGACGATACATCTTAGAGAATATAATTTGATTCTCTGTCTCTGGTTATATCGTAATTAAGAACCCTTGGTCTAGGAAGGAACATATGAGTCTGTTTCGTTCTTCTGGCTCCTTTATTATTTACGTACTTCCTCTGTTTGTGGTTCTCTCTGTTTTGACGCATTGTAGTACTTATAGAGTAAGCTCTAACTATTCTTTGATGAGCTCTGATTGTTATGTGCAGCAAATGAGTTTATTTATGGTGTTCATGCTTATTGGTTTTGGCATTTATATTCTTTCTAGTTCCTGAGATTTGTTATTTCATGTCTATTTCTCAAGGTGATCCAAACTGAATATATATTAATCTACTAGAATATGATGCATCTGTTTGATTATTTTTTTATTTACTAAGAGTTAAATTAACTAAAACTTGTTTTCTATCGACGAATGAAGGTACTATGAATTGGGAGCTGAGAATCCACCGTATGCAGCCAAGTTCTACGATTGTTGTGGAGCAGAGGATCCTAATGCACCAGGTTGTGTCACCAGCCCTCACATTTCATATGATGACTGATTTATCAGTGAGCTCTCGTAAGCCTGTTTTTTTTTCTTTAAACATCATGTAAATAATCCCACATATCATAGCTTTCTGAAGTTTTCATATTGTACAATGAAAGAAATTGCTTGTGATCTTGCTTGGTACTGTCTTGAACCACTTCTCAAGCTGCACACGGGTACAGAATGAACGTTCTCTTGAAGCTTCGATGGGTTTTGTGAATAGGAGTGTCAGAGTCTTTTGATCTAAGAAATCCCGCAAAGATCTTGGAAAAACATTAGAACCATCTATTTCTCAGTAGTGATCTTGTTTCAATGGAACCAAAACTTGACTTGTGATTAAATTCAAAACCAAAATGAGTAGGTGTTTTTGATTTCTTTTTTTGGCTGTTACAATAAATTCAGGAATCAAGTACAATTTTTAGGTAGGACTTGGCGTCAGTTTTTGATTATTCCTCACTAGGTCACCAATTTTAAAGTTAGGTTTCCTTGATGAGTTATATATCTTGTTGTTGTTGTTATCATAAATTAAGAAAAGCATAGAGCTACTCACAATCATGTTCACATATAGAGATGGTGAACTGTAATAGTCAAACTCTACTTACTTATCTAAATAAAGATGTCAGACGGGTTGGTCCGTGTCCAAGTGGACCAACCCGTTGCAGATTCAAATTCTTTTCGGACTGCGCGGGCCAGCCTGTCACAGGTTGTGGGTGAGAAATGTATGTCCAGGCCCGCACTGCATTATCTTATGGGTTAGCAGGTCAGCCCGCAGGTCATGAACAAAAATTTACTCTGAAAAGAAGCAGAGAATCCGAGAATGCCAGAGATCAACATCAATGATAGACCATAACTATGAGAGTAGCTGAGCTCGGAGGTTTAGGAATTGGGTTTGGATCCATAAGCTCTTCTTTTTGTAGAGGGTTATATTATGGAACGAAGAAAATGTGAATGTGAAGATACATCATACGCAATGTTCACGACTTATTGTTTTTGTAGTTCACCACTTATTATCTTATACATCATAAGCAAAGATCCATAAATTTTATTTGTAGTCTGTTCCTAATAAAATATGATAAATAGAACACGACGTATTGTCTTCTTAAACTTAAATCCGAAACAAGAAGAAGTCAATAAGAGAAAATCAAACCAAGCCAAGTGTAAATTCACACAGAAACTCTAAAAGTTTAATCTCAGGAGCAACAAAACATCACCAAGAGTAAAATCAAACTGAAACTCTAAAAGAACACACCAAACTTGATTCTTCATTAACTTTCATCTTCGTCGTCATCTTCATCATCGACAATGGATTGGTAAAATGGTAGTGTCTCATCTTCACCATCAAAATATGATTCATCTTCTACATATGTGACATAAATTAAGTTAGTTAACATCATAAGTTATGATCAAAGATAGTGTAAAAGTTATAAGAACTATTTGTTTACCATTTTAATATGTTTCAAATCTCTTTAACCAATTGTGACTGCATATCAAAACTTGAACATTTCTGGGAAAAAGACGATTTTTGTATTGTTCAAAACGTGAGCTCCAATGCTAAAAGAAGAGTTCGAAGCCACTATCGTGATAGATATGCTAAGAAGATCACAAGCCATGGAAGCCAATTGACCATACCTTTGAGAGTTGTTTTTCCAGTATTTGAGGATATTCAAACTATCCAAACTGTAGTGGTTGTTCTTCAAGAGACATTTGCAATGAGGACTTCCCACTAACAATAACACTTGCTTTGCGAAAGGTGAAAAAATCATGTATATTCAAGAACAAAAGTAGATAAAAAGGAGTTCACATGTTTCTGAACATAAGAAACAAACTCATGAATGAGAAAAAAACTTCCTCTTTGTTCATCAACACCATCTCTTTGTTCTTCAACACCATCTTTTTGATAAACAGATTCACGTATTTCTGTAGGAGGAGATGTCGACTTGTGTTTGTTGTCATATGTATGAAATAACGTTGGTAATTTACCATGCAAGTTTTCCATCTTCCGTTTAAAAGAACTCGGGTGCAAGTGTTAGATTCAACCGTGGATCAAAAATTGTTTACATGGCGAAAATGTCACTAACTTCTTCCTAATACTTTTGAAACTTCTTCTTCATCGGTTCAACCATTTTTTTCACAGTCTCATCTCTATTTTTCATTCACTTTAAGCCAATTTAGGATCTTCCAAACTTGTGTGAAATACAAGTTAAAAGTTGGATATGTCGAACCTGACATAAGCCGAGTGATCTCATCAAATGCCTCAAAAAATCACAAATATCCTTGGCTCGGTTCCATTCTTAATATGTAGGATTAAACTTGTATTGTTTTCCCATCAATCACTTTAAGATTACAAAAATCAGCACGATACTTGATAGCCCTACCAAATATTTTGTAAGTTGAATTTCATCTTGTTAGCACATCCAATAGCAAACCAGCCTTTAGGTTTATACCCACGGATTCCTTGCATTTTCCAAACAATATCTCATGCTATTCAGAGGCTTGAACATACTTGATACTATCTCTGTTTTTTTGCAAGGAATCGCCAATCACTTTCAGCCCGTCTTGAACAATAAGGTTGGGTATATGAGTTGAACATCTAACATGAAAAAAATCCCCTCCAGACAACAAATCATTCTGCAAGACAAACTGAGATTTCAAAATATCTTGCATGGAATCATTGCTAGTAGAATTGTCTAATGTGATTGAAAACACTTCTTTTTTTCAATTCCCCATTCTTTCCATGACTCAAGAAGCTGCATTGCTAAACACATACATGTATGCGGTGGTGGGAGAGCACAAAATGTTAGGATTTTATTGTTTAGTTTCCAGTCTCTATCGATGTAATGTGTTGTGACACACATATATCCTTCATGCGTGATTTCGGACCACAAATCAGAGGTGAAGCTGATCTGTCCATAAAGATGAGCTAATTCCCTATTCAAGTTAGATGTCTCGTTCTCATATAACCGGTATACATCTCTTGCGCATGTGTTACGGCGAATAAACCTCACATCATCATTCAAGTACTTCCAAACTACTATGACTCTTTCATACTCAACGTAAGCAAATGGCATATTATGCTGAATAATAGACTTAGCTACCATCTCACGAAAAACAGAGTGGTCAATTTTCCTAGCTTGTAGTTTACCGCCTTTGTATTAATTATTATTTGACCAACATCACCACTTCTAGGCATAAAACTACATTTCAGACAATGTCTTCTTAAACAATTAGTACCGTTCTTGTGGGAGTCATGCACATATTCCTTCTTGAAATGCTTGCACTGTGCTTTTTGTGGTCCATCTTTCTCAGTAATCACTACAAAATCATTCCACACTTGAGTACTGATTTATGTAGTTATTAAAGAGAAAGACGGTTCGCAAAAAGCACAGTGCAAACATTGAAAGAAGAAATATGTGCATGACTCCCACAAGAACAATATTAATTGTTTAAGAAGGCATCGTCTGAAATGCAGTTTCATGCCCATAAGTGATGATGTTGGTCAAATGATGATCAATTCACTAGCTAAACTACAAGCAAGTAAAATTGACAACTTTGTTTTTCGTGAGATGGTAGATAAGTCTATAATTCAACAAGATGTGTCATTTGCTTATGTTGAGTATGAAAGAGTCATAACAGTTTGGAGTACTTGAATGCTGATGTGAGGTTTATTAGCCATAACAGATGTATACTAGTTCTATGAGAACGAGACTGCTAACTTGAAGAGTGAATTAGCTCATCTTCCCAACGGATTAGCTCATCATTTGTTGATGACCCATGGATGTGAACCGTATTTTCGAGATTGCATCAATCGCCACTTGACATGAGGATGTTCGAGAGTTTGGATATCCTCAAATATTGGAAAGAAAACTCTTAACGGTATGGTCAAGCCTTCCATGGCTTGTGATCTTCTTAGCATACATATCACGACAATTGCTTATGAATCCTCTTTTAGTATTAGAGCTTGCGTTTTGAACCTAAAAAAGCAGTCTTCTTCCCAAAATGTTCAAACTTTGATATGCAGCCGCAATTGGTTAATGGGATTTGAATCATATGAAAATGGTAAACAAATCGTTATTATAACTTTTACACTATCTTTGATCATAACTTATGATGTTAACTAACTTAATTTATGTCACATATGTAGAAGAGGAAGAAGATTCTGATGGTGAAGATGAGACACTACAATGTTTCCAATCCATTGTCGATGATGAATGTTGATGAAAAATCAAGTTTGGTATGTTGATGAAGAATCAAGTTTGGTATGTTTTTTTAGAGTTTCGGTTTGATTTTACTCTTGGTGATGTTTTTTGCTTTGGTTGCTTCTGAGATTGAACTTTTAGAGTTTCTTTTGGAACTTGGTTTGGTTTGATTTCCTTTTATTTACTTCTTCTTGTTTTGGATTTGAGTTTAAGAAAATGTCAGAATCGCACAAAACCAAGAGACAAAGGAAATATAATTCTGGGAAATTCTTTCTTGTATTCATATGAACGGCTACACATATATATATACAACCTTATGACATTGAACCTAAGACATAATTAAGTCCAACTAAGCCCATATAATACAAAGCCCAATATATCTCATTACGCCCCCCCCCCCCCCCCCTCTCAAGTTGGAGAGTGTAGATCAAGAACACCCAACTTGTCGAGGAAACCTTTAAACTCCTTTTGCCCCAAGGCTTTAGGTGAAGATGTATGCGAGTTGAGAAAGTGTAGACACATGTTGTGTCGCAATTGTACCGTCAACAATCGC
Source organism: Eutrema japonicum (assembly GCA_030161315.1). Taxonomy (NCBI): domain Eukaryota; kingdom Viridiplantae; phylum Streptophyta; class Magnoliopsida; order Brassicales; family Brassicaceae; genus Eutrema; species Eutrema japonicum. The sequence goes on along the minus strand of BSQW01000006.1, from coordinate 24,417,372 downwards.
ATCCCAAACAAAATGACAACCAACCTCCACATGTTTGGTTCTCTCATGAAACACTGGATTAGAACTGATGTAAAGAGCCGCTTGACTGTCACAAAACATACTCATCGGACGTGTGTGATTCACACCAAGATCAGCCAAAAGAGCTTTGATGCTTATAACTTCGGCAAGAAGCATTCTCATAGCCCGATATTCTGTTTCCGCAGAAGAAATTGAGACAGTCTTTTGTTTCTTTGTCTTCCAAGAAATGGGTGAAGTACCAAGCTGAATAAACCACCCAGTAAGGGACCTTCGCGTCACAGGACAACCAGCCCAGTCTGAATCATATCAACTATATACATGCAAATCACAATCAGCTCTAAGAAGAATACCATGGCTAGGATTCACTTTGAGATATCTAACCACACAAATTGCAGCTTCTCACTATTCGAGACGAGGATCTTGGAGAAACCGTGAAAGAATGTGAACTCCATATGTGACCAACAAGTTGACGATAACTCTCAAGATCCGAAAGCAAAGCACTATCAGCTAGCGCCAATTTATGATTTTGATTGAGAGGAAAGTTTACTGGTTTAACCCCAAGTAAGCCGGCCTCTGAGATAATATCGAGAGTATACTTCAGTTGACTTAAGTAGATACCTTTCGAACTACGGGCAACTTCAATACCCAAAAAATAATTCAAAGCTCCAAGGTCCTTCAAATGAAAGCAAGTAGACAAGTATGTCTTAATCCTCGGCTAAAACCTTGAATCCTCGGCTAAAACTGAAACCATCTCTAGGCTAAAACTGAACTGGCGGAATCCGTTGGAAATCCCTCGGAAATTTCTGACGGATTAAGTCAGTTCAGTTTTAGTCGAGAGAATTTTGAATCCTCGGCTAAAACCGAAACCATCTCTCGGCTAAAACTGAACTGGCAGAATCCGTCGGAAATCCCTCAGAAATTTTTGAGGGATTTCCGACGGATTTAGTCAGTTCAGTTTTAGCCGAGAGAATTTTGAATACTCGGCTAAAACCTTGAATCCTCGGCTAAAACCGAAACCATCTCTCGGCTAAAACCAAAACCATCTCTCGGTTAAAATTGAATTGTCTGTTGGCAAGCGCTACTAATCTAGCTTTATACCTCTGTACTGATCCGTCCGCTCGGTATTTAAATGTAAACACCCACTTACATCCAATAGCTTTCTTACCCGACATAAGTGACTCCAAATCCCATGTATGATATTTTTTCTTGTGCAGAGATTTCTTCTCTCAATGTGTGACATATTCTCCGCTTGTGTAATTTCTGCATGCGTCATGTGTGACACAGGCTCCGTCTGTGTTACAATAGCAGGCACTATCGCTTATGTAATTTCTGCAAGCGTCGTGTGTGACACAGGCTCCGTCTGTGTTACAACTGCATGCACTATCTCTGCAACATCCTCATCTAGTGTCACACCTACTCCAGCCTCAGCTTGTGTCACTGAAACATCAGTAGCAACATCATCATAACCCGAAGAAGACACCGAAACATACAGAAATTTATCTTATGAGAAAACAACATCACGAGATACGAGAAATACATTCATGTCTAAGTCATACACACGCCATCCTTTTTGTCCATACAAATACCCCACAAACATACAACGACGACTCCGACTCGCAAACTTGTCACCACAATGGTCTTGATTATGAACCTAGCACAAACATCCAAACACTCTAAGATTACCAAAAGAAGGCACCTTACCAGGCAACACCTCTAGGGTTTATAAAAGGCTTATAAAAGGGAAGCCCTAGCATATAGATGTGACATACAAGACACAACACAAAATCAATACACTCACAAACCCTAGCTACGCTCCGACTCCTTCCCAGAGGCAGCGACCGAGAGCATAACAATCTCTTACAACTTGAAATCATAAACGGTCGCGCCAGCAGTAGCCATAAACGGTCGTCCCAAAAGTATTGGCATACGAGATATCGCACCCATCTCCACAACTTGAAAATCAGTCGGCACCAGACAATCTCCTACTTTGACCTGTAGAGCAGAGATTGTACCATATGGAAGTGAGGTGGAGTTGTTTGCGAGTGTGATAGATACCTTTGGTGAACGAATATCAGCCCCCAACCGCTCTGCAATTGCCCTTGAGATGACATTGACACTAGCCCCTGAGTCGACAAGAGACTCTTTGAAATCAACTCCAGAGATAGAGCATGGAACCGCGAATTTCCCTGGATCTTGTCTTTGGGTCAGCTGTCTCAGTGGAGGTGGACCTCTAGCCTTAATGAAGAGTGCCTTAATCTCTTCCTCACTTTCTCTGCAATCTTTGAAGTGACTTAGGAGAGGACGGCACTCTAGAGCTTCTTCAAAGGTTGAATCAGGGGAAATCCTTCGTACCATCTTCTCAAAGCCACGCAGCTGCTTTGGAGAGATGGGATCTCTGAGGTGTTTAGGAACAGGATTCACCTTCTTGGGTTTGCTAGCTCTTTTCTCAGCTCGTTCCTTAGCTCTCTCTGCCTGATACTTGGTTTCCTGGTCTTCCCAAAATTGGGCGATATTGAATTTATGTATCGGCTCAGGTGTTTTCACATGTTCTGGCTCGTTCTGCGATGGGTATCGATCGATACCAGGTAGGGTATCGATCGATGCTGTCGCGGTTGAATAATCCTTGGCAGATTTATCATCATCAAGAGGCTCTACAATCAGACTATCCAGCATAGCCTTGCATTTGGCGTCTTCTACTTCCTTCTTAGACTTCTCAAGAGCTCTGGGATAAGGTATCCTTGGTATATAGATCCTCTCTGGAAGTATTTTAGGCACCATAGTCGACATCTCTAGTTTCTCCTCAGAAATCGCCTCAGTATCGACCGATACCAATGGGGTATCGATCGATACACGGGTTTTGAAAGAGTCCCGTTTCAGAATTGTGACTGGCATCGATCGACACCTGGGGGTATCGATCGATGCTCTGGCGATTTCAGGATCTTCTTCGAAAGTTTCTGCAGTGGAAGTGATTGCATTGGCGTGTGCATTGTGTGAATGAACCGTCATTCCCTTGGAATTTGATGCAGTCTGAGCTACTTGCGTCTCCAGCATCCTGTGACTCGTATTTAGAGCCTCGATCCTTCCACTCAAATCGGTGTACATGGCGTCCATCTTACCATTGAAGTTCACTGTGATCTGCTGCTGTCCTTGAACGAGTGTTTCAAACATGGCTTCAATCTTGTTGTCAGGAGCTTTGGGTGGTGGGGATTGGTACCCTCCTTGCTGAGCATTGTTGGTGAAGTTTCGATTGGTGTTGTACCCAAATCGCTGACCCTGAAATCCAGAACCACCTACGTAGTTACAATCTTCTACGTCATTCTCAGCAGCAAAGTGGACGGCCTTTGTTGTCTTTCCCAGCAGAAGACTGTGCATAGAATCCAGCTGAGCTTTAACTTCAGCGATCTGTGACCCATCCATGTTACCAGCAAGCTTCTTGCGCTCGAAGTCTGCGCTCTTGGTGCTACTGCTAGATGCAAAGTTTTCAATCAACACATAAGCATCCTCAGGGTACCTAGTGTTGAAATTACCATTGCTCGAAGAGTCCAGAGCCATCTGATACCTCCAATCTACTCCTCTAAAGAAGATACCCAGCAGCTGCACATCTGAGTATCCGTGGATAATCTCTCTGATACGATCTGAATCTCGTCCAAGCAGCCTTGAACGCCTCAGTAGGTCCTTGAGAAAAAGTGGAGATCTTATTCCTCAGATCTTCAGATCGTCCGTCATCATAGAAGTTAATCAGGAAGGCCCTCTTAGTGTCCTCCCAAGTAGTTAACGAACCAGGAGGTAGCTGCCTCAGCCAATAAGTAGCTTCTCCACCTAGAGAGTAGGGGAAGAGCTTGCAGAAGAGATAGTCGTAGGACACTCCATTGCTCTTGATGCTAGTGACCAAGTCCTCGAACCTCTCTACATGGTCCATTGGATGTTCATGAGGAAGACCATGAAAGAGATGCTGTCCCACAAGAGTAAAGTAAGCAGGCTTCAGCTCAAAGTCATTCCTCTCAAACGCAGGAGGACGAATTGCTGAACGATTGGCGAAAAACTGGTCAGGCCTGTTGCATTCACCAATCGTCCTTCCACGATTAACCACATCATTCCTCGCGTTCCCAGCGGCATTCTCAGCGACAACAGGAGCAGGGTGTATGACGATCCCCTCACCATCTAGACGTTGTCCTTGCTCATTGCACAACCGACCCTCTTGGTCTCTGTAAGCACCAGCTGCATCACGAACCAACTGATTGTTGTTCATTCTAGCTGATTGCTTTGCTTTCTTGTTTGTGCGTTCCACAATTGCTAGTTGTTCCAGTGATAGATCAACGAGCTCAGCGTTCTTATTGCTTCTGGTTTCTCGATTAGGCATGCACCTGAAAACATAAACAAAGAACGTAAGTTACTGAAATTGACGTCAGGTATCGATCGACACCAGCAGGGTATCGATCGATACTAGGCGATTTAGACGAATTCCTTGGCTAAAATCTAACGGTGAATTGAGTCCCCAGCAACGGTGCCAAAATTGATATGCTCAATTTAATACCCTAAATATTACTAAAGCAATTGCTGCAGTAAATCAGGGGTCGAACACAAGAACTCAAGACTTCACACAATAGATTGTATAGATTCGAAATAAGCTAAATCAAAAGGTGCAAACTAAAAGCAAGCAGAAATTAAAGGAGTTGTAAATCAATGGAGGAAATATAGGCCCAGGGTTTTGCTCAGGAAATCAATGAATGCAGACTAACTAACTAACAGGATTCAGATTATGCACGGTTCTTGAACTCAAATCACTAAGATATAGCTAACCAACTCTCGTTGCGAAAACTATCTAAATCTAAATCCTAGGAATTCCAAATCTCTTTGCGAATCTTAAATTCTAAATCAGCTTTAATATCAGGTTTGATATATTCACAAATCAATTAAACCAAATCTCTTTGCGAATAATCAATTTGCTCACCTAAGGTTCTATCAGGTAATTAATCGCACTCTCGTGCCTAATCAATTATCCTAAGATCTAAGTTCCAGATTCGTCAACCTAGAATTAGCTGTGAACACAACCTAAGGCGAAGAACTAATTCAGATAGTGAATCCTAAACAGATAATTAACCTAGCATTCAAACAAATCCTTTATGAGAAAACCCTAAACCTAAGGTGGATCTACTCAGACATGGCAATTGAATCAAAAGACATGTTTGAATAAATCATCAATAAAATAATAACAAGGGTTTTGAGATCTGATCTCGTACGAAGGGAGATTCAGACTTGTCTCAAACCAGAGTATAGAAAATAAAGCTTAGCCTAAACAAGTGGCTGTAAAATCCTATTTATAACCTAAAACACGTTCTGGGCCTTCTTGTAAATATCAAAGTCTTCTGGGCCAATTCTGCAATTCTTCAACTCTTCATTAATTCGCGATCCTTCTGTTTCCCCGAGGGGTATCGATCGACACACAGCCTGGTATCGATCGATACTCAGGTGATTTCGACGTCTCAGCTACACGGATCTCTGCTTCGCTCCAGAATGTTCCAGAAAGCTCCAATATCTCCAATTAAGCTCTAAATGTGCTATAACCTGTAAAAGACTCTAAAATACTACAAAACACTAGAAAGACTCTATAAAAAGGACTTATATCATGGTCTAAACAGGGTAAAACCCATGATATATCAACTCCCCCAGACTTAGCCTTTGCTTGTCCTCAAGCAAATAGAAGGCTAAACAGAGAAAGAGGTTTGAAAACGCGGAGACTCACATGTTCATGAACCATCGAAATGACCCTTTTCCCAAGTATCCAAATGTCACCTGATCAGCTTTTGATCTAACCACCATGTACTTCTCCGTAGACATTCGCAGCTTTTCCAGACTCCACCCATTATCCCACAGCATTGTTCAAGTAAAGCCCTCATCGCCAGTTTCATCGCTGCAGTTAATATTCAAGAACCTTCTAGACTCTTTACCAGACAATATCATGACAAGGAACCACCATTTTTCACACTTTTTGTATCAATTTCTCTCCCCCATACTTATTTCTTATTTTGTTCTCTATTTTTTTAATCATTTTCAGCTTTGCATATACACATCAAGGTATGAGACGCGGGTACTGATGGTGTTTGCCACCAAATCCCCGGTTCTTCCCTCTCAATGTATCAAAGGATGTAGGCGAATAATGGCATCATAGGAAAATCCTAGCCTCGCTTCCAATCCTTTGTGTGATCATCCCCTCTTAAGTAGAATAATGGGATCGCTGGAAATTTTCCTAACCCTCTACTCAGAAGAAAATCATTTCAATCTTTTATGCACTTATCTATCAACTTATAACAGGGGAGAGAGATACCATAATTCTAAACACACGGGTTCCTTTATCAGATATGAATGATGAATCAAGCTCTATGAACACTAACCACATTGATGAAGTGCAAAAATTTGGCTCAGGTTTCAGAAGAACTGTGCTGGAGACATGGATGTTTTCTAGTCAACTGGTCAGTCTTTGGATTTTTCATTAGTCGATCTAGAACTGATCCTGTAACACTGTGCACTCAAAAACAAAATCAAATCAATATTTTCAAGCACAGGATCATAATCTCCAACAAGTTTTGACTCAATAAAACAGTTTTGACTCGATAAAACAACTGACTCTAAGAAAAATGAAAACAATGTCAGCAGACACCTCCCCCAGACTTGAACAACACTGTCCCCAGTGTTATCTAGCCTAGAGTCAGTGAAAGAAAACAAAAGAACAGACTAAAATTGGGAAAAACAAGAAGTTACCTTGCTGGAACATTGAGTATCGATCGACACACAGCCTGGTATCGATCGATACCAGGCTTAAATCGACATAATGAACCGTCTATCCGCGATTGGTGTCGATCGATACCAGGAGGTATCGATCGATGCTATGCGATTTCGAGTTTTGCTCCTTGTTTATCCTGACACAAACGTAAATCGAACGAAAATAAAAACAAAAAATGAATCAAAAACATACTCACTAGTGGGTTGCCTCCCACCAAGCGCTCGTTTAACGTCAATAGCTTGATTGTAACGCCCTTTAGGCTGGATAAGAGTGAGAGCTTGCACCAAAACAGGCTCCACAACTTGACATCGCTATCTTCAGAGTTCTGCTCAGCATGCTGTCCATGAACTCCTGTCCTTTCTCTTTCAGCTCAGAAGTAAGAAGGATCCTAGCCTTGGAGAATGGCTTCGAAGCTCCTTTACACTTCACCTTGTACTCAATCGAATTCCCATCACTCTTCTGAGGTATCAAAGTGACATGGGGATTCTCGACCTTGTTGCCTTACCCTTCTTGACAACTTCTTTGGGGATGCTAGGCGGTTCAGCTGGAACGTCTGCGATAGTAGGCTCATCAGGAGGCTCTTCCAAAAGATCAACTGCTAGCCACTCTCCTGTAACAACCTCGATGCTAGAGACACGTGTGGGAACACTCCTAGGGGGAATGACATCATAATAGACCCCTCCGTCTGTGTAAGAGAAGGAGATTCTCTTATTAGGCGTGTCTATGATCGCGCCAGCAGTAGCCATAAACGGTCGTCCCAAAAGTATTGGCATACGAGATATCGCACCCATCTCCACAACTTGAAAATCAGTCGGCACCAGACAATCTCCTACTTTGACCTGTAGAGCAGAGATTGTACCATATGGAAGTGAGGTGGAGTTGTTTGCGAGTGTGATAGATACCTTTGGTGATCGAATATCAGCCCCCAACCGCTCTGCAATTGCCCTTGAGATGACATTGACATTAGCCCCTGAGTCGACAAGAGACTCTTTGAAATCAACTCCAGAGATAGAGCATGGAACCGCGAATTTCCCTGGATCTTGTCTTTGGATCAGCTGTCTCAGTGGAGGTGGACCTCTAGCCTTAATGAAGAGTGCCTTAATCTCTTCCTCACTTTCTCTGCAATCTTTGAAGTGACTTAATATTAACTCTAGAGCTTCTTCAAAGGTTGAATCAGGGGAAATCCTTCGTACCATCTTCTCAAAACCACGCAGCTGCTTTGGAGAGATGGGATCTCTGAGGTGTTTAGGAACAGGATTCACCTTCTTGGGTTTGCTAGCTCTTTTCTCAGCTCGTTCCTTAGCTCTCTCTGCCTGATACTTGGTTTCCTGGTCTTCCCAAAATTGGGCGATATTGAATTTATGTATCGGCTCAGGTGTTTTCACATGTTCTGGCTCGTTCTGCGATGGGTATCGATCGATACCAGGTAGGGTATCGATCGATGCTGTCGCGGTTGAATCATCCTTGGCAGATTTATCATCATCAAGAGGCTCTACAATCAGACTATCCAGCATAGCCTTGCATTTGGCGTCTTCTACTTCCTTCTTAGACTTCTCAAGAGCTCTGAGATAAGGTATCCTTGGTATATAGATCCTCTCTGGAAGTACTTTAGGCACCATAGTCGACATCTCCAGTTTCTCCTCAGAAATCTCCTCAGTATCGACCGATACCAATGGGGTATCGATCGATACACGGGTTTTGAAAGTGTCCCGTTTCAGAATTGTGACTGGCATCGATCGACACCTGGGGGTATCGATCGATGCTCTGGCGATTTCAGGATCTTCTTCGAAAGTTTCTGCAGTGGAAGTGATTGCATTGGCGTGTGCATTGTGTGAATGAACCGTCATTCCCTTGGAATTTGCTGCAGTCTGAGCTACTTGCGTCTCCAGCATCCTGTGACTCGTATTTAGAGCCTCGATCCTTCCACTCAAATCGGTGTACATGGCGTCCATCTTACCATTGAAGTTCACTGTGATCTGCTGCTGTCCTTGAACGAGTGTTTCAAACATGACTTCAATCTTGTTGTCAGGAGCTTTGGGTGGTGGGGATTGGTAGCCTCCTTGCTGAGCATTGTTGGTGAAGTTTCGATTGGTGTTGTACCCAAATCGCTGACCCTGAAATCCAGAACCACCTACGTAGTTACAATCTTCTACGTCATTCTCAGCAGCAAAGTGGATGGCCTTTGTTGTCTTTCCCAGCAGAAGACTGTGCATAGAATCCAGCTGAGCTTTAACTTCAGCGATCTGTGACCCATCCATGTTACCAGCAAGCTTCTTGCGCTCGAAGTCTGCGCTCTTGGTGCTACTACTAGATGCAAAGTTTTCAATCAACACATAAGCATCCTCAGGGTACCTAGTGTTGAAATTACCATTGCTCGAAGAGTCCAGAGCCATCTGATACCTCCAATCTACTCCTCTAAAGAAGATACCCAGCAGCTGCACATCTGAGTATCCGTGATGTGGACAATCTCTCTGATACGATCTGAATCTCGTCCAAGCAGCCTTGAACGCCTCAGTAGGTCCTTGAGAAAAAGTGGAGATCTTATTCCTCAGATCTTCAGATCGTCCGTCATCATAGAAGTTAATCAGGAAGGCCCTCTTAGTGTCCTCCCAGGTAGTTAACGAACCAGGAGGTAGCTGCCTCAGCCAATAAGTAGCTTCTCCACCTAGAGAGTAGGGGAAGAGCTTGCAGAAGAGATAGTCGTAGGACACTCCATTGCTCTTGATGCTAGTGACCAAGTCCTCGAACCTCTCTACATGGTCCATTGGATGTTCATGAGGAAGACCATGAAAGAGATGCTGTCCCACAAGAGTAAAGTAAGCAGGTTTCAGCTCAAAGTCATTCCTCTCAAACGCAGGAGGACGAATTGCTGAACGATTGGCGAAAAACTGGTCAGGCCTGTTGCATTCACCAATCGTCCTTCCACGATTAACCACATCATTCCTCGCGTTCCCAGCGGCATTCTCAGCGACAACAGGAGCAGGGTGTATGACGATCCCCTCTCCATCCAGACGTTGTCCTTGCTCATTGCACAACCGACCCTCTTGGTCTCTGTAAGCACCAGCTGCATCACGAACCAACTGATTGTTGTTCATTCTAGCTGATTGCTTTGCTTTCTTGTTTGTGCGTTCCACAATTGCTAGTTGTTCCAGTGATAGATCAACGAGCTCAGCGTTTTTGTTGCTTCTGGTTTCTCGATTAGGCATGCACCTGAAAACAGAAACAAAGAACGTAAGTTACTGAAATTGACGTCAGGTATCGATCGACACCAGCAGTGTATCGATCGATACTAGGCGATTTAGACGAATTCCTTGGCTAAAATCTAACAGTGAATTGAGTCCCCGGCAACGGCGCCAAAATTGATATGCTCAATTTAATACCCTAAATATTACTAAAGCAGTTGCTGCAGTAAATCAGGGGTCGAACACAAGAACTCAAGATTTCACACAATAGATTGTATAGATTCGAAATAAGCTAAATCAAAAGGTGCAAACTAAAAGCAAGCAGAAATTAAAGGAGTTTTAAATCAATGGAGGAAATATAGTCCCAGGGTTTTGCTCAGGAAATCAATGAATGCAGACTAACTAACTAACATGATTCAGATTATGCACGGTTCTTGAACTCAAATCACTAAGATATAGTTAACCAACTCTCGTTGCGAAAACTATCTAAATTTAAATCCTATGAATTCCAAATCTCTTTGCGAATCCTAAATTCTAAATCAGCTTTAATATCAGATTTGATATATTCACAAATCAATTAAACCAAATCTCTTTGCGAATAATCAATTTGCTCACCTAAGGTTCTATCAGGTAATTAATCGCACTCTCGTGCCTAATCAATTATCCTAAGATCTAAGTTCCAGATTCGTCAACTTAGAATTAGCTGTGAACACAACCTAAGGTGAAGAACTAATTCAGATAGTGAATCCTAAACAGATAACTAACCTAGCATTCAAAGAAATCCTTTATGAGAAAACCCTAAACCTAAGGTGGATCTACTCAGACATGGCAATTGAATCAAAAGACATGTTTGAATAAATCATCAATAAAATAATAACAAGGGTTTTGAGATCTGATCTCGTACGAAGGGAGATTCAGACTTGTCTCAAACCAGAGTATAGAAAATAAAGCTTAGCCTAAACAAGTGGCTGTAAAATCCTATTTATAACCTAAAACACGTTTTGGGCCTTCTTGTAAATATCAAAGTCTTCTGGGCCAATTCTGCAATTCTTCAACTCTTCATTAAGTCGCGATCCTTCTGTTTCCCTGAGGGGTATCGATCGACACACAGCCTGGTATCGATCGATACTCAGGTGATTTCGACGTCTCAGCTACACGGATCTCTGCTTCGCTCCAGAATGTTCCAGAAAGCTCCAATATCTCCAATTAAGCTCTAAATGTGCTATAACCTGTAAAAGACTCTAAAATACTACAAAACACTAGAAAGACTCTATAAAAAGGACTTATATCATGGTCTAAACAGGGTAAAAACCATAAAACAAGTCTGCAACAAAAACCATAAAACAAGTCTGCAAACAGGGTAAAGTCTGCAGCACAACAATAAAACAAGTCTGCAACAAATAAACCAAGTCTGCAACAAATAAAACAAGTCTGCAACAAATAAAACAAGTCTGCAGCACAACAATAAAACAAGTCTGCAACAAATAAAACAAGTCTGCAACACAACAATAAATCAAGTCTGCAACACAACAAAAAAACAAGTATGTAAGGAATAAAACAAGTCTGCAACACAAAAAAAAAAAAAAAAGTCTGCAACACAACAATAAAACAAGTCTGTAAGGAATAAAACAAGTCTGCGGAATAAAACAAGTCTGCATCTAAGAGGAAGATGAAAAGACGCGAGAGAGAGAAAAAATAAAAAATGACGTCGACGACAATGATGAACGAGGATGACAAGGACAGTTATGGACGCTGAAAACAAGTCTGCAACACATGAAAACAAGTCTGCAACACATGAAAACAAGTCTGCATCTAAGAGGAAAACGAAAAGTCGCGAGAGAGAGAGAGAGAGAATAGACGATGACGACGACGACAATGATGAACGAGAACGAGGGCGGCGAGTCGCTGGTTCTGGCGGCTAGGGCGAGGCGAGGCGCGGCGCGGGAGAGGTGAGGCGAGGCGAGGCGAGGAGAGGAGAGGCGAGGCGAGGCGAGGAGAGGCGAGGCGAGGCGAGGCGAGGAGAGGCGAGGCGAGGCGCGGCGCGGCGAGGGAGAGGTGTGGCGAGGGCGAGGCGAGGCGAGGCGCGGCGAGTGCGAGGCGTGGCGAGGGCGAGGCGAGGCGCGGCGAGGGCGAGGCGTGGCGAGGGCGAGGCGAGGCGCGGCGAGGCACGATTTTTTTTTTTTTTTTGGGTCTGAATAGATTTAAGGGAGAGAAGGGGTTTTTTTTAGTTTTAGAGAAAATTACCCAGAATAACACTAATCTTTAATGTAATTACTAGAATAACACTCTCGAAACCGAGTTGACTAGAATAACACAACTCTTTTGTTAAAAGACAGAAACCCCCTATTTGAGTTCTTTATTTACAGAATTGCCATTTTGATTTATTTTTTACAGAAAAAAAAATAAAAATATAAAACTAAAAAAAACCCCCCTTCTCTGCCTTAAATCTATTCAGACCAAAAAAAAAAAAAAATCGTGCCTCGCCGCGCCTCGCCTCGCCTCGCCCTAGCCGCCGGAACCAGCGACTCGCCGCCCTCGTTCTCGTTCATCATTGTCGTCGCCGTCATCGTCTATTCTCTCTCTCTCTCGCGACTTTTCGTTTTCCTTTTAGATGCAGACTTGTTTTCATGTGTTGCAGACTTGTTTTCATGTATTGCAGACTTGTTTTCAGCGTCCATAACTGTCCTCGTCGTCCTCGTTCATCATTGTCGTTGCCGTCATTTTCTATTTTTTCTCTCTCTCGCGTCTTTTCATCTTCCTCTTAGATGCAGACTTGTTTTCATGTGTTGCATACTTGTTTTATTGTTGTGTTGCAGACTTGTTTTATTGTTGTGTTGCATACTTGTTTTATTTGTTGCAGACTTGTTTTATTTGTTGCAGACTTGTTTTATTTGTTGCACACTTGTTTTATTGTTGTGTTGCAGACTTGTTTTATTTGTTGCAGACTTGTTTTATTGTTGTGTTGCAGACTTGTTTTATTTGTTGCAGACTTGTTTTATTGGTTGCAGACTTGTTTTATTGTTGTGTTGCAGACTTGTTTTATTTGTTGCAGACTTGTTTAATTTGTTGCAGACTTGTTTAATTTGTTGCAGACTTGTTTAATTTGTTGTGTTGCAAACTTACCTTCTTACTTTTGTTTTGCAGCATATGGTCTCCTTCATGCATTTGTTAGGGAAGAGGTCTCTCCGAGTACCTACGCCATTCCGGACAGAAAGAATTGCCTTCCTTGACCAATGGTTTATGTACAATCGTAGTTTATGTACTTAGATCCAGATATATAGACTTATGTTAACTGTATTGCAGACTTATTTATATTGGTTTATGTACTTAGATCCTTTTGTCACAGACTTTTGTATGTAGACTTATGTTAACTGTATTACAGACTTATTATAACCTTGTTGCAGACTTATTTTAATCTTGTTGCAGACTTATTATAACCTTCTTGCAGACTTGTTGACAAGTTAAAATGAGATATGTCCAAATAATGAGGTTTTTGGCTTAAATAACAAAGTGTTTCGTGCAGGTTGCATCGGTCGGCGTCCGCCCGATACATCTGGCCGATATGAATTTCCGGTTTTGCTCCGTTTACAGGTCAGACGGACATGCTCTTGGTAAAGTTGTCGTATCTCTTTAACCACTGGTCAGAATGACCTGAAACCACTCCCATTGTAAAGATAGCTCAATTGCCTATAACTTTCATGAAGATCTCCAAAGCTAAATCCAAACGCAAAGTCTTCTTCTGACACGATCTTTCAGTCCCCTCGGACGGACTCTGCATTTTGCTCCGGAAGAAACCATATCGGTCGGCCTCTGCCCGATACCACGCACCGATGGGAGACTCTGATTTTTCTCCTGTTTTCCAGCTTCTATATCGGCCAGATGCATCGGTTGGAGGCACACCGATGGACTTCTGCCATTAGTCCAAATCGATGCCAGACGGACCTGTGCTCACTAAATGTGTCGTATCTTTTGAACGGCTGCTCCGAATGACTTGAAACCACCTCCATTAGAAAGGTATCTCGATTATCTACGAGTTTGATGAAGATTCCAGAAGCTAAATCGGAGCTCAAGATCTTTGTCTGAGCCGATCTTTAGAGCACGTCGGATGGCCTCTGCATTTTCCTTGATATTTGGGCATAGCTCTTGCTCCAAACTGGTTTATTTTGCCCCATGATCTTCCTCCAAGCTCCAAAATGCTTCCATCAGCTCCAAATGGTACCTAAAAGACTCCATAGCACACAAACATATGCAAGAACTAACCTAAGACTCACTAACTCTAAAATGGATGCAAACTATACCAAAAACAATGAAATGAATGCAATAAGTCACAAAATACTAACTAAAATGTATGCTAAAATGGGCTAAATTATGTAACTATCATCTGCAACAAAACAAAATAAGTCTGCAATGAACAAACAAGTCTGCAATAAACAAAACAAGTCTGCAATAAACAAAATAAGTCTGCAACACATTGAATAAGTCTGCAACACATTGGATAAGTCTGCAACACATTTGATAAGTCTGCAACACATTGGATAAGTCTGCAACGACCAACAAATTGAATAAGTCTGCAACGCATTCAATAAGTCTGCATAACATAACAAATCTGCGACAAACAAAGTGTTATTCTAGTCAGAAAACAAGTCTGCAACACAGTCTAATAAGTCTGCAGTTTTTAATGCCACGTAAGCAATTTACAAATAAGTCTGCGACGTTAAGCATTAAATCTGCGACATTGTAAATAAATCTGCGACAAGCGATGTTATTTCAGTAAGACATTTCATGTGTCGCAGACTTGTCTTCTTGTCGCAGATTTTCCAAAAATCTGCAACAAAGCATTTAAGTCTGCAACAAACAGTTGCAGATTTGTTATAAGTCTGCATAACAAGTCTGCAAATGAACATAAGTGTGTGACAAAGGAAATAAATCTGCTTAATAAGTCTGCAATCAAAACAAGTCTGTGCAGACTTATTAAGTCTGCAACAAAGCACATTAAGTCTGCGTCGAAAAGTCTGCAACACGGATAATAAGTCTGCAGATGTGCGCAAACTTAATAAGTCTGCAACATTGAAAAATAAGTATGCATAACAAGTCTGCAAAACAAGTCTGCATAACAAGTCTGCAGATGTTTGCAGACTTAATAAGTCTGCAACATTGAAAAATAAATCTGCATAACAAGTCTGCATAACAAGTCTGCATAACAAGTCTGTGCAGACTTAATCTGAAAAACGCGGTGGCATTTTTGTAAATAACTCAAACTTTTGCTTACGTGGAAATAATTTCGTAATTGCAGTTTCGTAATTACGCTTTTCCTAACAAGCGAAAATAAGGGTAAAATGGGCCAAAAACAGACTTTTTCCTTCCCAGTTATTATGTGTTATTCTAGTCCTTAGCCAATTTATAAGTGTCATTCTAGTTTTTTTCCCTTAGTTTTATATTTTTATTTTTTTCTGTAAAAAATAAATCAAAATGGCAATTCTGTAAATAAAGAACTCAAATAGGGGGTTTCTGTCTTTTAACAAAAGAGTTGTGTTATTTTAGTCAACTCAGTTTCGGAGGTGTTATTCTAGTAATTACATTAAAGATTAGTGTTATTCTGGGTAATTTTCTCTAAAATATATCAAACTATTTCCACATTGCCCACATAATTTTGCTCTAAGAGAATTTGATTCTTCTCATTTGGAGATTTTAACATTTTATACCATGATGGTTTTTTCGAAAACTTCTCATTGCAGAATCATATCTATCAATGATTAAGTTTTTACTGAATAGAATTTGTGTTGGTTATAATTGGAATTATTCTTTTTTTAATCGTTGTTTACCTTCTTCTTGTTGATCACATTTTGAAAATTTGAAGAGCATGTGGGTTACCATTGAATCATTTATTCTCAATGTGTCTTTCCTCAAATATTAATTGTATGGTTGGGTTTTCTAAGGCTGTGTATGCTGGGTTGGTTATACATTGTTGCATAAATTGTAGACTATGAACTCAAATGGAATTGAGTGTAAATTGTTTTTTTGTGGTTTCATTCATTTTTGGAATTGAGTGTAAATTGTTTTTTGTGGTTTCATTCATTTTTGTGTTTTTATGCTTTAGAAAGTCATGTCTATTTATTTTTTACAATAACAACCATTACAAAAAATAGATGTTCATTTCTATATATCATCACTTTTCGTTATATGTTGTTCACTTATAATCATTTTAAATAATTAAAATTTTAATATACATTATTTTCTCCCACGAAATCGCGGGGGTTCTAAACCTAGTAATTATAAAATTAACAAAACCAACAAAAATTTTGTAGATATTTTTCAACAGTAGTGTTTTTCTCCCTAATACAAAAATATGTTTTTGCATTTAATGCTTTGTCTCTTCCATTTAATGCAGCACCTCTCTCAACTTGTTAACGTATATATAGGCATTTTTGTCACAATTTTCGCATGCTATGAGAGATAACTAATTTTCATTATCTATAGCTACTTAATTATTTGGTCAACTAAGACCACTTACCTTATTCACTCTTTTTTTTTTTCATCTAATTTTATTTTATTGATTCTAACACTTACAGTTAGTTTGGCCTATATCTCAAGAACTAGCCCTGGGCATTCGGATATTCGGATCCGAACCGATCGGATCTTTCGGATGTTCGGATATTCGGATGTTGGATTGAAAGATCCATTCGGATATTTTGTATTATTCGGATCGGATCGGATCGGATCGGTTTTAATCGGATTCAGATCGGTTCGGATATGGAAATGAAGATCCAATGTAAAACCGAAATAAATTCGGATTCGGATTTTTTGGATTATCCTGTAACCGAAAACAACCAAACCTGAAAAAAAATCCCGAAAAAACCGAAAAAAAATCCAAAAATCCTAAAAAATCCGAAAAATCCGAAAAAATCAGAAAAGATCCGAAACCGAAGGGCAAAATCGAAGAGTATATGGGAAACTCAAGAGACATCGGATCTAAGATATATAATGGTTCGGTTTTTTCGGATCATACTTCGGGTTTCGGTTATTACCCGATCCGAAACCGAATCCGAAGTAACCCATAATAAACATCCAATCGGATATTTTTCAAGATCCGAATCCGAACCGAACCGAACCGAATTTTTCGGATTGGTTTCGGTTTTTTTTTCGGATGCGGATAATGTGCCCAGGGCTATCAAGAACCACCATTCACTACTCAATACAATCCAGAAGACCAGAACCTTAATAAATGTCACTGTTTAAAAATATATTATGGGAACGAGTCATTATATTACTCAGAATTTGGAATTCGAAACATCAATTTGGACCATGTCATGTATACTAGAGTTTCGGGAGGACTTTATCTTTTTCTAAACAGATTGTTTAGAATTGGTGAACTAAACTATATAATGTAATAACGTAACGTCGCGTAGCCCATGCTGATTCTAAGCAAATAAGACAACTTTGTTATAAAACACTAAAAAAAATTTTGCACATTGCCTTCTTAATTCAATTATTTTTGTCGAAAAACTTTCATCTTTTAATATCGAACTATGCTACTTTGAGCTGCTAGGTGCCTAAAAACAATCAACTCATTCTTTCCAATATTTTCTTAACACCTACACTTTACTGAATCTATGTAAATAAGTTTTTTGTACCACAGGTGGAAAAACCTCTTCTTAATGATGATAATTCCTTCGAATTGGTGCCTTTGCATCACATCTTGGCAAATTTCTTCGTCTTATAAGAAGGTTTCTATTAAACTATATAGGAATACACTATTTACTTGATCTGTGTTATAAACTATAATATTTTATATAGTTAAATATATATGTGTATATATTATTATATGAACGGAAGAGAATATGAGAGGTAGAGACGAGTAAAAGAGAGAGACAAGTAACTTATGTCTTCTGTTTTTCTTATTATTGCTTCTACTTATTACCACAAACCGAATGTCTATATATATAGCAAGTGAAAGATGATAAATTATTGAAGGTGGTAAGAAAGTCATAAATTGTTAGGCAAGTGTCAAAACATGGATAATCATAATCCATTTCTTAACACTCCCCCTTGATTATTCATCATTGTTGACGTATTACGTACTGCCTCGTTAAAAACTTAATCATGGAAAAACCCAATGGGATAAAAACCATGATAAGGAAAAAAAGAGTGCAGTCTCCCCCTCGAAATGATGGATATGATATCTTCGTTATAGATCACGTAGACGACGCATTCCGATACTTTGAATGTTTCTTGAATGTTGTAGTAGGAAGCGCTTTGGTAAATAAATCTGATGCGTTGTCACTTGAGCGAATATATCGGATATCCACTTTTTGATTTTTCTTGAGCTCTTGAGTGTAAGAGAAAAATCTTGGAGGAATGTGTTTTGTTCTGTCGCTCTTGATATAACCTTATGTTGTCTGGGCAACGCATGCAGCGTTATCTTTATACAATATTGTTGGTTCTTTGTTGGTGATTATTCAGGTGGCTTCTTGAATGTGTTGAGTGATGGATCTGAGCCATACACATTCTCTACATGCCTCATGAAGTGCAATAATTTCTGCATGATTTGAAGAAGTGGCAACCAAAGTTTGTTTTTGTGATCGCCATGAGATTGCAGTTCCTCCAATGGTGAAAACATATCCAGTCTGCGACCGAGATTTATGCGGATCTGATAAATATCTTGCATCTGCGAAACCAACTAAACCAAATTTGGGATTTCAAGGATAAAATAATCCCAAATCAATCGTTCCTTGAAGATAACGAAATATATGTTTTATCCCATTCCAATGTCTGCGTGTAGGTGACGAACTATATCTTGCAAGTAGATTTGTAGCAAATACTATATCCGGTCGGGTACAATTTGCAAGATACATAAGTCCTCCTATAGTGCTCATATATGGTACTTCAGGACCTAACTCTTCCTCGTTATCTTCAAGAGGTCGGAATGGATCTTTTTCAACATTGAGCGATCTATTGACCATCGGGGTACTCAAGGGATTTGCTTAATCCATATAAAAGCGTTTTAGGATCCTTTTGGTATAATTTGATTGATGAATGAATATTCCATCTCGGAATTGCTCTATCTGTAGTCCAAGACAAAATTTTGTCTGTCCGAGATCTTTCATTTCGAACTCTTCTTTCATATGAGTTCTTACATCATCGATTTCCTTTTGAGTTCCAATGATGTTCATGTCATCAACATATACAGCAATAATCACAAATCCTGATGATGATTTCTTAATAAAGACGCAAGGGCAAATTGTATTATTCACATACCCTTTCTTTAGCAAATATTCGCTTAAGCGATTGTACCACATGCGTCCGGATTGTTTTAATCCGTAAAGTGATCGCTGTAATTTGATCGCACATATCTCTCTGGGTTTTGAGTTTAATGCTACATGCATTTTTAACCCTTCTGGGATCCTCATATATATATATATATATCATTTTCAAGTGATCCATATAGATATGCTGTCACTCAGGGCCGGCCCTGGGCCAAGCCCATTGAAACATTTGCTTTGGCCCCAGTTTTTTTTTTTCAAATTTTTGGCCTCCAAATTTTTTTTTTTCATTTTTTGGCCCCCAGAATTTTTTTTTCTTCATTTTTTAGCCAAAAAGAAATAAAAACTTTAAAATTGATCTTTGGCCCCCAAAAATTCAGGGTCGGCCCTGCTGTCACTACATCCATAAGATACATTTCTAGATTTTTAGATAGGCTCATTAAAAATCTGAATGTAATTGCATCCATAACTGGGGAATATGTTTCTTCATAATCAATTCCCGGTCTTTGAGAAAATCCTTGTGCCACAAGTCGAACTTTATATCTTGTGACTTCATTTTTCTCATTTCTTTTTCGCACAAAAACCCACTTGTACCCAACCGGTTTTACATCTTTGGGTGTAGTGACAATATGTCCAAAAACATTTCTTTTATTGAGGGAGAATAATTCATTTTTCATGGCCATTTGCCATTTATCCCAATCAGGCCTATCCTGGCACTCTGATACGGACCTTGGGTATGGATCATCACTTTCATAATCTGTCTTTGGATACAGAGAATGAGAAAATTCCATCATTATCTTCTATTTCATTTCTATCCCATAATTTTCCGTCTTGGGCATAGTTAATGGAAATCTCGTATTTTTCTGTATCATGTTCATCTTATGGATGAATCTCTTTATGTGGTTCTCTTTGAACATTTTCATGTATGTCTTCAGGACATTTTTCTTTGTATGGTTCTTCGGGATCCTTTTCATTTTGTTTTCCCAATTTATTTTTCTTCCGGGGATTTTTGTTTTTAGAACCAATTGGCCTCCCCCTTTTTAACTGAACTATGGGTTCATTTGCTATATTCCCATCAATTTTTTCTTCAAAAACGTTAATTCTTGATGGAGCATTTGCAGCAGGGATATATAATTTTGTCACCCTTTTTGTATCGGTGAACGCATCTGGTAACTGATTTGCCATATTTTGTAAGTGTACGATTTTCTGAACTTCGAGCTCGCGTTGATTTGTAGGGGGATCTAGGTGCAATAAAGACGGTGTGCACCATGTAACATTTCTTGGAATTTCTTTAATTCCTCCCCCTAACGCTGGAAATTCAGCTTCATTAAAATGGCAATCGGCAAAACGAGCCGTAAACATGTCACCAGTTTGCGGTTCAAGGTACCGAATTATACTTGGTGATGTATAACCAACGTATATACCCAATCTCCTTTGTGGCCCCATTTTTGTTCTTTGTGGTGGGGCTATAGGAACATAAACCGCACAACCAAAAACACGGAGATGAGATACATTTGGCTCCTGGCCAGATGTTAATTGTAAAGGGGAATGTTTATTATATGCGCTTGGTCTTATCTGGACCAATGACGCAGCATGCAAGATAGCATGACCCCATATAGAAATTGGGAGCTTTGTTCTCAATATCAATGGTCTAGCAATGAGTTGCAGACGCTTAATCAAAGATTCAGCCATGCCATTTTGTGTATGTACATGGGGGACCGGATGCTCAACATCGATTCCCATTGACATACAATAGCTATTAAAAATTTGTGAAGTGAATTCACCAGCGTTATCAAGCCTAACTTTCTTTATAACGTAGTCAGGGAATTGTGCTTTCAACCTGATTATTTGGGCAATGAATTTTGCGAAAGCCGTATTTCGTATTGTCAATAGACACACGTGTGACCATCTACTGGATGCGTCAATTAATATCATAAAATATCGAAATGGCCCGCATGGTGGGTGGATAGGCCCACATATATCACCATGTATTCTTTCCAAGAATACTGGAGATTCATTCTCAATTTTGGCTGGTGATGGCCGAATTATGAGTTTTCCTTGAGAACATGCATTACATGAAAATTTGCTCGATTGAAAAATCTTCTGGTTTTTCAACGGATGACCATTAAAATTTTCCACAATTTTCCGCATCATGACTGAACCAGGATGCCCTAGTCGTTCATGCCAGACTTTAAATGTATTTGTAAACTTTGGGTTTACCGTAATATATGATTCAGCTATATTTATTTTTGTGGAATATAATCCGGAGGATAATACTGGTAATTCTTCTAATATAAGTTTTCTCTCCGGAGTAACTAATGTGATGCAAAGATATTCAATGCCGTTTTTATTCATAGTTTCTATGTGATATCCATTTATGCGGATATCTCTAAAACTTAACAAGTTTCTGTAAGATTTAGGGGGAATATAATGCATCATTTGATTCAAATTTCGTTCCCCTCGGCATTGAAAAACTGACTCTTCCAGAGCCCATAATAATTTATGCGTTACCAGATATAGTATTCACGCTTCCGGCGGAATTTTTCATTTTAAGAGAGGAAAAATACTTTTTATCCTTAAGTATTGTGTGCGTTGTAGCACTGTCTGCCAGACATATATCTCCATCCTGGATCTCAGATTTTGACATATTCTGAATTTAACATATTTATAAAAATATTAATAAACATAGTAAGATAGAAGCTTTATATTACAATAAAACTATTTTACAAAAAGCACAAAAATATAAACATTATTCTTTTCACAAAGATTAACAAGTACATCTATATAATTATTATGTCATATTTTCTTCTTCAGGAAGATCTTATTCGTTTTGTCGTTCGTTGATGTCATCAGGATCAACCATGAAATCAGAAATATCGAGATGTGTATCATCATTTATACCATTAAAAGAAGGTTCGGGTTCACCATATGTGAAGTTGGTTTCACCTTCTTTTCCTTTCGTCTTTTGTGATTCTTGATACAGATCGGCAAAATGTTTCGATGTACGACAGGTACGAGACCAATGTCCTTTCATGCTGCATCTGTAGCAAGGGTTTTCATGTTGCTTATTATTCACGCGGCCAACTTCATTTCCATTGAACCTTTTATTATTTCTTCCACTATTGGAATCATAAGGATGGAACTTCCTTCCTCGTCCACGTCCATATCCTCGTCCAAGACCGCGACCATTTCCTCGACCGCGTCCACGACCACGGCCTCTACCGGATCCATGTTGTTGCCAATTATTGTAACTGGATGCTACAACATTCGCTTCTGGGAATGGAGCTGATCCAGTTGGACGAGACTGATGGTTTAATGTCACGAGTTTGTTATTTTGTTTTGCCACCAAGAGAACTTGCATTAACTCTGAATACTTCGTGTATCCACTTGCCCGATATTGTTGTTGCAAGACTACGTTTCCAGGATGAAATGTTTGGAGAGTTTTCTCATATCAAAATTGCTTATCTTTTCTCCACATAACATTATCCTGGAAGTGATTCCGAATAGAGCTGAATTATTTTCACTTACTCTCTTATAATCCTGGAACTGGAGGTTCAACCACTCATGTTTTGCTTCCGCTAAGATCACATATTTCTGGTGATCAAACATATCTTTGAGTGATTGCCAAATATCTGCAGGATCTTCTTTCGTGATATATTCATCTTTTAAACCATCGTGGATATGGTGGAATAAAAATATCATGGCGTTTGCCTTTTTCTCTTCAGGAGTTGTTTTTGAGTTATCGATGGTATCAAGAAGCTCTTTTCCTTTTAAATGCATCTTTGCAGCTACAGCCCATCTCATATAATTGTTTCCAGAGATATCAAGGGCATCGATTTTGAGCTTTGTTAAATTTGACATGATTACTTTTCAGTATATGAACGGATCGGGAAACGATCGTGCTGATAACGTGTTATAAACTATAATATTTTATATAGTTAAATATATATGTGTATATATTATTATATGAACGGAAGAGAATATGAGAGGTAGAGACGAGTAAAAGAGAGAGACAAGTAACTTATGTCTTCTGTTTTTTTTATTATTGGTTCTACTTATTACCACAAACCGAATGTCTATATATATAGCAAGTGAAAGATGATAAATTATTGAAGGTGGTAAGAAAATCATAAATTGTTAGGCAAGTGTCAAAACATGGATAATCATAATCCATTTTTTAACAATCTGTATATATTTTGAATCCACCGAAAACCTTTTATAAACTCTTGTTTTCTAACAGTTTTTTTTTATTTTTAATCATTCCACGTACTTTATTGCACTTGAATTTACCTCGTTGCACATTGAATTCTTTAAGAAGATTTCGTTTTTGTAGAATTTGTTTTTCACAGTTCAGACAATCGAATCTACTGTTCAATTAACTAAATAGTAGTTGACCAAAAAACAAAAATCTAAACACACCAGATCTCAATATGAATAGAGAACAACATGATTGTTTTCTTTTTTTTTCTTTTTCTTTTTCTACTACATGGAATCGAAAAAAATAATTAGAGCACATGAAGTCCACATGACCCAACTCCATTGGATCTCGACTCTTTTCCTTAAAAATAAACACAGTTTTGTAAAATCAGATCGTTGGAGATTTATTCTCTGCCTACATCACACCTCCATTATTAAATAAAGCCAACTGTTGGTCCACACAAGCCACTTCACTCACAGCTTTTAGCAGGGACGATTTCGTCATTTGATCTCCTTGTTATTTAGACATGTGCATTTTGGATCCGATTCTATATATTACCCAACCCAAATTTTCCGATCTGTTTTTTTCTTCTTCATCTTTAAAATTTTATTCATTGTTAGCCAAAAATACAAAACCTGATTGGAATATAAACTGGAGGAATCAAGAGATATTTTCAAAAACAAAGTCTATAAGAAGAAAACAAAACCCCAAAAAAAAAATGATACAAAAAGATAAAATCTAGGAAAACGGAATAAGATGACTCAAAACTATAAAGTCCTTAATACTATAACTGAAAATCTTAACAGAATAACCTCACAGTTCTTCTCAAAGAACCCGAAGTCACCGGAGCTGCATCAAAATACCAGAGCCTCGAGAATAACCAAACTAACAACAACCTCCATAAGCCGGATAAACTACAGAAAGCACTAAACCGAGTTAAAACGAACAACAATATCGACATAAATGAAAACATGACCAACACTAGACTAGAGCATAGAAGCTAAAACCAGAACTCAAGCCGACCTAGGCTCAAAGAGAAAAAATTTGACCTCCAGCTTGATATACGCTAAAGAAGACCAACAACCCTTATGCGCAAACATTCGTTAGCCAAGCGATAACCATCTACAAACATATAACAAGACACCACCACGCAAAAATAATATGTTTAGATTAAGATAAAATATTTACCCCATAAAAATAATAAAAATATTTTGTTTACATTAAGATAAATTATTGTAACTAGCAAAGAGCAGTTCGGATAATTATTTGGAATGCCCGATTATCTGTTTTGATGATTAAAAAAATTAAATAAAATTTTAAAATTATAACAAATTATCCAAAAGTTCTCAACTATCCTAAATGTTTCAAAAATATCCATGTTTTCTAATATTATTTGAAATTATCCATAACATAGTTTTTCCTAACGTATTTTAACACTTTTGGTAAGATACAATAGTTTTTTTTTTTGCAGAAAACTACCCAAAATATCTGAATCTAACCTTTACTTAATTGGATAGTAATTTTAACAACCCGTACTTTACTCACTACCTGCATTATCCGACCCCCCTATCTTTTAAGAGTGATGTGTGTAGCAGGAAGCAAAACAGAGTGAAGGAGATATAAACTATAACATGACAACTTCAAACACCACATTAATTAATGTGTGTTGTGGGTTGTGTACTCCTGATAACCGGATATATAGAGATATATGATTATCAAGATTCATAAAATCTAAGCACAAGAACCGATAAAGAAACCTGTTGTACTAACATCACTGGATAAAGTTGCTACCATTAGAAGATAAAAGTGGTAGAATCAACCACCATTGGCTTTTCCAAAACCAAAAGATAAAAGAAAATGATTTGAACATATTCAAGAGGTTATAGAGACTCTCTAAATTCTTAAATCCGTCTTCTGATTTTATTAGATAAAATAAGCCTCTATATATATCCATATAAATAGATATATATATCCATATAGATATATATATATATAAAATACATCAAATTCATCGATAAAAGTACACTAAATAAAAAAGACTTAAGAAAAAAAACTCATTTCTAATCTACATAGAAAATAGAAAAGAAATTTGAAAATAGATGCAGTCTTGACCATGAACAAAAATAATTCTTCAAGTGATTGTCTTTAAGTTAGAAATATTCCATTAAATAGATTGAAGATAGTTTTTTTTTTTTTTTTGGTAAAAATGTTAAAATTTTATTACCGATTTTTGATTTTTGACAGAAGTTGCAGGGATTACTAAGAAAGCAGATTAAACGGGAAAAAACTACAAACAACGACAAATAATACAACAACGTACAACAACGAATGGCTAAGAAAACGGCTAGCGAGACAAGAAAAACGAAAAATCGAAACAAAACCAGACGAGAAAGCAGCAGTCACACACAAAAAACGCGGACCATACCGTTTTGCCGCAGCTCCGAAGAACTAGAGTTCTCATCCTTGTTGCCACGAGCATCATCATGAGACCAGTCCTCAAACTTCGTGAGTGAGATGCTACAGCTTCTCCGAGAACTAACGGGATTTTCGGGATCTATAACGGACTAACCTGCAACCGTCGACAAGGGAGTCGAGCGGGCAATCGAAGAATCACATTCGACCACCATTCCCGAGAAAACGAATCTCCTCAGGAACCAGCCCCCACAGCTACAAGCTAGCCGCAACAACAAACCGACGCCTCAACTATCACGACTGGAATCGCTCCACCATCTACACCGGACAGGGCCCGAAGCCAACACGAGCCGAGACCTCAAACACAAACGCATAGCTGCCGCACATTTGCCAGAACACGCACCTTTGGGAATCTTAGCCCACATCGATGATAAGAGACCTCACGCAAACTCCTCGGGCAAAGAGCCAAGGAGGTAGTCCGCCGAGCCACTCGCCTAACGCCATCGCAAAGAGACACCGCCAGTGGAGCCACTCTAGCCGCAAGAAGACGTGAGCCACCAATCCGAGAAAGCCACAAGATCCAAACCTCAGCACCCACAACTGGCAAGAAAGCCGTCCTCAAGCAACAAATCGCCGACCGCCGGGATACGAGCTCGGATCTACCACCGCCTCCCACTCTTTGCCGCCTCAAGATCCCGAAATCGCAAAAAGAGACAACAGAGGGTCTTTGCTCGGTGGGGAGATCCGACCGCCACTACCACACCACCAAAGCAAAGAGAAGTGCTACGCCGAGCGGGATCGAAGACTCTAGAAAGGAAAGCCGAGAATCCGCCGAATTGAAACACCAGAGAGCAACGGAGAAGACGACAATCGCCGAGAGAAGACGAGGCGGACGAAGGAGGAACACCGACCACACAGGGAGACATCCTTCCGCCACCGCGAGCCCAACGACGCCGTTGAGCCCCCGCTGCCGACGATCGAGGAGCCACCGCCGAGAATCCCCATCACCGCTACTACACCGAAAACCGAAAGCAAAACTAAAAATAAAACAAGGAAAGGGAACCAGAGGGGCCGGCGCCGGTGCTGAGGGAGCCACTGGCGCCGGAATCAAGATCTACACAGGAAACCCTAGCGGCGGCAGGGTTGAGAGCAAACGAGAGAAAAAACAAATTTCGAAGAGCGATTGAAGATAGTTCATAGGCAGAACACTAGTAAAACTGAAAGTAGACTATTGGCAAAACACCAATAGAACTAAAGATAGACCTTCGGTAGGGCAATACTCTAATGACTGATAAACCATTGGAAGATCGATCGTTGCTAGACTAATAACAGAATAATCTATTATATAATAGGATAGTTTTCTCTCAATACAAAAAAAGAAAAGAAAAGAAAAGAAAATTAAAACAAAAGAAAACTAAAACAAAAGTTAATGACTAAATTAATTCACACTTTGTAATAAATACTATTTTTCATTAAAAAAAGATAGAAGAACACTTACACTAAAGTTGATGACTCAATTAATTAACACATTTTTTATAATTATCATTTTTCATCAAAAAAAAAATTTACAAAACAAAAATGAGAAAAATACAGCACAATAAAAAAATATTGAATAGAGATTGGAAACAAATATAAATTATATATTAACATATAGTTAATGGAGCAGCTATTACTTTTTAAGAAATATGGAAAACAATTATCACGTTAAAATATATTAAATGGATCAAAAAGCATTTTTCTAATAGTTACAAATTATTTAGGATAATAAAAAATTACAAGTTAATTGTAATAGTAAATACAAAATTTAAACTGTTTTTACTCAAAATAAGAATAATTATTTTCCAAGAAAAATTTAGACTTTTTAATGAGTTTTTAAGTTACATTTTTTTGCAACAAGTTACACATTTTAAGAAAATCAAAATCAAAAATTATGTGTAGCTAAAATCATAATATAATATAGATGAAAAAATATATCATGAGAGAATTTTTGTTTTTTTTTAAAAAAATAATAAGGTTAGAGTGAAAGGTGTGTCAATATATGATGTCCGGTAGATAGAAACGGGTTCAAAGATAAGAATCGATATTTAATAAGCAGATTTGACGTGCATCACAATAGGTGGGAATATCCTCGCCACGACAAATGTGTATCACCAGTAAGATTTTTTACGCTCAAATCAGCAAAAAGTTCATGCAACTGATAAGAGAAAGCATAGTGTATGAAGATGAAAAGGAGAAAATAGTTCTACACTGAGTTGAAAATCAAATCACTTTCCAATCTTTTATATGTGAGTGAAGAGAAAGTGAAAAGAAATAACTGCCGGAAAGGCAACGAGTGCAAGATAACAAAAGAATTGGCAGTAAAAAGTGTGAAAAATTGACTAAAGTTCAGAAATATCAAATATCTATGGACAAAACTAAAATAAAATAAAAAAAATTAATCTTTTTTAGCAAGTGAAATTAATGAGTTTTTGTATATAAGAATATTAAAGTGTTTGACCATGCAACGTAATTGGTGATATTAGATAGGAACGTTTATGACTTATCGATAATTTCTATATATATGGCACAATGCACTTGCTTCGGTGGGTAAAACATGCTTACCAAACCTATTGTAACATCATGAGTGTTATGTTTACACATTTGTATTTACTGATATTTAAACTTGGCCTATTTACATTAATTTCGGGGTGGTGGTAAGTTCTCATTGATATTTAATCATATGTATGATTAGGTTAATAGTGAACATTAAAGCTTCTAAGAAGATATCTTCACGGGACCTGAATCTGGAAGAAATTTTCTCTAGGATAAAAGGTCATAAGATGGTCGTCGATGCCGTTTTTTCCTCTTAGGAGGTTTTCACCTGAATGATTTATTGTTTTTTCAAAGAAAAAATTATATTTGGCAATATCTATGTTTTATATCATTTGGTAAAATAAGTTTGTTGTTTCTAAAAATGTTAACATAAATGATTTTAAAAACTTCAAATGATTATATTTATATTCAACGATTCGTATTGATAGCTGTTTAAAAATGTTATCTCGCGCAACGCGCGGAGCATAGAATTACTCTATTATATAATGGGAGAATTTTATTACAATTTTAGCTATCCACGTCATCATTATAATCTTCTATATAGTAAAGGTAATAAAATGCACAATATCATTAAGTCAGATTAACAAAAGATATAGTCTATTTCCACGATTTAGCTAAAGTGTAACGAACACTTTTTATAATATAAAGTCAGCAAGCTAATTATATATGTCACCAATAATTGCTAAAGTATATATATTTGGATAAAAGATGCATACATAGACATGCTCCATGCATACATTTATGGGAGTGGGATTGGTTGGATTTTTAGAAGCTAGAGAGCATATGTTTTTCGGAGATGGGGAACAAGGAAAAAATCACAGATCTTTTGTCAGCGGTCTTTCACGAAGAAAGCGATACTTAGGCCAAAATATATATAAGCATAACCCAAACATTAGAAAAGATTCCCTATTAGAGGGTGTAATTCTAAACAACCTAAAACTATACGTACATAAAGATATAATTTTAAATACTCAAATATGTACATGTACTTAAATCATTTATCATCAAATGTAAGTGGTTTGTTTAGTTAATGTGTAGACGTGCTGATGAGGTTATAATTGGCCTCAGTATGAACTATAGATTCCGGAACAACAATGTAATATTATACGTTCAACTAAATATGTAACTTATGAGAGATTTGAAAATGGTATTAAATAAAAATAAATATAAAACTGTAATTAGAATCACACAGTAGTCACATACAATATATAAACACATAAAAAAACAATATTTCAACATAAGTTAACAACATAATTAAGAGAAAACCGTTGTTATATACAAACACTAATGAGGAGAAAAAAAATAAAACACATGCACGTACACATAATCCAACTATTAAACTAAAATTCGAAATTAAAAAAAAAACATTTCCTAAAAAATAACATATAAACAAATTTATAAAACATGAATGTAAAATAAGTCCGCGCGAAGCGCGGGGATCAATCCCTAGTAAACAACAATATTACAGTTAGTGATAGTCCATTCTTCTTCTCTGCCTCTTATGTTGTTTCTCTTTCTTGTGTTCGATTAGTAATTTTTGATACCCAAAATATACTTATTCGACACGTATCATTTTACCAAACTATTTACCCGAAATGAACACCATGTTCAAAAAATCGGCCGCTTAGGTGATTAATCGGTCGTCTAAGCGTTAGGCAGCGGTCCACCGTCTCGATTTGTGTCTAGACGGGGAAGAAAGTCAGTCAACGGTTTTTTTTCTAACTTCAACGCTTTTTAAAAAAATCAGCGATTAATCACTAATTATTATTTAATTTATATTAAAACTTAATATATGATGTTAAATATTGAGTTCTTGTTGGATTTGGATCCATTTTAATTTTATAATTATATTTAATATCATATATTTAATTTTCAATATAAATTAAATAAAATAATATTAAAATACAATATATTAGTATTATTAATATATATTTTTCCACATAATAATGCATATTTAACAGTATATATTAATTTTTAATATAAATTAAATAAAATAATATTAAAAACTAATCACTGATTAATCGCTGATTTTTGGTTTAGATGCTAGACGGAACCCGGCCGTCCGAGTAGCGCCTATAAATTTTTTGAACATTGGTCTAACGTTGTTCTTCTTTTAACGTCTTTTTTTGTTCAAAAACAAAATAAGAAAAAAAAAAGTAAAAGCGGTGAGAACGAAAAAAAAGAGTTTGCAAATGGAGAGAGAGGGTGACCACTATGGATTGGAGACAGCGCAACCCCTTTACTCATTTATTTTTCCTACTTTCTTTTTTATTTAATTATTTTTGATCAAATACAAAAACAAAAACTTTGGTTTTTTTGTTTTGTTTTGCTAAAGCTCAAGACTTTGTGGAGTAACAATTAGACCCAAAAGAAGACCTGAATCGATCTGTCTTCTTTCTTCTCTCCTGCAGCAATGCCGGAGATTTAGCGGTCCTTTGTCCTAATTTTCTGCGCTTTCTCTTTCTGTGTTTCCAATTTTCGTTTTCGTCTCCTTTCATTGAAGCTCTTCTTGCAGCAACAATGGCGTCTAGAACCAAGTGGGTACTTTGTTCTTTCTTAGTTTTTTTCCTTCCATAATTAAACTCTTGAAATTTGAATAAAATTGGATCTGAGATGCTATCTTCAGTTTTCTTGTTCGGAATGTGATGTGTTTTGTCGGATACTAAGCTGCTCATTTTCTCAAAGCATTTTTTTCTTTCTTTTTCTGAAACTATATTATGATCTGTCTTTTTTTTGCTTTTTTTATCTCTGATTTTACTTGAATTTTGTCATGCTTTAATTGTTTCTTTAACAAGTCTCGAAATTTTACTTGTTAAATTGCTCAGTGCAATTCTTATCATTTGATCTCCAGATTCATGTTTGAGAACTTGTTCTTGTATAATTTGTCTTTCTAGTAGATGCATATGATCTGTGAATTGATAATTGGATCTGTGTCTTAGGTGGAATTGAGCTGAATATTGAATCCTAAATTGCTTGAAAATGTAGTTGATTTAGTTAATTCAAAGATGTGATTTTTTAGCCTCTTTGGGAACATTCTCTTGTTTTAGTAAAATGTAAGATCCATAATTTAACAGCTTTTTTGGAACCATTTTGATATTAGTGTTACATTGTGTTGATCATATTTGTCTATTTACCGTAGAACCGGTTTGATGGAGACTCCTCGTAGTAAACCATCGCCACCACCTGCTCGAGTGAGTAAACTCAGTGGTTCTAAATCCGATGGCAATTCGGCTTCCCCGGTGCCAAACACTCGTCTTTCGCTTGACCGTTCTCCTCAAACAGTTAACTCAAAGCCTGCTCGGACTTCTAGAGTTCCTACACCCGAGGCAAGTAACTGACTCATGAAGCTTTTGGTTTTAATTTGTTTTGAAAGACATTAATGATATATCATATTCACCACTGTAGTGACTTTAAATCAGAATACTGTTTTATCATCTGCAACACTATGGGTTTATTTTTCTGTTGTTTGTGAAAAAGGCTGATCTGTTAAACCTGTTGACATTTTCAGAAAGTGCAATCACGGTTGGTAAAAGGGTCGGAGCTTCAGGCGCAATTGAATCAAATTCAGGACGATTTAAAGAAAGCTGAGGAACAAATAGCATTGCTCAAGAAAGATAAATCTAAAGCCATAGATGATCTTAAAGAATCCAAGAAACTTGCAGAAGAAGCCAATGAGAAACTCAGAGAGGCATTGGCAGCTCAGAAACAAGCTGAGGAGAGTTTCGAGATCGAGAAATTCCGAGCTGTTGAACTGGAACAGGCTGGACTTGAAGCTGTTCAGAAAAAAGAAGAAACGTCGAGGAACGAGTTAGAGTCTATCAGAAGCCAGCACGCGTTGGACATCTCAGCCCTCCTCTCTACCACAGAAGAACTCCAGAGAATAGAACATGAATTGGCTATGACCGCCGATGCTAAAAACAAGGCACTAAGCCATGCTGAGGAAGCGACGAAGATTGCTGAAATCCAGGCTGAGAAGGCCGAGATCCTTTCTTCTGAATTAGGCCGGTTAAAGGCATTGCTCGGTTCAAAGGAAGAAAAGGAAGCTATTGAAGGTAACGAGACCGTGTCTAAACTAAAGACTGAAATTGAAATGTTGAGAGGGGAGCTTGTCAAAGTTAGTCACCTTGAGAGTAGTATTAAAGAGCAAGAAGGATCAATTGAACAGCTTAACGTTGATCTAGAAGCTGCTAAAATGGCTGAATCTTCCGCTAATATTTTAGCAGAAGAATGGAAGAATAAGGTTCATGAACTTGAGAAACAAGTTGAAGAATCAAATAGATTGAAGATATCTGCTTCAGAATCTATGGCCTCAGTTATGAAGCAGCTGGCTGAAAGTAATCAGGTGCTGCATGAGACGAAGTCTGATAATGCTGCACAAAAAGAAAAGATTGAGTTGCTAGAGATAACAATTGAAGCGCAGAGAAAAGATCTTGAGGAATCTGGACGACAAGTTTGCATCGCAAAAGAAGAAGCCTCTAAGATGGAAAAACTTGTTGAATCAATAAAATCTGACCTTGAGATCTCTGAAGAGGAAAAAAATAGGGCCTTGGACAAAGAAAAGGCTGCAACGTCAAATATTCAGAATTTATTGAATGAAAAGACCGAACTTTCAGTAGAGTTGGAACGCTGTAAGATGGAAGAAGAGAAGAGCAAGAAAGATATGGAGAGCTTGACGTTGGCTTTGCAGGAAGCATCTACTGAAGCAAGGGAAGTGAAAGAAAAGCTCTTAGCATGTCAAGTGGAGCTCAAGCAGTGTGAAGCCCAGGTGGACAGTTTGAAGTTGGCTTCAAAGGAGACAAATGAAAAGTATGAAACAATGCTTGAGGATGCAAGAAATGAAATTGATAGTCTGAAAAGTGCTTTAGATAGCAACCAGAGCGAGTTTGAGAACTCCAAGGCTGGGTGGGAACAGAAAGAGCTTCATTTAATGGATTGTGTGAAGAAATCAGAAGAAGAAAATTCGTCTTTACATGAAGAAGTAAGCAAGCTGGTGATTTCGCTCAAAGAGAGTGAAGACGATGCACGTGCAAGTAAGGTGGAAGAAGCTAATCTGAAAAATAATCTCATGGTGGCTGAAGGGGAGATAAAATATCTACAGGAAACACTTGGAGAAGCAAAAGCTGAAAGCATGAAAATGAAAGAGAGCTTGTTAGACAAAGAAGATGAGCTAAAGAATGTCATTGCAGAAAATATCAGCCTCAGAGAATGGGAAGGTTCTGTACTTGAAAAAATCGAGGAGTTGTCGAAGGTAAAAGAAAGCTTGTCTGACAAAGAAACCAAGTTGTTGAACATTACTCAAGAAGCTGAGGAGCTTTTAGTAAGGGAGGCTGCTCATACGAAGCAGATTGAGGAGTTGTCAATGGCGAATGGAAACCTGGTTGATAACGTAACCAAATTGCAGAGTATTGTTCAAGAAAGTGAGGATCTGAGGGAAAGGGAAGCTTCTTATCTCAAAAAGATTGAGGAGTTATCAGTGGCGAATGAGAGCCTGGTTGATAACATAACGGATCTGCAAAGCAATGCTCGAGAAAGTAAGGATCTCAAAGAAAGGGAAGCTGCTTATCTTAAGAAGATTAAGGAGTTGTCAGTCGCAAATGAGAGCTTGCTTGATAAAGAGATCAAACTGAAGTACATTGATCAAGAAGCTGAGGAGCTCAGAGGAAGGGAGGCTGCTCATTTGATGAAAATTGAGGAATTGTCAAAGGCGAATGAGAGCTTGGTTGATATGCAGAACGTTATTCAAGAAAGCGAGGGCCTCAAAGAAAGGGAGGCTGCTTATATTAAGAAGATTGAGGAATTGTCAATAGCGAATGGGAGCTTGGCTGATAATGTAACCAATCTGCAGAAAATTTCTGAAGAGAGTATGGAGCACAGAGAAAGAGAGACTGTTTTACTTAAGAAGACCGAGGAGTTGTCACTGTTGAATGAAAGCTTAGATGATAAAGAGACCAAATTGCAAAACGTTGTTCAGGAAAATGAGGAATTGAGAGAAAGAGAGTCTGCTTATCTTAAAAAGATTGAGGAGTTGTCAAAGTTGCATGAAATCTTTGCTGATAAAGAATCCAAACTCCAGAGTTCTGTTGATGAAAAAGAGGAGCTCAAAGAAAGGGAGACTGCTTATCTTAAGAAGATTGAGGAGTTGTCAAAGGTGCAAGAAGATCTTCTTAATAAAGAAAATGAGTTGCATTGTCTGGCGGTGGAGATTGACAACCTTAGATCCAAGGACTCTCTAGCCCAAAAGAGGATAGAAGAGTTATCAAATTTTAATACTAGTATGCTCGTTAAAGAGAATGAGTTACAGGCCGTCGTTTGCAAAAACGAGGAGCTGAAGTCCAAGGACGTTTCATCACTAAAGACAATAGACAAGCTGTCGGATCTTAAACAAAGTTTGCTTCATAAAGAAAAGGAGCTGAAGGCTGCAATTGTTGAAAATGAGAAGCTCAAGGCCGGAGCAGCTTCGTCCCTTCAGAGGATCGAAGAGTTGACAAATCTTAAACAGAGTTTGCTTGATAAGCAGAACGAATTGCAGGATGTGTTTCATGAAAACGAGGAGCTTAAGGCCAAGGAGACTTCATCTTTGAATAAGATAGATGAGTTGTTACATCTCGAGCAAAGTTGGCTCGATAAGGAAAGTGAGTTTCAAAGAGTTACTCAAGAAAATGAAGAGCTTAAAACGCGGGATGCTTTAGCAGCATGGAAAATAGAGGAGTTGTCAAAGCTGAAAGAGAGTTTACTTGACAAAAAAACCGAGTTGCAGAATGTCATCCAGGAGAATGATGAGCTGAAGGGCAGAGAAGCTGCCTCTCTTGAGAAAATGGAGGAATTATCAAAGCTTGTAAAGGAAGCCTCTCCCACCAAAGAGATATCAGTTCTTGGAAACGGTGAGCCCACCAACATCAGAAACGATTATGACGTGGTTCAGTTTTCCGAAGTAAACGGTCCTGGGAATGCAGATGAAAAGACAAAGACGACTGATCCTTTTCATAACAGAAGCAGGGAACATATGGTGCAAGAAAGTCACATGGAAGCTGTTGATAAACATTTATTGGGTGAAAGAGAAGCAACTCATAAGGTAGCTCACAGAATTGAAGGAGAAGGAAAAGTAGAGAAAGATGGTGTGGAGTCTGAATTCAAGATGTGGGAGAGCTACAAGATAGAAAGAAGCGAAGTATCTCCAGAGAGAGAGACCGAGCTCGACTCTGTGGAAGAGGAAGTTGAATCGAAAGCAGAAGGCAGTGAGAACTTGGATCAATTTAGCAATGGCTTATCTTCAACAGACCACACTGAAGACTCTGGAAGTCTGCTTTTAAAGGAACAACATTTGAAGAAGAAGAAACCGTTGCTCAGGAAATTCGGAAACCTGCTTAAAAAGAAGAGTACAAGCAGCAGCAGCAGTCAGAAGTAGAGGAGGATGATCTCTTTGCAACTGAGCATTTCTTGGTTTATATTTATGATCCTAAAGAGTATAGCTTTGAATTTGATCAAAGTATTTGATCTATGCTTTCACATGGCTACCAAATCAAGATTTAGATTGTCTATGCATTAGACACTTGCCCTATGATCTTGTTCTTTTATTTTCTTTTTCGTGAAGTTGTTTTTGTTTTGTGTGTTGTCGTGGGTATTAGTGTAATGCAAAGATTGAACATTTCATTCATTATCTGTATAGAGAAGCAGGGTTACATTTAAAGAAGAAATTGATGTTTTTTCTTGTTATCCTAAGTTTCCGATATATGAATTGTCAAATATTCTGATTTTATCATTTCATATATGAATTGTCAAATATTGTAGTCCAATTCGGAGATGTATACTGATAGAAGCAGTGACTTTGAGGGTTAAAATGTTTATTACTATTTACTAGGTTGCAAAACAACCAAGGTTTATGGTGAGAGTAAACCATGATTTGCTTAGGTTGTTTCCTTAGTCTATGTATATATATATAATGTTTGAGAGAGTGGGAGAGGATCATCGCGTAGTTGAGTGATCATGGGTAAAAAGGGGAGGTGAGAGACTCCATTAATAATTCTCTCAGAACCGGATTTTCACCTATAATACCACTATGTCCAAACTTTTAATCACAATACCCCTCACTTAATCACAATACCACTCTCTTTAAGTGAAACGACGAAAATACCCTTGAGTTTTTTAAATGAAATATCACCGCCAGTATCTCCTAGTATTACCTAGTATTACACCTTAGTAATACTGGTACTCTAGTATTACTCAGTAATACACGGTATTACCGAGTAATACCCAGTAATACCCAGTATTACACCCGAGTATTACCCCCAGTATTACCCGGTATTACCTAGTTGTACCAAGGTAGAGGGGGTTCGAACCCCGGTCGCGCGCACGCAGGTGACGCGCATGGAGCTCGCAACCACTGAGCCCCGTGCATTCCGTTGTTTTCTTACCAATTTAATTATACTTAAGTTTTACAATTATTCATTAAGGGTAAAAACGACTTTTTACTACTAAGGGAGATTTGTGATTAAAATCTCCTGATAGTGGTAAATGAGACGATGATCCCTCAGAACCTTATAACTTCTTTTGATCAATCATGAATAAAGGGTTTGCTTCTTATTTTCATTAATCTGAGTTTTACAAGTTAATCGTATCAAACTTGGTATCAGAGCCGTCGATCTTTGGCCATGAGTATGATCGATGTTCCGCTTTTCTACGGCGACAATCCGGAGGAATGGGTGTCTTGGATCGATTCGTTTTGCTCTGCTCAAGGTTTTTCCGATCTCGAAAAACTGCAGTTTGCGTACGGCTTTGTGGAAGATAATGCTCTAACATGGTTCAATGGTGAGACTTCACAATCTCCGTTCACTAGTTGGGTTGAATTCAAACTCTGTTTGTTCCAACGATTCAGCAAGGATAGAGAGCGTATTGAGGCTCTTCTAAAATAGAAGAGAGAATTGGACTTTGAAAGAAGAATGAGCTTTCTGGACAGGTTAGAGAAATTATTCCCAGCAACTGAAGAACGCTTGGAGAAACAG
This sequence comes from Eutrema japonicum, assembly GCA_030161315.1. Lineage (NCBI taxonomy): Eukaryota > Viridiplantae > Streptophyta > Magnoliopsida > Brassicales > Brassicaceae > Eutrema > Eutrema japonicum. The sequence goes on along the minus strand of BSQW01000006.1, from coordinate 24,379,930 downwards.
AATCTGGGTGGTGAAGAGAAGGAGAATCCATCTATGGGCTGTGAAGAAGAGTTATTTGGGTTTGTTAACACAGGGAAAAAGGGAACGCACCACCAAGAGAAAGGAAAAGAGTCAGAGGCCGAGATGGATAAGGATGCCTGCCAGGTGTTTGATAAAATGACTCTAAAAGGGAAAATGATAACGAAGAAGAGAAATAAGAGGAAGTCTAGAATATCTAAGTACGCAAGTGGTAAAGTGATCTCAGAGACTTCCCAGACTATGAACATACATGACAGTCCAAACACAAGCATATTGGCCTCATGTACAGAGGGAAAACTATCATTTGCTATCCACCCGTCAAGTGTTTGACAAAAGGTTGCTGCTAATGTTTAGAAGGAAGAAGTACAAAACGAAGATGGAGTATGAGAGAAAGGGTATCAAGCACGACAAATACGTTCACAGAGGGGTGTACGCAAAGCTGTCATTGGGATATATAGAAGTTAAGACGAAGCTTGCGAAGTAGAAGAAACGTAAATTCAAACATAAGCACAATAAGCAGAAGAAAAAGATCAAGGAAAGTTGTGTTGGAAACCAGATTGGATTCTCTTGGAATCCCAAACTTGAGTCTGAAATTTTTAAAAAGATCTTCAGCATATGGTGTAAGAAAAAGCATGACTATGAGAGTGTTTACTTAACGTTTGATAAATTGTTGGGGCTGAAGAGTATAGTGATGCAAAATAGGAGGAAGTTAGCTGCCATGAGGGATAGAGATACCTATCGTGAGTCTTTGGAAAGGCTATTGATAGGTCAAGGGATGAGAAGAAAGAGAAATGTAAAATATGGAAAATTTAGGAGGTGTTCGTACAAACCACAGAAAGGGGACCATCTCAACTTTCAGTTTCATATAAAGAGAGACTTCAAAAGTCAAAGCATGAGGAGAATGAAAGGATGTAAAAGAGTGAAGTGTTGCTGCGTTGTGCTTGATAAGCTGCTACTGTGGGAAATTCAGGTGGAGAAAAAGAAGTCACAGATTGGGAACAAAGTAGACTGTTACCAAGTGCGTGAAGATATGCTGCTGAGTGGAAGTAAAATAGCCTCTAGGAAGACATTCTCTAAAATGTGGAAGAAATGAATAAGGTTCAAAGAAGACGTCAAAACCAAGCCAATGAAGTATGCACCACTTCATTCTCTTCACAAGAGAGGCTTTAGTGATCAACTTAGGAGGAAAAAGAAGAGATTTTACAACAAGATCACTAGTTTCAAATACAAAGACGGGGTTCTTCACATGGAGAAACTACTTCGAATTCTAAAGAAGATCAAGTTCAAAGGTCACAATACTTGGATAGTGAGAGAATCACATAGGCTAACATGCTTTTGTCATACGAGGAACATGAGCATTGACCAGGTGGCTGACAAAATATGGCCGTTGAAGTTACCCAAGAAGAGAATAAAGGCAAAACTGAAAGAGATAGGGAGTGATGGGTTGTTTTTAATGGAATGGAACAATAAAATTCAGCAAGTGTTCATTTATATGCGGATAATGGGAGTCGAAACAGCTAAGGAGAAGAGGTTTTGGACTGGTGGAAAGAGACACATATTTCGACATAAGCACAAGAAGAAGGTTATGATGTCCTTAACTTTTCACAAAAAGAGAGCTTTTGTTGAACATGTTTTCATAATGAAGAAGAGAACAAGGCTGAAGCTTGAGAGTGAATTTACTAAGCCATGATTAATCACAATTAAGAAGAACCAGTTCCTGAATCGGGGAAAGAAGAAAGGCTTGGTTTGGGATGATTGTTCAGTTGACATACAGCCTCAGGGATCAATCATGAGAGTACCAATGGAGGTGCAAGGTGAAGGACAAGGAAGAGAAAGGCATTCCAAGATCATTGATCTGATGAAAGAGCACACAAGCTCATACTACACAAGAGAGTTGATAGTGGTTACATAGCCCTTTTCTGATCCTCACCTTGAGGACAAGGTGAATTTTGGACAGCGGGGTATTGATAGAAGCAGTGACTTTGAGGGTTAAAAGGTTTATTACTATTTACTAGGTTGTAAAATAACCAAGATTTATGGTGAGAGTAAACCATGGTTTGTTTAGGTTGTTTCCTTAGTCTATGTATATATATAATGTTTCAAACCCTGTAGTGGGCGGTGGCACCTGGATTATTTGTCAAGCTCTATGTGGGTCGAGGCAGAGAATGAGTACCTTGGATGCGAGGTTCCTTGGGAATGTGAAGAGTCAGTTTTAATTGAGGTCTTGCATTAGTTAATATGATTAGATGCATTTATTAACTTGATATTACAATTTTATTTATTGGCTAGCATGTTACGTCATTGGTAAAATAAATATTGTATTGTGAATCTCGTGGGCACTCGTGCCTACCCCTGCTGAGTAACTTTGTTGCTCACCCTTTTTACCCTTTTCAAGTAGGGTTTAAGGGCGTTTTATGTCAAATGTCACTATATGAATCTCGTCAAGCTATTCGGTGGAATTTTTTCTGGGATTTGGGTGTTTCAAATGTTCCTAAAGAAAACATCCACATGAACCTAACATAAGCTTTAGATTCAGAGCCAAATATGCAAGGTCCTATGTATCTTACGGTTTGTCTGCATAGCAATTTAGAAGTTTCTTGAGTGAAAGTCTTCCCAATATCACCTGCAGAGAAAATCCAATCAACCATAATATATAATATTTCGGTTGTATGTGATGTATAATTTTCTAAGCATTTTATGGCAAATGCTTACCACCCGCATTGGCTTCCTGCTTCTCTTTCTCTCTACAAACGCTAGACATCTCCAGTCTTTTCTTTGTGTTTAGTCTCATGGCTTTCAAAATCAACCATGTTGCTTTCATCTCCTTCACAAACATGTGGAAGAACATTTCCATTACAAGGTAGGTTAGTCAAGCATGGACCATCCTCAAGGAGTCGTATACTAGCGAAACTGTATATCCACGTGATCATAGTCAAGTTTCGCTAGAGGAATATCTTCTTCGATTATAGAGATACAATAGTCCAATAAAACCATATGACTACCCAACATAGTTTTTGAGTAGTATATTGGCCAATCATCGGAACTAAAGTGCTTCCCAAATCTTTTGAACTGAGAACATACCTGGATGCCGAATGAAATATAATTTATGGACGTATTGTTCGAGTTAACAACCGCGCAAGCCTTAAATCTAAAGAATTCTTGAGAGGTAGAGGTGTGAAGTAGAGGGACGGTAAGAGAGGTTCCAGTAGAGCATTGAATATAACATCTGGAGTGATTTGTATTAAAATCACAAATCATATGTTATTCAAACATGAATTTTCAAAAATCTTTTAAAATCTCATATTATTGAACTAGTGATTTCTAAATGAACTTTCAAATCCATTGTTATTGGAAATATTTGAAGTAGTGAGGTTTATGAGACTTTTAGTGATTTGAAGATGTTTTGGTGGAGTTTTTTAGTTAAAAAAATAAAAATCCAAATCTCATGGTTTTAGGTGCGATTTCATAGTTATTTAAAAACAAATCATAACAACTTTCCTAATTCACCCAAATCATTTAAAAACTCACTAAAACTCAAATCCACTGTTATTGGAAATATTTTAAGTAGTGGGTTTTAGAGGACTTTTAGTGATTTGGAGATGTTTTGTTGGAGTTTCTTAGTTAAAAAAAAATAAAAATCCAAATCTCATGGTTTTAGGTGAGATTTCATAATTATTTAAAAACAAATCATAACAACTTTCCTAATTCACTCAAATAATCTAAAAACTCACTAAAACTCAAATCCAATATTATTGGAAATATTTTAAGTAGTGGGTTTTAGGGGACTTTTAGTGATTTGGAGATGTTTTGTTGGAATTTCTTAGTTAAAAAAATAAAAATCCAAATTTCATGGTTTTAGGTGAGATTTCATAATTATTTAAAAACAAATCATAACAACTTTCCTAATTCACTCAAATCATCTAAAAACTCACTGAAACTCAAATCTTTTCAAATCCTCCTAAATATTAGATTGAATATATTAAAGATAATCATCTATCAAGATCCATATGATTATTTCTTACAATTATTCCTTATGATTCTCTAATTTATTATATGAATATGTAGCTCTAGTATATATAGCTATGTAATTCTTATCATATGAACACAACACAATACAATATTCTTATATTCAATATGGTATCAGAGCAGGTTATTTGTGTGAGTTTTGATCCACCGATCAAACTCAATCCATGCTCCTATTGTTTTCTCAAAACATATTTTTCTTCATTTTTTTTAGAGAGCTTCATGCTCCTCTGTTTTCAGTTTCTAAGCTATCGAGCTTCGTTCATCGTTTTTTTCTTATTTTTAAGCCAAAGTTCTTCCATTATTCAAGTCTATCATGGACCTCTGAATCCGATCTACAATGATCTAACGATCGGCTCCGTTTTTGTATTTTTTTGTTTTTAAGCTAAGTTGATCAGTTTTTAAAGTCGATAATGACTTCTCCTAAGCTATATTCTTCCTTCAGTCTCCACATACATGTTATTTGAGGTGTTCCCATCACGGTAAATCCGTCCAACCGCATGGTTCAAGCTCAATACTTCTTCTTCCTTCTTTATAAAATTTATCGAAGATTCAATCTCAAGCCATTGTTTCCGTCTTCACTTTACCTCCGCCTTGAGCTTGAGGGGGCGTTATTAAGGATAATCATCTATCAAAATCCCTATGATTACTCCATTCAATTATTCTCTATGATTCTCTCATTTATTATATGATTCTGTAGCTCTACTATATATAGTTGTGTAATTCTCATCATATATATGAACACAACACAATACAATATTCTTATATTCAATATGGTATCAGAGCAGGTTATTTGTGTGAGTTTTGATCCACCAATAAAACTCAATCCATGATCCTATTGTTTTCTCAAAACATGTTTTTCTTCATTTTCTTTTAGAGCTTTGTGCATCTCCTTTTCAATTTCTAAGCTATCGAACTTCGTTCCTCGTTTTTTATTTTTCTTTTAAGCCAAAGTGCTTCCATTATTCAAGTCTATAATGGACCTCAGAATCTGAGCTACAATGATCTAACGATCGGCTCCGTTTTTGTATTTGTTTTTTTTAAGCCAAGTTGATAATTTGTTTAAGTCGATAATGACTTCTCCTAAACTATATGCTTCATTCAGCCTCCACATACTCCACATACAAGTTCTTTGAGGTAAATCCGTCCAACCGCATAGTTCAAGCGCAATTCTTCTTCTTCCTTCTCTATCAAATCGGTCAAAGATTTAATCTCAAGTCATTGTTTCAGTCTTCATTAAATATGATTAATAAAGTAGGAAAAAAGGATAATATTAAAAAAAAATGAAAACCCAGTCTTACGTTTCCACATCAAAGTGAAATAGAGAACTTCATTCTCTTTTTTTTTTCATTTCATGCCTATTGGCGTTCCAAAGAGCCTAGGAGCCAGACAACCTGGTCTGCTCTGTAGCACACCCAAGTGGCATAGTTAGGGTTGGGAATAGGCTAGCCGAGGAACGCCTTGTTTTCTTATAAAATCAAAATTGGTCAAATTAGGTACTCTAGGTCTATCTGCTCCAGATAAAAGAGATGTATGGAATGCCTCACCCGGTCAATGATGATATTATCAAAAAATATAGTCACACATGGAGATATCCGGGCTAACCACTTACAAAATCTGCATCTATCGTCCCGAACAACTTATTTTAGTTTATCTGTCTGTTGGCAGGAATTCCTTTAAAATTTGGAACCCACAGGTTTTTAAGATTTTCAATACCCATGTTTCCCGAAGCGACACTTTGTTCTACTCCTTTCATTTATACTTTAAGCGCGATTCTCCGCCTTGAGCTTGAGGAGGCGTATTAAGGATAATTATCTATCAAGATCCCTATGATTACTTCTTACAATTATTCCCTATGATTCTCTCATATATTATATGATTATGTAGCTCTACTATATATAGCTATGTAATTCTCATCATATGAAATAATACAACACAATATAATATTCTTATATTCAATAGAATACACCCCCTTAAGTGTCTCAAGATTAATAGCCTTAGAAATATCTGGGATTTCTTTAAGGTTTGCGGATGCCCACAAATCCATGTATTTGAGTCCTGTAAGTGCCTAAAGTAAAAGTAAGTAACACATCAGTTGGAAGGATTGTCTTTTAAAAAGTAAAACAAACATTCTAATATTGGTAATAATCATAATTTTACAAGAAACTTACTCGAACTCCTTCCCATAACTTTTTCGAGTTTGCTCCCCCGCATTTCGAGCTTAACAAGATTTTCAAGACGAAATTTAGAAGGCATACATCTCATTGGGTATCCGTCCACCCTCAATAATCTAAGTTTTGGAGGCAAATAGTCAAAGCCTTATGGTAAATTCCATTTAACTTCTTTGTTTGACACCCATACGTTTGTAAAATTTTTAAGAAAAAGGAGATTACGCATCCCTTTGAAGGCATTCTCATGTATATGCAGTTCATCAATCGTATCTATATCCAATGATATACCTAAAACTTTTTTAGTACCTTGAAATTATAAAATAAAATAAAAACAAAACCCATTAGCTGATGTAGTAAGAGTTTTAATCCTACAAAACTACTACACATCAAACAAAGTAGTATTTTAGAGATAGACTCCACATAGACTAAGATTGCATAACAATTTTTCGAGAATTGAGTACAGGAAAGAAAAAATATGGTTTTTTGTTATCTCAAATGCAAAAAAAGTAAATAACGACTAAAACTTATGAATTAAAAGCGTTAGACAACATGAAAATTCGCAGGGAATTAAGAATTGTAGAGACGGATAAACGAACACGACAATCATTAAACACTGTTCTAGAACTCAAATCACAAATTTATAATCAACTCACTTTTGAGACATTAACTACTATGTTTAACAGCCTAAGATTCTTAACTCTCGTTTGAACTTATAATTTAAACACACATTAACTTTCAAGTTTGATATATTCACACATTGCCTTAGCATAAGTTCTCGTTGGTTAAGAAAAATTTGATCACTTATGTTCTTTAAGAAAATATAGCTGACACTTGTGATGAGTACATCAATCCTAAGATGATGAAACTAGATAGCTAATTAAGTTTCAGCAATAAGATCAACAATAAATAAAGAAACTAATCGATAGTTCCCTATCTAAAGCTCCTAAACTATCAATTCATGAAATCCCTTTGAAACCCTAAAACTAAACTATGAATCTACTCACACGTAATTGTAGAGAATGAGTAAATGTTATTAGCTAAACAAACACCTAAACAATTCACCATTTAGCAAATGACATGCTTTTAAACTTATAGAGTGAGATACAAGAGAAAAGCACAAAAAACTTACAGTGTTATCTTCAAGTACATCGCAAATGTCCTTTGAATTCACAAGAAATTCCCGTTCTCCAGATTCATTGGACTGTGAACGGACGATCTCCTCACCCATTTTTTTTTGTAGCAAACGGTCCATCTCTACATATCCACATCTTACATGAATAAGGGACTTATCAAGTAGATTTTTCATTCCAATGTTAACATTGAAGTCACTATTTGAGAGCAGCATCTTGATGTCATCAACTTTCTTAGAATTAACTAAGTGGTGGTCTCCCAGTGGCTTGGGGTTGGGTATGTGCCTACCTTGAGACTCGGGTTCGATTCCGCTTGGCCACCCAACCCGCAGAGATTTGTAACTGTGTGAAAAGGAAGCTGGGCTTAAGGGGGATTAGTCTGGGCCGAAGGCATGTGATTACCTCCGTATTAACAAAAAAAAAACTTTCGTAGAATTTAAAAGACATGCAATGTGACGAAATAATGCTTTATCTTCTTTGCTATCCAGCCCATCGTAGATGACTCTTAGTGTTTTCTCGATTTTTCCATCCAAACCATTTTGAAGCCTCGACATTATATCTACCCACTGTTCAAAAAATCGGCCTAGGCGCCGCCTAAGCGCACGGCTAGGCGCCGGTTCGGACCTGATCGACCCGATTTTAGTAAAACCGCTGAGAAAAATCGGTAACCGGGTTTAGTCGGTTCTAGTCGGACCAAATCGGAATAAATCGGGCAAAATCGGTCAAATCGGTTTAGTCGGCACAATCGGTCAAATCGGACCAAATCGGCAAAATCGGACCAAATCGCTGAAAAAAAAAAATGAAACGTCGAAGAGTGGGTTTAGGGTTAATTAATAATTATCATCACCATGACACCACAGTTTCTAACTTCTTCTTTCGTGAAGGCCAATCATTGTTCTCACTTCTCCCTAGTTTTGCTTCACAAGTTTGTGTCTTGATCACTTCTCGCTTGATCCTTCTCAGTTCTCACAAGTTTGTTTTATATATTTCGCTTAGTTTGGCTTTATTTATGCTCTGTTTCAATTTTCAATTTTCAAGTTTCAATTGTCAATTATGTTTCTATATATGTTTGTCTTGTCAATTTCATTCACTATTTTGATCATGTTAATTGATTTTATTTTTGTGTTCCCAATTTCCCATCGTTCTTCTATATCTAACCTTTTGTTTTTTATTTTTTTTTACTGTGGTTTTTTCCTTTTTTTTATATCCAAAACAAAAAAATTACCAATGTAATTTTCAAATAAAACACTAAAAACTTAAAAAATATATATTATATAAATATAAAATATAAAATATATTAATATATTAATAAAAAATTCATTAACGCTTAGGCCCCGCCTAGACCCCGATTAATCCGCCTAGGCTCTAGTCCCCATCACACGCCTAGCTACCGCCTAGCGATTTTTTGAACATTGTATCTACCCAATCCTCTTTGGTCCTACCCCTTAAATATGAACCCAAAACGTTAAGACCTAAAGTAATATAACCGGCAAACAATGCAACTTTTGAAGCAAGCTTCACCAATCATCAGGTGGAGAACTTTTTCTAAAAGTAGATCGACAAAACATTTGAAGTGCAAAGTCTTCGGATGGGAGACAAACCTCGTAAATATGAAAAATCCCATGTGCCCTTAAAAATTGCATATCTTTAATTTGTAATCACAATGATTCTGCTTCCACATCGAAACCAATGAGTTTGACCAACCAAGGTATCTAGCACCACTTGATCATCCAGATCATCAGTAATGATAAGAACTTTATGGTGCTTTAGTCTCTCTTCCAGTACTGCACCTAAACGATATATCTTTACGTTTTTTTTTTGTCTAAAATTTCACACAAGAAACTTCTTTGCAAATGCAACTTCGTATTATAGTCGTCCGGATTGGCCCTGTTATAAATTTCCATATTCTTATATATAAAAGCCATATCTATAAAAACACTAGCTTGGAACATACGACAGAGCTGACTAAAGCTCTTGCAATCGTAGTCTTGCCAATTCCTGAGGAACCCCATATCCCAATCATCTTTACTTCCTCAGATTCTAAATGCAATAATACACTAAAATCTGCTGTATGATCTTGCATCCCGACATCGTCCTCAAAATCTTGAGATGGAGTTACATGTAGTTTACCCAAGATATCATCGGCAATTTCTTTAATCATTTGTGCTTCATCACACCTAACATTTAAAGATCATATCAGAAACATGAAACAACAAGTATCAATAGTCAAATGTCACTATATATGATCAGCTATTGTTGATTCATAAATAATAAAATTTTCTTACGAATTCTGAGAATGATATTCGGCGACATTTGCTACATTAGTCAACGCTTGCCGCCATAGTTGTATCTCATTTTCCTTTTTGTTCTGGCAAGTATTTTCAAATGCTATTCCAAATTCCCCGCTTGTTTCCTTACATGTGAAGGATCCAAATCGTAGAAAATGGGTACCACACATTGACCCAATTCTTCCTTGCATTTCATGAAGAAGCGTAACTTTTGGAAAACATGACCACTGCGATCCTCGGAGTCCTAATTGCTTGTTTAAGCTCAGGTTCTAGTGATTGGCTTCTCTCAATCTTATTGTCTTTGAAAGAAAAGATCAACTTTTGATCCAGCTCTTTGAGAAAGTGGCTCAAGAATTTTCTACGGACATCTTCCCCACTGAAGCTCGGGAAGACGTCAAATACCCAATTACGAGACAAAGAAGAAGAAGGAGAAGAAAAGCCGCCATTAAAAAGAAAAAAAACAGAACTCTTTTTGGAAAGAAACAACAACGGTTTGTAATGGAGTGTAGAAAACTCAAAAGAAGAAACATAAATGATAAAGAGAGAAGACTTGATCCAAAACAAATACCGAGAAAGAACCAAATATCGGAAATCTGAAAAAGAAATTTCTTTTGTTTAAAACTTTTTTCTCTCTCTAAATCCTCTAACTTCTCTTTACCTTTAGATCTTGAAATATTTGCCTCCAAAGTCACTTTTCTAAAACATTAATTGTAATCTATTACTTTTGAAATTTGCCAAAACAACCCAACACTTTCCGAATAAAAATGACATTCTTGCCCCTACTATAAAAAAGCATGTACTGTTAACATTGAATATTGCCAGCCTTTACCTTACTCATTTTCATGGCGAGATGTGACTACTTTCTAAATTTTTATTCGAATTTATTACATTCGTTGCAATTTAATATTTCTCAGTTTATTATGTATTTCTTTTCCCTATTTTTTTCCTTTTTCTCTTTCTTCCACAAGCGTATCGCTTTACCCAACCGCCCCTTTTGTAATCGGTGATTGTCTTCTTATCTTAGATTTTACGGCAACCTACAAATTTCCTCTAATCTTCCACGGTCGCCATTCTTTCCCCTTCGCGTAATGTCCAATATGTCATCATCTGAAAGCGAGGGCGTCCAGAACGGTTAGTGCAGAACCCTAGATTATAATTTCAGCAAAAGTTTTCATAATGTTGATCTATGTTACTGTTTACTTATTCCATTTCGTTGAACTGCCGTTTCTTGTGAATCCTTCTCGCCGGTCGTTTCACCTTAGATCTATTCATGTTACCCCTTTTTATAATGTCGTTATCATACTATCTTGATATATGTTCGGCCATGTCCATTACTCTGGTTTCATACATCCCTTTTTGGAAAAATTCGTCCATACTTTCATCGAATTTAAAATAGCCCCTTCTTTTAAAGTTTTACACGCCCTGAATTTAAAACACGGAAATTTCTCAGAATTTTTTTAAATATGTTTCTGCTACGTCCTGAGCTACTGCTGAGTTGGCTCCTGCAAGGAATAAGAAGAGAATAAGAATTTCCAAGAGTCGAATAAAGTGTTGTAGAGGAAGAGAAAAACAATATAAATAGGATGAGAAGAGTATTGAGAGACTTTATGCATTTTATGAGAGGTATCGAGGATAGTCTTGTGACTATAGGAGATAAAGGGACTCTTGAATAGTCCAAAATCGAAAAGTGAGTCCAAAAAAATTGAAGAGTCTATGTATCTTCTCAAGTATGATAAGTCATTTTATGCTTCAAAACGCCTTAGTTTTGCGTTAATTCTGCTTGTTGATGGCATTTTAAATGTCCAAGTCCAAACTGGACATGTCACCGAAAAGGTTGTCGAGATATCCTGTGATCCTGAGTTCTTCTGCGCATACCCATGTGGTCGACAATCGTTCAATCTAACACTTTCGGGTAAACGATGACTTGAGCCCTTAATCCGGCCCAAAAGGTTGACGTGCACTTGTATCTCACCCCATAACCATTTAGACGAACTCGGCTACTTCCCCGAAGTGGAACGACCTGTCTTGGATCGGCCTCCGTTTGGTTGAGAAGTATTGTCCTCACCTCGGGTCTGTTCTACTAGGTGAAGTGAGGCGTCCTTGAGGAACGTTCTGTTGTCATGCTTCGGTCGGGCTAGTATTCCTCGTCGTCTGAAATGTTAATCTCAGACGGGTAAAAACTGACCCCAACAGTTTGCCCCCCAACTTGTCAGATTCAAGAGTGATTGTGACGAGGTATGATTTATTGAGATCGAGATTAACAACCGAACTGGAAGGATACCAAGCCGTGATTTCCAAGATGCCTTCTTTTTGAGATAATAGCGAATTCCTTGAAATGGGTTTGACACGCCTCGTTGTCTCGGAGTGATGTTACCATTGATTTTGCTTTGAAGTTCTCCTGCATTTGCGTTCAAGCGCTCTGCTTTAAATATCTCGAAAATTGTGAATGCTCTCTGTTGGTTTTCGAGGTCACGCGCGCCACGTGGGGAGCGTCTATTAAAGACGAGAATTCTCTTTATTTCGTCTCATCACTCTAAAAACTTCCGAAACTTAGGTAACTTTCTTCTCTCTTCTTCTCCTTCTTAATTTAATATTTTCGGGGTGATATGTCGAATTGCGATGTTCTGAATGGCTCGGTTGGTTCGACCAGCCATATTCCGCCCATCCATGATTCCGCATCGGGAGCCGAAGCGAATAAATAGACCGAGGCAGGTGAAGAGTATGCCCCTTGCGCTTCAGCTGTGGGACCGGTGTTGAGGATGGTGTGTCGCCCGAGATTAATACTTTCTCTAAGGTTAATCATCCTCTCTCCGAGGTTCAAAAAGTCGCAAGTCAATATCCTGACGTCGTTCCCTTTGAAGGGTTGGTTCACTCCTTCGTTGCTGAGCCTGACAATGTAGTGACGAACGAGGAGATAAAAGATAAAGATGAGGACTTCCTTTGGGATCCCAACAAGGCGAGGGCAGAGATATATCGCCTGGTGAACGTGTATCAACCGGGTCCATCGAAGCAAAAATCTGCGAGAGTGCCCAAGAATAAGTGAGTCATTACACCAGGTTCTACGCTCTCGACCGCGATATCTTTGGAAGAATTTCAGGTACGATTCAATATATCCGAGGGTGTCGAATTTGTAGTCCTTGAACCGTCTGATCGAGCCGACAATCCTCCTCCGGATTGCTTCACTGTTTACGAGGCCTTTTTCAACCTGTGTTTTCTTTGGTTTCCGATTCCCAAAGTGATCCTTCGTTATTAATGGCATCACAGCCTTGCTTTAACCCAAATCAAAGTTCAGGGGCTTCGACACCTCATAGGGATTATAATTCGCAGTTATGAATGTGATGTCGAAGTGACTGTTGATCATCTTCGAAATCTGCTGGACATCCGAAGGGTTCCCAAATCCACGTTCGCCAAGTTCTATATTGGTAAAAATAAGGCTAGGAGAATCATTACGGGATTCCCAAGCAAAGATAGTAGTTGGGAGGATCATTTCTTCTTCGGTCGTATTTTCGAGGCTTTTGTAGACAGCGATTTTCTTCACTAAGTCAAGACAAACTAGGGACCGATTGGTAGACGACCCGTAGATTTTGGCTCGGTTCATCATTCAATTTGGTTTTTCTGACCTTATCCTTATTTTTTCAGATCGCGATTTCCTTCCACCGGTCCCGTCCGATCTAGATGACATATTTAACGTGCTGAAGGCGAGGAAGGTCCATTGTGAAAAGCACTTCTCGCTTCAGAGAGTAGAGAGAGCCCGAGCCCTTATTAGTGGGGACTTGATTAGTTTGTCTTTTTCATCTTCGGAGGATTTGAGGACAACAATAATGGAGAAAGTATACGCCCGTGATAAGAGAGAGAGAGAGAGAGAGAGAGAGAGAGAGAGAGAGATAAGAGAGACAGCGAGACGAGCTGCTAGGGGACGTGCACCGTCGGCTCTCGAGACAGCCGCTCCCGGCCCCGGGACTATTAACGCTGAGGTAGCTATGTATGAGGATGCCGAGGCAAACTTCGTTGTTTCCCCCGAACTTCCTGCAAATGATGGGGGGGGGGAGGTTTCTTGTCTCTTCTCTTCCTCCAAGGTCTAGACCTTCTGCTTCGGTTTTAACGAAGCATGCGGTTAAGCGAGGTCAGAAACGTCCCACACCAAGTGATGGCCGAGGTGAAGCTTCGAATAACAAGAAAGCTGACACTACTGCTTCCGCTGATTTCTTGTTGTCCGAGACGATTGTCGACGACGCTGCTGCGTCTGCTGCCATCCTCGCGCAGATCAATGGACCCGAAGTTCGTCTCCCTCCCTTGGGTGCCCTGATCAATGATAAGGCATATGCTGATATGTCGATGCGCGGTGTCCGGGTACGAGCTAGTTTTTACTTGCGAAATTTAAAAGATTTTCTTCTTTTTTTATATTGTTCGTGTCTTGCAGTGTGGTGCTTCTATCAACGAGTTGATTGTCGCCTACGAGTCAGGGATTTGCCCAGATAAGCGGCTGGTCAAAGATGCAAGAGGGAATGCTTTGGTTTTGAAAAGCAAACGCGACGAGGTGGAAAAAAGACTTGCCTTTGCTTTGGCTAAAGTTTTGGATCTCGAAAAGGAGAATATAAACCTGAAAGAGAAATCAGCTAAAGCGGCGGGTTACACACTTAGGTTGAACGAGGAGAGGATGCGATTGAGGGCTGTTGTAGCTTCGTTGAAGAGACAGCTCGAGGCAAAGGATGCTTGTCATGATTCTAACGTCAAGAAAGCTTGAAAAGAGGTGAGGCGAGACTCATCTCGGCTATTCCGAGATCAGGTCAACAGAATTAGGGCGCGTGTGGACCAGTTGGAAGGTGTCAAGAGTAAAGAACTTGATCTGGCCGAGGTTAATAACAATCTGGAGCTCTTGGACATTCTTCGAAAAGACGATCCCCCAACCTTGGATGCTGAGGCAGAGAAGTTGATTGGCTGGAGAGCCAAATTGGTCGGAGCGGATGACGAGTTTTCTAAGGTCGCCTCCTGCTTGAAAGAAGGGTTGGTGGTTTCTCCTATTTCGGAGGATTTCGTAGCTATTCTTCTCGGGAATGATCCGATCGAGCACACCACTGCTAACGTTTGCATTACTAATCAAGCGGGGTCTAACGAGCGCTAGTCTGGGATTGCCGACCTCACAATCGTGGATGGAAAAGTGAATCGACCAATGTAGCGCCGTTTATATTTCTTTTTGTTGTAAAGTGTTGTTAGATTTGTAATCGGTATTAAATGTTTTGCTTAAGAAATATAATGACGAGTTGTTTTTCGTGTGGATTTTGTTTAATTTGGACGTGCCGAGGTGCATCCAAACCTCGCACTAAACAATGTGTTTCGAGACAATCTGTTTAGTACTGTTGAGGCGCTAAAAACCATTGTGCTGTGAAGCGATTAGTTACTAGGTTTAGACTTGGGTCGAGGTATATTTTTCCCTTCATATGGTCCTTAATTATATACCCGCATTAGATTTATATAACGCGCTGTAATCCGTTGTGGATTGTAAAAAAACCGTGATCCTTAATAGGATGTGGGTTGAAATTCGAAGAGGATGTATGAGCTCGTTGTTGGGGCCAGCAACAGATGAGGATGATGAGTGCAAGCGCAATGTATTGATAAAAATTTGCGTTTACAAAAGATGGTAGTATGTGTATACGTACCCACTCCCCCCTCCTCCACCGTTTGAGAGGTGTGGGATAGCTGAACTTTTCCGAATATTGGTTGCCTACGTACCCTTTGCAGGGATCAAGCCGTCTTGTAATTCATGTTTTGGGACGTCGTTGTTTTAGTGATAGTACTTCTTGAGGTGCATTGCGTTCCATGATCTTGGGATTGGAACATCGGACATGTTGGCGAGCTCGTACACTCCTGGTCGAACCACCTTAGTGATTTTGTAAGGTCCTTCCCAGTTGGCTCCGAGTTTACCAGCGTTGCGTTCGGCTGTGTTCTGAAACACTTTGCGAATGAATAGGTCTCCTTCGATTAATCTTCTGCTCAGAACATTGGAGTTGTAGTATTTGGCCGTTCCTTGTTAGTAGTTTTGTATACGGACAAGGGCTTGGTCGTGATGTTCGTTCAGTAAGTCCAGTCCATCTAGGAGCATCAAGTGATTGAGTCCCTCTTGCCCGGGTAGGAGTTTGTGACGTATGCCGGGAATTTCGACCTCTTTCTGTATATTTGGGTCGATTTCCACCCAATCGAGATTAATATAAAGCGTACCGAATCACAGGAGTATGTAAGGGCCGAGCCAAAGCATGACATCCCTAAAACTAGCCTGCGTCCCTTCGCCTCGTCTAGAAGAACATAGGTCTCACAAAGGTGATCCAATCTTGAGAGGACGAAAGCCGAGCCGAGGCCAAAGCAATGACGTCTTTAAACCAAACTGAGACCGCTAAGAGACGGATCGGCTCACCTTGAAAGACCGAACCCATCAGAATACAAATGGGCCGAGATACCAACCTTTCATCAACTTGCGGGCCGAGTTCAAAGCCCAGATCATTGATTGCCCTAACCTAAGTCGGTGGTCGTAGGAAGCAAGATGAAATATTCCCTTTTTTCTTCCGAGATTCTCGCTAATGTAAACCCATATACATACAATTTGTATTCACATTGTACTAGGACATGGAAAAACCCTAGTAATAACTTTTAGCAATTTGTACTCATACGCTTTCGAACAGCAATAAAACAACCATCGTTGGATCTCTTACTGTGTTTTCCCAGAAACTTCGGTTCCCTCTAAAATTCTCTACAAAAGATTGATTGTGTGAGTTTCGATTCTCACAGTTTGGCGCCGTCTGTGGGGAATCGAAGTTCTTACTTGCGGAAACACCAAGAACGAGATCGGAAGATATGGCCGGAGACCAGCAAAGTAGCAAGCTGATGCGAATGTATCAAAATCAACGCAAGCCGAAAGAAGCTTTTTCGGAGAATATCCATGGCTCTGGCCGCTTCGACAACAATCTAACAGAAGAAGAAGAAAATATTCTCGGGGTGGAACAAATGCAACGCGCTGACGAGCTAAGAATACACCAATCCCGAACTTGACACGATGAGTTGGCAAGGACGAGCCAGTCTCGGACGAATGAAACGATTAAGAACGAAGTGTTCTCAACTCAAGACAATACCGAGAGACGATTATTGACTTGAACATCTTGAGAACGACTTTTGCATCGTTTGTTGGACTCACAATCGCCTCTAACCATTTGGACACATAGTCAACCGCCACTAAAATGTATTGGTTTCCATATGAAGAAGGGAACGGTCCCATGAAATCTATTCCACACACATCAAAAAGTTCCACTTCAAGAATCGGGTTTTGAGACATCTCATCTCTTCTACCAATGTTCCCTTTTTTTTGGCAAGCGTCACAAGCGGAAATAAAAGCATGTGCATCCTTGAATAGGCTCGGCCACCAAAAACCTGATTGGAGAACTCTTGTAGCCGTCTTGTACGAAGCAAAGTGTCCACCATAGGCCGATCCATGACAATGAAATAAGACCCCTTGGACCT
This sequence comes from Eutrema japonicum, assembly GCA_030161315.1. Taxonomy (NCBI): domain Eukaryota; kingdom Viridiplantae; phylum Streptophyta; class Magnoliopsida; order Brassicales; family Brassicaceae; genus Eutrema; species Eutrema japonicum. Next base: position 24,362,794 of record BSQW01000006.1, on the reverse strand, counting down.
CTTCTTCCGCCACACACCTTTGATACAAGCCATCCGAACACAACTTGTACAAGAATGGCTCATCCCAATAGTACCTTGTGACGTCATGAAATAACTTTTTCTTCTTATACCCATCCAAGTTTGGGGGCTCCTTCCCACAAACTAAGTAGTTCACCAAATCCGCGAACCACGGTAGTTTCTCATCTTGTAAACCCCTTGCATTCTCAAGATCCCTCACGGCCTCTACTCCTTTCTTCAAGACGCTCACCACCATAAGACTCTCCTCGGGGAGTTTGTCATCAATTGGAACAAGATCCTCAATCTTCAATCTAGATAAGTGGTTCGCGACCCCATTCTTTATACCTTTCTTGTCCACAATCTCCATATCAAACTCTTGCAAGAGCAAGATCCATCGGAGTAGTCTTGGCTTTGTGTCTTTCTTGGCATGGATATACCTTAAGGCCGCATGGTCCGTGTAAACAATCACCTTTGAACCCACAACATAAGACAAAAAATTTTCCATGGCAAAGACTACCGCTAGCAATTCTTTCTCCGTGATGGCGTACCGAGCTTGAGTGTCATCTAAAGTTCTACTTGCGTAGTAGATGACGTTGGTCTTCTTGTCCTTCCTTTGGCCTAAGACGGCTCCAACCGCGAAATCACTCGCGTCACACATAATCTCGAAAAGAAGATCCTAATCCGGAGCTTGGAAAATGGGAGCACTAACCAACACTTTCTTTATCTCCAAGAACGCCACCATACACTCGTCATCAAGGTTAAACTCAACATCCTTGCAAAGTAGCCTAGTGAGAGGCCTTGTGATCCTTGAGAAGTCTTTGATGAAACGGCGATAGAATCCCGCATGACCCAAAAAGCTTCGGACATCCATAACCGTCCTTGGTGGCTCCAAGCTAACCATGACCTCTATCTTGGCCTTGTCTACCGCAATCCCCTTCTCGGATATCTTATGCAAGCACGATGCCTTCACGTACCATGAAATGGCACTTTTCCCGATTGAGTACCAAGTTCGCCTCCTCACATCATTGCAAGACCCTACAAAGATTAGACAAGCAAACACCAAACGAAGAGCCATACACGGAGAAGTCGTTCATAAAAACTTCTACCATGTCTTCAATAAGATCCGAGAAAATGGACATCATGCACCGTTGGAATGTTGCCGGTGCATTACACAACCCAAATGGCATCCTTCGATATGCGAAGGTACCATAAGGGCATGTGAAAGTCGTTTTCTCTTGGTTGTTCGGGTGTATGGGAATTTGAAAGAAACCCGAATAACCATCTAGAAAACAATAAAATGGATGATTAGCTAGACGCTAAAGCATTTGATCTATGAAAGGTAATGGAAAGTGATCCTTACGAGTAGATGAATTTAGCTTCCTATAGTCAATGCACATCCTATGCCCCGTTATTGTCCTAGTAGGTATCATTTCATCCCTTTCATTTTTAACAACCGTTATCCCCCCTTTCTGAGGCACACAATGAACCGGTGAGACCCAAGTACTATATGATATTAAGTAGATAATACCCGCATCTAGAAGCTTAAGAATCTCTTTCTTTACAACTTTTTTCAAATTTGGATTCAACCTCCTTTGGTGTTCAACAGAAGTCCTTGATTCATCTTCTAGATGTATTCTATGTGTGCATAAAGTAGCGAAAATACCCTTGATGTCATCCAAAGAATAACCAATGGTTTTCCTATACTTCCTAAGTTCAACTAAGAGGGAGGATAGTTCATTCTCGTTCAAACTATCATTTACAATAACCGGGTATGACTCGTTGGGACCTAAGAACGCATACCTTAGCCCAACGGGAAGTTGCTTTAGGTCCACCTTAGGGGCTTTGAGCTCGCTCCAATCGTCATCCTCAAAACTAGACTTACCCTTGCTAGTTTCTTCTACGACCAACGCAAAGCTCTCTTGAACCGTACCCATGCTTGACCCAACTTCAAACCTTGTCACTCGGTTACCCAACTCTACAAACGGCGTCTCTCTTTCAACCGGCTTGTGCAAGTCAATGAGTAGCTCATATCCTTGGCTTTCTTCATCCAAGAATCCATGCACACCGTGCTCTTGCGTCAAAACCACTTGCAAACCGTCTTCAATACTCAATTCTTCAAGCAACTCATCCGCGAGTTCATCCATTATCTCTATGTAGAAACATTGCTCATTTATGGTGGGCTTCTTCATCATGTTGTTGATGTTGAACTCGAGGACTTCACCTTTTCCTAAGTGCAAGTCAATCTTGCCATTTCTCACGTCAATAATGGCTCCCGCGGTTGCCAAGAATGGTCTTCCAAAGATAATTGGATCCTTTGGCTCTTCATCCATTTCGAGAACAACAAAGTCCGTGGGGACGATGAAGTCTCTAACCATTATTGGGAGATCTTCAAGCAAACCAATGGGTACCCTCACACTTATATCCGCTAATATCAACGAGATGTTGCAAGCTTTGTACCTCGTGAAACCCAACCTCTTTGCAACCGAGAACGGCATAAGGCTAACGCTTGCTCCAAGGCCACAAAGACAATTGTCGTAGGCCAAGGGTCCAAGGGCACATAGAAGGGTGAATGAATCGGGATCTCCAAGTTTTGTTGGTACCACCTTCTTTTGGATGGTGGCACTACACTCTTCGGTCAAGATTACCATGGATTCCATTTCCTTGGCTCTTTCTTTCACGGCATCCTTGAGGAATTTTGTATATTGGGGTACAAGTAGAAATGCATCAACCAATGGCATTGTAAGTTCGACCTTCTCCATTTGCTTGTCGAAGACCGCCTTGTACTTGTCCATGAGTTGTTTCTTGAAAAGCCCCGGGAAAGGTAACATAGCCTCAATCTTCTTAGGCGCTTCTTGAACCACGACCTTGGTCTTCACCTCTTCAATGCGTTTTCCCTTGTCTTGACCTCTCACTACCACGTCCTCAACCAAGTCTTCATCTTCTTGAAGTTCCACCCCCCCACTTTGGTTCTCAGCGTCCACGTTGAGAGTAGAAGGGACATCTCTTGTGGATAAGACTGTGCCACTCCTTTGGGTGATAGCATTCACATATTCCTTGGGGTTTGGTACGGGTTTACCGGGCAAAGTGCCTTGAGCACGTGAAGAAGATAAGGCGTCCTTGGTCTCCATGTGTTTGACCTTGGGGTTTAAAGCCTCAATCTTGTTGTTGAGGTCGGTGTAGGAATAATCTACCCGTGTATTGATTTCCGCTTGTCCCTTTAGTAACTGTTGGAACATGGAGTTCAAGTCAAGTTCTTGCGGTTTAGACGTAGTTGCTTGACCTTGTGGCACAAACCCTTGTTGTTGGCCTTGAAAACCCGGTGGAGTTTTAGGTTGGAATCCACTTTGGTTCCCTTGGAATTGGTTCCTTGGGACATAACCTTGTTGGTTGGTGTTAGAAACTTGGCCTTGAGATTGGAATTGCTTTTGTGGGACTCCTTGAGTTTGATTAGATTGTGGAGGGTAGACTTGGTCTTGTGGATTCTCCACATTTGTGTTCCGGTAAGAGTAGTTGAGGTGCTTCCTATATTTTTGGTTGAACCCTTGTCTTTGGTAGTTCCCTTGGTTCCCCACGTAATTCACCTCCTCTTGGGTATTCGTGTCCACGTTCTCCTCTTGATAGCAACCTTGATTCTCATCATAAGCATCCACAAAGCTAACCGACTTTTGAGAAGACACTAGGAGTTTATCAATCAAGTTGGCTTGCTTGTCCATCATGGAGGCTTGCTTATCCAACTTTTTATTAAGCGCTTTCATGTCCTTGGCCCGCTTGTTCTCATCAAAGTCGCTTGTGGTCCTTGTGGCGCGGTCATAATCGTCGCCATAGGTCCTGTCACTTTGAGCCAAGTTCTCCACTAGCTCCATTGCTTCCTCAACATCCTTAGCCAAGAAGTTACCGTTTGATTCCGTGTCAAGTAGCATCCGGATCTTAGGCAAGGCACCTCGGTAGAGGGTGCTAACGAGAGAGGCATTGCTAAAGTTGTGATGAGGGCATTGAGAAGTGTAGCTTTTAAATCTCTCCCAAGCCTCGTTGAAAGACTCATTGGACCGTTGTGTGAAGCTTGAGATCTCATTGCGAAGCTTGGCGGTTCTAGCCGGTGAAAAGAATTTGGCAAGAAACGCACGTTTGCAATCATCCCACGAGGTGATAGATCCTTGGGGTAAGTTCTTTTCCCATTGGTGAGCCTTGTCACCTAAAGAGAACGGGAAGAGACGAAGCTTGAAACCGATTTCGGAGACCCCGTTGATCTTAGTGAGACCACATATCCGGTCGAATTGGTCTATGTGGTTTAATGGATCATCCATTGACAATCCGTAAAACTTGTTGGCTTGAACCATGTTGATCACCCCCGGTTTCACTTCGAAGTTGTTATTTTTCACCGGTGGAGCTTGAATGCCTTGCCGGTTTTGGTGAGCATTAGCGGCGTAACCCTCTCCAACAACGTTTCTAGCTCTTGGTGGATGGTGTGGACGGTTTGGTTGGTGATGGTTTCCGTTGCCACCACCTCCTTGGTTGTTCCCATTCCCACCGTTCCTTTGGTGGGGAATGTTATCATGAATGTTCCCAAGTGGAATATCATGAAGATCTTCCATTTCGTTACCAACTTCTTCTTGTACTCTTACATGGCTTCGTCGTGCTCTTGAACCCCTCTCAAGTTGATCAATGTCGTCCCTTGGTTCTACGAGATTAGTATTGCCACGGGCAAGGGTATGCATGCACCTATAGAGAGAAAGAGCAATAGGAAGCTGATATGCTCAATTTAATACCCTAACAGTACTAAAGCAGTTGTCGTAGTATAGTTAGGGGTCGAACACAAGAACTCACAGAAACACACAATAGATTCTAGATGCTGAATTACGCTAAGTGAAACAGATGTAATTGAAAGCAGTGCAGAAATTAAAAAGGTTGTAAATCAATGGAGAGAATATAGGCCTAGGGTTTTTCTCAGGAAATCAATGAATGCAGCTAAATTAACTAACATGATTCAGATTAAGCACGGTTCTAGAACTCAAATCACTAAAATAAAATTAACCAACTCTCGTTGCGAAAACTATCTAAATCTAAATCCTAGGAATTCCAAATCTCTTTGCGAATCCTAAAGTCTAAATCAGCTTTAAAATCAGGTTTGATATGTTCACAAATCAATTAAACCAAATCTCTTTGCGAATAATCAATTTGCTCACCTAGGTTCTATCAGGTAATTAATCGCACTGTCGTGCCTAATCAATTATCCTAAGATCTAAATTCTAGGTGATTAATCTAGAATTAGCTTTGAGAACAACCTAAGGTGAAGAACTAATCAGATAGTGAATCCTAACAGATAATCAACCTAGCATTCAAAGAAATCCTTTATGAGAAAACCCTAAACCTAAGGTGGATCTACTCAGACATGGCAATTGAATCAATAGACATAACTGAATAAATCATCAAATAAATAATCAAAGAAGGTTTAAAGATCTGATCTCGGACGAAGGGAAATCAGACTTGTCTCTAACCAAAGTAATAAAAGCATAGCCTAAAAAATGGCTGTAAAATCCTATTTATAACCTAAATCACGACTTGGGGCCTTCTTGTAATTATCAAAGTCTTCTTGGCACTTTTGCAATTCTCCAAAACTTCATAAAAAGTCGCGGCCCATGAAATCTCGATGAGTGTCGATCGATACCAGGGGGTATCGATCGATGCTTGGTGCTCAGATCGGGCTCTTAGTCATCAGACTTCAGTCTCGCTCCATAATGCTCCAGAAAGCTCAAATAATTCCAATTAAGCTCCAAACGTGCTATAACCTGTAAAAGACTCTAAAAGACTCCAAAACACTATAAAAGACTCTATAAAAGGACTTATATCATGGCCTAAACAGGGTAAAAACTATGATATATCAACTCCCCCAGACTTAGCCTTTGCTTGCCCTCAAGCAAATAAAAGACTAAACCAGAGAAAGAGGTTTGAAAACGCGGAAACTCACCTGTTCCTGAGCCATCGAAATGACCCCTTTTCCAAGTACCCAAATGTCACCTGATCAGCTTTTGATCAAACCACCATGTACTTCTCCGTAGACATTCGCAGCTTTCCCAGACTCCACACATTATCCCACAGCATTGTTCAAGTAAAGCCCTCATCGCCAGTTTCATCGCTGCAGTTAATGTTCGAGAACCTTCTAGACTCTTTACCAAACAATATCATGACAAGGAACCACCCTTTTTCACACTTTTTGTATCAATTTCTCTCCCCCAGACTTATTTCTTATTATGTTCTCTTTTTTTTTTTTAGCTTTGCATATACACATCAAGGTATGAGACGCGAGTATCGATGGTGTTTGTCACCAAATCCCCGGTTCTTCCCTCTCTATGTATCAAAGGATGTAGGCGAATAATGGCATCATAGGAAAATCCTAGCCTCGCTTCCAATCATTTGTGTGATCATTCCCTCTTAAGTAGAATAATGGGATCGCTGGAAATTTTCCTAACCCTCTACTCAGAAGAAAATCATTTCAATCTTTTATGCACTTATCTATCAACTTATAACAGGGGAGAGAGATACTATTACTCTAAACACATGGGTTCCTTTATCAGATATGAATGATGAATCAAGCTCTATGAACACTAACCACATTGATGAAGTGCAAAATTTTGGCTCAGGCTTCAGAAGAACTCTGCTGGAAACATGGGTGTTTTCTAGTCAACTGGTCAGTCTTTGGATTTTTCATTAGTCGATCTAGAACTGATCCTGTAACACTGTGCACTCAAAAACAAAATCAAATCAATAGGTTCAAGCACATGATCATTATCTCCAATAAGTTTTGACTCGATAAAAACAACTGACTCTAAGAAAAACAAACACAATGTCAGCAGACACCTCCCCCAGACTTGAACAACACTGTCCCCAGTGTTATCTAGCCTAGAGTAGGTAAAAGAAATGAAGGAAAAGGATAGAACGAAGAGAAACAAGAAATTACCGTTCTGGAACACCGAGTGTCGATCGACACACAGCATGGTATCGATCGATACCATGCTTAGATCGACTTGGTGAACTTTTCATCCGCGATTGGTGTCGATCGATACCTGTGGGGTATCGATCGATGCTTAGGCGATTTCGAGTTGCTCCTTGTTCATCCTGACACAAACTCAAAACATATGAAAATAAAAACCAAAAATGACTCAAAGAAAGACTCACCAGTGGGTTGCCTCCCACCAAGCGCTCGTTTAACGTCAATAGCTTGACTGTAACGCCCTTCAGGCTGGATAAGAGTGAGAGCTTGCACCAAAACAGGCTCCACAACTTGACATTGCTATCTTCAGCGTTCTCTTCAGCATGCTGTCCACAAACTCTTTTCCCTTCTCTTTTAGCTCAGAAGTAAGAAGGACTCTAGCCTTGGAGAATGGCTTTGAAGCTCCTTTGCACTTCACTTTGTACTCAATCGAATTCCCATCACTCTTCTGAGGGATCAAAGTGACATGGGGATTCTCAACTTTGTTGCTCTTGGCCTTCTTCTTTGTTGCCTTAGTTTTCTTGGCAACTTCTTTGGGGGTGCTGGGCGGTTCAGCTGGAACATCTGCGACAGTAGGCTCATCAGGAGGTTCTTCCGAAAGATCAACTGCTAGCCACTCTCCTGTGACAACCTCGATGCCAGAGACATGTGTGGGAGCACTCCTAGGGGGAATGACATCATAGTAAACTCCTCCGTCTATGTAAGAGAAAGATATTCTCTTATTAGGCGTGTCTATGATCGCGCCAGCAGTAGCCATGAACGGTCGTCCCAGGAGTATAGGCATACGAGATATCGCACCCATCTCTACAACCTGAAAATCTGTCGGCACCAGACAATCTCCTACTTTGACCTGTAGAGCAGAGATTGTACCATGTGGAAGTGAGGTGGAGTTGTTCGCGAGTGTGATAGATACCTTTGGTGATCGAATATCAGCCCCCAACCGCTCTGCAATTTCCCTTGAGATGACATTGACACTAGCCCCTGAGTCGACTAGAGACTCTTTGAAATCAACTCCAGCGATGGAGCATGGAACCGCGAATTTCCCTGGATCTTCTCTTTGGGTCAGCTGTCTCAGTGGAGGTGGACCTCTAGCCTTAATGAAGAGTGCCTTAATCTCTTCTTCAGTTTCTCTGCAATCCTTGAAGTGACTTAGCAGAGGACGACACTCTAGAGCTTCTTCAAAGGTTGAATCAGGGGAAATCCTTCTTACCATCTTCTCAAAGCCACACAGCTGCTTTGGAGAGATGGGATCTCTGAGGTGTTTAGGTACAAGATTCTCCTTCTTGGGCTTGCGAGCTCTTTTCTCAGCTCGTTCCTTAGCTATCGCTGCCTGACACTTCGTTTCATAGTCTTCCCAAAATTAGGCGATATTGAACCGTGCTGCTGCTACTTGAGGCTCCTTGGTCGAAATATCATGTGTCTCCTCAGAAATCGCCTTGGTATCGACCGATACCAGTGGGATATCGATCGATACACGGGTTTTGGAAGTGTCCCGTTTCAGAATTGTAACCGGCATCGATCGACACCTGGGGGTATCGATCGATGCTCGGGTGATTTCAGGATCCTCTTCGTAATTCTCTGCACTTGAGGAGATCGCATTGACGTGTGCATGAACCGATTTTCCCTTGGAATTTGCTGCAGTCTGAGCTACTTGAGTTTCCAGCATCCTGTGACTCGTATTTAGTGCCTCGATCCTTCCACTCAAATCGGTGTACATGGTGTCCATCTTACCATTGAAGGTGACTGTCATCTTCTCCTGCCCTTGAACCAGGTGTTCAAGCATAGCCTCAATCTTACTCTCAGGAGATTTGGGTGGTGGGGATTGGTACCCTCCTTGCTGAGCATTGTTGGTGAAGTTTCGATTGGAGTTGTATCCGAATCGCTGACCCTGAAAACCAGAACCACCTATGTAGTTAACATCTTCCACCTCATTCTCAGCAGCAAAGTGGACGGCCTTTGTTGTCCTTCCCAGCAGAAGACTGTGCATAGAATCCAGCTGAGCTTTCACTTCAGCGATCTGTGACCCATCAATGTTACCAGCCAGCTTCTTGCGCTCGAAGTCTGCGCTCTTGGTGCTACTACTAGATGCAAAGTTTTCAATCAACACATAAGCATCCTCTGGATAGTTGGTGTTGAAATTACCATTGCTTGAAGAGTCCAGAGCCATCTGATACCTCCAATCTACTCCTCTAAAGAAGATACCCAGCAGCTGCACATCAGAGTATCCATGATGTGGACAATCTCTCTGGTACGATCTGAATCTTGTCCAAGCAGCCTTGAACGCCTCAGTAGGTCCTTGAGAAAAGGTGGAGATCTTATTCCTCAGATCCTCAGATCGTGCATCGTCATAGAAGTTAATCAGGAATGCTCTCTTGGTGTCTTCCCATGTAGTTAGCGAACCAGGAGGTAGCTGCCTCAGCCAGTAGGTTGCTTCTCCACCTAGAGAGTAGGGGAAGAGCTTGCAGAAGAGATAGTCGTATGACACTCCATTGCTCTTAATGCTAGTGACCAAGTCCTCGAACCTCTCTACATGGTCCATTGGATGTTCATGAGGAAGACCATGAAAGAGATGCTGTCCCACTAGAGTGAAATAAGCAGGCTTCAGCTCAAAGTCATTCCTCTCAAACGCAGGAGGACGAATTGCTGAACGATTGGCGAAAAACTGGTCAGGCCTGTTGCATTCACCAATCGTCCTTCCACGATTAACCACAGCGTTCCTCGCGTTCTCAGCGGCATTCTCAGCGACAACAGGAGCAGGGTGTATGACGATCCCCTCTCCATCCAGACGTTGTCCTTGCTCATTGCACAACCGACCCTGTTGGTCTCTGTAAGCACCAGCTGCATCACGAACCAACTGATTGTTGTTCATCCTAGCTGATTGCTTTGCTTTCTTGTTTGTGCGTTCCCCAAGTGCTAGTTGTTCCAGTGATAGATCAACTATCTCAGCGTTCTTGTTACTTCTGGTTTCTCGATTAGGCATGCACCTGAAAACAGAAAATCAAGAACGTAAGTATCTGAAATTTACGTCGGGTATCGACCGATACTCAAGGGTATCGATCGATACTCGGGCGATTTAGACGAATTTCTTAGCTAAAATCTAACGGCGAATTGAGTCCCCGGCAACGGCGCCAAAATTGATATGCTCAATTTAATACCCTAACAGTACTAAAGCAGTTGTCGTAGTATAGCTAGGGGTCGAACACAAGAACTCACAGAAACACACAATAGATTCTAGATGCTGAATTACGCTAAGTGAAACAGATGTAATTGAAAGCAGTGCAGAAATTAAAAAGGTTGTAAATCAATGGAGAGAATATAGGCCTAGGATTTTTCTCAGGAAATCAATGAATGCAGCTAAATTAACTAACATGATTCAGATTAAGCACGGTTCTAAAACTCAAATCACTAAAATATAATTAACCAACTCTCGTTGCGAAAACTATCTAAATCTAAATCCTAGGAATTCCAAATCTCTTTGCGAATCCTAAAGTCTAAATCAGCTTTAAAATCAGGTTTGATATGTTCACAAATCAATTAAACCAAATCTCTTTGCGAATAATCAATTTGCTCACCTAGGTTCTATCAGGTAATTAATCGCACTGTCGTGCTTAATCAATTATCCTAAGATCTAAATTCTAGGTGATTAATCTAGAATTAGTTTTGAGAACAACCTAAGGTGAAGAACTAATCAGATAGTGAATCCTGACAGATAATCAACCTAGCATTCAAAGAAATCCTTTATGAGAAAACCCTAAATCTAAGGTGGATCTACTCAGACATGGCAATTGAATCAATAGACATAACTGAATAAATCATCAAATAAATAATCAAAGAAGGTTTAAAGATCTGATCTCGGACGAAGGGAAATCAGACTTGTCTCTAACCAAAGTAATAAAAAGCATAGCCTAAACAATGGCTGTAAAATCCTATTTATAACCTAAATCACGACTTGGGGCCTTCTTGTAATTATCAAAGTCTTCTGGGCACTTTTACAATTCTCCAAAACTTCATAAAAAGTCGCGGCCCATGAAATCTCGATGAGTGTCGATCGATACCAGGGGGTATCGATCGATGCTTGGTGCTCAGATCGGGCTCTTAGTCATCAGACTTCAGTCTCGCTCCAGAATGCTCCAGAAAGCTCCAATAATTCCAATTAAGCTCCAAACTTGCTATAACCTGTAAAAGACTCTAAAAGACTCCAAAACACTAGAAAAGACTCTATAAAAGGACTTATATCATGGCCTAAACAGGGTAAAAACCATGATATATCAGAAGTAAAGAAGATTAGTAATCTTGGTAGAAAATAATACTTAATCTCACAAAGAGCCTAAATCTCAATGTTAAAATCAAATCCCAATATGGCAACAACGCCAATTTGATACTATGACTTTTCGGTCTTAAAGAGGTATCAATAACTCTAAATACAAGTAGTATAAGAGGTTATCAATCCGTATTAGAAGATGACTCTAAGCATTAACAATGCAAGGAACCTATGTAAGTTCAGCTAATCAAAAGAGTTTTGTGATTAAGTATCCAATTCAAAATAAATAAAGCGACTAAACAAGATGTAAATCAATAAGCAAAAAAGCGGATTCAAAGATGGGATTATGGATATAAAATGATCCAAGTTCAATTCATGATGATCATTTACTCAAACAAGCTAATCCTTAGGCATAAGATCCTTAACTTGACTAATTCTCTTTCAAGCAATTAATCACTATGCTAATTACATAATCCATTAACAAACTCTCATTTGTGGATCATTGATTGGCAAGCATTAAGTTTATATAAACAAGATCAACCAAAGATACACCCTAGACAACTATTATCATAGGCTAGGAGCATAAATCTCTTGTTTAGTCCATCAAGGCATTTAATCAAACATTTGGTGTGCATGAAATGCCTTATATCTAGACCCACTTTCTCAAGCTAGATCTAGCCTTAAGAACACTAAACAAGAAGGGATATAAAACTATCTAACCTTAAACACCATGAGTCAAGCCTTGGATCATCCTAATCTACCCCATCTCTAAACCCTAAAGGACTACTCAAGACCCATTAGAACCAACCTAAAATCGATGGGGATAGGGGTTGAATCCATGGATGAATGTTGAATAATCAAGATAGAAAGATGATAGATGGAAGAGATTGATAGAAATAAATTGTAGATTGCATAAACTAAAATATCCTCTTACAAATCTCAAGAACTCTCCCAAAAAGGTAGGGATTTTTGAATCAAGAAAAGCATAAGTTGCAAAAATTAGGTAAAGTTGTTTTTATAGTGAATAGTGCTGGACCGGGTCGACCCGGAACAAACTGGGTTCCGACCCAGCCGAGTTGGATCTTCTTGGGCGAAAGTTGCTGACCGAGTGGCTTCTGGCCGGTGGGGATTTCATCATTGGGTCAGTTAGGATTCCTGTTTCAAGACCGAACGGATTGGACCGCCTGGATGCTGGCCGGTTCAGTCGACGAAGGACGCTTTGCTGGCTTGGACCGAGTGGCTTCTGGCCGGTTGGGATTTCATTATTGGGTCGGTTAGGATTCATGTTCCAAGACCGCACGGATTGGACCGCCTGGATGCAGGCCGGTTCAGTCGACGAAGGATGCTTGCTGGCTTGCAGATCGCGTGGCTTCGTGACGGTCCAGATTTCGTCTTTGGGCCGATTAAGATCCCTGTGCCAAGACCGGCTGGAATGGACCGCCTGGATGCTGGTCGATTGTGCTGAGCCGAGATACTCCAATTCCGTGCTAAGTCCTTCTCCGCATCCGTAGCCGATCGTGCTTGAGCCTCAGGACTTCCCGAACATCTCCGAACCGCTCCAAAGTACCTTGAATATACTCCATAACATGCAAGACACTCTAAGACCTAATGCAAAATATCCTATTCTCTAAACAAGACCAAAACATGCATGAAAGACCTAGATATGCTCGAATGTAACTAAAAATGCAAAGTGAAATGTATGCTATGAAGGCTAAAATGAGAAGATATCATCACGTCGTGGAAATTGACGACCTGAGATCCAAGGAATCTCTAGCCCAAAAAAGGAAAGAAGAGATATCAAACTTTAATACTAGTTTGCTCGTTAAAGACAATGAGTTACAGGCTATGGTTTGCAAAAATGCGGAGCTGAAGTCGAAGGAGGTTTCATCAGTAAAGACAATAGAATAAATTAACCGTATTTTCTCATTAAAGGCGTTAGATCAGGGAAACGAATCATACACTCAAGACTTCTTTTTCTTTTTACCACTCTCTTGCTGATCTTGAATGGCCAACTTATTTTTAGTTGGTTCCCCACCTTACCTTACCTCCTTCAAACTCCATGCACTCTTGTTTTTATTGTTATATATGCAAAAACGCCGGAGAAGAAGGAACGACACCGTTTTCAGTCACTCAAGATTCAAGATTGGAAACAAACTTGGTGGAGGTGAATTCAACAATTTAGGAGCCTGGTTTTCCCTTGGAATTTACAAACTCAAAGTTATAAATTTGTGCCTATTAAGACTCTCTACCAAAAAGGCGTTTCCCTTTTAATGAAAAAATAAATAAATAAAGGAAAAAAATAAAAGTCTAGAGAAGTCTAAATAGGTAAACATGAGTTCCAAAGAGTTTGAGATTCGATCTAGAGAGAGTTGGAGCATTTCTCATCGATTCCCGTAGAAAAATCTAAGTCTGGGGGAATAAGTTTTATTTATTTTAATTTTACTTATTCAAGCTCTCATATGGGCCATGCATTGCATGATCGTAAACCAAAAGACGGCGATAGCTTTCGCGGAAAAGATGGTATCTACACCGGAGAAGTAGCCTGCTTTTGCATTACACTTGGAGGAATTCATGCAGAGTAAGGAATCGTTTATTTTTTTCTCTATCTCACACATTCCCCACAGAAATAAAGACATACAATCTAGCACGGAGTGCTCGAATCTACCCGCATGATATTGTTTATGTAAACTCGGTATCCTCGGTTTGGATTTTCGAACCGTTCTAGGTATTATGTTGTGGACAAAAGAAAAGGGTAAGAGACGGGCTTCAAGTGAAAGTATTTCCTCTTGTTGATAGGTGATTTAAGATTGAAATCACACCACACTTATTGATCAAGTGATTTCAGGGACTACGGCTTGAAATGGATGGTGGGACGATGGTGATGATGGAAATGGAGGTTTATGTCGTTGAATCCACAACAACACACGAACCAGACTATTTGAATCTCACAAACAATGTAGAAACGCAATCCTACAAGGTAATGAAATCTCACCAAGGGCTTGAAATGACAAGAAAACAAAAATAATCTCTAATCCAAGAGAATTCTAAACGGGAGTCAAATGACTTTTCTATTTCTTTCAACTTCAATTCTGAAAATTACAATGAGAGTGAAGACTCTTTTATAGAGTTACAAAACTTGGTGGCCAAACAAATAAAATTACATAAATGTTAAATAAATCAAATTAATTACAAAAATCATAAAAGAGACAATCTTGACAGATTTTTAGCTATCACCAATAATGATGATTGATTCTTTGTATCTAGACAACTTTTTGATATATCAATGACATTATTGTCGTTTAGAAACTCTTTCGGCTTTTGAGCTTGATTTTTCGATAATTTGGCCTCGTTTGACATGAATCGTTTGTTGACCGGCCAATGATGCGAACTGCGTTATCAAGATTGCATCATTCTCTCCTTCTTCAAATGGTTTTGTCCTCAAAACCATTTTAGCTCGGGATGTTGTGGGATTGGTTTGACCATGAAAACTGAAATACGGTAATTTGTTTTTTTTTTGGATTTCTTTGAAAGCAAATTTTGAAATAAATTGATTTATATGAGAACTTTTTTTTTAAAGTATTTATTGACGAAATTTTTTTTATTTTTTTATTTTTTAAAAGAGAAAAAATCGAAGAAAAAAATCCGAAAAAATGGATACAATTATTTTTTCTTTTAATGATAGAAAACAACTAAAACTTTAAGGAAAACAAAGAAAAATATTTTTATGAGTTTTTAAATTTTATAAATCAATGAACAAAAACATAAAACTTTTTTTTTTGGATTTTTTTCGATAAAAGATGAAACAAAACATAAACAAAACAGAAACAAAAAAACAATAGAGGATATGAGCTTTTAGCTCTAATACTAAATGATATAATATTGGAATCACACCAAGCTTAATTATCAATTGATTTCAAGGCCTACGGCTTGAAATTGATGGTGGGACGATGGTGATGATGGAAATGGATATTTTTGTTGTTGAATCCACAACAACACACAAACTAGACTGTTTGAACCCCACAAACAACCTAGAAACGCAATCATAAAAGACAATGAAATATCACCAAGGGGTTGAAATGACAAGAAAACAAAAATAATCTCTAATCCAAGAGAATTCATAACAGGGAGCCAAATGACTTTTATATTTCTTTCATCTGAAAATTATAATGAGAGTGGAGACTCTTTTATAGAGTTACAAAAACAAAACAAATTACATAAATGCTAAATAAATCAAATAAATGAAATTAATTACAAAAATCATAAAATAGATAATCTTGACATATTTTTAAGTATCACCATTAATTGTAATTGGTTCTTTGTATCTAGACAGCTTTTTGATATATCCATGATATGATTGTTGTCTAGAAACTATTTGGGCTTTTGAGCTTGATTTTTCGATAATTTGGCCTTGATTGACATGAATCGTTTGTTGATGGGTCAGTGATGCGAACTGCGTTATCAAGACTGTGTCAATAGGCTTGGCCAAATCCAGTGTGTACATATATCATGATGTCGCTGTCTTTGATGAGACTTGAGGTTGTGCTAAGAAAAAATTGTAATTTCTATTTCCAAGTTAATGGCTTGACCAAAGCCATTGTGTACTCCGTGTGTTGTCCTGAGATGTTTCCCAGGGATATAATCAAATTTTATGTGTACGGATTGTCAATTGCGCAACAAAGAAAGTCCACTAATGTCTCGTATCTCTATCTCCTGCGGAAAAGTGTGTTGGCACGATTCCAATTGATTCAGGGCTCTATATATGATTATATCACCATGAGAATATATGGATATTGTACCATCATAACCCGTATTCGCAAGGGCCAATCTAAAGTTGTGCGAAACCACAACAACATTGAGACCATCAGGGATTTTGCAGTCCTCCATATCTTAGAAGACGACAGTCTTTGCCCTCACGTATCGCCCCTCACTATCAGTATCCTTATCCTCTTTACTAAACTTTCATCTTCCTTTTTGGTCCCTAGGGTCTTCTCCAACTGGTTGGCTTGTCCAAATCCATACTGATTTTCCATTGCAAAGTTGCTTTACTGATGGGTTTTGAGGCTATGCTACGAGAACATTGTAGCACTTAATCGATCTCAAATAACTAACCCTGAGTGTCTTGAGATGTCTCCCAAGATAAAATTTTCTTGGTAACGTCTTGTGCCAATTGCCGAGCAAAGAAAGTCTACTAAAATCTTGTTATGGCTCTCATCTTTCTCTCATGCGCGACAGTGATTCAGAAGTTTGTAAAAATCAGACTTGGTCTGATTAATATCTCACCATAGTCGGTGATTGAGCATTACCATAATAACCCTTATTGGAAAGGGTCGTTCTAATGTTCTGGGAAACATCAACAGTTTCGAAACCAACAAGGATCTTGCAATCTTCCATGTCCCAGAAGACAAACTGTCTTAGCCGCGGAGAACAAAGAAATCGTTTTGATGGATTGTTCGAGAAAATTAGAGACTTGTTTTGTGAAAAATTTAATTAAGGGTTAGGTTTCATCTCGTGGCTGCGTATTTTGGTATAATAAAAAAAACAAGACTATTTATTGAATAGTGGAGAATTATTTACCGAAATTAATTTAAAAATATGTGCTAAATTCCCTTTAACTAAAACCAAAATTATAGGACAGTGACCTTGATAAAGTATGAACAAGTCAAACTTATAAGATTACAAAAATTAATTAACAAATAATAAAAGAAAATATATATAAAAAACATCTTTTGAAATAAAGAAGAAAACACAAATTATCAAACACACTACAAGAAAACATGGTCAATTCCAACGGAAATTCCGACGGCAATAATTCCGTCGGAAATGACGGATTATCGATGGATTTCCGACGAATGTGTCATCCGTCGGAAATCCGTCGGAAAACCGTCAGAAAAGACTGCCCGTCGAAAATCTGTCGGAAATTTTCGACGGATTTCCGGATTTCCGACGACAATAATCCGTCGGCTACTTTTCGACGGATATCTGACGACTTTCCGAGAAATTCTCATGTTTCCGACATAGTACCGAAGGATTTCCGACGACGACCATCCGACGGATGTCCGACAGATGGTGACTTTGCCGACATCCTTGCCGACATGGTTGCCGACATTCTTGCCGACATCGATAATATCTACTTTAAATCCGTCAGAAATCCGTCGGAAAATGCACAAATTTTTTTTTATAAAAACATAACCACCCCTCATTTATAATCACAAAAAAAAAAATCTCTCTTAAAACATTACCCTTACGGAAATGTCTTCTTCAAATCCTTATAATTATATTCGATCATGGATGGACAAGCCTCATCAAATTCCGGACACTGGCCTAGTTACGGAGGAATTCATGGCATTTGCGGGTATGCAGAAAAAAGCAAAAAAAAACCGGTAAAATCTATTGCCCTTGTACCAATTGTGGGAATCGTAGATTTTTCGTGATGGATGAAGTATGGTCACACTTGTATTGTCATGGGTTTATGACGGGTTACAAGATTTGGTATTATCATGGAGAAAATGATACAATGGTGGATAATTATGCTAGTACTAGTGAACATTATATTGGGAATAACGCTAGCTTAGAAGAACCCGCAATGGAAGTACAAAGTACTGTAGGTCATGTTCAGATGCTGAACGATGCATTTCGTGAAAGTATACCATCGGTTGCTGAGTATGGAGATAGAGGAGAAGAACCTAACTTAGAAGCTCGGAGATTCTTTGATACGTTAGACACTGCTAAACAACTGTTATATGATGGGTGTAGAGGTGAACATTCCCTTTTATCAACTGCAACTAGGATGATGGGTATAAAGACGGATTTCAATTTGAGTGAGGAGTGCGTGGATGCAATCGCTGATTTTGTGATAGACATTTTGCTAGAAGATAATCTTGCACCGGCATCATACAATGAGATACAGAAACTTGTTCAATGTCTAGGATTGCCGTATCAGATGATAGATGTATGCATAGACAACTGTATGTTCTACTGGAGAGAGGACGCAGACTGTTCGACATGCCGTTTTTGTCGCAAACCTCGGTATAAGGAAACAGGTGGAAGAGTGCCAGTGCCATATAAACGGATGTGGTATTTGCCATTGACAGAGAGATTGAAGATGTTATATCAGTCAGAGCGCACAGCGGGAGCAATGAGATGGCATGCAGAGCATACAACAGATGGACAAATCGCCCATCCGTCAGACGCATGAGCATGGAAACATTTTCAATCAATGTATCCCAGCTTTGCGTTTGAGGCGAGGAACATATACCTTGGATTATGTACCGATGGTTTCAACCCTTTTGGGAAACACGGCAGAAAATATTTTTTTGTGGCTAGTAATTGTAACACCTTACAATTTGCCGCCATCTTTGTGCATGCGAAGGGAGTTCTTGTTCCTTAGCATTCTCGTTCCTGGACCAGAGCTTCCGAAGAGATCACTTGATGTGTTTTTGCAGCCATTGATTTTTGAGCTGTGAATGTTATGGGACCAAGGTATTGAAGCGTTTGATGTTTCTTGTCACCAGAATTTCATCATGCGGTCGGTACTTATGTGGACCATTAGCGATTTTCCAGCATATGTCATGTTATCAGGATGGACAACACACGGAAGGTTATCGTGCCCGTACTGTCAAGATAACACTGATGCGTTCCAATTGAAGCACGGGCGCAAAACGTCTTGGTTTGATTGTCATATGCGATTCCTACCTAGCGATCATCCTTATCGTCGGAGCACCACATTGTTTAGGAAGAACCGAAAAGTATTTGATGGTCCACCTCCTGAGTTAGATGGTGAGTATTTGTTGACTCAGTTCAAAGATTTTGGTGCAGAGAGGACCGTTGATTGTGGTGGTAACGGGCATGATCCTGTTGATGGTTGTGGCAACGTTCATAATTGGCACAAGAGGAGCATTTTCTAGGATTTGCCTTATTGGAAGAACCATCTTTTGAGGCATAATCTGGATGTCATGCACATCGAGAAGAATTTTTTTGACAACATTATGAACACCGTTCTCAATGTCCAAGGGAAGACGAAGGATAATCTGAAGTCTAGATTGGACTTGCCAGACATTTGTTCTCGTAGAGCACTACATGTGACAGAGAACGGGAAGCCTCCGGTCCCGACTTTTCGTTTGGATGAACCTTCAAAGGCCGAGTTTTTTTACTGGATTGCCGAAAGTGTCAGATTCCCGGACGGATACGCATCTAACCTTCGGAACTGCGTTGATCATGGAGAAGGGAAGTTTATTGGGATGAAGAGTCATGATATTCATGTGGTGATGCAGCGCCTCCTTCCATTTGCCTTTGCATGTATTCTACCACGTAATGTCCACGAAGCAATTGCAGGTACAATCATGAAATTATTTTGTTACTACTTTACACAATATATACTTTATTATTTCATTATTCATTTGTTATCCATATTTTGCAGGGATTGGTGCCTTTTTCCGAGATATATGTTCTCGCTCTCTTACATCAGACGATATCCGCAATCTTGGGGATAATATACCTGTAATCCTTTGCAATTTGGAGAAGATATTTCCGCCTTCCTTCTTTGATGTTATGGAACATCTAACAATTCATCTCCCCCGAGAAGCAGAGCTTGGGGGCCCGGTTCAGTACAGTTGGATGTATCCTTTCGAACGGTATATGTTTCATCTAAAGAAGAAGGTGAAAAATTTGAGCAGAGTGGAGGGTTCAATCGTCGCACAGAGCATCAATGAAGAAACCTCACATTTTGCCGAGTACTACTTTCCATCACAAGTCAAAACAAAGAGTCGTAGAGCAGCTCGACATGATGACGGAGGCGTACTACCTTTCTATCCGGTCGATGTTCCTCATATATTTTTAGAGATTGGACGACTTAGTGGAAATGGCAAGAAGCGGAGACTTTCACCACATGAGCAAGAGCATTTGCATATGTATATTCTCACAAACTGCGACGGAGTTGATGAATATGAGATGTATTATATAGAACCAAATTATTAATTACTTATTGGGTTCTTGATATATATGTACTAACATGATAATTGCTTCAATCGCACAAGATGTATATGGCTTATCAACGTTTTGCATTTCCGGACAAAACAGAGGACGAGCTAATCGAGCTCAAACAGGAAGAGTTCGGACGTTGGTTAAGAGATTATGTAACTCTTTTAATTGCCTTGTTTTTAACTATCATCAGATGTAATGAATGATTTATTTGACGTTTTTTTTTTATTTTATTTGTGCAGGTCACGACAGAGAAGGCTAACGGACAAACATTTCCCACGTGGTTAGAAGAAATTGTGCGATTTCCACTAGCAACCGTGCAGTCACATGTGATGTATAGCACACGGGGGTATGCTTTTAAGATTCTTCGGGATGATAGGAGTGCGATAATTTCAGATTACGGTGTATCAACTCAGTCAGGAGATCTTGTATACTATGGTGTCGTACGTGAGATTTTCGATGTTCAGTACCCGGGAATGCTCGGTCTAAGATGCGTTGCATTTTTATGCGACTGGAATGACTCATTAGTAGGAAGCGGTGTGCGACACGACCAATTTGGTGTTACATCATTACATAGCAGAAGAAAACTCCAGAAATACGAGCCATTTGTACTTGCATCACAAGCAGACCAGGTTTGTTTTTCTTTTACGTTAATTTTTAATTGAATGTTTGGTGTATTCCCGTGGTTAAATTTGTACATGGTGTAGGTATGATACATTCCCTATCCTCGGGTGACAAACAAGCAAGACCCGTGGGTTAAAGTCACATCGATAAACCCGAGAGGTAGAGTTCATGGGATGTCTGATCATGAACCCCTCCAACAAAGCTCTGTAGGTTTGGGTTCAATCGAGCATTCCCTTGAGGTTGACCTTGTCATTGATATCACCATACACGCAGACGATCGGGTATTTGAGGATTCAGAAGAAGAATTTGACGAATTTGGGGAAACTTCCGATTCAGGAGAAGCAGATTACTCATCATCGGATTCAGAGTAGTTTTAATTAAAAACTTTGCATTTGAGCAATATGTAACTATATTTGAACTAGATTTGTAATGTGTAATATATTAGTTATGCGGAAGTTTTATAAACTTAGATATTTGATTTACTAAGTGTAACAAAAGAGGAAATCAAAAAAAAAATGTGTAGCATAATCCCCTCGGCTGTAATTGAATCCCAATTTTAGCTGAGGTAACTAGATCCGTCGGAAATTTCCGACGGATCCAGTTACCTCGGCTAAAACTGGATCCCTCGGCTGAAACTGATCCCATTTTTAGCCGAGGTAACTGAAGCCGTCGGAAAGCCGTCGGAGATCCAGTTACTAAAACTGGATCCCTCGGCTGAAACTGATCCCAGTTTTAGCCGAGGTAACTGAAGCCGTCGGAAAGCCGTCGGAAATTTCCGATGGATCCAGTTACTAAAACTGGATCCCTCGGCTGAAACTAAATCCCAGTTTTAGCCGGGGTAACTGTATCCGTCAGAAATTTCCGATAGCTTTCCGACGGCTTCAGTTACCTCGGCTGAAACTGAATCAAGTTTTAGCCGGGATAACTGAATCCGTCGGAAATTTACGACAGATATTTTCAAAAATGTTGTTTAGGGTATAGGGTATAGGTTTTTTTGTGGAAATTGTTTACAAACACTTGTATGATGTATATACAATAGGTTGAACTTGTCATATTTCAAAAAAATGTGTTATATAGAATTTATAAAATTTGATAGAAGTGTTTGTATAAGTTATAGTATAAGATATATTTGATTTATGTGAGATGATAGGTTTTGATGTTGTATAAGTTATAAACTTATGAAAAGCCTTTAATATTGATGAATTTCATATATTTTGAATGAAACATGTAAATTACGGGTCCCTAAATCATATAAAAAGACTCTAAACCCTAAACCCCAAATATACCCTAAATCCGTCGGAAATTTCCGATGGATCTGGCAAATATGACACGTGCCTGTTGACTGGCCAATCGACAAACATGCAAGGAATATACCTTATCTTTTCAAATCCGTCGGAAATTTCCGACGGTCATTGGTATTTTCGAGACCGCGGGAATATCAACCGCTTAAATGAAATTATTTTTTGGAATCCGACGGATTTCCGACGGACATCGATATATATCGACAAAAGTGTAAGTTTCTTTCTTCATTTCTCTCTTCTCTCTCTCTCTCTTCCGACTCTTCTTCTCCTCTTCTATCTTCTTCTACCTCACCGAGAATCTCATCTCTCTTCTTCTTCCTTACAATTTCTCATTTCTTCTTCAATTCCTCAACTCTCTCTTCAATTCCTCAACTCTCTCTTCTCAAAACCATGTAAGTTTCATCAATTCCTTTAATTATTTTTAGATCTTGTTAGATTTTAGGGAATATATTAGTTAGGTTATTAGAATTCAATTTATGTGTATTGTTAGGTGGTTAGAATAGAATTTGTTATGTAGAATAATATTAATTTTAGGGTTGATGTGATTAGATTGTTGATTTAGAATTGTTAGATTTAGAAAACAAATTTTTGATTTTTTAAAAACGTTTCTAAATATTTTTTAAGTATTTAGAAAATTACAATTGATTTTTTCACATAAGAAAAACGTTTTTAATTATTTTTATATATTTAAAACGTTTTAAAAATATTTTTTTAAGTAATCAAAACTTTTTTAAAATATTTGAATATATTAAAATCGTTTTAAAAATATTTATTTAGTAATAAAAACGTTTTTAAAATATTTTTATATATTAAAATCGTTTTTAAAATATGTTTTAGTAATAAAAACGTTTTTAAAATATTTGTATATATTAAAATCGTTTTAAAAATATTTATTTAGTAATAAAAACGTTTTTAAAATATTTGTATATATTAAAATCATTTTTAAAATAGTTTTAGTAATAAAAACGTTTTACAATATTTGTATATATAAAATCATTTTAAAAATATTTTTAGTGATAAAAACGTTTTTCAAATATTTGTATATATTAAAATCGTTTTTTAAATATTTTTTTAGTAATAAAAACGGTTTTCAAATATTTTTATATGTTAAAAACGTTTTTAAAATATTGTTTTAGTAATAAAAATGTTTTAAAAATATTTGTATATATTAAAAACGTTTTTAAAATATTTGTAAATAATAAAAATGTTTTCAAATAAATTCGTTTTTATAAATTTTTTGGGAATTACAAATTTTTCCAAATTTTGAATTTTTCGGAAAATTTGAATTATTTCGGAAATTTGTTTTTGGAAATTTCAAAAATTTTGGTAACTTTTGAAATTTTTGTTAATTTACTAACTATTTTACGGTTTTCCGCAGGGATCACGAGGACGTACTTCAGTTGGGAGGCGGCAACCAAGGACGCCGTTCTCGGGGTTCTCGGTGTACGCCTCCGGGACCAACGAGTTCGGGAACTCATATCCTGGATTCCCAGCAATCCGCTGCTCGGAGCAACATTCGGATCGAGGAGCTAGTCCAGCAGCCGAACAGGGGCCATTGCATCCGACTCGACCCGAAGTTTGAGGACGGGACTTGGTAAGATAATTTTTGTATATTATTTCAATTTATTTAGATTTTTAAACTTAACATATTTATATATTTTTATAATGTTTTCAGGTTTAAGCTCTCGACTGAGATCACCAAGGCGATATTACGGATGCTCCACAACATGTTGGACAAACCGTACGAGAAGTATTCGGACATACCTGCCAAGGAGAAAGACGTGTGGCACCGAACTTTCGCGGTAAGTTATTTATTGATTTATTATTCATTTTTTACTTCATTTTGTCGATTTTTCTTTTTGAAATGTAACATATTTTTTTTTTACTTGTAGCAAGAGTTCACGTGGGACTCTCATCATATGCGCAAAGTTATTGACACATTCGACAAATATGTCGCAAACTCGTACTCGAAGCACATGTACGAGTGGAAGCAGAAGTGGAAGTACAACAAAGACAAGCCGAAAGACCTTGACGACGACGTCTGGAAGGGCTTCTGCGAGTATTGGAGTAAGCATGCGACGAAAAAGACCTCCGACCAACAGTCAAAGAACCGAAAGAGCCAACGAGGAGGGAAAAGGGTCTACATCCACAACGGGGGTGCAAAGACTATCGAACGTGAAGCGATGGAAATGGTAAGTTTAATTTTTAATTTTTTTATTACTAATTTTGTTTTTTATATTTATTTAACTTAACAAATTTTCCCAGGCGAAAGAATCTGGTTCCGAACCCGATTATCTTAAACTCATCGAGCAGAGGCACACCAACAAGAAAACCGGTCAGATACAGGATTTGGGGATGCGGGATGTTGTCGAGAAGAGCAAGAAGACGAAGCTTGACCGTAAAGTTTCAATATCGGAGCTCACTATTGACGGATCGACATCCTCGAACACGTTATCCCGGGAAGAGATAAACTAGATTGTACTTGAGGTAAGTTTTAATTTCATTTCGTTTTCTTTTTATTTTCGTTATTTAATTATTAACGGTTATAATTATTCGCAGCAAACCCGGCAAGTGAAAGGTTGATTCGCTGGGTTAGGCACTCTTCCGACCCAGGAATCTTCTTCATCGCTTCCTCGTTATCCGTCGGAGTACCAGGTAGAAATCGAGAAGCTCACCCAAACGGTGAAAGACCGTGACCAGCAGGTCGAAGAGCTACGGGCAGAGCAACAGTCTACCACTAAGAAGCTCTCCTCGTTGGAGAAGATGATGCAGAAATATTTCCCGCATATGTTTCGGGATAATATTCCCGACGACGAACCGGGGACTCTCCAACCGTTTAAATATTTTATTTTATGGTTTCTTTTTTTGAACAATTTTTTTTAATGTGTAATGAATTTTTAATTTTGTTTAATGAATTTTTAATTTTTTTTTAATGAATTTTAATATTTATTATTAATCAAGTTTATATTTCTAATTTATAAATTTCAAAAAAAAAAATTTAATTAAATATAATTCAAAATTTATTATTTATCCGTCGCAAATCCGTCGGAAATTTTCCGTCGGAGATCCGTCGGAAATTGTCCAACGGATTTGCGACGGATAACCGTCGGAAACATTTACCATCGAAAATCCGTCGGAACCTATTTCCGACGAACATCCGACGGACTTCCGACAAAAACTTCCGATCAATTATCCGTCGGAAATTATGTCAGAAATATATCCGTCGGAATTCCGTCGGAAATACACGACGGCCAACCGACGGACTTCCGACGGAATTTCCGATCAAAGATTCGTCGGAAATTAGGCCGTCGATTTTCCGTCGGAAATTTTCGACGGTATTCCGACGGTATTCCGACGGATTTCCGACAGAAATCACATTTCCGACGAACTGTAACCGACATAAGTCACATTTTCTGCCGTCGGAAATGGCATGTTTTCTTGTAGTGATACTTCATTTAGAAAAGTATCCTTTGACTAATGATTTTCTTGTAACACTTTGAGCACAAACATCAGTGCGATGATGGTGAAGGAGGACATGTGACAACTGGTAGCAAGATTTAGGGTTGAGGGTTAGCTTTCTACTTTCTAATGTTATTGATTTATTTTCCAAATTTCTTATTTTTAAAAAAATTGTAAAGACTATTTTTCCGTGCAAATACATTATCCAATTATCAAAAATTCAAAATAACACAACTGACTTCAAAGGAAAAACCCATAAAGTATTACAACATTAAACTAAAAAAAAAAACAGAAGACATTCATAGCAAAAAAATAATAATAGAAGACATCATCAAATACTTCACACGAAAACAATTCCCTTTGACTAAAGATTATCGGTGATGGTAGGAGCACAATCCTCAGCGATGGTGACGGAGGACACGAGGCTGGCGGTTGATGGTTTGTGGTGGCTGCCATCTTTGGAAGGAATGTCCCAATGTTCTCCAGTATCACCCATATGCTCCTTCGACATATCCATGAAGGATTGTTTTTCATTTGGACTCACATTCGTTTCCGAATTCAGATAAAAGCTTTTGACATCCGAAATCATTTTCTGATTCGAATTCAGATTATACTTCATATTAAAATCATGAAGCATTTGTGGGAGCTTATCATAGATATCATAAAGAGTCTGATAATTGAACTGAACATGTTCTTTTTTCGAATTTTTATTAAACTCAATATTATAAGCATGAAGTTTCTGTGGAATCTCAGCATAATATTCGTTAAGACTGAGATATTCCTTACGATAAAAAAACCTGAATTGAGTAACATTTGCATCCACAACAACAGGAGGCTCATCCTTCTCCTTAACGTTCTCCTCACACAGATTTTTCACAGGAGGAGGAGGTAAAGAAGAAGAAGACTCATCCTTCTCCTTAAGATTCTCCTCACACAGATTCTGCAATTTTGATTCACACTGATGCGTACACCTCTCGTGATTCACTATCTTCTTCGTCTGGTTTCTCAGCTTTTGTTATGTAGGTTTTTTAGTGTGTGTTTTATTTAATTTGATAGCATGAGGATTGTTTATATAGTAAAGAAAATATGCCTTTTACTCGTTAGATTTTTTAATACTTTGCTGGAATCATTAACTTTAAAATATTATAGCCATTCAGTTATAGTAAATTTTTCTTAGTTGACTAGGCCAAATTATATACATCCTTGTGTATGTGTATCTGGTGCATTTAGATAGGGTTATGACTTGAGAAAAAAAACATAGGTTTATGGCTTAAATTTATAGTTTAAAAAAATTATTCTTACTAAGCCTAATTTATCATAGTATATTAGCCTTAGTTTTTCTATTCAGTAATAGTCATTTTCAAGCTCTCTTCATAAATTATGAAATTTAGTAATATTATATATGTTTTTTTTTCCTCAGAATAGTAATAAATCATAAACGTAAAATAAAAATTTGTGGATATAATAATGTCTGTCAACTTTGTTATATATAGCAAGATTATTTTGTGGAAAAACATACCGTGGATTTCACAGAATTCTTCTAAGGCGCGAACAGGGCCGGCTAAACCACAAGGGCGAGCAGGGCGACCATCCCAGGGCCCATTGGCATAATGGGTCCATAAAAAAAATTTGTTAAAAAAATAGATCATTTTAAAGAAAAGTTTAGAAAAAAAGAAAAGTTTTTTTGAATTCATCTACTATTTTTTTCTATATATTAAAAAAAAAGTTTAGAAAAATGGGTTACGAAATCATCTAATGACATCATTTTAAAACAAATTACATTAACAATTATAATATATACATCTATTTATGTATAAAATTTGAGTTTACTTGAAATCATCATGATAAATGGAATTTTTTTGTTTGAATCATTATCATAATAAAATCATATATTTAATTGTAAAATAACTGTTGAAAAAAGAAAAAAAATACAGATATACGACATAAAATCTGACATGGTCGGAAAGTATATATATATTTTTTTTTTGTTGCCAACTGAATTCAATGTATGAAGGTATAATATGGGTAAATTAACGGTTTAATGCATGAATATGACTTTTCCTTTTGTACCTTTTTCATATACATTAACATGATTATTTTGTGTTATAAAAAGTTTAATGCATGTTCGACCAAAAAAAAAAGTTTAATGCATGTTACATGCATGTTTATACGTAATAAATATAATTTGTAAACCCATACATATATTATACCTTTTGGGGCATTTTTTTCATTTTTGGAAATACCTTTTGAATCTTTAAGACCATATAACTTTAAATCACAGCCATTGAATTATTCTGATCTCTTCTTAATTAACTAAACCAAATTATATACATCCTTATATATGTGTGTAGCTAGTACATTTAGAGCGGGTTGTTATAACACTTGATAAGAAAAACATAGGTTTATGGCTTAAATTTACATTTTTAAAAAACTTCTTCTCACTAAGACGTTTTGTTTTCGACTCTCAAAAAGACTAATTTGTACTAGGACAATATATATAGCTTTCTTCATAAATTATGAATTTTTTGTAATAATTTTTGTATTTTTTCATTTGAATAGACTAATATATCGTTAATACAAACTTTGTTATATATAGAAAAATAGATTATTTCATCAAAGAACAAGGGTTTTTTGAAAAAATAACCTACAATTTAAGGTCAAAGATGAAAAATATATTATTTCTTCAAAAAACAAGGGTTTTTTGCAAAAATAACCTACGATCTGAAGTCAAAGATGAAAGTGACCTATTTTTTTCCCTCCTCCAAAAATGCCACTTTCTCTCTGTTATATCCTTCACAACATATTCACGAAAATATCATTATGTGTTTTGTTCTATTTTTGAAATAGCAAAAAGACACCAATCCATAAGATATCACTTATTTACGTAAATGCCATATTCTTCAATTTTTCCAACCACCATTACCAATAATTTTGGAGCTCTTAATGCTTCCTTAATCAATCTTGGAGCTCTAAATGCTCAATCTTGGATCTCTAAATGCTCAATCTTTGAGCTCATAACCTCATAATATTCTATTTACTCTCCAATTTCATAAAAAAAACTCTCTAATTTACGTTTTCAAAATTGCAAATTCGTTGATCTTATGATTTTCAGTGATTCTTGCAACAACAAAAAAAAACGATTGGAATTCTTTGGTATTGGTGAAATTCGAAGTTATGGACGCTTAACGAATCTAAAAAGGAGTTCAAACCGGATCTAGGTCATCCAGTTGATTTCCGTTAATTTTCAGATTTGCTTCGCGATAACAAACTTCATTTGAAATCTGCTCTTCCTCGAAGTCTTCTCGTCAATGCAAATGTTAGTTTTGCAATTGACCATTTTTTTAGTTTTTCGGCACAAACTTCATATGCAGTCTACGGACTCTCTTTAGGAAAAAAAAAATCATGCAGAATTCATGCAAAATCTGCGTAAAAGCGAGGTTAGTTTTGCATTTGACCAAAACTTTGACTTTTTTAGAGCTAGTAATATCAGACTTCAGGTGAAGTCTCCTTTGTAAAGTGAGAGGTCAGTTTTGCATTTGACCAAAACTTTTACTTTTTTAGAGTAGAATTCAAACAAAGTCTTCTCTAAATAGAGATGTTAGTTTTGCGTTTGACCATAATTTCGAATATTGACCAATAAAATCATTTAATTAGCAGATTTCGCGTGAAGTCTGAAGTATTTTGAAAAATTCAGCAGACTTCATGTAATGTCTGCAATTTATTTAATTTGAGATTTTGGTCAAACACAAAACTAACCTAGAGTATACTTCGAGTGAAGTTTGCACGTTTCAGACTTCATGTAAGGTCTACTTTACCTAAGTTAAACTTGGTCGATTGCAAAACTAACCTCTCGGATTTCAGAGTAGATTTCGATTGAAATCTGCTGAAGTTTTGAAATTCCGTAGACTTCACATGAAGTTTGCCAAAAAAGTTAAATTCTAGTCAATTGCAAAACTATAACATGTTTATTCTATAAAGTCTGCTCTGCTCTTCTAAAGTCAAACTTTTGGTCAAATGCAAAAATATACCCCTAATTTAGGGCGGAGACTTCACTTGAAGTCTGATTAATTGTGCAGATTTAATGCGAAGCCTGTAATATTTTTTTTTGTTAATTTGCAATTGCAAAAGTAACTTAAAATACAGACTTTGGTATGAAGTCTGCTTTTATATATGGGACAGACTACGGTGTGAAATTTGTGTTGTTAATTTTGTTAAAAATGCATTTATAGCATATTTATAATGTTCCTTTTCTTTTAGATTTTCTTGTTCTCACATGTGTGTTAGTTATTATTTTTGGTTCTCTATAAGTTTGACGTGTTTATGTGTTATAATTATGGAAGTCTCAATTTTTTTGTTTGATTAGGCTTTTAGCACGGTTCTGCAGACTTCCGGTGAAGTCTGCTTCATAATTACGGAGCAAACTTCACCCGAAGACTTAGTATTTATTTTTTTCTGACTTACATGTTGTTTAGTCATTAAACATGGGATTTGCAAAATTTTAGATGAGATTTTAAGAAATATAAACCGATCGAAAGTTTTAATAGTTTTATCCTTGCCTTAGCTCAATAACCATTGAGTTTCCTTCTTTTCGAAAGTTCCACTATGAGTTTCTCACAAAGGAGAATTCAATGCTTATCACGCAATGGTATGAAGTTTTCTAGACAATACTATATGACCAATAAGATAATGCATGAGCTTCGATGGGTGAAAATAAAATTCAACATAGCAAATGATCTATTCCAACAAGTTAAAAGAGTTGTCTTCATCGAAAGTGCCAAAACGATCTGAAATCAATCTGGAATAAAGCAAAATCTTTTATTAAGTTGAATCAATATATTACAAAAGTCAGAAGTATTGGCATCTCACAAGGGACTTAAAAAAACACAAGAGACGACCCACACAACAGAACCCAACAATTACAAATCTTACAACAGAATCATGACCAAAAGGAACGTTTGGTTTAAGGTTTATATATTGCAGCAAAAATGAACTTTACAAAGGAACGTTTTGTGATGAGAACCGGTTACAAAACAAATGAGATGTTAAAATCATGAGGATAGAGAAAATGGCGATTGAATGAGTGGAGGCTGAAATCTATAGATTTCTTGTTTATGCATATTTTTTGCCTTTTCATAAGATTGTTCTGGAGTTTGCTTGATTGCAAAGTACATAGATAAGGATGTAGCTGTCCATGATGAGTCTTGCTGTTGTTCTAAGAAACAATTGTAGTTCCTATTTCTCAAAACGCTAAGAGACAATTGTAATTTCTACTTCCAGGTTATAGGCTTGACCAAAGCCATTGTGTACTCCGTGTGTTGTCCTGAGATGTTTCCTAGGGTTAGCATCAAATTTGCTGTGTACGGATTGTCAATTGCGCAACAAAGAAAGTCCACTAATGTCTCGTATCTTTATCTTATGCGGGTGAGTGTTTTGGCACGATTCTAGGTTATTCAAGGCTCTATATATGATTATATCACCATAAGCATAGATGGATATTGTACCATCATAAACATATTCACAAGGGCCAACACTACAAGAAAACACAGTTTTGCGACTACCAAAATAGTCCCAAAATAGTCGCAAATGAGTCATTTGCGACTATTTTGTAACTAAAAAATTTAGTCGCAAATATTTGGTCGCTAAATACAGTAGTCACAAAACAGTCGCTATTTTGCGACTAATATGTGACTCTAATACCAGTCCTAAATTAAAGACTGATTTTGCGATTACTTGTTAAAAGCAAATTAAAAAAAAAACAAAAAATCAAAATTTTTTTTTTTTATTTATTGAATTAATTCATTACAAAAAATGAAAAAATAAATAAATAAAAAAATAAATAATAAAAGAAAACAGATCGGAGCTTCATCTTCGCCGGTGGTCTTCTTCATCCTCTTCTTCTTCGCCGGTGGTCTTCTTCGCCGGTGATCGGAGCTTCATCTTCTCCATCCTTTTCTTCATCCTCTTCTTCATCCTCTTCTCCATCCTCTTCTTCATCCATGTGGGTCTCCTCCTCTTCTCCATCCTCTCCTTCGCCAGCGGCAGGATCTGGAAAGAGGAGATGAAGCCGAGATGAAGCTTCTCCGAGATGAAGCCGCCGCATCCTCCTCCTTCTCCGAGATGAAGCCGCTGCCTCCTCCTCCTTCTCCGAGATGAAGCCGCCGCCTCCTCATCCTCCTCCGAGATGAAGCTTCACGGCAACAAATTCCGACGCCCTTGTCTCGGCGACAAATTCCGACAGCGGCTGGATCTGCAAAAAAAAAAGGAGTTAGATCAACTCATGAATTGAAAAGGAAGAGAAGGAAGGAAGAAGAAGAAGAAGAAGAAGAAGAAGAAGAAAGAAGAAGAAGAGAATCGTGGGAAAGAGAGAGAGAAAAAAAAGGAAAGAAAAAAATTAATTAAAAATAATAATAAATAAAACAGTTTAAATCCTCCACCGTTGGATTAAATCAATCAACGGTGGAGGATCTCAATCCTTGTCTAAATGAATTAGCCAATGAGAAGTTTTCATTATTTTGTTATTTAGTGGCAAATTAGTCGTAAATTTGGGACTATTTCGTGACTACTATTAAAAAAAATATACTGGGATTGCTAAACGGTTGCAAATTTGGGACTATTTTGTGATAATTAAATTTTTTTACCTAAACCCTAAACTTTAAGAACCTAGAAAGTTTGAATATGACTTTACAATGATTTTGTGTATATAGCTGTTCAAAAATATGTTAAAACTTATAAATAAATAAATTTTGAGATAATTTTTATCTTTCAAATTCATTCCTTATAAAACACATGTAACACTTAGTAGATGTTATGATTAGATTGAAATTTTTGTAAGTGTTATATTTTTTGTTTATTATTTGATGTTTATGTGTAAGATCTAGTTTACAATTTAAGATTTAGAGTTTATGATTAAGGGTTAGAGGTTTAGGGTTTAAAAATTAGGATTTATACAATGATCATATTAAAAAAAATTGTAAGTGTTGAATTTTTTTGTATATTATTTGATGTTTATTTGTAAGATCTAGTTTATAATTTAAGATTTAGATCAAGTTTATGATTAAGGGTTAGAGTTTTAGGGTTTAGGGTTAAGAGTTTGTGGTTTGAGTTTAGAATTTATTGATTTCTAAAAAAAAAATCAAGTGGAGTTGCAAATTAATCCCAAATTTGGGACTATTTTGTGACTACTATTAAAAATTAGTCGCAAATTAGTCTCAAATTAGTCACAAAAACAGGATTTAAGATTTAGAGGTTTATGATTTAAGATTTAGAGTTTATTATTAATGGTTAGAGGTTTATGATTAAGGGTTATAGGTTTATGATTTAAGATTTATATTTTACAATTTAAGATTTAGAGTTTATGTTTAAGGGTTAGAGGTTTAGGGTTTATAATTTAGGTTTATATAATTATAATATTTAAAAAAACTGTAAGCATAGATTTTTTTTGTATATTATTTGATGGTTTAGGGTTTAGAATTTTTTGAATATTATTTGATGTTTATTTAAAAAAATTGAGTGGAGTTGCTAAACCGAAGCAAACCAGTCACAAATTTGGGACTACTTTGGCAAGTCCTTAAACAGTCGCAAATAAGCGACTATTGTCTGACTAATTTTTTTAATCGGTAATTTGGGACTATTGTGCATCTGCTTTATGGGTAGTCGCTTATTAGTCGTAAATCAGTCACAATACTGTCTCTCTTTTTTGCGACTAAAAAAGTAGTCGCAAATGATAGTCACAAAAATTGTTTTTTCTTGTAGTGCAATCTGAAGTTGTGCAAAACCACAACAACATTGAGACCATAAGAGATTTTTCAGTATCCCAGAAGACGATAGTCTTTTCCCTCCTGTATCGCCCCTCACTATCAGTATCCTTATCCTCTTTACTAAGTTGTCATCTTTCTCTTTATTCCATAGGGTTTTCTCTAACTGGTTGTATAGTTCAAAGCCATATTGATCTTCCATTGCGAAGTTGCTTTACTGATGGGTTTTGAGAATGTGCTAAGAGTACATTGTAGCACTTCATCGATATCAAATAACTAGCCCTGAGTGTCTTGAGATGTCTCCCAATATTAGCATAAAAATTTCTTGGTAATGTCATGTGCCAATTGTCGAGCAAAGAAAGTATACTAAAATCTTGTTATGGCTCTCATCTTTCTCATGCACGACAGTGATTCCGACGTTGATAAAAATCAGACTTGTTATAATATATATCTCACCATAGTCGGTGATTGAGCATTACCATAATAAAATTTATTGGAAAGGGTTCTTCTAATGTTCTCCGAAACATCAACAATATTGAGACCAACAAGGATCTTGCAATCCTCGATGTCCTGGAAGACTAATTGTCTTAGCCACAGAGAACAAATGAATTGTTTTGACGGATTGTTCGAGAAAATTAGAGACTTGTTTGGTGAAAAAAGTAAATTAAGGGTTAGGTTTCATCTTATGGCTGTGTATTTTAGTATAATAAAAGAAACAAGACTATTTATTAAGGGTTTATTAAATAGTGGGGAATTATACACCCAAATTAATTTATAAAGATGGGCTAAATTTGTCTCATTGCCCTTTAACTAAAAGCAAAATTGTAAGACAATGATCTTGATTAAGTATGAACAAATCAAACTTATAAGATTACAAAAATTAATTAACAATTAAAAAAGATATTATATATAAAAATATATTTTGAAATAAAGAAGAAACACAAATTATCAAACACTTCATCTCGAAAAATATCATTTGCAATAAAAGCACAAACACAACAGCGATGATGGTGAAAGAGTACATGTGACAACTGGTAACAAGATTTAGGGTTGAGGGTTAGCTTTTCTAGTGTTATTGATTTATTTTCCACATTTATTATCTTTTTAAAATTGTAAAAACTAATTTTAAATGATTACAACTCTTAAAATAAAACTATTTTTTTTGCGCAAATACATTACCCAATTATCAAAAATTCAAAATAACATAACTGAATTCAAAGGCAAAACCCATTAAGTTATACAACATTTATCTTAAACAAAAATAAAGACATCATCAAACACTTCGCACAAAAAAAATTCCCTTCCACTAAAGATTATCGGTGATGTTAGGAGCACAATCATCAGCGACAGTGACGGTGACGGAGGACACGAGGCTGGCGATTGATGGTTGGTGGTGGCTGCCGTCCTTGGAAGGAATGTCCCCATGTTCTCCAGTATCACCCATATGCTCCTTCGACATATCCATGAAGGATTGTTTTTCATTTGGACTCACATTCGTTTCCGAATTCTTATCAAGATTGTCGCAATCCGAAATCATATTCTGATTCGAATTCAGATTATACTTCATATTAAAATCATGAAGTTTTTGTGGGATCTGATCATAAATATCATAAAGAGCCTGGTAATTGTACTGAACAGGTTCTTTCTTATTCGAAGTTTGATTAAACCTCATATTAAAAGCATGGATTTTCTGTGGAATGTCAGCAAAATAATCGTAAAGACTTTGATGATCAAAAGACCTGATTGGAGTAACATCTGCATCCACAACAATAGGAGGATTAGGTAAAGAAGAAGAAGACTCATCCCTCTCCTTAAGGTTCTCCTCACACATATTCTGCGATTTGTCTGCTTTCTCAGCTTTTGTTATGTGCTTCTTCTTTTTTTTAGAGTGTATTTTATTTCATTTGTGAGCATGAGGTTTGTTTATATAGTAAAGAAAATGTGCCTTTACGCGTTAGATTTCTTAATACTTTGCTGGAATCATTAACTTTAAATTATATCCATTCAGTTATAGTAATTTTTTTTAATTGACTAGGCCAAATTATATACATCCGTATGTATCTGGTGCATTTATAGGGTTATGACTTGTTTTTTTTTGACGTCAAAAAGAGAAAATATGGTTTATGGCTTGAGAAGAAAAACATAGGTTTATGCCTTAAATTTATAATCTTAAAAAAATTTATTCTTACTAAGCCTAATTTATCTTAGTATATTAGCCTTAGTTTTCTATTCCGTAAGAGTAATTCTCTAGATTTCTTCATAAATTATAAAAATTAAGTAATATTATATATGTTTTTATTTCTTTTGAACAGTAATATATCATTAACGTAAAATATGGAATTGTGGATATAAAAAGTTCTCGTCAACTTTGTTAAATATAGCAAGATTATTTTGTGGAAAAACATACCGTGGATCTCACGGAATTCTTCTAAGACGCAAATGTTTTTTTGAATTCATCTATTATTTTTTTCTATATACTAAAGAAAAATCTACAAAAATGGGTTGCAAAACCATCTAATGACATATCATTTAAAAAAAAAAATACATTAACAATATAATATATACATCTATTTATGTATAAATTTTGATTTTACTGGAAATCATGATAAATGGAAAAAAATATTTTTTGAATCATTTTCATAATAAAATCATATATTTCATCATAAACTAACTTTTGAAAATAAACAAAATAGAGATATACGATATAAAATCTGACATGTTCGGAAAGTTTTTTTTTTTTTTTTTGTCAACTGAATTCAGTGTATGATTGTATAATAACGGTTTAATGCTTGAATATGACTTTTCCTTTCTTTTGTTTCCTTTTGTACCTTTTTCATATACATTAACATGATTATTTTGTGTTATAAAAAGTTAAATGCATGTTACATACATGTTTTTACGCATAGTAATTTTTAATATAATTTATAAACCCATACATATATTATACCTTTTGCGGAATTTATTTATTTTTGAAAATACCTTTTGGATCTTTAAGACCATATATAACTTTAAACTACAGCCATTGAATTATTTAGATCTCTTCTTAATTAACTTTTTTTTTCGACAAAACAATATTATTAATATCAAAATAGGGTTACAAAGTCAAAATACAAAATTTCCGAAAATAAATAATTACATATGCAGATATATGCATCATATGTTAAGAAATACATAACATGAAAAGTGAATTTGACGATGTTTTCCGGAGTAAAGTCTTATTCGCTAACGGATACTTAAATCCATTAGTTTCCTTCTCCATATTCTTTTTTTTTAATGCGAATTATGTGTTTGACTAACAACTGTTGGCTAAAATTCGTAATTAGACACAGAATGATAAAACTCAATGTTTTCGTTGTTTGAAGTTTTGTTTCCACAATTAGATACCTAGATTTCCGTATCCAAGTCCTTCTATCATGTTTTAGCTTTGACTTTGTCCGCCGTCAAGCAGTGCATATTCGTGTTTTGGCCTCTGTATTCTCTTTGCACCGATACAATCTTCAAGATATATACCTTCTTCCATGACTAAGGTTTCTTCTTTTATTATTGAAATGCCACAAATCCATACAAGGGAATTTCTGAAAAGCCTTCTCCTCCATAGTGGTTGCCATAGTGAATGTTTCCAACGCAAACAAAGGCCGCTGGAAAATGAGTCAAACGGAAGGAGGCCTCGGAAATACACCGGCAAAAAACAATAATGTTTTGTTGAAAGGCACCACCATTCATTGAGAATCAATGTCTCCTCTATATCGAAGTTCCTTAAAACTTCATACCGACTAACCTTGGAGTCGCTAAAACTGCAAAATCTAGACATTTAGCTTGAAAAGATATAAACATGTTGTTTCCTTAGATTCAAAAGAACACCAACAGCCGTGAACATGTCCGAACTTGTTGCTTGCGCACATACATCCGTCTTTAACGTTATCAATGTGTCGTAAACACCACACATGATGTCTTGCGATCGGCATCGAACATTATCACTCATGATTAACGGTAATTAGAAAACGAAATAGAAAAGATTGGAAAAGCGTTAAAATAGAAGGAAATCCAAAGCTGTTTAGGAATTAAAAAATCAACTGAAAGGAATAATTTCCAACAACCGCCAGAGATTTCTCTCAACGGACTGAAACAGGTAGAATTGATCATGAGGAATCATAGATCATACGCCAGACAAACACTCTTCCAAGAGAAGATAAAATAGATTCAGGAAAAGCAGAGAGAATTGTCTCTTTCGAGAAAAGAGAAAACCATTAGTATTTATACAAATCTAAAAATTATAAACAGAGAAAGAAAAAGTACGACCAACGCCGGAGCCGATGTCGACCGGAGAAAGCACAAAAAATGGAGGTTGTGACGATGGCACGAAAAGAGATCACGCGACTTTCGGAAGGAGTTTTTATGATTTTAATAAGAGTTAGTCCTCTTCTTAATTAACTAAGCCAAATTATATACATTGTTAGCTAGTATATTGAGAGAGGGTTGTTATAACACCTGATAAGAGAAACATAGGTTTGTGGCTTAAATTTATATTTTTAAAAAAATTATTTTCACTAAGACATTTTGTTTTCGACTCTCACGTAGACTAATTTATACTAGTAGTAGTATATGTATAGCTTTCTTCATTAATTATGAAATCTTTGTAATAATTTTTGATTTTTTTTTCATTTGAATAGACTAATATATCGTAAATATAATTTTGTTATAGATAGAAAATATATTATTTCATCAAAGAACAAGGGTTTCTTGCAAAAATAACCCACAATTTGAGGTCAAAGATGAAAATGACCTATTTTTTTCTCGTCCTTCAAAAATGCCAATTTTTCTCCATTAAATTCTTCACCACCACACATATTCACAAAAATATCATTATGTGTGTTTTTTTAATAGCAAAAAGACACAACAGTCTATGGAATATCACTTCTTTACGAAAATGCCATATTTTTTATATTTTCCCAACCACATTACCAACAATTTTGGAGCTCTTAATGAATCCTTAACCAATTTTGGAGCTCTTAATACTTTCTTAACCACTTTTGGAGCTCTAAATGCTCAATCTTTGAGTTCATAACTTTATAATCTTCTATTTCCTCTCCAATTTCATCCAATAAACTCTCTAATTTACGTTTTCAAAATTGCAAATTCGTTGATCTTATGATTTTCGGTGATTCTTGAAAAAAAAATGGTTGGACTTCTTTGGTATTGGTGAAATTCAAAGTCCTGGGCGCTTGACGAAGCTAAAAACGAGCTCAAACCGGATCTATGTAATTATCCATTTGATTTTCGTTAATTTTCATATTTGCTTCGCGATAGCAGACTTCATTTGAAATATGCTCTTCATCGAAGACTTCATATGAAGTGTTCTAGTCAACACAGATGTTAGTTTTGCAATTGACCATTTTTAGGTTTTCAACGAAGACTTCATATGAAGTATGCAAATTCTCCTTTGAAAACAAACAAATATCATGCAAACTTCACGCGAAGTCTGCGTAAAAACGAGGTTAGTTTTTTATTTGACCAAAACTTTGACTTTTATAGAGCATATTTCATGTGAAGTCTAGTAATACGAGACTTCATGTTAAGTATCTTTTGTAAAACAAGAGTTTAGTTTTGCATTTGACCAAAAATTCAAACATCGACCAGTTAAATCATTTAATTAGCAGACTTCGCGTGAAGTTTGAAGTATTTTTAAAAAGTCAGCATACTTCGCACTACAACTTATTTAATTCAAGATTTTGGTCATACACAAACAAACCTAGAGTAGACTTCTAGTGAAGTATGCATGTTTCAGACTTCATTTGAAGTCTACTTTACCAAAGTCAAACTTGGTCAATCGCAAAACTAACTTTTTTGGTTGTTAGAGTAGATTTCTAGCAGACGTGCAAGCCAAGGAAGTAACATTGCGAGCTGACATAATCGGTGGGATGCGAGTTGACACTAATGTAGGATTTGAAGTGCGAGTCAAGGGAACAACACAACGAGATGAGATGATTAACGGGTTCGCTGTTACTATGTTGTTTTTGATAGTTGCATTATTTATCCCATTTAAGCATTCATTTAAGTTAGTTTTCGTATCCTTTACATGCATTTGTATGGCTTATCTTTGATTTTGCATCCACATGTAGAGGTTAGCGAGTCTTAGGTGAGACCTAGAGAGTTTTGAAGCATTTAGAGGGTTTTTAGGTATATTTGGAAAACTATGGAGGCTTATTGGCGTTTGGGAGAAGATCAAAGACAAAGAGGTGATGGATTGGAGCAAAGGACATGACAAAAGACCAAAGGGAAAGATCAGCAGGACCATTTGGACCAATTTGATTGGATTTGTGTGATGACAAAGATCAATGGAGTCTCTAAGGATAATTTTTTGCATAGGTTGTTCCCGTATTCTCTTGGCGATAAACCACATGAATGGGAGAAGAATTTGCTTCAATGATCCATCACTTCTTGGGATCAATGCAAAAAAACCTTCCTAGCTAAGTTCTTCTCTACTACAAGAACGACTAGGTTGAGGAATGAGATCTCAAACTTTACACAAAAGGGTAATGAAAGCTTTAGTGAGGCATGGGAAAGGTACAAGGGTTACACTATGCAATACCCGCACCATGGGTTTTCGGATGAGTCACTCTTGAGCACCTTGTATCGTGGTGTTTTTCCCAAGTTTAGGATGATTCTTGATACCACAAGCAATGACAACTTCTTGGACAAGGAGATTGATGAAGGAATGGAACTTGTAGAGAACTTGGCTCTAAGTGATGGGAGTTATGGTGAAGATTATGACTGATCCTCTAGAGGAGGTGGAGACTTTGAAGACCAAAGGAGGAAGGAAATGAAAGCTCTTAATTATAAGATGGATGATAACACCGTATTTTTATCTGTTTTACCGCTTATTTTAGAACATTTTAATAAGTGTTTCATTTTTTTACATGCTTTTATCGTAGTTTTCTCATATTTTAGTTTCAACTTTTTCAGGTTTCCTAGACAAAACGACGCAAATTGGAGAAAAACCAGATTTTGGACAATTTTGGACCGTCAGAAGTTCGACATCTGATGGAGACCTTCTCACCGCAAGATCACATCATGATATAAGGAAAACCCACCTTTCATACCCACTTGGTTTCAAGACAATCCAACGGTTAGATATCAAGATACATCAAATTGACTGAAGCCATGTTCTTCTTCAATCTCATGTTCTTTATTTAATTTATTTTTTGCATTACTTTATGTTCTTATGTGCTTGCTTTTACACCATTTTAGTTTACTTTTTGCATTGTTTTTCTTAAGCTTTTTGTTATTTACTTTCGAGATTGGTAGATAAGTTCTCTCCGGACATAGTTCTTAAATTCGAGATTCTTCTTCTTCCATCTCCTGCCTTTATTTAGTTATGTATTTAATTTCTATTATGTGCGAGTAGTTTAATCGTTGGGTTTAAAGGGATTATCGAAGGGGAATTCTATGTTCGATAATGATTTCACAAGGTAAAATCCTAGCCGAATTCTAGAGCTCTTTCTTATAGATTGTTGTTAATGCATGAAGTGTCATGAACTAGAGGTTGATTCCTAGGTGTTAAAGAACCACCAAAAGTGCTGAATCTAAACACCTGAATCGTTCATCTATAAGAGCGTATCGCGTCGTAAGATACAAAAGTATACTTACGGAGTGCCGTGAACTAAGAAGAACCAGCGCGAACAACACGATTTTATGCGCGGCCAGAGACGAAAGCTATTGGCCGAGTATATAGATTGTTGGTGCGTAGGATGTACGAAAGTAGGCTACACCGTTTATTATGTTCAGTTCGTGAAGTTAAAATCTAGAATTATGTTACTAAAAGCTAAGGGGCCGTGTATGAATCGAACATACCCTAAGATATCCCTGTCGACCCAACATCGTTTTAATATTTTTTACAAATATTGTTTCCCTTTTAGTTTATGCCATCTATTTTCATACCTAGTTTTACAAGCGATTTTCCGTTTTTCGTTCTTTACAATTTCGTTACCAAAAACCCTATATAAACTTATTTTCGTTCTAGAATTCCTTGCTAATTCTTTGTCTAAGGTCTCACAGTATAGCTTTCCCTCCTTGTGGATGGATACCTTAGGTACTACAACGCACGTCTGTGCACTCGCAAAACTTTTGGGTTTACAAATTTAAAACTTGAAGTTTCGGAGAACAATCCGACCACATCAAGTTTTTGGCGCCATTGCCGGGGAGGCAATTGCTATCGTTCTGTCACACCTTAGAGGTTAGTAAATCGACTCTAAGACAAACTTTTATTTTTAATTTTCGTTTT
Organism: Eutrema japonicum; assembly: GCA_030161315.1. Lineage (NCBI taxonomy): Eukaryota > Viridiplantae > Streptophyta > Magnoliopsida > Brassicales > Brassicaceae > Eutrema > Eutrema japonicum. Next base: position 24,321,153 of record BSQW01000006.1, on the reverse strand, counting down.
TGTTTTTTATCGTTTCAGATTTTGAAACATGAACTCGCCTCTGGAGCGAGATCACTACTACGAGCAGGGTTACTATGACCCATCTTATGCTCACTACTCTCACAATTTACACTACTACCGTGACTCGTTCTACACCGCTCATCTCCTTTCTCCCCCTTTCGATTGACCTTGTAGCCATCTTCAAGTGGAGTCTTGGCAGGTTTGGCTCCTAATTTTCCTGTCTCATTCAATAGATCAAGGGTGTACTTCCTTTGTGAGATAAAGAGGCCGTCCGGAGAACGGCACACTTCAAAGAAGTACTTTAGTTCACCAAGGTCTTTAATATCAAAGACGGATTTAAGGGAGGACTTGATGGATTGAATACCTTCCTTGTTGTTCCCGGAGATGATAAGATGATCAACGTAAATGAGAACAACAACAATACCTTGAGAGCTTTGTAGTGTGAACAAGGTGTGATCGGCCTCAGATTTCTTGAAACTTCGTTCTTTGAGTGTTGAGCTTAATTTGTGGTACCATGCTCTTGGTGATTGGTTCAAGCCATAAATGGCTTTCCTAAGCCTCAAAACCTTCCCGGGGGCAATGGTGTCTTCAAGGCCGGGTGGTGGAGTCATGTAGACTTCTTCCTCAAGCTCACCTTGGAGGAAAACAATCTTGACGTCCATATGCCACAACTCCCAAGAAAGATTAGTAGCCAACGAGAGCACAACTCTTACCGTGTGGAGTTTGGCCACGAGAGCAAAGGTATCTGTGTAGTCATCTCCATAATTTTGAGTGAAGCCGCGTGCCACCAAGCGAGCCTTGTATTGTTCAATGTCTCCATTGCTCCTATATTTGATGGGGAATACACACTTAGAGCTAACCGCTTTCTTTCCGAAAGGAAGATCCGCTTTATCCCAAAGTGATTCCGTTCCATAGCACCCTAATTTCTTCCCCAACCGCATTACTCCATTATTCTCGTTCCTTGGCCTCCTCATAGCTTATAGGTATCTTGTATAGTTCAATTTTCACAAGAAAATCTTGATGATCAGTTGGCAAAAGGTCAAGAGAACAAACCGATTGGATGGCTTGGTTGTTGTAGTAGACCCGGTTGTTGGTCCATTTGGATGGCATTCGGATCCTAGTGCTGCGTCTAAGTGGCCTTGGAGTAGAGTCTTCTTCTTCCTCTTCATGAGGTATAAACTCCCCTTCTTCCGTATCCACGTCGTCCAAGTCATGGTCTTGGTCTTGGCCGTTGGACGGTTTCGAGTTGCTCGAGTCTTGGTCACGGCCTTGGGATAATTTTGCGGCTTGATGTTGAAATTGGTCTTGTTGATCGGCTCCCAATTGTTCATTCATATCCTCAGAACTACTTGGTGTGCTTTCCCTCTCCCTAGTTGTCCCGTCCGTGTTTCCTTGTTCTTGAGGAGCTTGATTTCCTAGATGATCTAGGAGAAATTTCAAGCATGTGGCTCGATCAGAAGTAGAGTGATATAAATCCTTTAAGCTATCCCAATCTTTCTTCTCATAGTAGCCTTGTCCTTCAAGAAACTTCACATCCCGAGACACATAGGTTCGATTGTTGGAGGGATCGTAGCACTTGTACCCCTTTTGGGTTGTTGAATATCCGAGGAACATACACTTGGTGCTCTTTGCATCTAATTTGTTCATTTGTTCACCTGGTACTAAAACAAAACAAACACACCCAAATACTCTTAAGTGATCAGTAGTTGGTTTTGCTTTGTTAAGTACCTCGAATGGTGATGAGTTTTTTAAGACTTTGGTTGGAGTCCAACTGATGAGATAGCATGCTGCCATAACCGCATCACCCCAAAAACGTTTTAGTACATTGGTATGGAACATCATCGACCTTGCAACCTCCATGAGATGTCGAATCTTCCTTTCTGCCACTCCATTGTGTTGTGGTGTGTAAGGACAACTCGTTTGGTCATTATACCGTGCTTAGCTAGGTGTTCTTTGAATTTATGGCTTATTTATTATGCTCCATTATTTATCCTTAACACCTTCATCTTAGCATTGAATTGATTAGTGGCATTGTTTTGGAACTCAAGAAATGCATCAAACACACGATCCTTTGATGGGAGCAATGTAATCCAAGTACATTTTGATTTTTCATCTATGAAAGTCACAAAATACTTGTTGTTATCTCTAGAAACGCATGGTGATGTCCAAACATCCGAGTGAACTAAGTCAAAACAATTCTCATAAATGGTAGAGGACTTTGGAAATACGGTTTTGCAATGTTTACCAAGAATACAAGCCTCACAGCTAAGATGATCAAATGAAACATTAGGTATCATCAATTCAAATAGCATTAAACGCAACAGCCACACATGAATTAAACGAAAACGATTTAGAAGTTCTTGGTGAGGTATCCTCAAGAATGTAGAGATCATCTTTAGTTCCTCTTTCCCCAAGTACTTTTCCTGACTAAATATCCTGAAAATGAATATCATTAGGTCTAAATATAGCATACCAACTTAGATCCTTAGTTGCCCTTTTAACCGATAGAAGGTTCGAGGTGAACTTAGGCATGAAAAATGCCTTAGAATCCTTGTTAAATAACCTTAAATTGCTAATTCCTTTCACATGGACCTTATCACCATTTGCTATGGTAACATTACCAATAGCCGGTTTTATGTTCTTAAGAAGATTCGGATTACTAATCATATGGTGATACACACCCGAATCTATAACTGGAGAGCTACTAGGTTTATGAGTAAAGAAGGTTTTACCAGACTCTTTTATGGAGGCAATGGATTGTATGAGAGCCTCCAAGTCTGATTTCCTTACAACATCATTATGAGAAGATGCAACCATGGTTACTTCTTGCTTGGGTGAGCTGGCTTGTCCTTGTTCACTCGCGAATTCATAGGAGATGTTAGCCTTGGGATTCTTGTTGAACTTGCTCGGCTTGAGATGAGGGTGGAGGATCCAACACTTGTCCTTGGTGTGACCTTTCCTCTTGCAATGATCACACACCCAATTCTTCTTCTCCTCGTGCTTGTGCACCCTTTGTTAGCCGTGAGAAGTTCTCCTTTTCCACCAAAGAGACCGAGAGAGCCTTGTTCCCTTTGGAATTGAGAACGTACACCTCATCAAGACTAGGCAGCTTGTCCGCCCTTAGGAGATTTATAAGGTCATTGAACACCGGATTCAAGGTGAGCAAAAGACCAAACACCTTGTCTTGCTCACACCGTTCATTGAGAGCAATCAGATCTATGGTGCTCGGTCTCAACATCTCAAGCTCAGCCCACAAAGACCTAAACTTTCCAAAATGCTTGGTGAACTCCATATCTTCTTGACTGAGATCGTTAATCGCCTTCTTAACTTCGATTACCTTGTCCGCCCTAGTCAATTTTGAAACGTTCCCATAAACATTTTTGTAGTGCAATCTGTAGTTGTGCGAAACCACAACAACATTGAGACCATAAGAGATTTTTCAGTATCCAAGAAGACGGCAGTCTTTTCCCTCCTGTATCGCCCCTCACTATCAGTATCCTTATCCTCTTTACTATGTTGTCATCTTTCTCTTTATTCCATAGGGTTTTCTCTAACTGGTTGTATAGTCCAAAGCCATATTGATCTTCCATTGTGAAGTTGCTTTACTGATGGGTTTTGAGAATGTGCTAAGAGTACATTGTAGCACTTCATCGATCTCAAATAACTAGCCCTGAGTGTCTTGAGATGTCTCCCAATATTAGCATAAAAATTTCTTGGTAATGTCATGTGCCAATTGTCGAGCAAAGAAAGTATACTAAAATCTTGTTATGGCTCTCATCTTTCTCATGCACGACAGTGATTCCGACGTTGATAAAAATCAGACTTGTTATGATATATATCTCACCATAGTCGGTGATTGAGCATTACCATAATAACATTTATTGGAAAGGGTTCTTCTAATGTTCTCCGAAACATCAACAATATTGAGACCAACAAGGATCTTGCAATCCTCGATGTCCTGGAAGACTAATTGTCTTAGCCGCAGAGAACAAATGAATTGTTTTGACGGATTGTTCGAGAAAATTAGAGACTTGTTTGGTGAAAAAAGTAAATTAAGGGTTAGGTTTCATCTTATGGCTGTGTATTTTAGTATAATAAAAGAAACAAGACTATTTTATTAAATAGTGGAGAATTATACACCCAAATTAATTTATAAAGATGGGCTAAATTTGTCTCATTGCCCTTTAACTAAAAGCAAAATTGTAAGACAATGATCTTGATTAAGTATGAACAAATCAAACTTATAAGATTACAAAAATTAATTAATAATTAAAAAAGATATTATATATAAAAATATATTTTGAAATAAAGAAGAAACACAAATTATCAAACACTTCATCTCGAAAAATATCATTCGCAATAAAAGCACAAACACAACAGCGATGATGGTGAAAGAGTACATGTGACAGCTGGTAACAAGATTTAGGGTTGAGGGTTAGCTTTTCTAGTGTTATTGATTTATTTTCCACATTTATTATCTTTTTAAAATTGTAAAAACTAATTTTAAATGATTACAATTCTTAAAATAAAACTATTTTTTTTGCGCAAATACATTACCCAATTATCAAAATTCAAATAACATAACTGAATTCAAAGGAAAACCCCATTAAGTTATACAACATTTATCTTAAACAAAAATAAAGACATCATCAAACACTTCGCACGAAAAAAATTCCCTTCCACTAAAGATTATCGGTGATGTTAGGAGCACAATCATCAGCGACAGTGACGGTGACGGAGGACACGAGGCTGGCGATTGATGGGTTGGTGGTGGCTGCCGTCCTTGGAAGGAATGTCCCCATGTTCTCCAGTATCACCCATATGCTCCTTCGACATATCCATGAAGGATTGTTTTTCATTTGGACTCACATTCGTTTCCGAATTCTTATCAAGATTGTCGAAATCCGAAATCATATTCTGATTCGAATTCAGATTATACTTCATATTAAAATCATGAAGTTTTTGTGGGATCTGATCATAAATATCATAAAGAGCCTGGTAATTGTACTGAACAGGTTCTTTCTTATTCGAAGTTTGATTAAACCTCATATTAAAAGCATGGATTTTCTGTGGAATGTCAGCAAAATAATCGTAAAGACTTTGATGATCAAAAGACCTGATTGGAGTAACATCTGCATCCACAACAATAGGAGGATTAGGTAAAGAAGAAGAAGACTCATCCCTCTCCTTAAGGTTCTCCTCACACATATTCTGCGATTTGTCTGCTTTCTCAGCTTTTGTTATGTGCTTCTTCTTTTTTTTAGAGTGTATTTTATTTCATTTGTGAGCATGAGGTTTGTTTATATAGTAAAGAAAATGTGCCTTTACGCGTTAGATTTCTTAATACTTTGCTGGAATCATTAACTTTAAATTATATCCATTCAGTTATAGTAATTTTTTTTAATTGACTAGGCCAAATTATATACATCCGTATGTATCTGGTGCATTTATAGGGTTATGACTTGTTTTTTTTTTTGACGTCAAAAAGAGAAAATAGGGTTTATGGCTTGAGAAGAAAAACATAGGTTTATGGCTTAAATTTATAATCTTAAAAAAATTTATTCTTACTAAGCCTAATTTATCTTAGTATATTAGCCTTAGTTTTCTATTCCGTAAGAGTAATTCTCTAGCTTTCTTCATAAATTATAAAAATTAAGTAATATTATATATGTTTTTATTTCTTTCGAACAGTAATATATCATTAACGTAAAATATGGAATTGTGGATGTAAAAAGTTCTCATCAAATTTGTTAAATATAGCAAGATTATTTTGTGGAAAAACATACCGTGGATCTCACGGAATTCTTCTAAGACGCAAATGTTTTTTTGAATTCATCTATTATTTTTTTCTATATACTAAAGAAAGATCTACAAAAATGGTTTGCAAAACCATCTAATGACATATCATTTAAAAAAAAAAATACATTAACAATATAATATATACATCTATTTATGTATAAATTTTGATTTTACTGGAAATCATGATAAATGGAAAAAAATATTTTTTGAATCATTTTCATAATAAAATCATATATTTCATCATAAACTTACTTTTGAAAATAAACAAAATAGAGATATACGATATAAAATCTGACATGTTCGGAAAGTATTTATTTATTTTTTTTTGTTAACTGAATTCAGTGTATGATTGTATAATAACGGTTTAATGCTTGAATATGACTTTTCCTTTCTTTTGTTTCCTTTTGTACCTTTTTCATATACATTAACATGATTATTTTGTGTTATAAAAAGTTAAATGCATGTTACATTCATGTTTTTACGCATAGTACTTTTTAATATAATTTATAAACCCATACATATATTATACCTTTTGTGGAATTTATTCATTTTTGAAAATACCTTTTGGATCTTTAAGACCATATATAACTTTAAACTACAGCCATTGAATTATTTAGATCTCTTCTTAATTAACTTTTTTTTTTCGACAAAACAATATTATTAATATCAAAATAGGGTTACAAAGTCAAAATACAAAATTTCAGAAAATAAATTATTACATATGCAGATATATGCGTCATATGTTAAGAAATACATAACATGAAAAGTGAATTTGACGATGTTTTCCGGAGTAAAGTCTTATTCGCTAACGGATACTTAAATCCATTATTTTCCTTCTCCATATTCTTTTTTTTAATGCGAATTATGTGTTTGAGTAACAACTGTTGGCTAAAATTCGTAATTAGACACAGAATGATAAAACTCAATGTTTTCGTTGTTTGAAGTTTTGTTTCCACAATTAGATACCTAGATATCCGTATCCAAGTCCTTCTATCATGTTTTAGCTTTGACTTTGTCCGCCCGTCAAGCGGTGCATATTCGTGTTTTGGCCTCTGTATTCTCTTTGCACCGATACAATCTTGAAGATATATACCTTCTTCCATGACTAAGGTTTCTTCTTTTATTACTGAAATGCCACAAATCCATACAAGGGAATTTCTGAAAAGCCTTCTCCTCCATAGTGGTTGCCATAGTGAATGTTTCAAACGCAAACAAAGGCCGCTGGAAAATGAGTCAAACGGAAGGAGGCCTCGGAAATACACCGGCAAAAAACAATAATGTTTTGTTGAAAGGCACCACCATTCATTGAGAATCAATGTCTCCTCTATATCGAAGTTCCTTAAAACTTCATACCGACTAACCTCGGAGTCGCTAAAACTGCAAAATCTAGACATTTAGCTTGAAAAGATATAAACATGTTGTTTCCTTAGATTCAAAAGAACACCAACAGCCGTGAACATGTCCGAACTTGTTGCTTGCGCACATACATCCGTCTTTAACGTTATCAATGTGTCGTAAACACCACACATGATGTCTTGCAATCGGCGTCGAACATTATCACTCATGATTAACGGTAATTAGAAAACGAAATAGAAAAGATTGGAAAAGCGTTAAAATAGAAGGAAATCCAAGGCTGTTTAGGAATTAAAAATTCAACTGAAAGGAATAATTTCCAACAACCGCCAGAGATTTCTCTCAACGGACTGAAACCGGTAGAATTGATCATGAGTAATCATAGATCATACGCCGGACAAACACTCTTCCAAGAGAAGATAAAATAGATTCAGGAAAAGCAGAGAGAATTGTCTCTTTCGAGAAAAGAGAAAACCATTAGTATTTATACAAATCTAAAAATTATAAACAGAGAAAGAAAAAGTACGACCAACGCCGGAGCCGATGTCGACCGGAGAAAGCACAAAAAATGGAGGTTGTGACGATGGCACGAAAAGGGATAACGCGACTTTCGGAAGGAGTTTTTATGATTTTAATAAGAGTTAGTCCTCTTCTTAATTAACTAAGCCAAATTATATACATTGTTAGCTAGTATATTGAGAGAGGGTTGTTATAACACCTGATAAGAGAAACATAGGTTTGTGGCTTAAATTTATATTTTTTAAAAAGTTATTTTCACTAAGACATTTTGTTTTCGACTCTCACGTAGACTAATTTATACTAGTAGTAGTATATGTATAGCTTTCTTCATTAATTATGAAATCTTTGTAATAATTTTTGATTTTTTTTTCATTTGAATAGACTAATATATCGTAAATATAATTTTGTTATAGATAGAAAATATATTATTTCATCAAAGAACAAGGGTTTCTTGCAAAAATAACCCACAATTTGAGGTCAAAGATGAAAATGACCTATTTTTTTCTCGTCCTTCAAAAATGCCAATTTTTCTCCATTAAATTCTTCACCACCACACATATTCACAAAAATATCATTATGTGTGTTTTTTTTAATAGCAAAAAGACACAACAGTCTATGGAATATCACTTCTTTACGAAAATGCCATATTTTTTATATTTTCCCAACCACATTACCAACAATTTTGGAGCTCTTAATGAATCCTTAACCAATTTTGGAGCTTTTAATACTTTCTTAACCACTTTTGGAGCTCTAAATGCTCAATCTTTGAGTTCATAACTTTATAATATTATATTTCCTCTCCAATTTCATCCAATAAACTCTCTAATTTACGTTTTCAAAATTGCAAATTCGTTGATTTTATGATTTTCGGTGATTCTTGAAAAAAAACGGTTGGACTTCTTTGGTATTGGTGAAATTCAAAGTTCTGGGCGCTTGACGAAGCTAAAAACGAGCTCAAACCGGATCTATGTAATTATCCATTTGATTTTCGTTAATTTTCATATTTGCTTCGCGATAGCAGACTTCATTTGAAATCTGATCTTCATCGAAGACTTCATATGAAGTGTTCTAGTCAACACAGAGGTTAGTTTTGCAATTGACCATCTTTTAGGTTTTCAACGGAGACTTCATATGAAGTATGCAAATTCTCCTTTGAAAACAAACAAATATCATGCAAACTTCATGCCAAGTCTGCGTAAAAACGAGGTTAGTTTTTTATTTGACCAAAACTTTGACTTTTATAGAGCATACTTCATGTGAAGTCTAGTAATACGAGACTTCATGTTAAGTATCTTTTGTAAAACAAGAGTTTAGTTTTGCATTTGACCAAAAATTCAAACATCGACCAGTTAAATCATTTAATTAGCAGAATTCGCGTGAAGTTTGAAGTATTTTTAAAAAGTCAGCAGACTTCGCACTACAACTTATTTAATTCAAGATTTTGGTCATACACAAACAAACCTAGAGTAGACTTCTAGTGAAGTATGCATGTTTCAGACTTCATTTGAAGTCTACTTTACCAAAGTCAAATTTGGTCAATCGCAAAACTAACTTTTTTGGTTGTTAGAGTAGATTTCTAGCAGACGTGCAAGCCAAGGAAGTAACATTGCGAGCTGACATAATCGGTGGGATGCGAGTTGACACTAATGTAGGATTTGAAGTGCGAGTCAAGGGAACAACACAACGAGATGAGATGATTAACGGGTTCGCTGTTACTATGTTGTTTTTGATAGTTGCATTATTTATCCCATTTAAGCATTCATTTAAGTTAGTTTTCGCATCCTTTACATGCATTTGTATGGCTTATCTTTGATTTTGCATTCACATGTAGAGGTTAGCGAGTCTTAGGTGAGACCTAGAGAGTTTTGAAGCATTTGGAGGGTTTTTAGGTACATTTGGAAAACTATGGAGGCTTATTGGCGTTTGGGAGAAGATCAAAGACAAAGAGGTGATGGATTGGAGCAAAGGACATGACAACAGACCAAAGGGAAAGATCAGCATGACCATTTGGACCAATTTGATAGGATTTGTGTGATGACAAAGATCAATGGAGTCTCTAAGGATAATTTTTTGCATAGGTTGTTCCCGTATTATCTTGGCGATAAACCACATGAATGGGAGAAGAATTTGTTTCAATGATCCATCATTTCTTGGGATCAATGCAAAAAACCCTTCCTAGCTAAGTTCTTCTCTACTACAAGAACGACTAGGTTGAGGAATGAGATCTCAAACTTTACACAAAAGGGTAATGAAAGCTTTAGTGAGGCATGTGAAAGGTACAAGGGTTACACTATGCAATACCCGCACCATTGGTTTTTGGATGAGTCACTCTTGAGCACCTTGTATCGTGGTGTTTTTCCTAAGTTTAGGATGATTCTTGATACCGCAAGCAATGACAACTTCTTGGACAAGGAGATTGATGAAGGAATGGAACTTGTAGAGAACTTGGCTCTAAGTGATGGGAGTTATGGTGAAGATTATGACTGATCCTCTAGAGGAGGTGGAGACTTTGAAGACCAAAGGAGGAAGGAAATGAAAGCTCTTAATTATACGATGGATGATAACACCGTAGTTTTATCTGTTTTACCGCTTATTTTAGAACATTTTAATAAGTGTTTCATTTTTTACATGCTTTTATCGTAGTTTTCTCATATTTTAGTTTCAACTTTTTCAGGTTTCCTAGACAAAACGACGCAAATTGGAGAAAAACCAGATTTTGGACAATTTTGGACCGTCAGAAGTTCGACATCTGATGGAGACCTTCTCACCGCAAGATCACATCATGATATAAGGAAAACCCACCTTTCATACCCACTTAGTTTCAAGACAATCCAACGGTTAGATATCAAGATACATCAAATTGACTGAAGCCATGTTCTTCTTCAATCTCATGTTCTTTATTTAATTTATTTTTTGCATTACTTTATGTTCTTATGTGCTTGCTTTTACACCATTTTCGTTTACTTTTTGCATTATTTTTCTTAAGCTTTTTGTTCTTTACTTTCGAGATTGGTAGATAAGTTCTCTCCGGACATAGTTCTTAAATTCGAGATTCTTCTTCTTCCATCTCCTGCCTTTATTTAATTATGTATTTAATTTCTATTATGTGCGAGTAGTTTAATCGTTGGGTTTAAAGGGATTATCGAAGGGGAATTCTATGTTCGATAATGATTTCACAAGGTAAAATCCTAGCCGAATTCTAAAGCTCTTTCTTATATATTGTTGTTAATGCATGAATTTAGTGTCATGAACTAGAGGCTGATTCCAAGGTGTTAAAGAACCACCAAAAGTGCTGAATCTAAACACCTGAATCGTTCATCTATAAGAGCGTGTCGCATCGTAAGATACAAAAGTATACTTACGGAGTGCCGTGAACTAAGAAAAACCAGCGCGAACAACACGATTTTATGCGCGGCCAGAGACGAAAGCTATTGGCCGAGTATATAGATTGTTGGTGCGTAGGATGTACGAAAGTAGGCTACACCGTTTATTATGTTCAGTTCGTGAAGTTAAAATCTAGAATTATGTTACTAAAAGCTAAGGGGCCGTGTATGAATCGAACATACCCTAAGATATCCCTGTCGACCCAACATCGTTTTAATATTTTTTACAAATATTGTTTCCCTTTTAGTTTATGCCATCTATTTTCATACCTAGTTTTACAAGCGATTTTCCGTTTTCCGTTCTTTACAATTTCGTTACAAAAAACCCTATATAAACTTATTGTCGTTCTAGAATTCCTTGCTAATTCTTTGTCTAAGGTCTCACATAATAGCTTTCCCTCCCTGTGGATGGATACCTTAGGTACTACAACGCACGTCTGTGCACTTGCAAAACTTTTAGGTTTACAAATTTAAAACTTGAAGTTTCGGAGAACAATCCGACCATATCAAGTTTTTGGCGCCGTTGCCTGATATGCTCAATTTAATACCCTAAATAGTACTAAAGCAGTTGCTGCAGTAAATCAGGGGTCGAACACAAGAACTCAAGATTTCACACAATAGATTGTATAGATTCGAAACACGCTAAATCAATAGATGTAATTGAAAACAAGATTGCAAGTAAAAGTGTTGTAAATTCAGTTGGAGGCAGATAGGTTCAGGGTGTTTCTCAGGAAATCAATGAATGCAGCTAAATTAACTAACATGATTCAGATTAAGCACGGTTCTAGAACTCAAATCACTAAAGTATAATTAACCAACTCTCGTTGCGAAAACTATCTAAATCTAAATCATAGGAATTCCAAATCTCTTTGTGAATCCTAAAGTCTAAATCAGCTTTAAAGTTCAGGTTTAATATGTTCACAAATCAATTAGACCAAATCTCTTTGCGAATAATCAATTTGCTCACCTAGGTTCTATCAGGTAATCAATCGCACTCTCGTGCCTAATCAATTATCCTAAGATCTAAGTTCTAGGTGATCAATCTAGAATTAGCTTTGAGAACAACCTAAGGTGAAGAACTAATTCAGATAGTGAATCCTAAACAGATAATGAACCTAGCATTCAAAGAAATCCCTATGAGAAAACCCCAAACCTAACAGGTGATCTACTCAGACATGGAAATTGAATCAATAAACATGTTTGAATAAATACTCAATAAAATAAGAAATAGTAACAAGATGTTTGAGATCTGAATCTCGGACGAAGGGAAATTCAGACTTTGCTCTCTTCTCACCAAGTTCTCTCTTAAACCAAAAACAAAATAATGCATAGCCTAAACAGATGGCTGAAAACCTAATTATATAGCCTAAACACGAATTGGGGTCTTCTTGCAAATATCAAAGTTTTCTGGGCACTTTTGCAATTCATCAAGTCTTGGAAAAAAGTCACGGCCCATGAATTCTCGATGAGTGTCGATCGATACGATGCTTGTTGCTCAGATCGAGCATTTAGTCATCAGACTTCAGTTTCGCTCCAGAATGCTCCATAAACTCCAATATCTCCAAATGTGCTAAAACCTGTAAAAGACTCTAAAAGACTCCAAAATACTATAAAGACTCTATAAAAAGGACTTATATCATGGCTTAAACAGGGCAAAACCATGATATATCAACTCCCCTAGACTTAGCCTTTTGCTTGCCCTCAAGCGAATAGAAGACTAAACCAGAGAAAGAGGTTTGAAAACGTAGAGACTCATATGTTCACGAACCATTGCAGAGATCCTTTTCCCAAGTACCCAAATGTTACCTAACCAGCTTTCGATCTAACCACCATGTACTTCTCCGTAGACATTCGCAGCTTTCCCAGACTCCACACATTATCTCACATCATTGTTCAAGTAATGCCATCCTCGCCAGTTTCATCGCTGCTGCTAATGTTCAAGAACCTTCTAGATTCTTTACCAGACAATATCATGAAAAGGAACCACCCTTTTTCACACTCTTTTGTATAAATTTCTCTCCCTCAGACTTATTTCTTATTATGTTCTTTCTTTTCTTTTCAGCTTTGCATATACACATCAAGGTATGAGACGCGAGTATTGATGGTGTTTCCCACCAAATCCCCGGTTCTTCCCTCTCTGTGTATCAAAGGATGTAGGCGAATAATGGCATCATAGGAAAATCCTAGCCTCGCTTCCAATCCTTTGTGTGATCATTCCCTCTTAAGTAGAATAATGGGATCGCTGGAAATTTTCCTAACCCTCTACTCAGAAGAAAATCATTTCAATCTTTTATGCTCTTATTTATCAACTTATAACAGGGGAGAGAGATACCATAACTCTAAACACATGGGTTCTTTTATCAGATATGAATGATGAATCAAGCTCTAAAAACACTAACCACATTGATGAAGTGCAAAAATTTGGCTCAGGCTTCAGAAGAACTCTGCTGGAGACATGGATGTTTTCTAGTCAACTGGTCAGTCCTTGGATTTTTCATTAGTCGATCTAGAGCTGGTTCTGTAACACTGTGCACTCAAAAAACAAAATCAAATCAATAGGTTCAAGCACATGATCATTATCTCCAACAAGTTTTGACTCAATAAAACAATTTTGACTCGATAAAACAACTGACTCTAAGAAAAACAAAAACAATGTCAGCAGACACCTCCCCCAGACTTGAACAACACTGTCCCCAGTGTTATCTAGCCTAGAGTAGGTAAAAGAAGACAAAAGAATAGAAGAAACGAAGAGAAACCAGAGGTTACCTTGCTGGAACATCGAGTATCGATCGACACACAGCCTGGTATCGATCGATACCAGGCTTAAATCGACTTGATGAACCGTATATTCGCGATTGGTGTCGATCGATACCAATGGGGTATCGATCGATACTAAGGCGATTTCGAGTCTACTCCTTGTTTATCCTGACACAAACACAAAACGAACGAAAATAAAAGGAAAACGACTCAAAGACACACTCACCAGTGGGTTGCCTCCCACCAAGCGCTCGTTTAACGTCAATAGCTTGACTATAACGCCATTCAGGCTGTTGGTGCATCATCCAAAGGCATTATTTGCCCTGTTGGAATCCCGGATTTCGCCTAATAGTGTTTCACCCTTTGTCCATTGACAGTGAACTCTTCGCCTTTGCGATTTATCAGCACTACAGCACCATGTTGCATGACCTCCTTTATTGTGAAGGGACCTGACCAACGAGAACGCAGTTTACCAGGAAACAATTGCAAACGAGAGTTATACAGAAGTACATGGTCGTTCGGTTCGAAGTGTCTGGAGATGATCTTCTTATCATGATAAGCCTTGGTTCTCTCATTGTACAGCTTCGAGTTCTCATAAGCGTGGTGCCTGATCTCATCCAGCTCGTTCAGCTGAATCAATCTCCACTCAGCAGCTGGTTTGATGTCGAAGTTCAATCTCTACTGGAAGATGACATGCTTTCCCATACAGCATTTGGAAAGGTGTAGTACCCAGCGGTGTCTTGAAAGCAGTCCTGTATGCCCATAGTGCATCATCCAACTTCGTAGACCAATCTTTCCTAGAAGCACTCACTGTCTTCTCCAAAATCTCCTTGATCTGCCTGTTGGAGACCTCGACTTGCCCACTTGTCTGAGGGTGATATGGAGTAGCTACACGATGGTTCACACCATACTTCTTTAACAACCTCTCGAAAACCTTGTTGATAAAGTGAGAGCCACCATCACTTATCACAATTCGAGGTACTCCAAAGCGAGAAAAAATGATGATCTTAAACAGCTTAGGAACCACTGCAGAGTCATTTTTCTCACTAGCTATCGCTTCCACCCATTTGGATACATAGTCCACAACAACCAGGATGTAGTTTTTCTTGTGTGATGATGGAAAGGGACCCATAAAGTCGATGCCCCGGCAATCGAAAACTTCAACCTCAAGGATGAAATTTTTTGGCATCTCATGTCTCTTACTGATCTTCCCTCTCCTTTGACAAGCATCGCACTGTGAGACGAAAGTATGAGTATCCTTAAACATGGTAGGCCACCAGAAGCCTGCTTGAAGAGCCTTGGACACTGTCTTGAAAGTGGCAAAGTGTCCAGCATAGTCGGATCCATGGCAATGAAACAAAACACCTGGAACCTCTGATTCAGCAACGCATCTCCTGTATATACCATCAGAATAATGCTTGTACAGGTAAGGTTCATCCCAAAAGAATCTCCTTATGTCGCGCATGAACTTCTTCTTGTCATATTTCTTGAGGTGTCTTGGCTCTGCGTCTGCAGCGAGGTAATTTGCAATATCAGCGTACCATGGACTATCAGAATCGGCTGCAGCGACGAGATGGTTTACAGAAACACCAGGATGATCAACAATGAAAACAGGTCCGGAATCGCCAGGGTATCGACCGATACCAGCAGGGTATCGATCGATACCGAAACCTGCAACTCGTGAAAATTGCTGATTCTCTGCGAGATTCATCTGAAACCCAGTTTCAATGAAATAAATGGCTTCCTCAGGTAGTTGATCATCAATAGGGACGTCTGCATCGATCCGCATTCGCGAGAGATGGTCAGCGACTCCGTTCTCTATGCCTCTCTTGTCTTTAACCTCGATGTCGAATCCTTGTAGCAAAAGAACCCAACGACAAAGACGAGGCTTGAGATCCTTGTTATTCATCAGATACTTGAGAGCAGCATGATCAGTATGAACAACCACCTTGCTCCCAATCAAGTAGGATCGGAATTTCTCAAAGGAGAAGACAACTGCAAGTAGTTCCTTCTCTGTGGTGCTGTAATTCCTCTGAGCATCATCCAAAGTCCTGCTGGCATAGTAGATGACGTGCAGCTTCTTATCCTTCCTCTGACTCAGAACTGACCCAACAGCAAAGTCACTAGCATCGCATATGATCTCAAAAGGCAGAGTCCAATCAGGAGGTTGCACAATGGGAGCACTCACCAAAGCCTTTTTGATCTCCTCAAAGGCTGCAAGACAATAAGGTGTGAAATCAAATTTGATCTCCTTGCACAGCAAAGCAGTGAGTGGGCGTGCTATCTTGGAGAAATCCTTGATAAACCTCCTGTAAAACCCATCATGACCAAGAAAACTCCGAATATCCTTCACAGAAGTCAGTGGTTGGAGACTTGTCATGACTTGAATCTTGGCTTTGTCAACTTCGATCCCAACTTCAGAGACCTTGTGCCCAAGTACGATGCCATCATGAACCATAAAATGACACTTTTCCCAATTAAGGACCAAGTGTTTCTCTTCACACCTCTGGAGCACCTTGCACAGATTATCCAAACAGTCTTTGAACGATGGTCCGTAAACTGAGAAGTCATCCATGAACACCTCCATGAAATCCTCAATCATGTCTGTGAAGATAGACATCATGCACCTCTGAAAAGTGGTTGGAGCGTTGCACAATCCAAATGGCATTCTCCTGTATGCGAATGTGCCATAGGGACAGGTAAAAGTGGTCTTCCCTTGGTCTTATGGATGGATAGGAATCTGGAAGAAACCTGAATATCCATCAAGGAAGCAGTAGTAGGGATGACTAGCCAATCTCTCCAGCATCTGGTCAATGAATGGCAATGGGAAGTGATCTTTCCGTGTAGCTGCATTCAACTTCCTGTAGTCAATGCACATTCGATGTCCAGTGATAGTCCTTGTAGGAATCATCTCATCCTTGTCATTCTTCACCACGGTTATCCCTCCTTTCTTAGGAACAACGTGCACTGGACTGACCCAAGAGCTATCTGAGATGGCATAGATAACTCCTGCATCCAAGAGTTTCATGACCTCTTTCTTAACCACCTCCTTCAGGTTCGGATTCAGCCTCCTTTGATGCTCGATTGAAGCCTTTGACTCGTCTTCAAGATGAATCCTATGCATGCACAGGTCCGGTGATATACCTTAAATATCATCAAGAGAATAGCCAAGAGCTTTGCGATACTTGCGCAGCTTGCTTAGCAGTAAGGTAACCTCTGCGTTGTTCAAAGAAGCATTAATGATTACTGGGAACGTGGAATTAGGACCAAGAAAACCATACCTCAGATTCGCAGGAAGTGGTTTGAGTTCCACTTTAGGAGCTTTTTCCTCGCTCCAATCTCCAAGCCCAATAGCTTGCTTAGTTATTTCGGCCAAGTTTCTTTCTGGCCGCAGGGTATCGATCGATACTAGGTGAGTATCGATCGATACTGGCAGTGCTGAATCGAGCATCTTCCCGTATTCAGCAGCAGCATAATTTGCATTAACCTCTGACTCAGCCGAACAGACCAATGCCCTCTCCAATGGATCCTCAGGATGCATCTCCAAGAAGTACTCATCAGCAATATCACAGAAGGTATCAACGAAGAAAGTCTGTCCATCGATGGTTGGTCTCTTCATCATCTTCTTCATGTTAAAAGTCATGACCAACTCACCAATGTTAAGAGATATCTTCCCATTCCTGCAATCAATCAGAGCACCAGCTGTTGCTAGGAATGGCCTTCCCAAGATGAGAGGATCTCTGGGTTCCGAATCATACTCCAAGACAATGAAATCAGTTGGGATTAAACAATTCCCAATCATAATCGGAACATCCTCGAGCAATCCTTCTGGAAGTCTAACTGAACGATCAGCGAGTATCAGCGAGATTCTCGTAGAAGTGAAGTCTGTCATTCCCATTCTCTTAGCAACCGAGTATAGCATGAGGTTGACACTTGTGCCAAGGTCACAAAGAGAACGCTCAAACCTGTCAGTAGCGATTGTGCAATCCAAGACAAAGCTCCCTGGATCTGATAGTTTCGTTGGGATCCTGTTGTTTAGGATTGCACTGCACTCATGAGTAATCATCAGACAACCGTCTTTAAGGTTCACATTGCTGGACACCATCTTCTTGACATATCTCCTGAAAGCTGCAGAAGTTTTGATAGCATCGATGAAGGGAAGTTCAACAACCAGCTTGTCCAAAATTTCCTTGCAGCTAGTGTCCTCTACCTCCTTCTTAGTCTTCCCAAGAGCTCTGGGATAAGGTATCCTCGGTATGTAGACCCTCTCTGGTACCGCTTTAGGCTTCTCCTTCGTAACCTCAACTACTGCATCGTTTTCAGGTTCGGTATCGATCGATACAGGGGGGTATCGATCGATACACGAGATTTTGAGTTTTCCCGTATGAGAATTCTGATCGGTGTCGATCGATGCTGGGTAGTGTCGATCGATGCTCTGGCGATTTCAGTGTCTTCATCGTCAGACAACTCGAAATTTTCAGCAGTTTTGTCTACTCTCGCTCCTGAAGTGACCTCTTTACCACTTCTCAAGGTAATGGCATTGATGTGTGCCATTAGGTTCTCTCCTTTGCCTGGAAGAAAACCTTCTTGTCTTCTCGAACCTTCTGAAGTCTGAGCTACTTGAGTTTCCAGCTTCCTCTAACCAATACCAAGAGCATCGATCATTCCACTCAGATCTTTGTACATGGCGTCCATTTTACCATTGAAGGTCACTGTGATATGCTGCTGTCCTTGAACGAGTGTTTCAAGCATGGCCTCAATCTTGTTCTCTGATGTCTTAGCAGTCACAGGCTCGTAAGAAGGACTTCCGTAGTTCCTGGTGTAACCGCTGTTCTGGGCAGGTTTATGGTTGAATCCTCCTTGCTGGAAGTTGTTGTTGAAGCTCCGATTGTTGTTGAATTGGTTCCTCTGTCCCTGAAAGCCAGAACCACCAATGTAGTTGACATCTTCTGCTTCACCCTCGTTGAACACTTCAACATTTTCAGCAAAATGAACGGCATTTGTTGTCTTTCCCAGCAGAAGATTGTGCATAGAATCCAGCTGAGCCTTAACTTCAGCGATCTGCGACCCATCATGATTACTAGCCAGCTTCTTGCGCTCAAAATCTGCACTCTTAGTGCTGCTGCTAGACGCAAAGTTCTCAATCAACACATAAGCGTCCTCAGGATATCTGGTGTTGAAATTACCATTGCTTGAAGCGTCCAAACCCATCTGATACCTCCAATCTACTCCTCTAAAGAAGATACCCATCAGCTGCACATCAGAGTATCCGTGATGTGGACAATCTCTCTGGTACGATCTGAATCTTGTCCAAGCAACCTTGAACACCTCAGTAGGTCCTTGAGAAAAGGTGGAGATTTTATTTCTCAGATCTTCAGATCGTCCATCATCGTAGAAGTTAATCAGGAAGGCCCTCTTAGTGTCCTCCCAATTAGTCAGCGATCCAGCAGGTAGCTGCCTCAGCAAGTAAGTCGCATCTCCACCTAGAGAGTAGGGGAAGAGCTTGCAGAAGAGGTAGTCGTAGGACACTCAATTGCTCTTGATGCTAGTGACCAAGTCCTCGAGCTTCTCTACATGGTCCATCGGATGTTCATGAGGAAGACCATGAAAGAGATGCTGTCCCACAAGAGTGTAGTATGCAGGTTTCAGCTCAAAGTCATTCCTCTCATACGCAGGAGGACGAATCGCTGACCGATTGGCGAAAAACTGATCTGGCCTGTTGTACTCACCAATCGTTCTTCCACGATTAACCACAACATTCCTCGCGTCCCCAGCGGCATTCTCAGCGACAACAGGAGCAGGTGGAATGACAATCCCCTCTCCATCCAGACGTTGTCCTTGCTCATTGCACAACCGACCCTCTTGGTTTCTGTAAGCACCAGCTGCATCACGAACTAACCCCACTTGATTGTTGTTCATCTTGGCTGATTTCTTTGCTTTCCTGTTTGTGCGTTCCACGTGTGCTAGATGTTCCAGTGATAGATCAACTAGCGGAGTGCTCTTTTTGCTTCTGGTTTCTCGATTAGGCATGCACCTGAAATCAAAAGTAAAGAGCGTAAGTAACTGAAATTGACGACGGGTATCGACCGATACTCAAGGGTATCGATCGATACTCGGGCGATTTAGACGAATTTCTTAGCTAAAATCTAATGGCGAATTGAATCCCCGGCAACGGCGCCAAAATTGATATGCTCAATTTAATACCCTAAATAGTACTAAAGCAGTTGCTGCAGTAAATCAGGGGTCGAACACAAGAACTCAAGATTTCACACAATAGATTGTATAGATTCGAAACACGCTAAATCAATAGATGTAATTGAAAACAAGATTGCAAGTAAAAGTGTTGTAAATTCAGTTGGAGGCATATAGGTTCAGAGTGTTTCTCAGAAAATCAATGAATGCAGCTAAATTAACTAACATGATTCAGATTAAGCACGGTTCTAGAACTCAAATCACTAAAGTATAATTAACCAACTCTCGTTGCGAAAACTATCTAAATCTAAATCCTAGGAATTCCAAATCTCTTTGCGAATCCTAAAGTCTAAATCAGCTTTAAAGTTCAGGTTTAATATTTTCACAAATCAATTAGACCAAATCTCTTTGCGAATAATCAATTTGCTCACCTAGGTTCTATCAGGTAATCAATCGCACTCTCGTGCCTAATCAATTATCCTAAGATCTAAGTTTTAGGTGAACAATCTAGAATTAGCTTTGAGAACAACCTAAGGTGAAGAACTAATTCAGATAGTGAATCCTAAACAGATAATCAACCTAGCATTCAAACAAATCCCTATGAGAAAACCCCAAACCTAACAGGTGATCTACTCAGACATGGAAATTGAATCAATAAACATGTTTGAATAAATACTCAATAAAATAAGAAAGAGTAACAAGATGTTTGAGATCTGAATCTCGGACGAAGGGAAATTCAGACTTTGCTCTCTTCTCACCAAGTTCTCTCTTAAACCAAAAACAAAATAAAGTATAGCCTAAACAGATGGCTGAAAACCTAATTATATAGCCTAAACACGAATTGGGGTCTTCTTGCAAATATCAAAGTTTTCTGGGCACTTTTGCAATTCTTCAAGTCTTGGGAAAAAGTCGCGGCCCATGAATTCTCGATGAGTGTCGATCGATACCAGGGGGTATCGATCGATGCTTGTTGCTCAGATCGGCCACTTAGTCATCAGACTTCAGTTTCGCTCCAGAATGCTCCATAAACTCCAATATCTCCAATAATACTTCAAATGTGCTAAAACCTGTAAAAGACTCTAAAAGACTCCAAACTACTATAAAGACTCTATAAAAAGGACTTATATCATGGCTTGAACAGGGTAAAAACCATGATATATCATTGCCGGGGAGGCAATGGCTATCGTTCTGTCACACCTTAGAGGTTAGTAAATCGACTCTAAGACAAACTTTTATTTTTAATTTTTGTTTTTGTTTTTTATCGTTTCAGATTTTGAAACATGAACTCGCCTCTGGAACGAGATCACTACTACGAGCAGGGTTACTATGAACCATCTTAGGCTCACTACTCTCACGATTTACACTACTACCGTGACTCGTTCGACACCGCTCATCTCCTTTCTCCCCCTTTCGATTGACCTTGTAGCCATCTTCAAGTGGAGTCTTGGCAGGTTTGGCTCCTAATTTTCCTGTCTCATTCAATAGATCAAGGGCGTACTTCCTTTGTGAGATAAAGAGGCCATCCGGAGAACGGCACACTTCAAAGAAGTACTTTAGTTCACAAAGGTCTTTAATATCAAAGACGGATTTAAGGGAGGACTTGATGGATTGAATACCTTCCTTGTTGTTCCCGGAGATGATAAGATGATCAACGTAAATGAGAACAACAACAATACCTTGAGAGCTTTGTAGTGTGAACAAGGTGTAATCGGCCTCAGATTTCTTGAAACCTCGTTCTTTGAGTGTTGAGCTTAATTTGTGGTACCATGCTCTTGGTGATTGGTTCAAGCCATAAATGGCTTTCCTAAGCCTCAAAACCTTCCCGGGAGCAATGGTGTCTTCAAGGCCGGGTGGTAGAGTCATGTAGACTTCTTCCTCAAGCTCACCTTGGAGGAAAACATTCTTGACGTCCATATGCCACAACTCCCAAGAAAGATTAGTAGCCAACGAGAGCACAACTCTTACCGTGTGGAGTTTGGCCACGAGAGCAAAGGTATCTGTGTAGTCATCTCCATAATTTTGAGTGAAGCCGCGTGCCACCAAGCGAGCCTTGTATTGTTCAATGTCTCAATTGCTCCTATATTTGATGGGGAATACCCACTTAGAGCTAACCGCTTTCTTTCCGGAAGGAAGATCCGCTTTATCCAAAGTGATTCCGTTCCATAGCACCCTAATTTCTTCCCCAACCGCATTACTCCATTCTTCTCGTTCCATGGCCTCCTCATAGCTTGTAGGTATCTTGTCTAGTTCAATTTTCACAAGAAAATCTTGATGATCAGTTGGCAAAAGGTCAAGAGAACAAACGATTGGATGGCTTGGTTGTTGTAGTAGACCCGGTTGTTGGTCCATTTGGATGGCATTCGGATCCTAGTGCTGCGTCTAAGTGGCCTTGGAGTAGAGTCTTCTTCTTCCTCTTCATGAGGTATAAACTCCCCTTCTTCCGTATCCACGTCGCCCAAGTCATGGTCTTGGTCTTGGCCGTTGGACGGTTTCGAGTTGCTCGAGTCTTGGTCACGGCCTTGGGATAATTTTGCGGCTTGATGTTGAAATTGGTCTTGTTGATCGGCTCCCAATTGTTCATTCATATCCTCGGAACTACTTGGTGTGCTTGCCCTCTCCCTAGTTGTCCCGTCCGTGTTTGCTTGTTCTTTAGGAGCTTGATTTCCTAGATGATCTAGGAGAAATTTCAAGCATGTGGCTCGGTCAGAAGTAGAGTGATATAAATCCTTTAAGCTATCCTAATCTTTCTTCTCATAGTAGCCTTGTCCTTCAAGAAACTTCACATCCCGAGACACATAGGTTCGATTGTTGGAGGGATCGTAGCACTTGTACCCCTTTTGGGTTGTTGAATATCCGAGGAACATACACTTGGTGCTCTTTGCATCTAATTTGTTCCTTTGTTCACCTGGTACTAAAACAAAACAAACACACCCAAATACTCATAAGTGATCAATAGTTGGTTTTGCTTTGTTAAGTACCTCAAATGGTGATGAGTTTTTTAAGACTTTGGTTGGAGTCCAACTGATGAGATAGCATGCTGCCATAACCGCATCACCCCAAAAACGTTTTAGTACATTGGTATGGAACAGCATCGACCTTGCAACCTCCATGAGATGTCGACTCTTCCTTTCTGCCACTCCATTGTGTTGTGGTATGTAAGGACAACTCGTTTGGTCATTATACCGTGCTTAGCTAGGTGTTCTTTGAATTTATGGCTTATTTATTCTGCTCCATTATTTATCCTTAACACCTTCATCTTAGCATTGAATTGATTAGTGACATAGTTTTGGAACTCAAGAAATGCATCAAACACACGATCCTTTGATGGAAGCAATGTAATCCAAGTACATTTTGATTTTTCATCTATGAAAGTCACAAAATACTTATTGTTATCTCTAGAAACGCATGGTGATGTCCAAACATCCGAGTGAACTACGTCAAAACAATTCTCATAAATGGTAGAGGACTTTGGAAATACGGTTTTGCAATGTTTACCAAGAATACAAGCCTCACAGCTAAGATGATCAAATGAAACATTAGGTATCATCAATTCAAAGGCACGAGAATGAGGATGACCTAATCTAGCATGCCAAATATCATTAAACGCAACAGCCACACATGAATTAAACGAAAACGATTTAGAAGTTCTTGGTGAGGTATGCTCAAGAATGTAGAGATCATCTTTAGTTCCTATTTCCCCAAGTACTTTTCCTGACTCAATATCCTGAAAATGAACATCATTACGTCCAAATATAGCATACCAACTTAGATCCTTAGTTGCCATTTTAACCGATAGAAGGTTCGAGGTGAACTTAGGCATGAAAAATGCCTTAGAATCCTTGTTAAATAACCTTAAATTGCTAATTCCTTTCACATGGACCTTATCAACATTTGCTATGGTAACATTACCAATAGCCGGTTTTATGTTCTTAAGAAGATTCGGATTACTAATCATATGGTGATACGCACCCGAATCTATAACTAGAGAGCTACTAGGTTTATGAGTAAAGAAGGTTTTACCAGACTCTTTTAGGGAGGCAATGGATTGTATGAGAGCCTCCAAGTCTGATTTCCTTACAACATCATTATGAGAAGATGCAACCATGGTTACTTCTCGCTTGGGTGAGCTGGCTTGTCCTTGTTCACTCGTGAATTCATAGGAGATGTTAGCCTTGGGATTCTTGTTGAACTTGCTCGGCTTGAGATGAGGGTGGAGGATCCAACACTTGTCCTTGGTGTGACCTCTCCTCTTGCAATGATCACACACCCAAATCTTCTTCTCCTCGTGCTTGTGCACCCCTTTGTTAGCCGTGAGAAGTTCTCCTTTTCCACCAAAGAGACCGAGAGAGCCTTGTTCCCTTTGGGATTGAGAACGTACACCTCATCAAGACTAGGCAGCTTGTCCGCCCTTAGGAGATTTATAAGGTCATTGAACACCGGATTCAAGGTGAGCAAAAGACCAAACACCTTGTCTTGCTCACGCCGTTCATTGAGAGCAATCAGATCTACGGTGCTCGGTCTCAACATCTCAAGCTCAGCCCACAAAGACCTAAACTTTCCAAAATTCTTGGTGAACTCCATATATTCTTGACTGAGATCGTTAATCGCCTTCTTAACTTCGATTACCTTGTCCGCCCTAGTCAAGTTTGAAACGTTCCCATAAACATTTTTGAGAGTTTCCCACAACTCTTTCGCGGTTTCACAATAAGAGTATGCTTCAATGAGGGATGTTTCAAGGGAGTTTTGAATGATGGCAAGGACGGTTTGATCTTCTTGAAACCACTTGTCTTCTTTAGCAAGGGCGACCTCATGTCCATCTTCCTCGGTGGCTTCCTTTGGAGCTTGAGACTTCAAGACATGGCTCCAAAGTCTGCGGCCACACAACGCGGAATCACCACATGTTTTGAATTTTTCATAGTGAAGAAACAAAAGACCGTTGGACAAAGGAGATGAGCAAGTGAGAATAAAAGAATAAACAAAGATTTCGAAGAAAGAAAGAGATTATGAGTATATGAATGAGGATCTATGCTCTGATACCATGTTAGAATTTGTAGAGATTAGAAGTATAGATTTGAATTTGAAACTAGATCTAGGAAGAACATGAGAGAGAGAAAGAGAGAGAGAGAGAGAGAGAGAGAGAGAGAGAGAGAGAGAGAGAGAGAGAGAGAGAGAGAGAGAGAGAGAGAGAGAGAGAGAGAGAGAGAGAGAATAAGTTTATCACTTGTTGTATTTCTTTACAACCACACACAACAATATAAAGGAAAAGAAGCTTACAAGGGAAGTTAATCCCAAAATATCTAGATTAAACTATATCAAACTAATATGTTTTCACTGTTCATCCGCGGCTACTGTTCACACTTGCCTACACCATCAACTCTCTAGATTCACATTCCAATTCTCTAGAGTTGAGACTTTCGGATGAACAGTGCTGCTCTGAACAGGACTTGATCACACCAAGATTAATTATCAAGTGATTTCAAGGCCTACGGCTTGAAATGGATGGTGGGACGATGGTGATGATGGAAATATATGTTTTTGTCGTTGAATCCTCAACAACACACACACTAGACTGTTTGAATCTCACAAACAACCTAGAAACGCAATCATAAAAGATAATGAAATCTCACCAAGGGGTTGAAATGACAAGAAAACAAAAATAATCTCTAATCCAAGAGAATTCCAAACAAGGAGCCAAATGACTTTTATATTTCTTTCATCTTCAATTTTGAAAATTATAATGAGAGTGGAGACTCTTTTATAGAGTTACAAAAACAAAAACAAAATTGCATAAATGCTAAATAAATCAAATAAATGAAATTAATTACAAAAATCATAAAATAGATAATCTTGACATATTTTTAGCTATCACCATTAATGGTGATTGGTTCTTTGTATCTAGACAATTTTTTGATATATATGATTGTCGTCTAGAAACTATTTGGGCTTTTGAGCTTGATTTTTCGACAATTTGGCCTTGATTGACATGAATCGTTTGTTGACGGGCCAATGATGCGAACTATGTTTTCAAGACAGCGTCAATAGGCTTGGCCAAATCCTGTGTGTACATATATCATGATGTCGCTGTCTTTGATGAGACTTGAGTTTGTGCTAAGAAAAAAATGTAATTTCTATTTCCAAGTTAATGGCTTGACCAAAGCCATTGTGCACTCCGTGTGTTGTCATGAGATGTTTCCCATGGATATAATCAAATTTTCTGTGTACGGATTGTCAATTGCGAAACAAAGAAAGTCCACTAAGGTATCGTATCTCTATCTCCGGCGGGAAAGTGTTTTGGCACGATTCCAATTGATTCAGGGCTCTATATATGATTATATCACCATAAATATATATGAATATCGTACCAACATAACCCGTATTCGCAAGGGCCAATCTAAAGTTGTGCGAAACCATAACAGCATTGAGACCATCAAGGATTTTGCACTCCTCCATATCTTAGAAGACGGTAGTCTTTGCCCTCACGTATCGCCCCTCACTATCAGTATCCTTATCCTCTTTACTAAACTTTCATCTTCCTCTTTGGTCCCTAGGGTCTTCTCCAACTGGTTGGCTTGTCCAAATCCATATCGATCTTCCATTGCAAAGTTGCTTTACTGATGGGTTTTGAAGCCTGAGTGTCTTGAGATGTCTCCCAAGATAAAATTTTCTTGGTAACGTCTTGTGCCAATTGCCGAGCAAAGAATGTCTACTAAAATCTTGTTATGGCTCTCATCTTTCTCTCATGCGCGACAGTGATTCAGAGGTTGGTAAAAATCAAACTTGGTCTGATAAATATCTCACCATTGTCGGTGATTGAGCATTACCATAATAACCCTTGTTGGAAAAGGTCATTCTAATGTTTTGGGAAACATCAACAGTTTCGAGACCAACAAGGATCTTGCAATCCTCCATGTCCCAGAAGACAAAATGTCTTAGCCTCGGAGAACAAAGAAATTTGTTTGATGGATAGTTCGAGAAAATTAGAGACTTGTTTTCTGAAAAAGGTTAATTAAGGGTTAGGTTTCATCTCGTGGCTGCGTATTTTGGTATAATAAAAAAAACAAGACTATTTATTGAATAGAAGAGAATTATTTACCAAAATTAATTTAAAAATATGTGCTAAATTTTTTTCATTGCCCTTTAACTAAAACAAAAATTATAAGACAATGACCTTTATAAAGTATGAACAAATCAAACTTATAAGATTACAAAAATTAATTAACAACTAATAAAAGACATTATATATATAAAACATCTTTTGAAATAAAAAAGAAAACACAAATTATCAAACACTTCATTTAGAAAAGTGTCATTTGACTAATGATTTTCAGGTAACACTTAGAGCACATACATCAGTGTGATGATGGTGAAGGAGGACATATGACCACTGGTAGCAAGATTTAGGGTTGAGGGTTAGCTTTCTACTTTCTAATATTTTTTATTTATTTTCCACATTTTTTTTTTTTTTTAAATTGTAAAACCTATTTTTCGTGCGAATACATTATCTAATTATCAAAAATTCAAAATAACACAATTGACTTAAAAGAAAAAACCCATAAAGTATTACAACATTAAACTTTAAAAAAAAAAAAAAAACATAAGACATTCATAGCAAAAAAAAAAAAATAGAAGACATCATCAAATACTTCGCACGAAAACAATTCCCTTTGACTAAAGATTATCGGTGATGTTAAGAGCACAATCCTTAGCGACAGTGACGGTGACGGAGGACACGAGGCTGGCGGTTAATGGTTTGTGGTGGCTACCGTCCTTGGAAGGAATGTCCACATGTTCTCCAGTATCACCCATATGCGCCTTCGACATATCCATGAAGGATTGTTTTTCATTTGGACTCACATTCGTTTCCGAATTCAGATAAAAACTTTTGACATCCGAAATCATATTTTTATTCGAATTCAGATTATACTTCATGTTAAAATCATGAAGCATTTGTGGGAGCTTATCATAGATATTATAAAGAGTATGATAATTGAACTGAACATGTTCTTTTTTTTTCGAATTTTGATTAAACTCAATATTATGCTGTGAAATCTCAGCATAATATTTGTTAAGACTGAGATATTCCTTATGATAAAAAAACCTGAATGGAGTAACATCTACATCCACAACAACAGGAGGCTCATATTTCTCCTTAAGGTTCTCCTCACACATAATTTTCACAGGAGGAGGAGGTAAAGATGAAGAAGACTCATCCTTCTCCTTAAGGTTCTCCTCACACAGATTCTGCCATTTTGATTCACACTGATGCGTACACCTCTCGTGATTCACCATCTTCTTCGTCTGGTTTCTCAGGTTTTGTTATGTGGGTTTTTAAGTGTGTGTTTTATTTAATTTGATAGCATGAGGATTGTTTATATAGTAAAGAAAATATGCCTTTTACTCGTTATATTTCTTAATACTTTGCTGGAATCATTAACTTTAAATTATTATAGCCATTCAGTTATAGTAAATTATTACTGGTTTCTCATCCTTCTCCTTAAGGTTCTCCTTACACAGATTCTGCCATTTTGATTCACACTGATGCGTACACCTCTCGTGATTCACCATTTTCTTCGTCTGGTTTCTCAGCTTTTGTTATGTGGGTTTTTTAGTGTGTGTTTTATTTAATTTGATAGCATGAGGATTGTTTATATAGGAAAGAAAATATGCCTTTTACTCGTTATATTTCTTAATACTTTGCTGGAATCATTAACTTTAAATTATTATAGCCATTCAGTTATAGTAAATCTTTTCTTAGTTGACTAGGCCAAATTATATACATCCTTATGTATGTGTGTATCTGGTGCATTTAGATAGGGTTATGACTTCAGAAAAAAAAACATAGGTTTATGAATTAAATTTATAGTTTAAAAAAAATTATTCTTACTAAGCCTAATTTATCATAGTATATTAGCCTTAGTTTTTCTATTCAGTAATAGTCATTTTCAAGCTCTCTTCATAAATTATGAAATTTAGTAATATTATATATGTTTTTTTTCTTCAGAATAGTAATTTATCATAAACGTAAAATAAAAATTTGTGGATATAATAATGTCTGTCAACTTTGTTATATATAGAAAGATTATTTTGTGGATATCACGGAATTCCTTTAAGCCGCAAATGTTTTTTTGATTTCATCTACTATTTTTTCTATATATTAAAGAAAAGTTTAGGAAAAAATGGGTTGCAAACAAAATGAGTAATTGCAACATATACCATTTATTAACATCAAAATTAACTCATCTTTTTAGACACTATTCACCTACTACTATTCACCTTAAAAAGCCCATATCACCCTTATACTTTATAACTAATTACATTTGTTACTTTCTCTCTCATGACTACCTATTCTCGTCGGAGAAGAAAGAAGAACCAGAAGAAAGAGAAAAAGAAGAAGAAGAAAGAAGAACCAGAAGAAAGAGAAAAAGAAGAAGAAGAAGAAGATAACACCGGCGGACAACACCGGCGGATAACACCGGCGAACATCACCGGCAGATAACACTGGCGGGCGATAACACCGACTGCGATGATAACACCGGCGAGCGACGATAACACCGGCGGGGGACGATAACACCGGCGGCCCGACGATAACACTGGCGTTGCCGACGATAACACCGACGATGTTAACTGGATTAACGCGATAATTTATGATATGATAACTGGATTAACATGATAATTTCATAAAACTGAACATGATAACTGGTTTAACATGACAATGTTAGCGATACTAAATATATGTTAACAATGCTAACAATGATAATTGGTTTAACATGACAATGTTAACGATACTAACTATATGTTAACGATGCTAACAATGATAACTGGTTTAACATGACAATGTTAACGATACTAACAATATGTGTTTTCTGGTAATGAACAGTGATCGTCGAATTTTGATGAATAGTACCTCCGGCCGTTTGATGAACAGTGTCGCCGGATTCTTCTATCAGAAAATGAGTTTGAGACTAATGGCATTTCTGTAAATATTAAAAAGTACAAAGGATATTTTAGGTTTAATAATTTTTTCTCTTTCTTAATTACTTAATTTACAGAAAGTTACTAATATTTATCTAATTTTTTGGTCAACTGATCATATACACTCAATTAACCCTTGCAAAATCATCTAATGACATTTCATTTTAAAACAAATTACATTAACAATTATAATATATACATCTATTTATGCATAAAATTTGATTTTACTTGAAATCATCATGATAAATGGAATTTTTTTTGTTTGAATCATTATCATAATAAAATCATATATTAAATTGTAAAATAACTGTTGAAAAAAGAAAAAAAATACAGATATACGACATAAAATCTGACATGTTCGGGAAGTATACTTTTTTTTGTTTTTGTTGCCAACTGAATTCAATGTATGATGGTATACTATGGGTAAATAAACGGTTTAATGCATGAATATGACTTTTCCTTTTGTACCTTTTTCATATACATTAACATGATTATTTTGTGTTTTAAAAAGTTTAATGCATGTTCGACCAAAAAAAAAAGAAGTTTAATGCATGTTTATACGTATAGCAATTTTAAATATAATTTGTAAACCCATACATATATTAAACCTTTTGGGGCATTTTTTTCATTTTTGAAAATACCTTTTGGATCTTTCAGACCATATAACTTTAAATTACAGCCACTGAATTATTCTGATCTCTTCTTAATTAACTAAACCAAATTATATACATCCTTATATATGTGTGTGTAGTTAATACATTTAGAGAGGGTTGTTATAACACTTGATAAGAAAAACATAGGTTTATGGCTTAAATTTACATTTTTAAAAATCTTCTTCTCACTAAGACGTTTTGTTTTCAACTCGCACGAAGACTAATTTGTAGTAGGACAATATATATAGCTTTCTTCATAAATTATGAAATTTTTGTAATAATTTTTGTATTTTTTTCATTTGAATAGACTAATATATCGTTAATATAAACTTTGTTATATATAGAAAAATAGATTATTTCATCAAAGAACAAGAGTTTTTTGCAAAAATAACCTACAATTTGAGGTCAAATATGAAAAATATATTATTTCATCAAAGAACAAGGGCCTTTTCCAAAAATAACCTACGATTTGAAGTCAAAGATGAAAGTGACCTATTTTTTCCCCTCCTCCAAAAATGCCACTTTCTCTCCATTATATCATTCACAACATATTCACGAAAACATCATTATGTGTTTAGTTCAATTGTAGCCCCCTGAGACTCTCATACTAGCACACCCGTGTCCTGGCTAGCAAAAAGACACCAATCCATAAGATATCACTTATTTACGTAAATGCCATATTCTTCAATTTTTCCAACCACCATTACCAATAATTTTGGAGCTCTTAATGCTTCCTTAACCAATCTTGGAGCTCTAAATGCTCAATCTTTGATCTCATAACCTCATAATATTCTATTTACTCTCCATTTCATCAAAAAAACTCTCTAATTTACGTTTTCAAAATTGCAAATTCGTTGATCTTATCACTACAAGAAAACACAGTTTTTGCGACTACCAAAATAGTCACAAATGACTCATTTGCGACTATTTTGAGACTAAAAAAAAATTTCGCTAATATTTGGTCGCTAAATTGAATGGTCGCAAAACAGTTGCTCTTTTGCGACAAATATGTGATTAACATATCGGTCATAATTTAAAGACTGATTTGCGACTAATTGTAAAAAAAAAATTAAATGAAAAAAAAAAATAAAAAATACAAAAACAAAATATTTTTATTAATTAAATTAATTTTTAGAAAAAAAGAAAAAAAATATTTTTATTAATTAAATAATTACAAAAAATGAAAAAAAAAATGATGAGCCCTCGCCGCCGGTGAGCCCCGTCGGTCTCCTCCTCGCCGCCGGTGAGCCTGATATTGATTCCGTCACTATCATATGACGTTTCTTTGAATTGCCTTGCATGCGTCTCTAGATGTCACCATCTGATCTTCTCCCTCGTCTCCAAGGCTTTCCAATCTCTCCCCAAATCGCCGTTGCTCTACGCCACACGATCTCTCGTCGGTGCCACCGAGAATATCCTCTATGTCGCAATCCACTTACCTCCTGAATATGGTGCGTGTTGGTTCACTCTCCTCCAGAAACCCAATCGAACCGCATCGAGCTCAATGAACTCGAATCTCCTTGTTCCTATAATGTCTTGTCCTTCACCGTCTCTTGTCGGATCTGCTTACGCCGTGGTGGATTCGGAGATTTACGTAATCGGTGGATCTATCAGAGACGTGCCTTCCTCGAGCGTGTGGGTTCTCGATTTCCGGTTTCATACATGGGGACGAGTCTCTAACATGAGGGTCGGCCGCGAATTCGCAGCAGCTGGTGTAATCGACGGGAAGATTTATGTGATTGGAGGATGTGTAGTTGATAACTGGGCTTGTTCGATTAACTGAAAAAAATAGAGTGAGAAAGGAGAGAGAAATTGATTTGTCGAAGAGAAGGAAGAAGAAGAATCGCAGAAGGAGAGAGAGATAAACTGATTTAAAAAAAATTTGGTCCGTTGGATTAAACCAATCAACGGTGGATATCTCAATCCTCGTCTCAATGAAGTAGCCAATGAGAAGCTTTCATTATTTTTGACATTTTGACGCAAATTAGTCGCAAATTTGAGACTATTTTGTGACTACTATTAAAAAAATCGACTCGAGTTGTAAATTAGTCCCAAGTTTGGGACTATTTTGTGACTACTTATACATGTTATGAGTATAATCAAAAATCTTTACCCTAAACCCTAAACTTTAAGATCCTATAATGTTTGAATATCACTTTAGAATAATTATGTGTATATAGATGTTAAAAAATATGTTAAAACTTAAAAGTAAATAAATTTTGAGAAAATTTCCATTTTTCAAAATCATTCCTTATAAAACACATGTAACACTTAGTACATGTTATGATTAGATTGAAATTTTTGTATAATATTTGATGTTTATGTGTAAGATAGTTTACAATTTAAGATTTAGAGTATATGATTAAGGGTTAGAGGTTTAGGGTTTAAAATTTAGGGTTTATGAAATGATTATATTTGAAAGATTTGTACGTGTTGAATTTTTTGTATATTATTTGATGTTTATGTGTAAGATCTAGTTTACAATTTAAGATTTAGATCAAGTTTATGACTAAGGGTTAGAGGTTTAGGGTTTAGGGTTAAGGGTTTGTGGTTTGGGTTTAGAATTTATTGTTTTTTAAATAAAAATCGAGTGGAGTTACAAATTAGTCCCAAATTTGGGACTATTTTGTGACTACTATTAAAAATTAGTCCCAAATTAGTTACAAAAACTGGGTTTTAGATTTAGAGTTTATGATTAAGGGTTAGAAATTTATGATATAAGATTTAGAGTTTATGATTAAGGGTTAGAGGTCTATGATTAAGGGTTAGAGGTTTATGATTTAAGATTTATAAAATGATTCAGCCCCGACTAAACATTATTCGGGGCCCTAGGGCAAAAATTTTTTTTTGGACCCTTTAAATTTATTTATTAAGGTTTTTTACTATTTATTTTTAATAAAATTTGTTTGTGTAATGTTTTTGTATAATTTTTTATTAAAAAATACTTATAAAATATTTATGGACCATTTTCACTCTAATTTTTTTTTTTATAGTAAAAATATATATCTAAAAAAAAATGGGCCTTTAATTATTAAGGCACGAGTCGGGGCCCGGGGCCGTCGCACCCCTCGCCCTTACTACTGAGCCGGGGTTGAAATGATTATATTTAAAAAAATGTAAGTGTTGAATTTTTTTTGTATATTATTTGATGTTTATTTGTAAGATCTAGCTTACAATTTAAGATTTAGATCAAGTTTATGATTAAGGGTTAGAGTTTTAGGGTTTAGGGTTAAGGGTTTGTGGTTTGAGTTTAGAATTTATTGATTTCTAAAAAAAATGAAGTGGAGTTGTAAATTTGTCGCAAATTTGGGACTATTTTGTGACTACTATTAAAAATTAGTCGCAAATTAGTCTCAAATTAGTCACAAAACTGGGTTTTAGATTTAGAGTTTATAATTAAGGGTTAGAGGTTTATGATTTAAGATGTAAAGTTTATGATTAATGGTTAGAGGTTTATGATTAAGGGTTATAGGTTTATGATTTAAGAATTATATTTTACAATTTAAGATTTAGAGTTTATGTTTAAGGGTTAGAGGTTTAGGGTTTATAATTTAGGTTTATAAAATTATAATATTTTAAAAAATTGTAAGCGTTGAATTTTTTTTTGTATATTATTTGATGTTTATTTATTTGATGTTTTTGTATATTATTTCATGGTTTAGGGTTTATAATTTAGGGTTTAGAATTTAGGGTTTATAATTTTTTGTATATTATTTGATGTTTATTTAAAAACAAATCGAGTGGAGTTGCTAAACCGAAACAAACCAGTCACAAATTTGGGACGAAATTTGCAAGCCCTTAAACAGTCGTAAATAAATGACTCTTGTCTGACTAATTTTTTTAGTCGGTAATTTGGGACTATTGTGCATCTGCTTTATGGGTAGTTATTAGTCGTAAATCAGTCACAATACTGTCTCTCTTTTTTGCGACTAAAAAAGTAGTCGTAATTAATGGTAGTCACAAAAACTGTTTTTTCTTGTAGTGCAATCAGAAGTTGTGCGAAACCACAACAACATTGAGACCATAAGAGATTTTTCAGTATCCCAGAAGACGGCAGTCTTTTCCCTCCTGTATCGCCCCTCACTATCAGTATCCTTATCCTCTTTACTATGTTGTCATCTTTCTCTTTATTCCATAGGGTTTTCTATAACTGGTTGTATAGTCCAAAGCCATATTGATCTTCCATTGCGAAGTTGCTTTACTGATGGGTTTTGAGAATGTGCTAAGAGTACATTGTAGCACTTCATCGATCTCAAATAACTAGCCCTGAGTGTCTTGAGATGTCTCCCAATATTAGCATAAAAATTTCTTGGTAATGTCTTGTGCCAATTGTCGAGCAAAGAAAGTATACTAAAATCTTGTTATGGCTCTCATCTTTCTCATGCACGACAGTGATTCCGACGTTGATAAAAATCAGACTTGTTATGATATATATCTCACCATAGTCGGTGATTGAGCATTACCATAATAACATTTATTGGAAAGGGTTCTTCTAATGTTCTCCGAAACATCAACAATATTGAGACCAACAAGGATCTTGCAATCCTCGATGTCCTGGAAGACTAATTGTCTTAGCCGCAGAGAACAAATGAATTGTTTTGACGGATTGTTCGAGAAAATTAGAGACTTGTTTGGTGAAAAAAGTAAATTATGGGTTAGGTTTCATCTTATGGCTGTGTATTTTAGTATAATAAAAGAAACAAGACTATTTTATTAAATAG
The DNA here is from genome assembly GCA_030161315.1 of Eutrema japonicum. NCBI lineage: Eukaryota > Viridiplantae > Streptophyta > Magnoliopsida > Brassicales > Brassicaceae > Eutrema > Eutrema japonicum. The sequence goes on along the minus strand of BSQW01000006.1, from coordinate 24,285,804 downwards.
TGGAGAATTATACACCCAAATTAATTTATAAAGATGGGCTAAATTTGTCTCATTGCCCTTTAACTAAAAGCAAAATTGTAAGACAATGATCTTGATTAAGTATGAACAAATCAAACTTATAAGATTACAAAAATTAATTAATAATTAAAAAAGATATTATATATAAAAATATATTTTGAAATAAAGAAGAAACACAAATTATCAAACACTTCATCTCGAAAAATATCATTTGCAATAAAAGCACAAACACAACAGCGATGATGGTGAAAGAGTACATGTGACAGCTGGTAACAAGATTTAGGGTTGAGGGTTAGCTTTTCTAGTGTTATTGATTTATTTTCCACATTTAATATCTTTTTAAAATTGTAAAAACTAATTTTAAATGATTACAATTCTTAAAATAAAACTATTTTTTTGCGCAAATACATTACCCAATTATCAAAAATTCAAAATAACATAACTGAATTCAAAGGCAAAACCCATTAAGTTATACAACATTTATCTTAAACAAAAATAAAGACATCATCAAACACTTCGCACAAAAAAAATTCCCTTCCACTAAAGATTATCGGTGATGTTAGGAGCACAATCATCAGCGACAGTGATGGTGACGGAGGACACGAGGCTGGCGATTGATGGTTGGTGGTGGCTGCCGTCCTTGGAAGGAATGTCCCCATGTTCTCCGGTATCACCCATATGCTCCTTCGACATATCCATGAAGGATTGTTTTTCATTTGGACTCACATTCGTTTCCGAATTCTTATCAAGATTGTCGAAATCCGAAATCATATTCTGATTCGAATTCAGATTATACTTCATATTAAAATCATGAAGTTTTTGTGGGATCTGATCATAAAGAAACCTGGTAATTGTACTGAACAGGTTCTTTCTTATTCGAAGTTTGATTAAACCTCATATTAAAAGCATGGATTTTATGTGGAATGTCAGCAAAATAATCGTAAAGACTTTGATGATCAAAAGACCTGATTGGAGTAACATCTGCATCCACAACAATATGAGGATTAGGTAAAGAAGAAGAAGACTCATCCCTCTCCTTAAGGTTCTCCTCACACATATTCTGCGATTTGTCTGCTTTCTCAGCTTTTGTTATGTGCTTCTTCTTTTTTTTAGAGTGTATTTTATTTCATTTGTGAGCATGAGGTTTGTTTATATAGTAAAGAAAATGTGCCTTTACGCGTTAGATTTCTTAATACTTTGCTGGAAATATTAACTTTAAATTATAGCCATTCAGTTATAGTAATTTTTTTTAATTGACTAGGCCAAATTATATACATCCGTATGTATCTGGTGCATTTATAGGGTTATGATTTGTTTTTTTTTTGACGTCAAAAAGAGAAAATAGGGTTTATGGCTTGAGAAGAAAAACATAGGTTTATGGCTTAAATTTATAATCTTAAAAAAAATTATTCTTACTAAGCCTAATTTATCTTAGTATATTAGCCTTAGTTTTCTATTCCGTAAGAGTAATTCTCTAGCTTTCTTCATAAATTATAAAAATTAAGTAATATTATATATGTTTTAATTTCTTTCGAACAGTAATATATCATTAACGTAAAATATGGAATTGTGGATATAAAAAGTTCTCGTCAACTTTGTTAAATATAGCAAGATTATTTTGTGGAAAAACATACCGTGGATCTCACGGAATTCTTCTAAGACGCAAATGTTTTTTTGAATTCATCTATTATTTTTTTCTATATACTAAAGAAAAATCTACAAAAATGGGTTGCAAAACCATCTAATGACATATCATTTAAAAAAAAATTACATTAACAATATAATATATATATATATCTATTTATGTATAAATTTTGATTTTACTGGAAATCATGATAAATGGAAAAAAATATTTTTTGAATCATTTTCATAATAAAATCATATATTTCATCATAAACTAACTTTTGAAAATAAACAAAATAGAGATATACGATATAAAATCTGACATGTTCGGAAAGTATTTTTTTTTTTTTGTCAACTGAATTCAGTGTATGATTGTATAATAACGGTTTAATGCTTGAATATGACTTTTCCTTTCTTTTGTTTCCTTTTGTACCTTTTTCATATACATTAACATGATTATTTTGTGTTATAAAAAGTTAAATGCATGTTACATACATGTTTTTACGCATAGTACTTTTTAATATAATTTATAAACCCATACATATATTATACCTTTTGCGGAATTTATTCATTTTTGAAAATACCTTTTGGATCTTTAAGACCATATATAACTTTAAACTACAGCCATTGAATTATTTAGATCTCTTCTTTATTAACTTTTTTTTTTCGACAAAACAATATTATTAATATCAAAATAGGGTTACAAAGTCAAAATACAAAATTTCCGAAAATAAATTATTACATATGCAGATATATGCATCATATGTTAAGAAATACATAACATGAAAAGTGAATTTGACGATGTTTTCCGGAGTAAAGTCTTATTCGCTAACGGATACATAAATCCATTATTTTCCTTCTCCATATTCTTTTTTAATGCGAATTATGTGTTTGACTACCAACTGTTGGCTAAAATTCGTAATTAGACAATGATAAAACTCAATGTTTTCGTTGTTTGAAGTTTTGTTTCCACAATTAGATACCTAGATTTCCGTATCCAAGTCCTTCTATCATGTTTTAGCTTTGACTTTGTCCGCCCGTCAAGCAGTACATATTCGTGTTTTGGCCTCTGTATTCTCTTTGCACCGATACAATCTTGAAGATATATACCTTCTTCCATGACTAAGGTTTCTTCTTTTATTACTGAAATGCCACAAATCCATACAAGGGAATTTCTGAAAAGCCTTCTCCTCCATAGTGGTTACCATAGTGAATGTTTCCAACGCAAACAAAGGCCGCTGGAAAATGAGTCAAACGGAAGGAGGCCTCGGAAATACACCGGCAAAAAACAATAATGTTTTGTTGAAAGGCACCACCATTCATTGAGAATCAATGTCTCCTCTATATCAAAGTTCCTTAAAACTTCATACCGACCAACCTCGGAGTCGCTAAAACTGCAAAATCTAGACATTTAGCTTGAAAAGATATAAACATGTTGTTTCCTTAGATTCAAAAGAACACCAACAGCTGTGAACATGTCCGAACTTGTTGCTTGCGCACATACATCCGTCTTTAACGTTATCAATGTGTCGTAAACACCACACATGATGTCTTGCGATCGGCATCGAACATTATCACTCATGATTAACGGTAATTAGAAAACGAAATAGAAAAAATTGGAAAAGCGTTAAAATAGAAGGAAATCCAAGGCTGTTTAGGAATTAAAAATTCAACTGAAAGGAATAATTTCCAAAAACCGCCAGAGATTTCTCTCAACGGACTGAAAACGTTAGAATTGATCATGAGGAATCATAGATCATACGCCAGACAAACACTCTTCCAAGAGAAGATAAAATAGATTCAGGAAAAGCAGAGAGAATTGTCTCTTTCGAGAAAAGAAAAAACCATTAGTATTTATACAAATCTAAAAATTATAAACAGAGAAAGAAAAAGTACGACCAACGCCGGAGCCGATGTCGACCGGAGAAAGCACAAAAAATGGAGGTTGTGACGATGGCACAAAAAGAGATCACGCGACTTTCGGAAGGAGTTTTTATGATTTTAATAAGAGTTAGTCCTCTTCTTAATTAACTAAGCCAAATTATATACATTGTTAACTAGTATATTGAGAGAGGGTTGTTATAACACCTGATAAGAGAAACATAGGTTTGTGGCTTGCCCTGCTTCAGCATCCCACGGTTGGAGAAGCATTCTAGTAGGCAGAGATCTTCTGAGAAAAAACTTGGGTTGGGCAATTGGCAATGGGAAAGCTGTGAATGTATGGAAGGAGTTCTGGCTATCTACCTCTTCTCAAGTAGCACCATTCGGACCTTGCTTAGAGATTGAGAAGGATCTGATGGTGGCTGAACTGATTGACGAGTCCTCTAGGGAGTGGGATAAACTGAAAGTCCAGAAACTCTTCCCACTACTTGAAGCCGAAATCTTAGCCATAAAACCAAGTCGTTGTGGGGCAGAGGACAAGCGAATCTGGTTAAAAGAAAAGACTGGTGAATATTCTACAAAATCTGGTTATTTTGCTGCTCAAGCAGAAGTAAAACAACATTAGGATAAAAGTTCCCTGAACTGGAAATCTGATGTCTGGTCTCTCCCTACGCCCCCCAAGCTAAAGACGTTCCTATGGCGTGTAGCTAGTGGTGCCCTACCGGTAGGAGAAAGATTGGCTGAGAGGATCCCTGGCGTGTCTCTACCTTGCCCTCGTTGTGGAGACAAAGAATCCACGGTCCACTTACTCTTCCAATGCGAATTTGCTGAGGAAGTGTGGAAGTCAGCTCCTTTCGCCATTGATGTATCCCCTAATCAACATCCCAAATTTGAGGATATGTGGAGAGAGGTCAAAAGCGCAGGGTGTTTACCCCCTGTGGGATTATCTAGAGCAACTTTGGCACCCTGGATCTGTTGGAACCTGTGGACAGCTAGGAATAATGTAATCTTTAGCGATAAGAGTTTCTCGGTGGAAGAGGTTTTAAATAAGGCAATCTGCGACGAAAAACTGTGGCAAGATGGACAGGTGAATAAAACCAAGGCCTCGCTGGCTATGGTGTCTACATCCTCAGAAGAACCACTCTCAGAAGTAGTGTGTCAAACAGATGCAGCCTGGAATGAAGAACAGAAGAAGGCGGGACTGGGCTGGACTCTCCGGACCCGGAGTAACAATGCCCTGTGCAGTTTCTCCCAAGTCTCCGACCACGTTTCCTCCCCCTTAGTGGCAGAAGGAATGGCAGTTCGCGCAGCTCTATCGCACGCGGCTGAAAAAGACATAAGGACTATCTCGGTGGAATCCGACTCCTTACAACTGGTAAGAGCAATCAACTCTGGCTCTGGTATATCGGATCTCTATGGGATTCTTGAGGATATAGCGTCTCTCACAAGATGTTTTGTTTCCTCATCCTTTAAATTTATCCCCCGCTTATCTAATTGTCATGCTGATTCCCTGGCGAAGAATGCTTTGTATGCTGCTACAACTATTTTAAGTTGATTAATGAAGGTTTTAGTTGTTCAAAAAAAAAAAAGGTTTGTGGCTTAAATTTATATTTTTAAAAAAATTATTTTCACTAAGACATTTTGTTTTCGACTCTCACGAAGACTAATTTATACTAGTAGTAGTATATGTATAGCTTTCTTCATTAATTATGAAATCTTTGTAATAATTTTTGATTTTTTTTTTCATTTGAATAGACTAATATATCGTAAATATAATTTTGTTATATATAGAAAATATATTATTTCATCAAAGAACAAGGGTTTCTTGCAAAAATAACCCACAATTTGAGGTCAAAAATGAAAATGACCTATTTTTTTCTCGTCCTTCAAAAATGCCAATTTTTCTCCATTATATTCTTCACCACCACACATATTCACAAAAATATCATTATGTGTGTTTTTTTTAATAGCAAAAAGACACAACAGTCTATGGAATATCACTTCTTTACGAAAATGCCATATTTTTTATATTTTCCCAACCACATTACCAACAATTTTGGAGCTCTTAATGAATCCTTAACCAATTTTGGAGCTCTTAATACTTTCTTAACCACTTTTGGAGCTCTAAATGCTCAATCTTTGAGTTCATAACTTTATAATCTTCTATTTCCTCTCCAATTTCATCCAATAAACTCTCTAATTTACGTTTTCAAAATTGCAAATTCGTTGATCTTATGATTTTCGGTGATTCTTGAAAAAAAACGGTTGGACTTCTTTGGTATTGGTGAAATTCAAAGTTCTGGGCGCTTGACGAAGCTAAAAACGAGCTCAAACCGGATCTATGTAATTATCCATTTGATTTTCGTTAATTTTCATATTTGCTTCGCGATAGCAGACTTCATTTGAAATCTGATCTTCATCGAAGACTTCATATGAAGTGTTCTAGTCAACACAGAGGTTAGTTTTGCAATTGACCATTTTTTAGGTTTTCAACGGAGACTTCATATGAAGTATGCAAATTCTCCTTTGAAAACAAACAAATATCATGCAAACTTCATGCCAAGTCTGCGTAAAAACGAGGTTAGTTTTTTATTTGACCAAAACTTTGACTTTTATAGAGCATACTTCATGTGAAGTCTAGTAATACGAGACTTCATGTTAAGTATCTTTTGTAAAACAAGAGTTTAGTTTTGCATTTGACCAAAAATTCAAACATCGACCAGTTAAATCATTTAATTAGCAGACTTCGCGTGAAGTTTGAAGTATTTTTAAAAAGTCAGCAGACTTCGCACTACAACTTATTTAATTCAAGATTTTGGTCATACACAAACAAACCTAGAGTAGACTTCTAGTGAAGTATGCATGTTTCAGACTTCATTTGAAGTCTACTTTACCAAAGTCAAACTTGGTCAATCACAAAACTAACTTTTTTGGTTGTTAGAGTAGATTTCTAGCAGACGTGCAAGCCAAGGAAGTAACATTGCGAGCTGACATAATCGGTGGGATGCGAGTTCACACTAATGTAGGATTTGAAGTGCGAGTCAAGGGAACAACACAACGAGATGAGATGATTACCGGGTTCGCTGTTACTATGTTGTTTTTGATAGTTGCATTATTTATCCCATTTAAGCATTCATTTAAGTTAGTTTTCGTATCCTTTACATGCATTTGTATGGCTTATCTTTGATTTTGCATTCACATGTAGAGGTTAGCGAGTCTTAGGTGAGACCTAGAGAGTTTTGAAGCATTTGGAGGGTTTTTAGGTACATTTGGAAAACTATGGAGGCTTATTGGCGTTTGGGAGAAGATCAAAGACAAAGAGGTGATGGATTGGAGCAAAGGACATGACAAAAGACCAAAGGGAAAGATCAGCAGGACCATTTGGACCAATTTGATAGGATTTGTGTGATGACAAAGATCAATGGAGTCTCTAAGGATAATTTTTTGCATAGGTTGTTCCCGTTTTCTCTTGGCGATAAACCACATGAATGGGAGAAGAATTTGCTTCAATGATCCATCACTTCTTGGGATAAATGCAAATAAACCTTCCTATCTAAGTTCTTCTCTACTACAAGAACGACTAGGTTGAGGAATGAGATCTCAAACTTTACACAAAAGGGTAATGAAAGCTTTAGTGAGGCATGGGAAAGGTACAAGGGTTACACTATGCAATACCCGCACCATGGGTTTTCGGATGAGTCACTCTTGAGCACCTTGTATCGTGGTGTTTTTCCCAAGTTTAGGATGATTCTTGATACCGCAAGCAATGACAACTTCTTGGACAAGGAGATTGATGAAGGAATGGAACTTGTAGAGAACTTGGCTCTAAGTGATGGGAGTTATGGTGAAGATTATGACTGATCCTCTAGAGGAGGTGGAGACTTTGAAGACCAAAGGAGGAAGGAAATGAAAGCTCTTAATTATAAGATGGATGATAACACCGTATTTTTATCTGTTTTACCGCTTATTTTAGAACATTTTAATAAGTGTTTCATTTTTTTTACATGCTTTTATCGTAGTTTTCTCATATTTTAGTTTCAACTTTTTCAGGTTTCTTAGACAAAACGACGCAAATTGGAGAAAAACCAGATTTTAGACAATTTTGGACCGTCAGAAGTTCGACATCTGATGGAGACCTTCTCACCGCAAGATTACATCATGATATAAGGAAAACCCACCTTTCATACCCACTTAGTTTCAAGACAATCCAACGGTTAGATATCAAGATACATCAAATTGACTGAAGCCATGTTCTTCTTCAATCTCATGTTCTTTATTTAATTTATTTTTTGCATTACTTTATGTTCTTATATGCTTGCTTTTACACCATTTTAGTTTACTTTTTGCATTATTTTTCTTAAGCTTTTTGTCCTTTACTTTCGAGATTGGTAGATAAGTTCTCTCCGGACAGTTCTTAAATTCGAGATTCTTCTTCTTCCATCTCCTGCCTTTATTTAATTATGTATTTAATTTCTATTATGTGCGAGTAGTTTAATCGTTGGGTTTAAAGGGATTATCGAAGGGGAATTCTATGTTCGATAATGATTTCACAAGGTAAAATCCTAGCCGAATTCTAGAGCTCTTTCTTATAGATTGTTGTTAATGCATGAAGTGTCATGAACTAGAGGCTGATTCCTAGGTGTTAAAGAACCAACAAAAGTGCTGAATCTAAACACCTGAATCGTTCATCTATAAGAGCGTGTCGCGTCGTAAGATACAAAAGTATACTTACGGAGTGCCGTGAACTAAGAAGAACCAGCGCGAACAACACGATTTTATGCGCGGCCAGAGACGAAAGCTATTGGCCGAGTATATAGATTGTTGGTGCGTAGGATGTACGAAAGTAGGCTACACCGTTTATTATGTTCAGTTCGTGAAGTTAAAATCTAGAATTATGTTACTAAAAGCTAAGGGGCCGTGTATGAATCGAACATACCCTAAGATATCCCTGTCGACCCAACATCGTTTTAATATTTTTTACAAATATTGTTTCCCTTTTAGTTTATGCCATCTATTTTCATACCTAGTTTTACAAGCGATTTTCCGTTTTTCGTTCTTTACAATTTCGTTACCAAAAACCCTATATAAACTTATTGTCGTTCTAGAATTCCTTGCTAATTCTTTGTCTAAGGTCTCACAGAATAGCTTTCCCTCCCTGTGGATGGATACCTTAGGTACTACAACGCACGTCTGTGCACTTGCAAAACTTTTAGGTTTACAAATTTAAAACTTGAAGTTTCGGAGAACAATCCGACCATATCAAGTTTTTGGCGCCGTTGCCGGGGAGGCAATGGCTATCGTTCTGTCACACCTTAGAGGTTAGTAAATCGATTCTAAGACAAACTTTTATTTTTAATTTTCGTTTTTTTTTTATCGTTTCAGATTTTGAAACATGAACTCGCCTCTGGAGCGAGATCACTACTACGAGCAGGGTTACTATGACCCATCTTATGCTCACTACTCTCACGATTTACACTACTACCGTGACTCGTTCGACACCGCTCATCTCCTTTCTCCCCCTTTCGATTGACCTTGTAGCCATCTTCAAGTGGGGTCTTTGCAGGTTTGGCTCCTAATTTTCCTGTCTCATTCAATAGATAAAGGGCGTACTTCCTTTGTGAGATAAAAGGCCGTCCGGAGAACGGCACACTTCAAAGAAGTACTTTAGTTCACCAAGGTCTTTAATATCAAAGACGGATTTAAGGGAGGACTTGATGGATTGAATACCTTCCTTGTTGTTCCCGGAGATGATAAGATGATCAACGTAAATGAGAACAACAACAATACCTTGAGAGCTTTGTAGTGTGAACAAGGTGTGATTGGCCTCAGATTTCTTGAAACCTCGTTCTTTGAGTGTTGAGCTTAATTTGTGGTACCATGCTCTTGGTGATTGGTTCAAGCCATAAATGGCTTTCCTAAGCCTCAAAACCTTCCCGGGAGCAATGGTGTCTTCAAGGCCGGGTGGTGGAGTCATGTAGACTTCTTCCTCAAGCTCACCTTGGAGGAAAACATTCTTGACGTCCATATGCCACAACTCCCAAGAAAGATTAGTAGCCAACGAGAGCACATCTCTTACCGTGTGGAGTTTGGCCACGAGAGCAAAGGTATCTGTGTAGTCATCTCCATAATTTTGAGTGAAGCCGCGTGCCACTAAGCGAGCCTTGTATTGTTCAATGTCTCCATTGCTCCTATATTTGATGGGGAATACCCACTTAGAGCTAACCGCTTTCTTTCCGGAAGGAAGATCCGCTTTATCCCAAAGTGATTCCGTTCCATAGCACCCTAATTTCTTCCCCAACCGCATTACTCCATTCTTCTCGTTCCATGGCCTCCTCATAGCTTGTAGGTATCTTGTCTAGTTCAATTTTCACAAGAAAATCTTGATGATCAGTTGGCAAAAGGTCAAGAGAACAAACCGATTGGATGGCTTGGTTGTTGTAGTAGACCCGGTTGTTGGTCCATTTGGATGGCATTCGGATCCTAGTGCTGCGTCTAAGTGGCCTTGGAGTAGAGTCTTCTTCTTCCTCTTCATGAGATATAAACTCCCCTTCTTCCGTATCCACGTCGCCCAAGTCATGGTCTTGGTCTTGGCCGTTGGACGGTTTCGAGTTGCTCGAGTCTTGGTCACGGCCTTGGGATAATTTTGCGGCTTGATGTTGAAATTGTTCTTGTTGATCGGCTCCCAATTGTTCATTCATATCCTCGGAACTACTTGGTGTGCTTGCCCTCTCCCTAGTTGTCCCGTCCGTGTTTGCTTGTTCTTGAGGAGCTTGATTTCCTAGATGATCTAGGCGAAATTTCAAGCATGTGGCTCGGTCAGAAGTAGAGTGATATAAATCCTTTAAGCCTTGTCCTTCAAGAAACTTCACATCCCGAGACACATAGGTTCGATTGTTGGAGGGATCGTAGCACTTGTACCCCTTTTGGGTTGTTGAATATCCGAACATACACTTGGGGCTCTTTGCATCTAATTTGTTCCTTTGTTCACCTGGTACTAAAACAAAACAAACACACCCAAATACTCTTAAGTGATCAATAGTTGGTTTTGCTTTGTTAAGTACCTCGAATGGTGATGAGTTTTTTAAGACTTTGGTTGGAGTCCAACTGATGAGATAGCATGCTGCCATAACCGCATCACCCCAAAAACGTTTTAGTACATTGGTATGGAACAACATCGACCTTGCAACCTCCATGAGATGTCGACTCTTCCTTTCTGCCACTCCATTGTGTTGTGGTGTGTAAGGACAACTCGTTTGGTCATTATACCGTGCTTAGCTAGGTGTTCTTTGAATTTATGGCTTATTTATTCTGCTCCATTATTTATCCTTAACACCTTCATCTTAGCATTGAATTGATTAGTGACATAGTTTTGGAACTCAAGAAATGCATCAAACACACGATCCTTTGATGGAAGCAATGTAATCCAAGTACAATTTGATTTTTCATCTATGAAAGTCACAAAATACTTATTGTTATCTCTAGAAACGCATGGTGATGTCCAAACATCCGAGTGAACTACGTCAAAACAATTCTCATAAATGGTAGAGGACTTTGGAAATACGGTTTTGCGATGTTTACCAAGAATACAAGCCTCACAGCTAAGATGATCAAATGAAACATTAGGTATCATCAATTCAAGGGCAAGAGAATGAGGATGACCTAATCTAGCATGCCAAATAGCATTAAACGCAACAGCCACACATGAATTAAACGAAAACGATTTAGAAGTTCTTGGTGAGGTATCCTCAAGAATGTAGAGATCATCTTTAGTTCCTCTTTCCCTAAGTAGTTTTCCTGACTCAATATCCTGAAAATGAACATCATTAGGTCCAAATATAGCATATCAACTTAGATCCTTAGTTGCCCTTTTAACCGATAGAAGGTTCGAGGTGAACTTAAGCATGAAAAATGCCTTAGAATCCTTGTTAAATAACCTTAAATTGCTAATTCCTTTCACATGGACCTTATCACCATTTGCTATGGTAACATTACCAATAGCCGGTTTTATGTTCTTAAGAAGATTCAGATTACTAATCATATGGTGATACGCACCCGAATCTATAACTAGAGAGCTACTAGGTTAATGAGTAAAGAAGGTTTACCAGACTCTTTTAGGGAGGCAATGGATTGTATGAGAGCCTCCAAGTCTGATTTCCTTACAACATCATTATGAGAAGATGCAACCATGGTTACTTCTCGCTTGGGTGAGCTGGCTTGTCCTTGTTCACTCGCGAATTCATAGGAGATGTTAGCCTTGGGATTCTTGTTGAACTTGCTTGGCTTGAGATGAGGGTGGAGGATCCAACACTTGTCCTTGGTGTGACCTTTCCTCTTGCAATGATCACACACCCAAATCTTCTTCTCCTCGTGGTTGTGCACCCCTTTGTTAGCCGTGAGAAGTTCTCCTTTTCCACCAAAGAGACCGAGAGAGCCTTGTTCCCTTTGGAATTTAGAACGTACACCTCATCAAGACTAGGCAGCTTGTCCGCCCTTAGGAGATTTATAAGGTCATTGAACACTGGATTCAAGGTGAGCAAAAGACCAAACACCTTGTCTTGCTCACGCCGTTCATTGAGAGCAATCGGATCTACGGTGCTCGGTTTCAACATCTCAAGCTCAGCCCACAAAGACCTAAACTTTCCAAAATGCTTGGTGAACTCCATATCTTCTTGACTGAGATCGTTAATCGCCTTCTTAACTTCGATTACCTTGTCCGCCCTAGTCAAGTTTGAAATGTTCCCATAAACATTTTTGAGAGTTTCCCACAACTCTTTCGCGGTTTCACAATAAGAGTATGCTTCAATGAGGGATGTTTCAAGGGAGTTTTGAATGATGGCAAGGACAGTTTGATCTTCTTGAAACCAATTGTCTTCTTTAGCAAGGGCGACCTCATGTCCATCTTCCTCGGTGGCTTCCTTTGGAGCTTGAGACTTCAAGACATGACTCCAAAGTCTGCGGCCACACAACGCGGAATCACCACATGTTTTGAATTTTTCATAGTGAAGCAACAAAAGACCATTGGACAAAGAAGATGAGCAAGTGAGAATAAAAGAATAAACAAAGATTTCGAAGAAAGAAAGAGATTAGGAGTATATGAATGAGGATCTATGCTCTGATACCATGTTAGAATTTGTAGAGATTAGAAGTATAGATTTGAATTTGAAACTAGATCTAGGAAAAACATGAGAGAGAAAGAGAGAGAGAGAGAGAGAGAGAGAGAGAGAGAGAGAGAGAGAGAGAGAGAGGGGGAGAGAGAGAGAGAGAGAGAGAGAGAGAGAGAGAGAGAGAGAGAGAATAAGTTTATCACTTGTTGTATTTCTTTACAACCACACACAACAATATAAAGGAAAAGAAGCTTACAAGGGAAGCTAATCCCAAAATATTTAGATTAAACTATATCAAACTAATATGTTTTCACTGTTCATCCTTTGCTACTGTTCACACTTGCCTACACCATCAACTCTCTAGATTCACTTTCCAATTCTCTAGAGTTGAGACTTTCAGATGAACAGTGCTGCTCTGAACAGGACTTGATCACACCAAGCTTAATTATCAAGTGATTTCAAGGCCTACGGCTTGAAATGGATGGTAGGACGATGGTGATGATGGAAATATATGTTTTTGTCGTTGAATCCTCAACAACACACACACTAGACTGTTTGAATCTCACAAACAACCTAGAAACGCAATCATAAAAGACAATGAAATCTCACCAAGGGGTTGAAATGACAAGAAAACAAAAATAATCTCTAATCCAAGAGAATTCCAAACAAGGAGCCAAATGACTTTTATATTTCTTTCATCTTCAATTTTGAAAATTAAAATGAGAGTGGAGACTTATAGAGTTACAAAAACAAAAACAAAATTGCATAAATGCTAAATAAATCAAATAAATGAAATTAATTACAAAAATCATAAAATAGATAATCTTGACATATTTTTAGCTATCACCATTAATGGTGATTGGTTCTTTGTATCTAGACAATTTTTTGATATATCAATGATATATATGATTGTCGTCTAGAAACTATTTGGGCTTTTGAGCTTGATTTTTCGAAAATTTGGCCTTGATTGACATGAATCGTTTGTTGACGGGCCAATGATGCGAACTATGTTTTCAAGACAGCGTCAATAGGCTTGGCCAAATCCAGTGTGTACATATATCATGATGTCGCTGTCTTTGATGAGAGTTGAGGTTGTGCTAAGAAAAAAAATGTAATTTCTATTTCCAAGTTAATGGCTTGACCATAGCCATTGTGCACTCCGTGTGTTGTCATGAGATGTTTCCCATGGATATAATCAAATTTTCTGTGTACGGATTATCAATTGCGCAACAAAGAAAGTCCACTAATGTATCGTATCTCTATCTCCTGCGGGAAAGTGTTTTGGCACGATTCCAATTGATTCAGGGCTCTATATATGATTATATCACCATAAATATATATGGATATCGTACCAACATAACCCGTATTCGCAAGGGCCAATCTCAAGTTGTGCGAAACCATAACAGCATTGAGACCATCAAGGATTTTGTAGTCCTCCATATCTTAGAAGACGGTAGTCTTTGCCCTCACATATCGCCCCTCACTATCAGTATCCTTATCCTCTTTACTAAACTTTCATCTTCCTCTTTGGTCCCTAGGGTCTTCTCCAACTGGTTGGCTTGTCCAAATCCATATTGATCTTCCATTGCAAAGTTGCTTTACTGATGGGTTTTGAAGCCTGAGTGTCTTGAGATGTCTCCCAAGATAAAATTTTCTTGGTAACGTCTTGTGCCAATTGCCGAGCAAAGAAAGTCTACTAAAATCTTGTTATGGCTCTCATCTTTCTCTCATGCGCGATAGTGATTCAGAGGTTGGTAAAAATCAAACTTGAACGGATAAATATCTCACCATTGTCGGTGATTAAACATTACCATAATAACCCTTGTTGGAAAAGGTCATTCTAATGTTCTGGGAAACATCAACGGTTTCGAGACCAACAAGGATCTTGCAATCCTCCATGTCCCAGAAGACAAAATGTCTTAGCCGCGGAGAACAAAGAAATTGTTTTGATGGATAGTTCGAGAAAATTAGAGACTTGTTTTCTGAAAAAGGTTAATTAAGGGTTAGGTTTCATCTCGTGGCTGCGTATTTTGGTATAATAAAAATAAACAAGACTATTTATTGAATAGAAGAGAATTATTTACCAAAATTAATTTAAAAATATGTGCTAAATTTTGTTCATTGCCCTTTAACTAAAACCAAAATTATAAGACAATGACCTTGATAAAGTATGAACAAATCAAACTTATAAGATTACAAAAATTAATTAACAACTAATAAAAGACATTATATATATAAAACATCTTTTGAAATAAAGAAGAAAACACAAATGATCAAACACTTCATTTAGAAAAGTGTCATTTGACTAATGATTTTCATGTAACACTTAGAGCACATACATCAGTGTGATGATGGTGAAGGAGGACATATGACCACTGGTAGCAAGATTTAGGGTTGAGGGTTAGCTTTCTACTTTCTAATGTTTTTTATTTATTTTCCACATTTCTTTTTTTTTTTTAAATTGTAAAACCTATTTTTCGTGCGAATACATTATCTAATTATCAAAAATTCAAAATAACACAATTGACTTAAAATAAAAAACCCATAAAGTATTACAACATTAAACTTAAAAAAAAAAAACATAAGACATTCATAGCAAAAAAAAAAAAATAGAAGACATCATCAAATACTTCGCACGAAAACAATTCCCTTTGACTAAAGATTATCGGTGATGTTAAGAGCACAATCCTTAGCGACAGTGACGGTGACGGAGGACACGAGGCTGGTGGTTAATGGTTTGTGGTGGCTACCGTCCTTGGAAGGAATGTCCACATGTTCTCCAGTATCACCCATATGCGCCTTCGACATATTCATGAAGGATTGTTTTTCATTTGGACTCACATTCGTTTCCGAATTCAGATAAAAACTTTTGACATCCGAAATCATATTTTTATTCGAATTCAGATTATACTTCATGTTAAAATCATGAAGCATTTGTGGGAGCTTATCATAGATATTATAAAGAGTCTGATAATTGAACTGAACATGTTCTTTTTTTTTCGAATTTTGATTAAACTCAATATAATGCTGTGGAATCTCAGCATAATATTTGTTAAGACTGAGATATTCCTTATGATAAAAAACCTGAATGGAGTAACATCTACATCCACAACAACAGAAGGCTCATATTTCTCCTTAAGGTTCTCCTCACACATATTTTTCACAGGAGGAGGAGGTAAAGATGAAGAAGACTCATCCTTCTCCTTAAGGTTCTCCTCACACAGATTTTGCCATTTTGATTCACACTGATGCGTACACCTCTCGTGATTCACCATCTTCTTCGTCTGGTTTCTCAGGTTTTGTTATGTGGGTTTTTAAGTGTGTGTTTTATTTAATTTGATAGCATGAGGATTGTTTATATAGTAAAGAAAATATGCCTTTTACTCGTTATATTTCTTAATACTTTGCTGGAATCATTAACTTTAAATTATTATAACCATTCAGTTATAGTAAATTATTACTGGTTTCTCATCCTTCTCCTTAAGGTTCTCCTTACACAGATTCTGCCATTTTGATTCACACTGATGCGTACACCTCTCGTGATTCACCATCTTCTTCGTCTGGTTTCTCAGCTTTTGTTATGTGGGTTTTTTAGTGTGTGTTTTCTTTAATTTGATAGCATGAGGATTGTTTATATAGGAAAGAAAATATTCCTTTTACTCGTTATATTTTTTTTAATACTTTGCTGGAATCATTAACTTTAAATTATTATAGCCATTCAGTTATAGTAAATCTTTTCTTAGTTGACTAGGCCAAATTATATACATCCTTATGTATGTGTGTGTATCTGGTGCATTTAGATAGGGTTATGACTTCAAAAAAAAAAACATAGGTTTATGACTTAAATTTATAGTTTTAAAAAAATTATTCTTAGTTCTTCTTTGAGTATAATTAAACAAGACAGGACCATATCTTATTTATTACCACGGTAATTTGATGGTAGAGATTCAAAATATCTTGTTTGCTGGGTATAAAAAGGAGAAGAAGAGATGTGTTTGGCATCACTCAGGCTTTTATTCAACTCTCATACTAGTTAATCGGTTGCTTCAAACTATCTCCAAAATGGCTCAGACCAATCTAATCAAAACCAATGACTCGGGGAAGAAAGTGGAGATGTCCGTGAAACGGCTGCAGATTACGGTACCGCTTTTTCATAACTCGAGCTTGATTGAAGGCTACTCCAGGACACTGATCGGAAGAGGTATGAATCAGGCTATGCAAGACATGAAAATGTTTTTGTATATGCTTCCAAGGTTCCAGGGGAGACTAAGGGCACATCAAACCCGAAAAATGATTCGACTTTCTAAAACCTTGAATAATGCGGATTCTTAGTTGGAATTGTCAGGGTCTTGGTAATCGGTGGACAATAAGTTATCTACGGGAGGTTTGGAAGAAACATAAGCCAGAATTTTTATTTCTTTCAGAAACTAAGCAAGATTTTTCCTTTATGCAAAAATTTCAATTACATTTTGGTTATAATAAATTATATACGGCCGAACCGTGCGGTGCGAGCGGCGGACTCGCTTTATACTATGATGATTCATTGGATGTCACTATTTTATTCTCAAGTAAACGAATAATTGATATTGAGGCAACTATTCAAGGAAAAAAAGTTTTTTTGTCATTTATTTACGGTGATCCGGTACCAAAAAACCGAGATCAAGTATGGGAACGGTTAACCCGAACAAGCACAATACGGGACGCCCCCTGGTTTATAATAGGCGATTTAAACGAAATTACAGGAAATGATGAAAAACAAGGAGGAAATTTACGACCTGCATCCTCATTTATGTCTTTCAATCTTATGATTCAACATTGCGGTTTTCTGGAATTTCAGTGTCTCGGAAATACCATGTCCTGGAGGGGAAGACGGAATTCGAAAATTGTTAGGTGTCGTTTGGATAGGGCTTTAGCTAATGAGGATTGGCATGAAATCTTCTCTCATTCATATGTCGAATACTTGGCAATGATTGGGTCGGACCATAGACCAATTGTTGCCACAATTGAGGATAAAATACCGCGGAAACGGGGCCAGTTCCGGTTTGATAAGCGGTGGATTGGACGGGACGGCCTTATGGACACAATATCGAAGGGCTGGGAAAATAACACAGGTGGTGACGGATCCTCATTTATAGAAAAAATAACGAATTGCCGGAGAGAAATATCAAAATGGCGGAAAAATAATCTACCATACGGCAAGGAGAGAATTAGAGATTTACAACAAGCCTTAGAGGAGGTCCAGAATGATGATAATAGTACACCCAAGGATTTGTTGGATATTACGAGGAAACTGAAAGAGGCTTATCTAGATGAGGAGTTATTTTGGCAACAAAAAAGTCGTACCTTATGGGCAACGGTGGGGGACAGGAATACTAAGTTCTATCATGCGCAAGTTAAGCAAAGACGAGCGCGAAATCGGATTACTGGACTACACGATGCATCAGGAGCTTGGGTTACCTCGGACAAAGCTGTGGAACAAGTTGCGGTAAACTATTTCGAGGAATTATTCACATCCACTTCACCGACGGAATTTGAGGAGGCACTCAGTGAGATTCCAGCATTAGTTTCGGAACAAAATAATGATATGCTCACGGCAATGGCCACGGAGGAGGAAGTTCGTAGAGTACTTTTCACGATGTATCCAGAGAAGGCTCCGGGCCCAGACGGAATGATGGCTTTATTTTTTCAAAGATCATGGCATATAATAAAGGCAGATGTAGTAAAACTGGTTAACGGTTTTCTGGAATCGGGTTCTTTTGATCAAAGGCTGAATATGACTAACATTTGCTTAATACCTAAAACGGGAAGACCAACTCGGATGACGGAATTAAGACCTATCAGTTTGTGTAATGTGGGGTATAAGATCATCTCGAAAGTGTTATGTCAGAGGTTAAAGATATTGCTACCGGATCTGATTTCAGAGACTCAATCAGCCTTTGTATCAGGCCGACTGATATCGGATAATATTTTGATTGCCCAGGAGATGTTTCACGGACTACGAACCAATAAATCTTGCAAAAGTAAGTTCATGGCAATCAAGACGGATATGAGCAAAGCATATGATCGAGTTGAATGGACTTTCATTGAACACCTATTGAGGAAATTTGGTTTTGCGGAAAAGTGGATTTCATGGATGATGTGGTGTATACAATCGGTAAAATATAAGGTACTCATTAACGGTAATCCCAAAGGACAAATAACGCCATTCAGAGGATTGCGGCAAGGCAACCCATTATCTCCGTACTTGTTCATTCTCTGCACGGAGGTCTTGATAGCCAATATACGGAAAGCAGAAAGGGAGAAATCGCTTACGGGGCTAAAGATAGCGAGGGCAGGTCCAGCGATCTCACACTTACTCTTTGCGGACGATAGTCTTTTTTTCTGCAAGGCTACGGTACAAGAGTGCCACGCTATATTACATATACTTAAGCAATACGAGGTGGTCTCAGGGCAACAAATTAATTTTTCAAAATCTTCTTTAAATTTTGGATACACGGTTCCAGAAGCGGTACAGAACGAGATAAAACAATTGCTAGGAATCCAAATTACGGGAGGGATGGGTACTTACCTGGGTCTGCCAGAAAGTCTCGGAGGGGCAAAGGGTAAGATCTTCAATTTTGTTGTCGAAAGACACAATGATAGAGTCAATGGGTGGACATCCAGACTTCTGACTAAAGGAGGTAAAGAGGTTCTAATTAAATCGGTAGCTACGGCTATGCCGACTTTCGTCATGTCATGTTTTCGGTTACCCAAGTCCATTACCGCAAAACTTACCAGTGCGGCAGCGCGGTTTTGGTGGAGCTCAGACGGTCAACAGAAAGGAATGCATTGGATGGCATGGAAGAAGATGTGCCGGAATAAGTTAGACGGCGGAATTGGTTTTCGATCAATAGAGGATTTCAACACAGCATTACTAGCAAAACAGCTATGGCGGTTAATGGAACAACCGGAATCGCTTTTCGCTTGGGTTTTTAAGGGGCGGTACTATCGGAACACAGACCCTTTAGACCCTATTAAGTCGTACTCCCCGTCCTTTGGATGGAGGAGTATCATTTCGGCTAGACCTCTGGTTACAAAAGGGCTCATCAAAAGAGTTGGTTCAGGAGGCACCATATCAGTATGGAATGACCCATGGATACCATCCTCTCCCCCGAGGTCAGCAACATGTAAAGGGTACAATTATTACCCAAATCTAAGGGTCAATCATTTGGTTGACCCAGCGACACAAACGTGGAATCTGGAATTGATAAACGCAATTATCGAACCGGCCGATGTGGAACTTATACGCGGAATACACATCAGTAGTATATATAGACCAGATATGCGTGGTTGGCACTATACGAAATCAGGAAAATATACGGTAAAGTCGGGATATCAAGTTGGCCAGCAAATCACAGACAACGGCGACAACTGCTTCTACGGTCCAGATATAAAGAAGTTACAGGCACACTCATGGAAATTGACTTGTCCACCGAAATTGCGACATTTTATATGGCAAGCAATCTCGGGGTGTATGTCGGTCACAACGAATCTACGCGCTAGAGGAATAAATTGTGACACACAATGTGCTAGGTGTGGTGTGTAGGGGGAAACGATTAACCATGTATTATTTGAATGTCCACCAGCACTACAAACATGGGCACTCTCACATATTCCATCGGCCCCGGGAGTTTTCCCGATGGCATCGGTTTTCGCCAATTTTGATCATCTATTTTGGAGACTTCCAGATGAGGAAAGGAATATAATGTTTCCGTGGATTGTGTGGAATATTTGGAAAGCAAGGAATGACAAGGTTTTCTCAAATGTGGATAGAAACCCACAAGAGATTCTGAGGCTTGCGGAAACAGAAATATCAACTTGGGAAGCGGCACAAAATAGTGAACCCGACATATCTACCCAACAACCGGGTCTCAATACGGGAATAATTGCACAAAATGAATATAACGGCCTCACATGCTATATTGACGGGTCATGGAAGGAAGGGGAAAAATTTTCTGGTTTAGGATGGTTTTGCTTTCAGGAAGGAATTGAAGGAAAGATTATGGGGTCCCGTAATCTACGAAGAAGCCTATCCCCGCTACACGTGGAATTGGAAGCGCTCATCTGGGCGATGCATTGCATGATTGCAAACCACAAGACGGCGATAGCCTTTGCTACAGACTACTCAGAGTTGGTGAAGATGGTGTCTACACCGAAGAAGTGGCCGGCATTCACGTTACAATTGGAGGAGTTCAAGAGGAGCAAGGAGGTTTTCACCTATTTCTCTATCACACAAATCCCACGCACGAGCAACACAGTGGCAGACAAGTTAGCACGAGGTGCCCGAGTCTACCCATCAGATTTCACTTATGTAAACTTCATACCCCCAATTTGGTTCACCGAATAGGGTTAGGTATCAAAGCTGTTGACAAAAAAAAAAAAAAAAAAAAAAATTATTCTTACTAAGCCTAATTTATCATAGTATATTAGCCTTAGTTTTTCTATTCAGTAAAAGTCATTTTCAAGCTCTTCATAAATTATGAAATTTAGTAATATTATATATGTTTTTTTTCTTCAGAATAGTAATATATCATAAACGTAAAATAAAAATTTGTGGATATAATAATGTCTGTCAACTTTGTTATATATAGCAAGATTATTTTGTGGATATCACGGAATTCTTCTAAGCCGCGAATGTTTTTTTGATTTCATCTATTATTTTTTTCTATATATTAAAGAAAAGTTTAGGAAAAAATTGGTTGCAAAATCATCTAATGACATTTCATTTTAAAACAAATTACATTAACAATTATAATATATACATCTATTTATGTATAAAATTTGATTTTACTTGAAATCATCATGATAAATGGAATTTTTTTTGTTTGAATCATTATCATAATAAAATCATATATTAAATTAATACAGATATACGACATAAAATCTGACATGTTCGGGAAGTATACTTTTTTTGTTTTTGTTGCCAACTGAATTCAATGTATGATGGTATACTATGGGTAAATAAACGGTTTAATGCATGAATATGACTTTTCCTTTTGTACCTTTTTCATATACATTAACATGATTATTTTGTGTTTTAAAAAGTTTAATGCATGTTCGACCAAAAAAAAAAGAAGTTTAATGCATGTTTATACATATAGCAATTTTAAATATAATTTGTAAACCCATACATATATTATACCTTTTGGGGCATTTTTTTCATTTTTGAAAATACCTTTTGGATCTTTGAGACCATATAACTTTAAATTACAGCCATTGAATTATTCTGATCTCTTCTTAATTAACTAAACCAAATTATATACATCCTTATATATGTGTGTGTAGCTAATACATTTAGAGAGGGTTGTTATAACACTTGATAAGAAAAACATAGGTTTATGGCTTAAATTTACATTTTTAAAAAACTGCTTCTCACTAAGACGTTTTGTTTTCAACTCGCACGAAGACTAATTTGTACTAGGACAATATATATAGCTTTCTTCATAAATTATGAAATTTTTGTAATAATTTTTGTATTTTTTTCATTTGAATAGACTAATATATCGTTAATATAAACTTTGTTATATATAAAAAAATAGATTATTTCATCAAAGAACAAGATTGTTTTGCAAAAATAACCTACAATTTGAGGTCAAATATGAAAAATAGATTATTTCATCAAAGAACAAGGGCTTTTTCCAAAAATAACCTACGATTTGAAGTCAAAGATGAAAGTGACCTATTTTTTCACCTCCTCCAAAAATGCCACTTTCTCTCCATTATATCATTCACAACATATTCACGAAAACATCATTATGTGTTTTGTTCTATTTTTGAAATAAAAAAAAGACACCAATCCATAAGATATCACTTATTTACGTAAATGTCATATTCTTCAATTTTTCCAACCACCATTACCAATAATTTTGGAGCTCTTAATGCTTCCTTAACCAATCTTGGAGATCTAAATACTCAATCTTTGATCTCATAACCTCATAATATTCTATTTACTCTCGATTTCATCAAAAAAACTCTCTAATTTACGTTTTCAAAATTGCAAATTCGTTGATCTTATCACTACAAGAAAACACAGTTTTTGCGACTACCAAAATAGTCGCAAATAACTCATTTGCGACTATTTTGAGACTAAAAAAAATTTTCGCTAATATTTGATCGCTAAATTGAATGGTCGCAAAACAGTTGCTCTTTTGCGACAAATATGTGATTAACATATCGGTCATAATTTAAAGACTGATTTGCGACTAATTGTAAAAAAAAAAAATTAAATGAAAAAACAAAATAAAAAATACAAAAACAAAATATTTTTATTAATTAAATTAATTTTTAGAAAAAAAGAAAAAAAATATTTTTATTAATTAAATAATTACAAAAAATGAAAAAAAAAATGATGAGCCCTCGCCGCCGGTGAGCCCCGTCGGTCTCCTCCTCGCCGCCGGTGAGCCTGATATTGATTCCGTCACTATCATATGACGTTTCTCTGAATTGCCTTGCACGCGTCTCTAGATGTCACCATCTGATCTTCTCCCTCGTCTCCAAGGCTTTCCAATCTCTCCCCAAATCGCCGTTGCTCTACGCCACACGATCTCTCGTCGGTGCCACCGAGAATATCCTCTATGTCGTAATCCACTTACCTCCTGAATATGGTGCGTGTTGGTTCACTCTCCTCCAGAAACCCAATCGAACCGCATCGAGCTCAATGAACTCGAATCTCCTAGTTCCTATCACGTCTTCTCCTTCACCGTCTCTTGTCGGATCTTCTTACGCCGTGGTGGATTCGGAGATTTACGTAATCGGTGGATCTATCAGAGACGTGCCTTCCTCGAGCGTGTGGGTTCTCGATTTCCGGTTTCATACATGGGGACGAGTCTCTAACATGAGGGTCGGCCGCGAATTCGCAGCAGCTGGTGTAATCGACGGGAAGATTTATGTGATTGGAGGATGTGTAGTTGATAACTGGGCTTGTTCTATTAACTGGAAAAAAAAATAGAGAGAGAAAGGAGAGAGAAATTGATTTGTCGAAGAGAAGGAAGAAGAAGAATCGCAGAAGGAGAGAGAGATAAACTGATTTAAAAAAAATTTGGTCCGTTGGATTAAACCAATCAACGGTGGATATCTCAATCCTCGTCTCAATGAAGTAGCCAATGAGAAGCTTTCATTATTTTTGATATTTTGACGCACAAATTAGTCGCAAATTTGAGACTATTTTGTGACTACTATTAAAAAAATCGACTCGAGTTGTAAATTAGTCCCAAGTTTGGGACTATTTTGTGACTACTTATACATGTTATGAGTATAATCAAAAATCTTTACCCTAAACCCTAAACTTTAAGATCCTATAAGGTTTGAATATCACTTTACAATAATTATGTGTATATAGATGTTAAAAAATTTGTTAAAACTTAAAAATAAATAAATTTTGAGAAAATTTCTATTTTTCAAAATCATTCCTTATAAAACACATGTAACACTTAGTACATGTTATGATTAGATTGAAATTTTTGTAAGTTTTATATTTTTGTATATTATTTGATGTTTATGTGTAAGATAGTTTACAATTTAAGATTTAGAGTTTATGATTAAGGGTTAGAGGTTTAGGGTTTAAAATTTAGGGTTTATGAAATGATTATATTTAAAAGATTTGTAAGTGTTGAATTTTTTGTATATTATTTGATGTTTATGTGTAAGATCTAGTTTACAATTTAAGATTTAGATCAAATTTATGACTAAGGGTTAGAGGTTTAGGGTTTAGGGTTTAGGGTTTGTGGTTTGGGTTTAGAATTTATTGTTTTCTAAATAAAAATCGAGTGGAGTTGCAAATTAGTCCCAAATTTGGGACTATTTTGTGACTACTATTAAAAAATAGTCCCAAATTAGTCACAAAAACTGGGTTTTAGATTTAGAGTTTATGATTAAGGGTTAGAAATTTATGATATAAGATTTAGAGTTTATGATTAAGGGTTAGAGGTCTATGATTAAGGGTTAGAGGTTTATGATTTAAGATTTATATTTTAAAATTTAATATTTAGAGTTTATGATTAAGGGTTAGAGGTTTAGGGTTTAGAATTTATGATTTATAAAATGATTCAGCCCCGACTAAACATTATTCGGGGCCCTAGGGCAAAAAAAAACTTTTGGACCCTTTAAATTTATTTATTAAGGTTTTTTACTATATGTTTTTAATAAAATTTGTTTGTGTAATGTTTTTGTATACTTTGTTATTAAAAAATACTTATAAAATATTTATGGACCCTTTTCACTCTAATATTTATTATTATTTTTTTTTTATAGTAAAAATATATATCTAAAAAAAAATGGGCCTTTAATTATTAAGGCACGAGTCGGGGCCCCGGGGCCGTCGCACCCCTCGCCCTTGCTACTGAGCCGGGGTTGAAATGATTATATTTTAAAAAATGTAAGTGTTGAATTTTTTTTGTATATTATTTGATGTTTATTTGTAAGATCTAGCTTACAATTTAAGATTTAGATCAATTTTATGATTAAGGGTTAGAGTTTTAGGGTTTAGGGTTAAGGGTTTGTGGTTTGAGTTTAGAATTTATTGATTTCTATAAAAAAATCAAGTGGAGTTGCAAATTAGTCGCAAATTTGGGACTATTTTGTGACTACTATTAAAAATTAGTCTCAAATTAGTCACAAAACTGGGTTTTAGATTTAGAGTTTATAATTAAGGGTTAGAGGTATATGATTTTAGATGTAAAGTTTATGATTAATGGTTAGAGGTTTATGATTAAGGGTTATAGGTTTATGATTTAAGATTTATATTTTACAATTTAAGATTTAGAGTTTATGTTTAAGGGTTAGAGGTTTAGGGTTTATAATTTAGGTTTATAAAATTATAATATTTTAAAAAATTGTAAGCGTTGAATTTTTTTTTTGTATATTATTTGATGTTTTTGTATATTATTTCATGGTTTAGGGTTTATAATTTAGGGTTTATAATTTTTTGTATATTATTTGATGTTTATTTAAAAAAAAATCGAGTGGAGTTGCTAAACCGAAACAAACCAGTCACAAATTTGGGACTAAATTTGCAAGCCCTTAAACAGTCGTAAATAAGTGACTCTTGTCTGGCTAATTTGTTTAGTCGGTAATTTGGGACTATTGTGCATCTGCTTTATGGGTAGTCGCTTATTAGTCGCAAATCAGTCACAATACTGTCCCTCTTTTTTGCGACTAAAAAAGTAGTCGTAAATGGTAGTCACAAAAACTGTTTTTTCTTGTAGTGTATGGTTTTCAGTGATTCTTGCAAAAAAAAAAAACGATTGGACTTCTTTGATATTGGTGAAATTCGAAGTTATGGACGCTTGACCAAGCTAAAAAGGAGCTCAAACCGGATCTAGGTAATCATCCAGTTGATTTTCGTTAATTTTCATATTTGCTTCGCGATAACATACTTCATTTGAAATCTGCTCTTCCTCGACTTCTAGTCAATGCAAATGTTAGTTTTGCACAAACTTCATATGCAGTATGCGGATTCTCATTAGAAAACTAAAAAACAAATATTATGCAGACTTCATGCAAAGTCTACATAAAAACGAGGTTAGTTTTGCATTTGACCAAAACTTTGACTTTTTTAGAGCTAGTAATATCAGACTTTAGGTGAAGTCTCCTTTGTAAAGTGAGAGGTCAGTTTTGCATTTCACCAAAACTTTGACTTTTTTAGAGTAGAATTCAAACAAAGTCTTCTCTAAATAGAGATGTTAGTTTTGCGTTTGACCATAATTTCAAACATTGACCAATAAAATCTTTTAATTAGCAGACTTCAAGCGAAGTCTGAAGTATTTTGAAAAATTCAGCAGACTTCATGCAATGTCTGCAATTTATTTAATTTGAGATTTCGGTCAAACACAAAACTAACCTAGAGTATACTTCAAGTAAAGTTTGCACGTTTCAGACTTCATGTAAGGTCTACTTTACCTAAGTCAAAGTTGGTCAATTGCAAAACTAACATCTCGGATTTCAGAGTAGATTTCGACTGAAGTCTGCTGAAGTTTTGAAATTTCGCATACTTCACATGAAGTTTGCCAAAAAAGTTAAATTTTAGTCAATTGCAAAACTATAACATGTTTATTACGCATACTTCATATGAAGTCTTCTCTGCTCTTCTAAAGTCAAACTTTTGGTCAAATGCAAAAATATACCCCTAATTTACGACGGAGACTTCACGTGAAGTCTGATTAATTGTGCAGATTTAATGTGAAGCCTGTAATATTTCCGTTGTTAATTTGCAATTGCAAAAGTAACTTAAAATACAGACTTCGGTGTGAAATCTGCTTTTATATATGGGACAGACTTCGGTGTGAAGTTTGTGTGGTTAATTTTGTTAAAAATGCATTTATAGCATATTTATAATGTTCCTTTCTTTTTAGATTTTCATGTTCTCACATGTGTGTTATTATTTTTGCTTCTCTATAAGTTTGACGTGTTTATGTGTTATAATTATGGAAGACTCAATTTTCTTGTTTGATTAGACTTTTAGCACGATCCTGCAGACTTCCGGTGAAATCTGTTTCATAATTACGGAGCAAACTTCACCCGAAGACTAAGTATTCATTTTTTCTGATTTACATGTTTTTTAGTCATTAAACATGGGATTTGTAAAAATTTAGATGATATTTTAAGAAATATAAACCGATCGAAAGTTATAATAGTTTTGTCCTTGCCTTAGCTCAATAACCATTGAGTTTCCTTCTTTTCGAAAATTCCACTATGAGTTTCTCACAAAGGAGAATTCAATGCTTATCACGCAGTGGTATGAAGTTTTCTAGACAATACTATATGACCAATAAGATAATGCATGAGCTTCGATGGGTGAAAATAAAATTCAACATAGCAAATGATCGATTCCAACAAGTTAAAAGAGTTGTCTTCATTGAAAGTGCTAAAATGATCTGGAATCAATCTGGAATAAAGCAAAATCTGTTATTAAGTTGAATTAATATATTACCAAAGTCAGAAGTATTGGCATCTCACGAGGGACTTAAAACCAGCAAAATCCTTTTAGTGTGTTGAGTCTAGGTCTATTCAGGTTAGGGAGTGTTACGGAGTACGGACACGTTTTCAGTGTGCATATTGTTTGACTTGCAATTGTGGAATGAACTGGATTAGGAAAGCATTAGATGAATAACCTGCATCATTGTTTTATCACCCGGTTGTGTGAATAGTGCTTGTAACTTAGTTAGAAATGAGGTCATCGTCACTGCGAAGGAACCAGTGGTACGATTTGATTGATGGACCCGACTTCAGCAGGGCTGATAGGCTTCCAACGGGGTTAAAAGGAGCTCTCCCGCGCTCTAGGCCAGTGAGCCAGGTTACGAGAAAAGGCCGGTGAGCCAAATATGAGACGGCCAGTGAGCCTGAGTAGTTCCTTTGCTTGTAGATTGTTTGTGCGCTGGTAGAGCGTTATGTTTGATACGTGCGTAGATTTAAACTTGGCATATTGGATTGAAACGGTTGAATATGTTGAGAGTCTAGGTTTAGTTCTCACTGGGTAATCCAAATTACTCATCCCTCTCTTTTCTTTTCAGGTGAGTCCGATGAGGACGAGTATGTGGAGCTGGACGAGTAGTTCCAGCGTGGTGCGCCGTTTTGGGAATCAGGTTTTATTTATTTATTTAGAATTTCAGTCATTTACTTTTAAAAGACAATCGCTGGTTTTATTTCGACTTTATTTATTCATTTCGGTTTATGAATTAATTGTTAGACTTTAATTATTTAATGGAATAAAATGAGACTTTAGAAATGTGGTAAGAAAGGTGTCAAAGCCGACACGTCGCATTTAACCCGCGACGGTGTCGAAGGTGTCAGGCCGGTCCGTCAGGATCCTTGAAAAGGAAGGCGGGATCGGGTGTTCACAAGTGGTATCAGAGCGGGTTACGAGTAAAGAGATAAATTCTAGGTTAGTGGGATTGGGAAAGATCGGTTTTCAAAGTTTTCAAATGGGGATTTTTCAAAATTATAAAACCACCACCTAGAATAGCTCTCCGGTTTGTGTTATTTTTATTTGCAGGAATATCAGTCTTTACAGGACCGGATTGATTTACCTTGCGTGTTTCATTCTTTCAGATGCCGCCAAGGACGAGAAACGCTGTAGCCCGAGCTAGAACCTCCGCTGAAGGTCAGACAGCGAGTGAGTCCACTACCAGAAGTGTGAATGTTAACCACGTGAATCCAGTGGACGTGAACCAAGTTGAGGTCGGAGTAGTGGAGATGCCACCAGCAGTCCAAGCTGCCTTGGAAGAGTTGAGGCGCTACCAAGAGAGGTATGGAAACCTCCAGAATGGACCAAATCCACCAGTGAATCCTCCAGTGTTTGCCCAAGGACAGCAGCACCAAGTGCCACCAGAGAATGGACATCCACAGCAGCGGTTTGTGCAACCCCCAGGAAATGTTCAGCAGCCGTTGGTGCAACATGTGTTACCTCAGCCGCCACCAATGTACGTTCAACCGCAGAATATGCCGCCTCCGATGTATGTTCAGCCTCAGTATGTTCAACCGCCACCTGGGCCAGTGTATGCGCAAGGAATGGCCTACTATGAAGCCATGAGACATATGAAGGACATGGGAGTAGAGCTGTTTGGAGGAAGGTCTGATCCTATCAATGCTGATAATTGGAGGAAGAAGTTGGAGAGAAACTTTGAATCCATGAGGTGCCCAGAAGGTTACCGCAAGGAGTTGGCCGTACAGTACCTTAAGGACGAGGCGCTGATATGGTGGGAAGGTGTGGAAGAAGAAGCCCGTGGACACTATGAGTTGACGTGGGATGATTTTCGGACTGAATTTGCCAAGGAGTACTTTCCGCCAGAGGCTAGGGACCAGATGGAAAGCGCTTTTGAGGACCTCCGTCAAAGGGATCTTAGCGTGCGAGATTTCAAGGAGGAGTTTAACCGACTGAGGAGGTTTTCCAGGAAACATTTTACCCAGGCTGATCTAGTTCGTCAGTTCATGAAAGGTCTGAGGATGGAGTTGAAGGAAAGATGCTCAATCAGAAGGTTTGACAGTTTGGGGGAGCTAGTGGAGTCAGCTGCTAATCAAGAGTCTCTGATAGAAGAGCGGAGGAGGATCAGAGGTGCTAATGTTCAGAAGTTCCGTGCCCTAGAAGCACCAAAAAGGAGTTGGGATGACATGAATTCAGGAAGGACGGTTGTCAATGTCCAGGCATGCCACCGTTGTGGAAAGAAGCATTTGGGACGTTGTGCACCCCTCAAATGTACGGGTTGTGGGAGAGACGGTCATATAGTGAGGGACTGTCGCTCCACGGGAAATCAACTCCCCAGAAACACCGCATGCCACCGTTGCGGGAAGCAAGGGCACTTTGCGAAGGAGTGCATGTGGAATCCGGGTCAGCCAGCAGCGCAGACGCAAGGTGCGTTACCAGCACCAGTAGCTAGGAGACAAGCTGTGGGACCTCGAGTGTATGCTCTGGAAGATGCCGAGGGAGCAGCACCGATCGCTGGTACGTAATTTTGTTTTGAGTATATTTAGTCGTGACGTTGAGAATCTGTGTGTCAATGGAAAATGCATACTTAAATTTAAGTGGGAAAAAATCGTGTAGGATCGGTCTCCGTAGGAGGAGTCGCGGCTTTTACTTTGTTTGACACTGGTGCTACACACAGTTTCGTGAGCCCAAGGTTAACTAAGTACTGGACTTTTACTGGAAAGTTCATACCGGAGTCGAAAACAATTGAGACTGCCGGGACCGAACAGGTGAGGTCTAGGGGTGTGCATAAGGATGTACCAATCGTCGTAGAAGGAGCGAATGTACCATGGAGTCTAGTGGAGATGAAGTTGGGCCATTATGACGTAATCCTTGGAATGGACTGGTTGACACACTACCAAGTTATCATGGATTACAAAAGAACGCGAGCCTACATACCGCGACCTGATGGAAAAAGGATAAAGTTTCAAGGAGTGAAGTCAAATTCGGGAGTTCCGATAATTTCGATGATTCATGCCACGAACCTGATGGAGAAAGGATGTGAAGCATATCTAGCATCTATTTCTATGGCTGGAGAAGGAGAAGCCCCTAATTTGGAGGAAATTCCAGTAGCATGCGAGTATGCAGATGTTTTTGAGCCACTGACCGGACCGCCACCTTCACGAGGAGATGATTTCACCATCGAATTAGAACCAGGGACGGCCCCTGTTTCAAAAGCCCCCTATCGACTAGCGCCAGAGGAAATGGCAGAGTTAAAGAAGCAGTTGGAGGATCTTACGGACAAAGGATTCATCCGACCAAGCAGTTCGCCATGGGGAGCACCAGTGTTGTTCGTTAAGAAAAAGGATGGAAGTTTTCGTCTCTGTATTGACTACCGAGGACTGAACAAAGTGACCATCAATAATAAGTACCCGTTGCCGAGGATTGACGAGTTGTTGGACCAACTAGAAGGAGCGTCATGGTTCTCGAAGATCGATTTAGCATCAGGCTACCACCAGATTCGAATAGCAGAAGAGGACATAAAGAAAACGGCATTCCGAACCCGTTATGGACACTACGAGTTTGTCGTAATGCCGTTTGGTCTCACTAACGCACATGCCGCGTTTATGAAGTTGATGAACGATCTTTTCCGGGCATACTTGGACAAGTGTGTGATTGTATTCATCGATGACATTCTGGTCTACTCGAGGACTGAGAGGGAACATGCCCATCATTTGAGGAATGTACTTCAGAACCTAAGGAACCATCAGATTTTTGCGAAGTTGAGCAAGTGCAGTTTCTGGCAGAAGGAAATAGGATTCCTCGGTCATGTTGTTTAAGGAGAAGGAGTAGCAGTGGATCCTGAAAAGATTAAAGCCGTGACGGAATGGCCTATCCCTAAAAATGTTACTGAGGTCCGTAGCTCTTTGGGTTTAGCCGGCTATTACCGAAAATTCGTTCCGAGTTTCTCCAAGTTGTCGAAGCCGCTGACAAGTCTGATAGGAAAGGACGTGAAGTTTGAATGGACTGAAGCTCGATCCAAAAGTTTTGAGGAATTGAAGAAGAAGTTAACTGAGACGCCGATTTTGGTACTCCCGAGGCCAGGAATACCATTTGAAGTTTATACTGATGCATGTGGAACCGGACTAGGAGCAGTACTTATGCAAGAAGGAAAGGTCATAGCCTATGCGTCCAGACAGTTGATGAAGCATGAGTTGAACTATCCGACCCACGATTTGGAACTAGCAGAAGTAGTTTTTGCCCTAAAGATTTGGCGCGCGTATTTGTACGGGGAGAAGGTGCAGTTGTACACCGACCATAAAAGTCTGAAGTATGTTTTCACTCAGAGTGATTTAAATCTAAGGCAGAGAAGATGGGTGGAGTTGTTGGCCGATTACGATCTGAATATTGCCTATCAACCCGGGAAAGTGAATTATGTTGCAGATGCCCTGAGCAGGCGCAGAAATGATGTATCGGAAGCGAAGGAAATCCACAAGTTGACTGCAACCCTTGCTAGTTTGGCGTTGTGCGTAACGGAAGTGGGAGAAGGTTACGCGGGATTAGAAGCATTTGAAAATGCCGATCTTCTTTGGAAAATTTGTCAGGCTCAGAAAACGGACGACGCTTTGAAGGAATTAGTCGAGAAACAAGTGGTTGGATACCATACAGCGGATAATGGGACGTATCGGTATAGGAATCGGGTATGTGTTCCCAACGACGAAGGATTGAGGAGCGAAGTGTTAAGTCAGGCTCACCAATCTCGATTTTCAGTACACCCAGGCAACACCAAGATGTGCTACAATTTGAAAAGGTACTACCATTGGGGAGGAATGAAACGTGACATCGCTAAATGGATATCGCAGTGTGAAACGTGTCTCCAGGTGAAAGCAGAACAGATGGCACCTAGCGGATTATTACAAAGTTTACCACTACCAGAATGGAAATGGGACATGGTAACAATGGATTTTGTAACAGGATTGCCGATGACGTTGGATAAAAAAAATGCGATTTGGGTAATCGTAGACCGCCTCACTAAGTCAGCCCATTTTGTGCCGATTAAAAAGACAGATGGAACAGAACAGTTACCGCAGAAGTATCTGGACCTAATCGTAAGGTTGCACGGAGTCTCAGTTAGCATTGTGTCGGACAGAGATGCGAAGTTTACCGCAACATTTTGGAAAGCGTTTCAGAAAGCATTGGGGACGGAAGTTCATTTGAGTACAGCGTATCATCCTCCAACGGATGGACAATCGGAAAGGACGATTAGAACTTTGGAGGATATGCTGAGAGCTTGTGTCTTAGACTGGGAAGGAAATTGGGGGAAGTATTTACCGCTGGCAGAGTTTTCATACAACAACAGCTATCACGCTAGCATCAAGATGGCTCCGTACGAAGCCCTGTATGGGAGACCGTGTCGTACACCCCTCTGTTGGACCGAGGTAGGTGAAATGAGGGATATGGATCCAGAAATGGTAAAAGAAGCTGCAGAACAGGTGGAAACGCTTAAGGTCAGGCTGAAGGAAGCTCACGATCGTCAGAAAAGTTATGCAGACAAGCGCCGAAAGGAACTGTCGTTTGAAGTTGGAGATGAAGTGTACCTAAAGTTGAGAACGTTTCGGGGAAATGACAGGCACCGGAAACTGAAAAAGCTTAAGCCAAGATTTATGGGACCGTACCCTATAGTCGAGAGAATTGGAGAAGTAGCGTATCGACTTAAGTTGCCTCAGGAATTGTCAGAATGGCATGATGTATTCCATGTATCTATATTGAGGAAGGTAGTGAGAGAGCCTGAGCTCATTCTGTTTCAATTGCCAAGTCACCTGGACATAAATTTTTCGGTACAGAGTAAACCAACCGAGATCTTGGAGTTTAAGGAATTAGATGTCAACGGGAAGAGGACAAGTTCAGTAAGAGTCAGTTGGGAAGGAGTGGGTATCCGCGAGGAAACGTGGGAATCAGAGCAGCAGATGAGAACAGCTTACCCCGAGTTGTTTAAGGACGGGATGGAAACCGAAGACGAAAGGGAGAATTCGGGGACGAATTCCTTTCAACCAGGGGAGAATTGTAACATACCCATACCCACACCCAGGCCCATTTATCACTCAAGCCCAATTCCTTCTTTTTTGTCCCACATCGGAACTTTCTCCCAAGGACCCTCCACCTTTCCCCCTATATAAAGAAGAGAGGGGAGCTCTCAAATCCCCACACCAACAAGAAAGAGTCTGACAGAGAGAGAGGGAGGTCGCCAAAGAGCCGACCACCCACCACCGGAGTTCGCCGGAAGTTCGCCGGAGCTCACCGGAGTTCGCCGGAGCTCACCGGAGTTCGCCGGAAGTCCGCCGTGAGCTTTGCCGGAGCCGAGGAGGAGCCGCTGAGCACCACCGCCTTCTCGTCGTCTTCTAGATTCGTTCCCCTTCGCCAGATCTGCAGAAAATCAAAGGTGAGGATTAGATCTAGGCTTTTTATATATTTAATTGTTTCTTTTTAGTGTGTTGAGTCTAGGTCTATTCAGGTTAGGGCGTGTTACGGAGTACGGACACGTTTTCAGTGTGCATATTGTTTGACTTGCAATTGTGGAATGAACTGGATTAGGAAAGCATTAGATGAATAACCTGCATCATTGTTTTATCACCCGGTTGTGTGAATAGTGCTTGTAACTTAGTTAGAAATGAGGTCATCGTCACTGCGAAGGAACCAGTGGTACGATTTGATTGATGGACCCGACTTCAGCAGGGCTGATACGCTTCCAACGGGGTTAAAAGGAGCTCTCCCGCGCTCTAGTCCAGTGAGCCAGGTTACGAGAAAAGGCCGGTGAGCCAAATATGAGACGGCCAGTGAGCCTGAGTAGTTCATTTGCTTGTAGATTGTTTGTGCGCTGGTAGAGCGTTATGTTTGATACGTGCGTAGATTTAAACTTGGCATATTGGATTGAAACGGTTGAATATGTTGAGAGTCTAGGTTTAGTTCTCACTGGGTAATCCAAATTACTCATCCCTCTCTTTTCTTTTCAGGTGAGTCCGATGAGGACGAGTATGTGGAGCTGGAAGAGTAGTTCCAGCGTGGTGCGCCGTTTTGGGAATCGGGTTTTATTTATTTATTTAGAATTTCAGTCATTTACTTTTAAAAGACAATCGCTGGTTTTATTTCGACTTTATTTATTCATTTCAGTTTATGAATTAATTGTTAGACTTTAATTATTTAATGGAATAAAATGAGACTTTAGAAATGTGGTAAGAAAGGTGTCAAAGCCGACACGTCGCATTTAACCCGCGACGGTGTCGAAGGTGTCAGGCCGGTCCGTCAGGATCCTTGGAAAGGAAGGCGGGATCGGGTGTTCACATTTTCCCTTTCATAAGATTGTTCTGGAGTTTGCCTGATTGCAAAGTACATAGATCAGGATGTAGCTGTCCATGATGAGTCTTGCTGTTGTGCTAAGAAACAATTGTAATTCCTATTTCTCAAAACGCTAAGAGACAATTGTAATTTCTACTTCTAGGTTATAGGCTTGACCAAATGCATTGTGTACTCCGTGTGTTGTCCTGAGATGTTTCCTAGGGTTAGCATCAAATTTGCTGTGTACGGATTGTCAATTGCGCAACAAAGAAAGTCTACTAATGTCTCGTATCTTTATGTTATGCTGGTGAGTGTTTTGGCACGATTCCTGCTGATTCAAGGCTCTATATATGATTATATAACCATAAGCATAGATGGATATTGTACCATCATAAATTAATTTCACAAGGGCCAATCCGAAGTTTTGCGAAACCACAACAACATTGAGACCATAAGAGATTTTGCAGTATCCCAGAAGACGGCAATCTTTCCCCTCACGTATCGCCCCTCACTATCAGTATCCTTATCCTCTTTACTATATTGTCATCTTCCTCTTTATTCCATATGGTTTTCTCCAACTGGTTGGCTAGTCCAAAGTCATATTGATCTTCCATTGCGAAATTGCTTTACTGATGGATTTTGAGACTGTGCTAAGAGTAAATTGTTGCACTTCATCGATCTCAAATAACTAGCCCTGAGTGTCTTGAGATGTCTCCCAAGATTAGCATAAAAATTGCTTGGTAATGTCTTGTGGCAATTGTCGAGCAAAGAAAGTATACAAAAATCTTGTTATGGCTCTCATCTTTCTCCTACACGACATTGATTCCGACGTTGATAAAAATCAGACTTGTTATGATATATATTTCACCATAGTCGGTGATTGAGCATTACCATAATAACTTTTATTGGAAAGGGTCATTCTAATGTTCTGCTAAACATCAACAATATTGAGACCAACAAAGATCTTGCAATCCTCGATGATATATATCTCACCATAGTCGGTAATTGAACACTAATTTTCTTAGCCGCGGAGAACACATGAATTATTTTGACGGATTGTTCGAGAAAATTAGAAAGTTGTTAGGTGAAAAAGGTAAATTAAGGGTTAGGTTTCATCTTGTGTCTGTGTAATTTAGCATAATAAAAGAAACAAGACTATTTATTAAGGGTTTATTAAATAGTGGAGAATTATACACCCAATTTAATTAATAAATTATCTTAATTAACTATGAACAAATCAAACTTATAAGATTACAAAAATTAATTAACAATTAAAAAAGAGATTATATAATAAAAATATCTTTTGAAATAAAGAAGAAACACAAATTATAAAAGACTTCATCTCGAAAAATATCCTTTGACTAATGATTTTTTTTGTAACAATAAAAGCACAAACACAACAACGATGATGGTGAAAGAGTACATGTGACAGTTGGTAACAAGATTTAGGGTTGAGGGTTAGCTTTCTACTTTCTAGTGTTATTAATTTATTTTCCACATTTATTATCTTCTTAAAATTGTAAAAACTATTTGTAAATGATTAAAATTCTTAAAATAAAACTATTTTTTTGCGCAAATACATTACCCAATTATCAAAAATTCAAAATAACAAAACTGAATTCAAAGGCAAAACCCATTAAGTTTTACAACATTTATCTTAAACAAATAAAAAGACATCACCAAACACTTCGCACGAAAAAAATCCCTTCCACTAAAGATTATCGGTGATGTTAGGAGCACAATCATCAGCGACAGTGACGGTGACAGAGGACACGAGGCTGGCTATTGATGGTTGGTGGTGGCTGCCGTCCTTGGAAGGAATGTCCCCATGTTCTCCAGTATCACCCATATGCTCCTTCGACATATCCATGAAGGATTGTTTTTCATTTGGACTCACATTCGTTTCCGAATTCTTATCAAGATTGTCGAAATCCGAAATCATATTCTGATTCGAATTCAGATTATACTTCATATTAAAATCATGAAGTTTTTGTGGGATCTAATCATAAAAGTCATAAAGAGCCTGGTAATTGAACTGAACAGGTTGTTTCTTATTCGAAGTTTGATTAAACCTCATATTAAAAGCATGTATTTTCTGTGGAATGTCAGAAAAATAATCGTAAAGACTTTGATGATCAAAAGACCTGATTGGAGTAACATCTGCATCCACAACAATAGGAGAATTAGGTAAAGAAGAAGAAGACTCATCCCTCTCCTTAAAGTTCTCCTCACACATATTCTGCGATTTGTCTGCTTCCTCAGCTTTTATTATGTGCTCTTTTTTTTTAGTGTGTTGTATTTCATTTGTGAGCATGAGGATTGTTTATATAGTAAAGAAAATGTGCCTTTACGCATTAGATTTCTTAATACTTTGCTGGAATCATTTACTTTAAATTATAGCCATTCAGTTATAGTAAAAAAAAAAATTAATTGACTAGGCCAAATTATATACATCCGTATGTATCTGGTGCATTTAGATAGGGTTATAACTTGAGAAGAAAAACATAGGTTTATGGCTTAAATTTATAGTCTTAAAAAAAATTATTCTTACTAAGCCTAATTTATCTTAGTGTATTAGCCTTAGTTTTCTATTCCGTAAGAGTAATTCTCTAGCTTTCTTCATAAATCATAAAAATTAAGTAATATTATATATTTTTTATTTCTTTCGAATAGTAATATATCATTAACGTAAAATATGGAATTTCGGGTATAAAAAGGTCTCGTCAACTTTGTTATATATAGCAAGATTATTTTGTGGAAAAACATACTGTGGATGTCACATAATTCTTCTAAGGCCCGAATGTTTTTTTGAATTCATCTACTATTTTTTTCTATATACTAAAGAAAAGTCTACAAAAATTGGTTGCAAAATCATCTAATGACATATCATTTAAAAAAAAAATTACATTAACAATATAATATATACATCTATTTATGTATAAATTTTGATTTTACTGGAAATCATGATAAATGGAAAAAAATATTTTTTGAAACATTTTCATAATAAAACATATATTTAATTATAAACTAACTTTTGAAAATAAACAAAATAGAGATATACGATATAAAATGTGACATGTTCGGAAAAGTTTTTTTTTTTTTTTTTTGTCAACTGAATTCAGTGTATGATGGTATAATATGGGTATATTAACGGTTTAATGCTTGAATATGACTTTTCCTTTCTTTTGTTTCCTTTTGTACCTTTTTCATATACATTAACATGATTTTATAAAAAGTTTAATGCATGTTACCTACATGTTTATACGCATAGTACTTTTAAATATAATTTATAAACCCATACATATATTATTCCTTTTGCGGAATTTATTCATTTTTGAAAATACTTTTTGGATCTTTAAGACCATATAACTTTAAACTACAGCCATTGAGAATTATTTAGATCTCTTCTTAATTAACTTTTTTTCTCGACAAACAATATTATTAATATCAAAATAGGGTTACAAAGTCAATATACAAAATTTTCGAAAAATAAATTATTACATATGCAGATATATGCGTCATATGTTAAGAAATACATAACATGAAAAGTGAAATTGACGATGCTTTCCGGAGTAAAGTCTTATTCGCTAACGGATACTTAAATCCATTGTTTGACTAGCAACTCTTGGCTAAAACTCGTAATTACACACATAATGATAAAACTCAATATGTTTTCGTTGTTTGAAGATCTGTTTCCACAATTAGATACGTAGGCTTCCGTATCCAAGTCATTCTATCATGGTTTATATTTGACTTTGTTCGCCCGTCAAGCGGTGCACATTCATGTTTTGGCCTCTGTATTCTCTTTGCACTGAAACAATCTTGAAGATATATACCTTCTTCTTCCATGACTAAGGTTTCTTCATTTATTACTGAAATGCCACAGATCTATACAAGGGAATTTCTGAAAAGCCTTCTCCTCCATAGTGGTTGCCATAGTGAATGTTTCCAACGCAAAAAAAAAGCCGCTGGAAAATGAGTCCAACGGAAGGAGGCCTTGGAAATACACCGGCAAAAAACAATAATGTTTTGTTGAAAGCCACCACCTTTCATTGAGAATCAATGTCTCCTCTATATCAAAGTTCCTTAATCAATGTCTCCTCTATATCAAAGTTCCTTAAAAGTTCATACCGACCAACCTCGGAGTCGCTCAAACTGCAAAATCTAGACATTTGGCTTGAAAAGATATAAAGATGTTGTTTCCTTAGATTCGAAAGAACACCAACAGCCGTGAACATGTCCGAACTTGTTGCTTGCGCACATACATTCGTCTTTAACTTTATCAATGTGTCGTAAACACCACAAATGATGTCTTGCGATCGGCATCGAACATTATCACTCATGATTAACGGTAATTAGAAAACGAAATAGAAAAAGATTGGAAAAGCGTTAAAATAGAAGGAAATCCAAGGAGGTTTAGGAATTAAAAATTCAACTGAAAGAAATAATTTCCAATAACCGCCAGAGATTTCTCTCAACGGACTGAAACCGGCAGAATTGATCATGAAGAATCAGAGATCATACGCCGGACAAACACTCTTCCAAGAGAAGAGAAAATAGATTCATGAAAAGCCGAGAGAATGGTCTCTTTCGAGAAAAGAGAAAACCATTAGTATTTATACAAATATAAAAACTAAAAACAGATAAAGAAAAAATACGACCAACGCCGGAGCCGATGTCGGCCGGGAAAAGTGCAGAAAACGGAGGTTGTGACGATGGCACGAAAGGGGATCTCGCGACTTTCGAAATGATTTTTTATGATTTTAAGAGTTAGTCCTCTTTTTAATTAACTAAGCCAAATTATATACATTTTTAGCTAGTACATTTAGAGAGGGTTGTTATAACACCTGATAAGAGAAACATAGGTTTGTGGCTTAAATTTATATATTTTTTAAAAATTATTCTCATTAAGACATTTTGTTTTCGAGTCTCACGAAGACTAATTTATACTAGTAGTAGTATATGTATAGATTTCTTCATTAATTATGAAATTTTTGTAATAATTTTTGATTTTTTTCATTTGAATAGACTAATATATCCTAAATATAATTTTTGTTATATATAGAAAAATAGATTATTTCATCAAAGAACAATGGTTTCTTGCAAAAATAACCCACAATTTGAGATCAAAGATGAAAATGACCTATTTTTTTCTCCTCCTCCAAAAATGCCAAATTTTCTCCATTATATCCTTCACAACCACACATATTCACGAAAATGTCATTATGTGTGTTTTTTTAATAGCAAAAAAACACAAAATTCCATGGGATATCACTTCTTTACGAAAATGTCATATTCTTCAATTTTCCCAACGACATTAACCACATTACCAACAATTTTGGAGCTCTTAATGCTTCCTTAACCAATTTTGGAGCTCTAAATGTTCAATCTTTGAGTACATAACCTTATAATCTTCTATTTCCTCTCCAATTTCATCCAATAAACTCTCTAATTTACGTTTTCAAAATTGCAAATTTGTTGATCTTATGATTTTCGGTGATTCTTGAAAAAAAAAAGACGAATGGGCTTCTTTGGTATTGGTAAAATTCAAAGTTCTGGGCGCTTGACGAAGCTAAAAACGAGCTCAAACCGGATCTAGGTAATTATCCAATTGATTTTCGTTAATTTTCATATTTGCTTCGCGATAGAAGGCTTCATTTGAAGTCTGCTCTTCATCGAAGACTTCATATGAACTGTTCTAGTCAACGCAGAGGTTAGTTTTGCAATTGACCATTTTTTTAGTTTTCAGCGGAGACTTCATATGAAGTATGCAAATTCTCCTTTGAAAACAAACAAATATCATGCAAACTTCACTCGAAGTCTGCATAAAAATGAGGTTAGTTTTCTATTTGACCAAAACTTTGAATTTTATAGAGCATACTTAACATGAAGTCTAGTAATACGAGACTTCATGTTAAGTATCTTTTGTAAAACGAGATGTCAGTTTTGCATTTGACCAAAAATCCAAACATCGACCATTTAAATCATTTAATTAGCAGACTTCGCGTGAAGTCTGAAGTATTTTAAAAAAATCAGCAGACTTCGCACTACAATTTATTTAATTCAAGATTTTGGTCATACACAAACAAACCTAGAGTAGACTTCAAGTGAAGTATGCATGTTTTAGACTTCATGTGAAGTCTACTTTACCAAAGTCAAACTTGGTCAATTGCAAAACTAAATTTTCGGTTGTTAGAGTATATTTTGAGCAGACGTGCAAGCCAAGGAAGTAACATTGCGAGCTGACATAATCAGCGGGATGCGAGTTGACACTAATGTATGATCTGAAGTGCGAGTCAAGGGAACAACACAACGAGATGAGGTGATTAACGGGTTCGCTACTATGTTGTTTTTGATAGTTGCATTATTTATCCCATTTAAGCATTCATTTAAGTTAGTTTTTGTATCCTTTACATGCGTATGGCTTTTCTTTGGTTTTGCATTCACATGTAGAGGTTAGCGAGTCTTAGGAGAGACCTAGAGAGTCTTGAAGCATTTGGAGTGTTTTTAGGTACATTTGGAAAATTATGGAGGCTTAGTGGCGTTTGGGAGAAGATCAAAGACAATGAGGTGATGGATTGGAGCAAAGGACATGACAAAAGACCAAAGGGAAATATCAGCATGACCATTTGGACCAATTTGATAGGATTTGTGTGATGACCAAGATCAATAGAGTCTCTGAGGATAAATTTTTTCATAGGTTGTTCCCGTTTTCTCTTGGCGAAAAACCACATCAATGGGAGAAGAATTTGCCTCAATGATCCATCATTTCTTGGGATCAATGCAAAAAAGCCTTCCTAGCTAAGTTATTCTCTACTATAAGAACGGCTAGGTTGAGGAATGAGATATCAAACTTTACACAAAAGGGTAATGAAAGCTTTAGTGAGGCATGAGAAAGGTACAAGGGTTAAACTATGCAATACCCACACTATGGTTTTTCGGATGGGTCACTCTTGAGCACCTTGTATCGTGGTGTTTTTCTCAAGTTTAGGATGCTTCTTGATACCGCAAGCAATGGCAACTTCTTGGGCAAGGAGGTTGATGAAGGAATGGAACTTGTAGAGAACTTAGCTCTAAGTGATGGGAACTATGGTGAAGATTATGACCGATCCTCTAGAGGAGGTGGAGACTTTGAAGACCAAAGGAGGAAGAAAATAAAAGCTCTTAATGAGAAGATGGATGATAGCACCGTATTTTTACCCGTTTTACCGCTTATTTTAGAACATTTTAATAAGTGTTTCATTCGCTTTTACATGTTTTTATCGTAGTTTTTTCATATTTTAGTTTCAACTCTTTTAAGGTTTCTCAGGCAAAACAACGCAAATTGGAGAAAAACCAGATTTTGGACAATTTTGGACCGCCAGAAGTTTGACATCCGATGGAAACCTTCTCACCGTCTGAACACACCCAAACTTGGCTACAAGATATAAGAGAGAACTACCTTTCGTATCCACTTGGTTTCAAGACAATCCAACGGTTAGATATCAAGATACATTCAATTGACGGAAGTCATGCTTTGCAGTCTCGCGAAAGAAGCAAGAGAAGAATTGAAGATTCAACCTCATAGGCCAACCACCGCAGGTCCAGAGCTCATGACCGTGGCTAACACACTCCTCGTCGCATCCAGAGGCCCTCCACCCGCGTCGAACACACCTTTGGCCGCGGGTCCAGCTCACGACAAGCGGCCAGCCAAGACCGGCCCAAAACCATCTCGTTTGATGCCCGTTTCAAGCCCACTTCGATTTTT
Source organism: Eutrema japonicum (assembly GCA_030161315.1). NCBI lineage: Eukaryota > Viridiplantae > Streptophyta > Magnoliopsida > Brassicales > Brassicaceae > Eutrema > Eutrema japonicum. The sequence goes on along the minus strand of BSQW01000006.1, from coordinate 24,243,164 downwards.
CTTCAAGGAAACCCTAAGTATGACTAAATCAATAGTTGAAGACCTATAAATATGTGATCTTAGATACCTTATTTCAAGTACCCCTTTCGAGTGCCATTTAGTTTACTTTTTGCTTTACTTTTTGTTCTTACTTTTCGCTTTTACTTTCAAGATTTGTAGAGAAGTTTCTCCCGACTTTGGTCTTAAAATCGAGAATGTTCTTCTTCAATCTCTTGTTCTTTATTTAATTTACTTTTTGCATTACTTTATGTTCTTATGTGCTTGCTTTTACACCATTTTAGTTTAATTTTTGCATTACTTTTCTTAAATTTTTTGTTCTGTACTTTCGAGATTGGTAGAGAAGTTCTCTCCAGACCAAGTTCTTAAATTCGAGATTCTTCTTCTTCCATCTCCTGCCTTTATTTAATTATGTCTTTAATTTCTATTATGTGTGAGTAGTTTAATCGTTGGGTTTAAAGGGATTATCGAAGGGGAATTCTATGTTCGATAAGGATTTCACAAGGTAAAACCCTAGCCGAATTCTGGAGCTCTTTCTTATAGATCGTTGTTAATGCATGAATCTAGTGTCATGAACTAGAGGCTGATTCATAGGTGTTAAAGAACCACCAAAAGTGTTGAATCTAAACACCCACGTCGTTCATCTATAAGAGTGTGTCGCGTCGTAAGATATAAAAGTATACTTACGGAGTGCCGTGAACTAAGAAGAACCAGGGCGAACATGATGATTTTCTGCGCTGCCAAAGACGAAAGTTACTGGCCGAGTATATAGATTGTTGGTGTGTAGGATGTACGAAAGTAGGGTACGCCGTTTATTCTGTTCAGTTCGTGAAGTTAAAATCTAGAATTGTGTTACTAAAAGCTAAGGGGCCATGTATGAATCGAACATACCCTAAGATATCCCAATCGACCCAACATCGTTTTAATATTTTTTACTAATATTTTTTCCCTTTTAGTTTATGCCATCTATTTTCATACTTAGTTTTACAAGCAATTTTCCGTTTTTCGTTCTTTACAATTTCGTTACATAAAACCCTATAAAAACTTATTCTCGTTCTAGAGTTCCTTGCTAATTCTTTGTCTAAGGTCTCACATAATAGCTTTCCCTCAATGTGGATCGATCCTTAATTAGGTACTACAACACACGTATGTGAACTTACAAAACTTTTAGGTTTACAAATTTAAAACCTGAAGTTTCGGAGAACAATCCGACCACATCAAGTTTTTGGCGTCGTTGCCGGGGAGGAAATTCCTATCGTTCTGTCACACCTTAGAGGTTAGTAAATCGACTCTAAGACAAACTTTTATTTTTAATTTTCGTTTTTGTTTTTCATCGTTTCAGATTTTGAAAATGAACTCGCCTCTGGAGCGAGATCACTACTACGAGCAGGGTTACTACGACCCATCTTATGTTCACTACTCTCACGATTCACACTACTACCGTGACTCGTTCTACATGGATCAGAAACCCGGAAACCAGCACCGACCAACTACTTCGAGCATCGTTGCCTTCAAGGCATCACCCTTGAGCCTCTCAATGATGAGGAGTACACGTGTATTCTTCAGGATCTCAATAAATCTATGCACGAAGATGAGGGGTACTGTGTACTTTCCGAACTCGATGAAGAACCCGTATTCAAATTGGTTATAACGGAGTCATAAAATGAAAGTCCCTTGGATTCTCAAGCTCATGACAACGAAGCAGAACATCAAGGAAAATAAGGACATCGTGTTTCTATTCCTAGTGATAATATTATCTCTATCGATTCGTTCAGAGAGTCTTGAAGACGACAAATAAGATCAGAAGCCGCATCCACTCAACGAACCAAAGTTCCCTTCTCCTTCAGCTCATCACCACGTTAAGTGTGAGACAAATCTTGTGAAGGATGAGACACTTGCAGATGTTGGAGCACTCATCGATTATCCAAATCTGATATACTCGGTTTTTTACCGGTTTCTAACCCTTGTTTTGTGTCTTTTATCGAGTCAAAGCTTGTTTTTAGAGTTTTTAAGTCCTTTATTGAGTCATTTCAGTTAAAAAGGTGTTTTAGGTTAATTTGGAGGAAAACATTGCATTTTGGTTGCAAAAAGGTGAAAATGAGCATATGGAGGTGCATAATCATGCAGAGATGTCAGAAAATTGGCAGTCTGGGAAGGTCTTCCCACCAATGGATCGAGCTGACAGTTTGATACAAAATAGAACTTTGAGTTAGCTTTCATTTACAAGTGGTTTGAAGAGAATCCAACGGTGCGATCAAGAGTTATACCCGATTTACTGAAGACAAGTCAATCTGCCTCGCATAAGAAGCCTGCGCATAACATGGAGGCTTGCATCGATCGATGCACATGTCCAGAAACTTCAAAATCGACCGATGCACACTTGCATCGATCGATGCACTTCCCAGACGCGAAAAAGGCAGTTTCTAAACTTCCTATTTTACCCGCAGAATCATCCTAACTTAACCTAATTCGACCCATGACCTATATATACTTCTTTTTCAGCCTCTTTTGAGGCTACGCTTTATTTTTCTTAGACACTTTTCATCTCTTTCAATTGTATGCTTGGGGAGAAGATCTCCGAACCTCTTCTGAAAAATTTGGAGAAGATTTATGAACCCTCTTATTATCTATTGAATTTATTTATGATTTCTCTCATATCTCTTTGCTTATTCTCTGCAACTATGTGTGAGTAGATTCCATAGTTAGGTTTAGGGTTTCGAAGGGATCCATGAATCATTGAATTAGACACAAATAGGGATTTTATCTTTTGTGGTTCTCGCTTATTGTTGTGTTTATTGCTTAGGCTCACTACAAGAAAACACAGTTTTTGCGACTACCAAAATAGTCACAAAATAGTCGCAAATGAGTCATTTGCGACTATTTTGGGACTAAAAAAAATTAGTCGCAAATAATTGGTCGCTAAATACAGTAGTCGCAAAATAGTCGCTCTTTTGCGACTAATATGTTACTCTAATATCAGTCCTAATTTAGATACTAAATTTGAGACTACTTGTAAAAAAAAAATTAAAAAAAAAAGTAAAACAAAATTCCAAAAAAAATATTTTTATTTAATAAATTAATTAATTACAAAAAAAAAAAAAAGAACTTCGGCGCATCTGCTCCGCGGTTCGACAGATCTCCTCCGCCTGCATCTCCGATCTGCTCCGGCATCTGCTCCTCCGCGGTTCTGCTCTTATGCACTCCGGCGCATCTGCTCCTTCATCGCCCGTGGCTGGATCTGGAAAGAGGAGAAGCCTCGCCGGCTAGAGAAGAAGAAGCCTCGCCGGCTGGAGAAGAAGAAGCTCGCCGGCTGGAGAAGAAGAAGCTCGCCGGCTGGAGAGAAGAAGCTCGCCGGAGAAGAAGAAGCCGCCGCAAAAACATGGATCTGCTCCTCCGCCAGTCTGCTCCTCCGGCCAGTCTGCTCCTCCGGCGACGAATTCTGACTGCCCCTGGATCTGCAAAAAAAAAGAGAGTTAGATCAACTCAAGAATTAAAAAAGGAAGAGAAGAGTCGTGGGAAGGAGAGAGAAAGAGAAGCAAGGAATTAAACCAAAAAAAAAAAATTATATTTTAAATCCTCCACCGTTGGATTAAACCAATCAACGGTGGAGGATCTCGATCCTTGTTTTAATGAACTAGCTAATGAGAAGCTTTCATTATTTTTGTCATTTTGTCGCAAATTAGTCGCAAATTTGAGACTATTTTGTGACTACTATAAAAAAAAAATCGATTGGGTTGCTAAACAGTCCCAAATTTGGGACTATTTTGTGACAATAAAAAAACTTTACCCTAAACTTTAAGAACCTAGAAAGTTGGAATATGACTTAATAATGATTTTGTGTATGTAGTAATTCAAAAATATGTTAAAACTTAAAAATAGATAAATTTTGAGAGAATTTTAATCTTTCAAAATCATTTCTTATAAAACACATGTAACACTTAGTATATGTTATGATTAGATTGAAATTTTTGTAAGTGTTATATTTTTTTTTTTATTATTTGATGTTTGTGTGTAAGATCTAGTTTACAATTTAAGATTTATAGTTTATGATTAAGGGTTAGAGGTTTAGGGTTTAGAATTTAGGATTTATAAAAGGGATTATAAATGATCATATTTAAAAAAATTGTAAGTTTTGAATTTTTTGTATATTATATGATGTTTATGTGTAAGATTTAGTTTAAAATTTAAGATTTATATCAAGTTTATGAATAAGGGTTAGAGGTTTAGGGTTAAGGGTTTGTGGTTTGAGTTTAGAATTTATTGATTTCTATAAAAAAAAAATCAAGTGGAGTTGCAAATTAGTCCCAAATTTGGGACTATTTTGTAACTACTATTAAAAATTAGTCGCAAATTAGTCCCAAATTAGTCACAAAAACTGGGTTTGCAAATTAGTGTACATTTTACATTAAACCCTAAATTTTAAGAACATATAAGGTTTGAATATCAATTTACAATGATTTTGGGTATATAGTTGTTCAAAAATATATTTTACAATTTAAGATTAAGATTTTATGATTAAGGGTTAGAGGTTTAGGGTTTAGAATTTAGAATTTATAAAATGATAATATTTAAAAAAATTTTAAGTGTTGAATTTTTTTTGTATATTATTTGATGTTTATTTACAATTTAAAATTTAAATCATGTTTATGGTTAAGTTTTAGAGGTTTAGGGTTTAGGGTTTGTGGTTTGAGTTTAGAATTTATTGATTTCTAAACAAAATCGAGTGTAGTTGCAAATTAGTCCCAAATTTGGGACTATTTTGTGACTACTATTAAAAATTAGTCCTAAATTAGTCACAAAAACTGGGTTTGCAAATTAGTGTACATGTTACCCTAAACCCTAAACTTTAAGAACATATGAGGTTTGAATATCACTTTACAATGATTTTGGGTATATTGATGTTCAAAAATATATTTTATAAATTAAGATTTAGAGTTTATGATTAAGGGTTAGAGGTTTAGGGTTTATAATTTAGGATTTATAAAATGATTATATTTTAAAAATTGTAAGTATTGAATTTTTTTTGTATATTATTTGATGTTTATTTAAAAAAATCGAGTGGAGTTGCTAAATCGAAGCAAATCAGTCACAAATTTGGGACTACTTTTGCAAGTCTTTAAACAGTCGCAAATAAGCGACTATTTTCTGACTACTTTGCTTAGTCGGTAATTTGTGACTATTATGCCTCTGTATTATGAGTAGTCGCAAATCAGTCACAAAATCATCCTTTTTTTGCGACTAAAAAAAGTAGTCACAAAAACTGTGTTTTCTTGTAGTGGCTTGAGCTAACCGCTAGGCCTATGAACTAAGGTGCAACTTACCCTATGAGCACGAGAGTGGATTAGGGTACAGTTAACGTATGAGCACTAGAGTATATTAGGTTGCATATAAAGAACATAAGCGAGCGAATCGTCCTTAGCCTGCGAGAGTTGATGCTAAGGCGATTCGTGAACATATTGAACCTGCTCCTTAATGCTAACCTAGAATTCTATGAGCACGAGAGTGGATTAGGTGCAGGTTTAGTAGCCATGAGCACGAGAGTGGATTGGTTAATATTTATGTTTGAGTTTGAAACTTGTGTTTAATTATTTTCTGAATAGTTGTTTGATTCGTGATCTCTAGATTCCTAAGAAAAACCCCTTGACCTAACGCTTTCCCTTTATTGAATTTATATCGTTTAAATTGCGTTCGTTACTTTTCCAAAATCAACCATAATCTTGTCTTAGCTTAGTTTCATAATTGTGAGAATTGTAGTGTAACATTGGTCTCTGTGGATTCGATCCTAAAGTACTGCATTGACAACCGTTATGATTGCGGTAGTGTGAGCTTTAGTTTGAATTGACTGAGTGGTAAAATACCTAAATCAAAATCAAAATATGTGTTTCTCGAGGATCAACAAGAATACCTTCTATCCGGCGATACCCACAAGGAACTCTCATTTTATGAACACATGCAGCGGAGATGAACCACTCTTAGACCCTGGAGGAGCTACATAGGGAACGAATGAAAAAACACCTCCGAAGCAACAGCCATTCGGCAACGGACGGAGGAGCTCGACCCGCGGCGAATGGGCGTTCGACCGCGCCATCGTTACCTGGTCATGCGGCGAATCGATGGTCGCCGCAGTCGGAGGAGCTTGACCCGCGGCGAAAGGGGGATCGGTCGCGGTCTCGTGGGCTCGACCCGCGACCAAGGAAGCTCGACCAAAAACCCATCCCGACATTCCCAAACCGTTCCGATTCTTAACCGTGCAATCATGAACATGTTCCCTACATCAAATTAAACCATAACCGGTTTAATTTTCGTGTCCCACACGCCAAGGTAAGTCCCAAAAAGATTTTGAAAAACATAAAACTTCTTTTTTGGCATAAAAACAACTTTTTAAAGACCAAAAAGAGTATTTCTAGATTTAAGCTCTCTTTCTCCTTCTCTTCCAAGAGACTTGGAGGTTTTGAGCAAGAACAACTTTTTCAAATTTTAAGCTTTTATGAAAATACTTTGGTCCTATCTCACTCGTTTTCAAAGGAGATTCCAGTTCTACACGTATCTCATCTTCTTCACCAATGTATGATCCTAAACCTCTACTTTTTCATATGAGCCAAACCCTAGGTTTTTCTTAATTTAAATAGATTTCTGTCTATGATAGCTAGAAAATGTTAGAGAACTCTAAATTGAACTTTTAGAATGATTAGATTTTAATTTTAGCACTTAATTATTATGGATTTGAGAGTTTTGAAATTTGTAATTTCAAACTTAATTAAAAACGAATTTGCAGAGTAATTTTAATAACTTGGCCAAGTCTTGTTTAGTAGATAATTAATATACGATAATCTATTGAATTTGCATAAGGATGAGCTCTATAATTTATTTTTAGAAAATCTTTATGTAAGAACTTCATAAACCCGAAATTAATTAGTCGTTAGAAACTCGATTTGCTAGATTTACGTTTGATATTGCTCATTTGTAGATTGAATGTGTCTCTTGATACTTGATATCCTCTCATTTTAGCCTTCATAGCATACATTTCACTTTGCATTTTGAGTCACATTCGAGCATATCTAGGTCTTTCATGCATGTTTTTGTCTTGTTTAGAGTCTATTCTAGGTACTTTGGATCGGTTCAGAGATGTTTGGGAAGTCCCGAGGCTCAAGCACGATCGGCTACAGATGCAGAGAAGGACTTAGCACGGAATTGGAGTCTTGGCTCAGCACAACCGACCAGCACCCATGCGGTCCATTTCAGCCGGCCCAGGAACAGGGAAGTTAACCGGCCCATCGAGGAAATCTCGACCGTTCCGAAGGTGCGCGGTCCAAGCTAGAATTCCCCCCGGGGGAAATCCGACCTTCCGAGATCCACACGGTCCGAATCTAGGCGGTCTAGGAGCAGGGATTCTAACCGCCCCGAAGAAGAATTCTCGACCGGCCAGAAGGGGGGCGGTCCAAGCCAGAATTCTCCCCGGGGGAAAACCGACCTTCCGAGATCCACACGGTCCAATCCAAGCGGTATTGGGACAGGGATCCTAACCGCCCCATCTCAACCGGCCAGAAGGGGGGCGGTCCGCAGCTTTCGCCCAAAAAGATCCAACTCGGCCGGGTTGGAACCCGGTTTGTTCTGGGTCGACCCGGTCGAACACTATTCACTATAAACACAACTTTACCTAATTTTTGCCACTTATGCTTTTTCTTAAGTCTAAAACCCTTACCTTTGAGGGAGTTTGAGATTTGTAAGAAGGATCCTTTGTTTTATGCAATTTACTACTTGTTTTCTATCAATCTCTTGCATCTATCTTCTTTCTATCTTGATTATTCAACATTCATCCATGGATTCAACCCCTATCCATATCGATTTTGGTTGGTTCTTAATGGGTTTTGAGTAGTCTTTTAGGGTTTAGAGATGGGGTAGATTAAGATGATCCAAGGCTTGATTCATGGTGTTTAGGGTTAGATATTCTTATATCCCTTCTTGTTTAGTGTTCTTAAGGCTAGATCTAGCTTGAAAAGTAGGTCTAAATCATAAGGCATTTCATGCACACCAAGTGTTTGATGAAATGCCTTGATGAACTAAACAAGAGATTTATACTCCTAGCCTATGATAATAGTTGTCTAGGGTATATTTTTGGTTGATCTTGTTAGTTAAAATTAATGCTTGCTAATCAATGATCCACAAATGAGAGTTTGTTAATGGATTAGGTGATTAGCATAGTGATTAATTGCTTGAAAGAGAATTAGTCAAGTTAAGGATCTTATGCCTAGGGATTAGCTTGCTTGAGTAAATGAGCATCATGAATTGAACTTGGGTTATCTTATATCCACAATCCCATCTTTGAATCCGCTTTTGCTTATTGATTTACATCTTGTTTAAGTTGCTTTACTATTTTTAATTTGGATACTTAATCACAAACCCCTTTTTAATTAGCTTAACTTACATAGGTTCCTTGCATTCTTAATGCTTAGAGTCATCTCCTAATACAGATTGATAACCTCTTATACTACTCGTATTTAGAGTTATTGATACCTCTTTAAGACCGAAAAGTCTTAGTATCAATTTGGCGCCGTTGCCATATTGGGATTTGATTTTAACATTGAGATTTAGGCTCTTTGTGAGATTAAGTTTTATTGTTTTTTACCAAGATTACTAATCTTCTTTACTTCCTATTGCTCTTTAATTTTTCTCTATAGGTGCATGCATACACGTTTCCGTGGCAATACTAACCTAGTAGAACCGAGGGACGACATTGATCAACTTGAGAGAGGTTCAAGAGCACGACGAAGCCGAGTAAGAGTACAAGAAGAAGTTGGTAACGAAATGGAAGATCTTCATGATATTCCACTTGGGAACATTCATGACAACATTCCCCACCAAAGGAACGGTGGGAATGAGAACAACCAAGGAGGTGGTGGAAATGGAAACCATCACCCACCAAACCGTGCAAACAATCCACCAAGAGCTAGACACGTTGTTGGAGAAGGTGACGCCGCTAATGCTCACCAAAATTGGCAAGGCATTCAAGCTCCACCGGTGGAAAACAACAACTTTGAAGTGAAGCTGGGGGGTGATCAACATGGTTCAAGCCAATAAGTTTCACGGATTGTCAATGGAGGATCCATTAGATCACATAGACCAATTTGACCGGATATGTGGTCTCACTAAGATCAATGGGGTCTCCAAAGATGGGTTCAAGCTTCGGCTCTTCCCGTTCTCTTTAGGTGACAAGGCTCACCAATGGGAAAAGAACTTACCCCAAGGATCTATCACCTCATGGGATGATTGCAAACGTGTGTTTATTGCCAAATTCTTTTCACCAGCTAGAACCGCCAAGATTCGCAATGAGATCTCAAGCTTCACACAACTGTCCAATGAGTCTTTCAATGAAGCTTGGGAGAGATTTAGAAGCTACACTTCTCAATGCCCTCATCATGGCTTTAGCAACGCCTCTCTCCTTAGCAATCTCTACCGAGGTGCCTTGCCTAAGATCCGAATGCTACTTGACACGGCATAAGACGGTAACTTATTGGCTAAGGATGTTGAAGACGCAATGGAGCTAGTCGAGAACTTGGCCCAAAGTGACGGGACCTATGGCGACGATTATGACCGCGCCACAAGGACCACGAGCGACTTTGATGATAACAAGCGGGCCAAAGACATGAAAGCGCTTAATGAAAAGTTGGACAAGCAAGCCAATTTGATTGATAAACTCCTAGTGTCTTCTCAAAAGACGGTTAGCTTTGTGGATGCTTGTGATGATAATTAAGGTTGTTATCAAGAGGAGAACGTGGACATGAACACCCAATAGGAGGTGAACTATGTGGGGAACCAAGGGAACTACCAAAACCAAGGGAACTACCAAAGAAAAGGGTTCAACCAAAACTATAGGAACCACCCCAACTTCTCTTACCGGAACACAAATGTTGAGAATTGATATATCATAGTTTTTACCCCGTTTAAGCCATGATATAAGTCCGTTTTGTAGAGTATTTCTACTATTTTGTAGTGGTTTAGAGTCTTTTACAAGTTTTAGCACGTTTGGAGCATAATTGGAGATATTAGAGCTTTCTGGAGCATTTTGGAGCAAAGCAACGTTCGTGTAGCTGAGTACCCGATTTGAAGTCTCAGTGTCGATCGATACTGACTAGTATCGGTCGATACTCATCGAAGCAGACACGACCCGCGACTTTAATGAAGAGTTGAAGAATTACAAAATAGCCCAGAAGACTTTATTATTTACAAGAAGCCCCAAAACGTGATTTAGGTTATTTAATAGGATTTTACATCCACTTTCATGGCTATGCTTTATTTTACTTTGGTTTTGTGAGAGAGCTTTTGAAGGGAGACAAGTCTGAAACTATGTTCGTCCGAGAGAAGATTTCGAACCCTCTTGTTACTCTTTCTATTTTATTTGATGATTTATTCAAACATGTTTATTGCTTCAATTTCCATGTCTGAGTAGATCTCTTGTTAGGTTTAGGGTTCTCATAAGGGTTTTCTCTGAATGCTAGATTGATTAGTTATTAGGATTCACCATCTGAATTAGTTCTTCACCATAGGTTGTTTGCAAAGCTAATTCTAGATTGATCATCTAGAACTTAGATCTTAAGATAATTGATTAGGCGCGAGAGTGTGATTAATTAACTGATAGAAGCTAGGGTGAGCAAAATAACTATTCGCAAAGGATTCGCAAAGAGATTTGGAATTCTTAGGATTTAGATTTAGATAGTTTTTGCAACGAGAGTTGGTTAATTATATCTTAGTGATTTGAGTTCAAGAACCGCGCTAAATTTGAATCCTGACTAGTTAGTTTGTCTGCATTCATTGATTTCCTGAGAAATACCCTGAACCTATCTTTCTCCAATCGAATTTACAACCGTTTTAATTTACGTTCTGTTTTCAATATCATTGATCGCTTAGCTTTATTCTCATCTATATAATCTATTGTGTATCTCTGTGAGTCCTTGTGTTCGACCCCTACTTTACTGCAACTACTGCTTAGTACTTTTAGGGTATTAATTTGAGCATATCAAATTTGGCGCCGTTGTCGGGGACACAATTTGCCATTAGATTTTAGTCTGAGAATTTCGACTAAGCTCGGCGGTATCGGTCGATACTCGTCGTTCTCTTTTTGTTGATATCGATCGACACCACCTAGTGTCGGACGATACTCAACGTGTCTTTTGTTACTTAAGTGTCTTGCCTAGTGTGTTTCAGGTGTGAGTTTGGAACGTGCAAATAGGAAAGCAAAGAAGCCAGCGAAGATGAACAATACAATGATTCTGATTTAGGATGCTGCATGAGCTTTGAGAGACCAAGAGGGTCGGTTGTGCAATGAGAGAGGATAACGTCTGGATGGAGAGGGGATTATCATTCCACCTGCTCTTGTTGTCGCTGGGAATGTCGCTGGGAACGCGAACGCTGGGAATGCTGTGGTTAATCGTGGTAGAACGATTGGTGAGTACAATATGCCTGATCAGTTATATGCCAATCGATTAGCGATTCACCCTCCTGCTTTTCAGAGGAATGACTTTGAGTTGAAACCTGCATACTTCACTCTTGTGGGTCAGCATCTTTTTCATGGTCTTCCTCATGAACACCCTATGGATAACATTGAGAGGTTTGAGGATTTGGTTACAAGCATCAAGTGCAATGGAGTGTCCTATGATTACCTCTTCAGCAAGCTCTTCCCGTACTCTCTTGGTGGAGATGCAACTTACTGGCTGAAGCAATTACCTACTGGGTTGTTGAATACCTGGGAAGAGACGAAGAAAGCCTTCCAGAACAACTTTTTCGATGATGCGAGATCCGACGAGCTCAGGAACAAGATCTCTCAGTTTTCTCAAGGACCAACAGAAGCAATCAAGGCTGCTTGGATTCGTTTCAAGTCATATCAGAGAGATTGTCCGCACCATGGTTTCACTCAGGTTTAGTTGCTGGGTACTTTCTTCGGAGGGATTGATTGGAGGTATCAGATGGCGCTAGATGCTGCGAGCAATGGAAATTTCTACACGAGGTATCCTTACGATGCCTATGTGCTTATTGAGAACTTGGTTTCTAGCAATAGTACCAAGAATGCAGACATGGAGCGCAAGAAGCAAGTTGGTAACTTGGATTGTAGTCAGATTGCTGAGGTGAATCCTAAGTTAGATTCAATGCACATTTTGTTGATGGGCAAGCATCAGAAGGCTGTTCGTTTTGCTGCAAAGGATGGAGTGGAATTTGTTAACCACATTAATGGAGTTGGATTTCAAGATCAAAGGTATCAAGGCTCACCCACACCACCCAGAACTTCTGAGAGTAAGATTGAGGCTATGATTGAACAGCTGGTTTAAGGGCAGGAGAAGATGACAGTAAATTTCAACAGGAGGTTGGATGCCATGTACACTGATCTGAATGGAAAAATCGAGACTCTCATTATTCATCAGAAGATTATGGATACTCAGGTAGCCCATAATGCAGCAATTGTCAAGGGACTGATGGTACACCCAGGAGTGCAGAAGAGCTCAACTGCAGAGATTTCCGTCCCTCATGCCAAGGATGACGATGAGATTTCAGACACCACCTCGGTGTCGACCGATATTCTCTTGTATCGATCGACACCCATCCAAAGTTCTGCCAGGGACGATTCCAGAGCAAAAGCATCGATCGACACCACCCCTGTGTTGGTCGATACTAGGCCAGTTGCTGAACCGAAACCCGAGTTGAGTGCGGAAAGGGTTTACAAACCTGATGTGCCATACCCCATACCACCTAGACACCTCAGATACCCCATTTCTCCAAAGCAGCTGCTTGGCTTTGAGAAGATGGTACGAAGAATTCCCCTCACACTGACTTTTGAAGAAGCTCTAGAGTACCGCCCTCTGCTGAGTCATTTCCGAGATTGCAGAGAAACTCTGAAAGAGATCGAAGTACTCTTTATCAAGGCAAGAAGTACATCACTACCGCTGAGGCAGTTGACCAAGAGGGAAGACCCATGAATATTCTTTGTTCCATGTTCTGAATTCAAAGAGTCTCTCGTTGACTCGGGGGCTAGCATCAATGTCATGTCAAGGGCAATTGCAGAGTGTTTGGGAGCTGATATTCGATCTCCCAAGTCATCTATCACATTCGCGAACAGCTCCACCGCACTCCCATATGGTACAATCTCTGATCTGCTGGTTAACGTAGGAGATTGCTTGGTTCCTACTGATTTTCAAGTTGTGGAGATGAGTGCACAATCTCGTACGCAGTTGATTCTTGGAAGACCGTTCATGGCTACGGTTGGTGCCATTATGGACACACCCAACAAGCACATCTCATTCTCATACATTGACAAGGAGGTGTACTACAAAGCTATCACAAGAGGAACTCCCACACATATCTCTTGCATCACCATTGTTACAGGAGAGACGTTGGTAGTTAATTTTTTGGAAGAGCCTCCTGACGAACCAACTGTCATAGACCTTCTAGATAGTCCTTCTGTCATCACCAAGAAAGACGTCAAAACAGCTAAGGCAAAGAAGAAGGTGAAGAGCAAAGGAGTAAAAAGTGTTCCCCATGTGACTTTAACCCCTCAGAAGTGCGATGGAGATTCAATTGAATATAAGGTGAAGTGCAAGGGAACTTCGAAACCATTCTCCAAGGCTAGAGTTATTCTCACTTCGGAGCTGAAAAAGAAAAGGACATGAGTTTGTGGAGAGCGTGATGAGCATAATTCTGACGCTGGCGATGTCTAATTGTGGAGCTTGTTTCAGAGTAAGCTCTCGATCTTCTCCTCACTGATCACCTAAGCCAAAGTCAAGCTACTGACTTAAAACGAGCGCTTGGTGGGAGGCAACCCATTGGTGAGTTTGTTTTTGAGTCTTTTTCTTTTTATTTTTCGTTTTTGTGTCTGTGTCAAGATAAACAAGGAGCAAATACGAAATCGCCTGAGTGTCGATCGATACCCTGTTGGTATCGGTCGACATCCTACGCGAATGAGATAAGTTCATCGTGTCGACTTAAGTCTGGTATTTCTCGATACCACGCCGTGTGTCGGTCGATACCCGATGTTTCAGCACGGTAACTTCTTGATTTTTCACAATCTACTTGGTCCTTTTGCTTTCTTTCACCAACCTTGGGCTAGATAACACTAGAGACAGTGTTGTTCAAGTCTGGGGGAGGTAGTCGCTGACTTTGTTTTTGTTTTTCTTAGAGTCAGTCGTTTTTGAGTCAAAATCGGTTTTATTGAGTCAAAACTTTGTTGGAGACTGTGATCTTTTTCTTGAATCTATTGATCTGACCTTGCTTCTAAGTCACCATTGTTTCCAGCAAAGTTCTTTAAAGCCTGAGCCAAATTTTTGCACTTCATCGATGTGGTTAGTATCCATAGAGCTTGATTCATCATTTGTATCTGACAAAGGAACCAACATGTTTAAAGTAATGGTATTTCTCTCCCTGTTACAAGTTAATTAATAAGATGCATTAAAAGATGAGATGATTTTCTTCTGAGTAGAGGGTTAGGAAAATTTCCAGCGATCCCATTATTCTACTTCAGAGGAGATGATCACACAAAGGTGGAAGCGAGGTTAGGAAAATTTTATGTGATACCATTATTCGCCTACACCTTTGATTACTTTTGAGGGAAGAACCGGGGATTCGATGGCAAACACCATCAATACTCGCGTCTCAAACCTTAATATGTACATGCTAGAAACATAATAAGAAATAAGTTTGGAGGAGAGAAAATAATACCAGAAAGTGTGAAAAGGGTGGTTCCTTGTCATGATATTGTATGGGAAAGAATTTAGAGGGTTCTTGGTATTAATCACAGCGATGAAACTGGCGAGGATGGCTTGATTGAACAATGTTGTGAAATAATGTGTGTAGTCTGGGAAACTACGAATGTCTACGGAGAAGTACATGGTGGTTAGATCAAAAGCTGGTTAGGTGATATGTGGAGAACTACGGAAAATGGTCATTGCAATGTTTTATGAACAGGTGAGTCTCTATGTTTTCAAACCTCTTTCTCTGGTTTAGTCTTCGATTTGCTCGAGGGAAAGCAAAGGCTAAGTCTGGGGGAGTTGATATATCATGGTTTTTACCCCGTTTAAGCCATGATATAAGTCCATTTTATAGAGTCTTTCTACTATTTTTGTAATGGTTTAGAGTGTTTTACAGGTTTTAGCACGTTTGGAGCATAATTGGAGATATTGGAGCTTTCTGGAGCATTTTGGAGCAAAGCAACGTTCGTGTAGCTGAGTACCCGATTTGAAGTCTCAGTGTCGATCGATACTGACTAGTATCGGTCGATACTCATCGAAGCAGACACGACCCGCGACTTTAATGAAGAGTTGAAGAATTACAAAATGGCCCAGAAGACTTTATTATTTACAAGAAGTCCCAAAACGTGATTTAGGTTATTTAATAAGATTTTACAGCCACTTTCATGGCTATGCTTTATTTTACTTTGGTTTTGTGAGAGAGCTTTTGAAGGGAGACAAGTCTGAAACTATGTTCGTCCGAGAGAAGATTTTGAACCCTCTTGTTACTCTTTCTATTTTATTTGATGATTTATTCAAACATGTTTATTGCTTCAATTTCCATGTCTGAGTAGATCTCTTGTTAGGTTTAGGGTTCTCATAAGGGTTTTCTCTGAATGCTAGATTGATTAGTTATTATTATTCACCATCTGAATTAGTTCTTCACCATAGGTTGTTTGCAAAGCTAATTCTAGATTGATCACCTAGAACTTAGATCTTAGGATAATTGATTAGGCGCGAGAGTGCGATTAATTACCTGATAGAACCTAGGGTGAGCAAAATAACTATTCGCAAAGAGATTTGGTTTAGTTGTTTTGTGAACAAATCAAACCTGATCTAAAAGCTGATTTAGACTTTATGATTCGCAAAGAGATTTGGAATTCCTAGGATTTAGACTTAGATAGTTTTCGCAACGAGAGTTGGTTAATTATATCTTAGTGATTTGAGTTCAAGAACCGCGCTAAATCTGAATCGTGACTAGTTAGTTTATCTGCATTCATTGATTTCTTGAAAAATACTCTGAACCAATCTTTCTCCAATCGAATTTACAACCGTTTTAATTTACGTTCTGTTTTCAATATCATTGATCGCTTAGCTTTATTCTCATTTATATAATCTATTGTGTGTCTCTGTGAGTCATTGTGTTCGACCCCTACTTTACTACAACTACTGCTTAGTACTTTTAGGGTATTAATTTGAGCATATCAAGAATCCACAAGACCAAGTCTACCCTCCACAACCTAATCAAGCTCAAGGAGTCCCACAAAAGCAATTCCAACCACAAGGCCAAGGTTCTAACACAAACCAACAAGGTTTTGTCCCAAGGAACCAATTCCTAGGGAACCAAAGTGGATTCCAACCCAAAGCTCCACCCGGTTTTCAAGGCCAACAACAAGGGTTTGTGCCTCAAGGTCAAGCAACTACGTCTAAACCGCAAGAGCTTGACTTGAACTCCATGTTCCAACAATTGCTCAAGGGACAAGAGGAGATCAATACACTGGTAGATCAAGACCGTGGTTCAAGAAGACAAAGGGAAACATATTGAAGAGGCGAAGACCAAGACCGTGGTTCAAGAAGCGCCTAAGAAGAAAGAGAGTGTATTTGTGCCAAAACCCTATGTACCTAAGTTACCTTTCCCAGGGCGTTTCAAGAAATAACTCATGGACAAGTACAAAGCAATCTTCGACAAGCAAATGGAGAAGGTCGAGCTTACAATGCTGTTGGTTGATGCTTTTCTACTTGTACCCCAATATGCAAAATTCCTCAAGGACGCCGTGAAGGAAAGAGCCAAGGAAATGGAACTTATGGTAATCTTGACCCAATAGTGTAGTGCCATCATCCAAAGGAAGGTGATATCAACAAATCTTGGAGATCCCGGTTCATTCACACTTCTGTGTGCACTTGGACCCTTGGACTTCGACAATTGTCTTTGTGATCTTGGAGCAAGCGTTAGTCTTATGCCGTTCTCGGTTGTAAAGAGGTTGGGCTTCACAAGGTACAAAGCTTGCAACATCTCAATGATATTGGTGGATAGGAGTGTGAGGGTACCCATTGGTTTGTTTGAAGATCTCCAAATAATGGTTAGAGATTTCATCATCCCCACGGACTTTGTTGTTCTCGAAATGGATGAAGAGCCAAAGGATCCAATTATCTTTGGAAGACCGTTTTTGGCTACCGCGGGAGCCATTATTGACGTGAGAAAGGGCAAGATTGACTTGCATTTGGGAAAAGATGAAGTCTTCGAGTTCAACATCAACAACGTGATGAAGAAACCTACCACAAATGGGCAATGTTTTTACATAGAGACGATGGATGAACTCGCGGATGAATTGCTTGAAGAGTTGAGTATTGAAGACGGTTTGCAAGTGGTTTTGACACAAGAGCATGGTGTGCATGGATTTTTGGATGAAGAAAGCCGTATGAGCTACTCATGGACTTGCACAAGCCGGTTAAAAGAGAGACGCCATTTGTGGAGTTGGGTAGCCGAGTGACAAGGGTTGAAGATGGGTCAAGCACGGGTACGGTTCAAGAGAGCTTTGCGTTGGTCGTGGGAGAAACTAGCAAGGGTAAAACTAGTTTTGAGGATGACGATTGGAGCGAGCTCAAAGCCCCTAAGGTGGACCTAAAGTAACTTCCCGTTGGGCTAAGGTACACTTTCCTAGGTCCAAACGAGTCATACCCGGTTATTGTAAATGATAGTTTGAATGAGAATGAACTATCCTCCCTTTTAGTTGAACTTAGGAAGTATAGGAAAGCCATTGGTTATTCTTTGGATGACATCAAGGGTATTTCCTCTACTTTATGCACACATAGAATCCATCTAGAAGATGAATCAAGGACCTCTATTGAACATCAAAGAAGGTTGAATCATAATTTGAAGGAAGTTGTAAAGAAAGAGATTCTTAAGCTCCTAGATGCGGGTATTATCTACCCAATTTCGGATAGTACTTGGGTCTCACCTGTTCATTGTGTGCCTAAGAAAGGGGGGATAACGGTTGTTAAAAATAAAAAGGATGAAATGATACCTACTATGACGATAACCGGGCATAGAATGTGCATTGACTATAGGAAGCTAAATTCATCTACTCGTAAAGATCACTTTCCGTTACCTTTCATAGATAAAATGCTTGAACGTCTAGCTAATCATCCATTTTATTGCTTTCTAGACGGTTATTCGGGTTTCTTTCAAATTCACATACACCCGAATGACCAAGAGAAAACGACTTTCACATGCCCTTATGGCACCTTCGCATATCGAAGGATGCCATTTGGGTTATGTAATGCACCTGCGACATTCCAACGTTGCCTGATGTCCATTTTCTCAGATCTTATTGAAGACATGGTAGAAGTCTTTATGGACGACTTATCTGTGTATGGCTCTTCGTTTGGTGTTTGCTTGTCTAATCTTTTTTGGGTCTTGCAACGATGTAAGGAGGCGAACTTGGTACTCAATTGGGAGAAGTGCCATTTCATGGTACATGAAGGCATCATGCTTGGGCATAAGATCTCCGAGAAGGGGATTGAGGTAGACAAGGCCAAGATAGAGGTCATGGTTAGCTTGAAGCCACCAATGACGGTTAAGGATGTCCGAAGCTTTTTGGGTCATGCGGGATTCTATCGCCGTTTCATCAAAGACTTCTCAAAGATCACAAGGCCTCTCACTAGGCTACTTTGCAAGGATGTTGAGTTCAACCTTGATGAAAAGTGTATGGTGGCGTTCTTGGAGATTAAGAAAGCATTGGTTAGTGCTCCCATTGTCCAAGCCCCGGATTAGGATCTTCCTTTCGAGATCATGTGTGACACGAGTGACTTCGCGGTTGGAGCCGTCTTAGGCTAAAGGAAGGACAAGAAGACCAACATCATCTACTATGCAAGTAGGACTTTGGATGACACTCAAGCAAGATATGCTACCACGGAGAAGGAATTGTTGGCGGTGGTGTTTGCCATGGAGAAGTTCCGGTCATACGTAGTGGGCTCGAAGATCATAGTCTACATGGATCATGCGGCTTTGAGGTACATACACGCTAAGAAAGACACCAAGCCAAGACTTCTCCGTTGGATTCTACCCTTGCAAGAATTCGACATGGAGATTATGGACAAGAAATGTATTGAGAACGAGGTCGCGGATCACCTATCAAGGTTGAAGATTGAGGACCTAGTTCCAATAGAAGACAAGCTCCCCGAGGAGAGTCTTATGGTGGTGAGCGTCTTGAAGAAAGGAGTAGAGGCCTGAGAGGTCTTGAGAGTGCTAGCGGTTTGCAAGATGAGAAGCTACCGTGGTTCGCGGATTTGGTGAACAATTTGGTTTGTGGGAAAGAGCCTCCAAACTTGGATGGGTATAAGAAGAAAAAGTTCTTTCATGACGTCATAAGGTACTATTGGGATGAGCCATTCGTGTACAAGTTGTGCTCGGATTGTTTGTATCGAAGGTGTGTAGCGGAAGAGGAGGTCCAAGGAGTCTTATTCCATTGTCATGGGTCGGCATATGGTGGACATTTTGCTTCGTACAAGCCGGCTACAAGAGTTCTCCAATCGGGCTTTTGGTGGCCAAACCTATTCAAGGATGCACATGCTTTTGTTTCCACTTGTGACGCTTGCCAAAGGAAGGGGAACATTGGTAGAAGAGACGAGATGCCTCAAAACCCGATTCTTGAAGTAGAGCTTTTTGATGTGTGGGGAATAGACTTCATGGGACCGTTCCCTTCTTCTTATGGAAAACAATACATTCTAGTGGCGGTTGACTATGTCTCCAAATGGGTAGAGGCGATTGCGAGTCCTACAAACGATGCAAAAGTCGTTCTCAAGATGTTCAAGTCAATAATCTTCCCTATATTTGGCGTACCACGGGTTGTGATAAGTGATGGAGGCTCGCACTTCATCAACAAAGTCTTCGAAAGCTTGCTTAGGAAACACGGAGTGAAGCACAAGGTGGCCATGCCTTACCATCCTCAAACAGGTGGCCAAGTGGAGGTTTCTAACCGGCAAATCAAAGCGATACTTGAGAAGACCGTTGAGAGCTCAAGAAAAGATTGGTCCATGAAGCTTGATGACGCATTGTGGGCTTATCGAACCGCTTTCAAGACACTGATAGGGACCACCCCGTTCAACCTTCTCTATGGGAAAGCTTGTCACTTGCCGTGTGAGTTAGAGTACAAAGCCTTGTGGGCGGTGAAACTTCTCAACTTTGATCTAAAGACCGCACAAGAGAGGCGGTTGATTCAACTCCAAGAGTTAGACGAGATTAGGCTAGAGGCCTATGATAGCTCGAGGATCTACAAGGAATGGACCAAGGCGTTCCATGACAAGAAGATCTTGCGTAAAGACTTCAAAGTTGGATACTTATTGCTATTTTTCAACTCCCGGTTGAAGCCTTTTCCCGGGAAACTCAAGTCAAGATGGTCCGGACCGTTTGAGATCAAGGAAGTGAGGCCGTATGGGGCCGTGGTACTTGTGAACAAGAGTGGCCAAGAATTCATTGCAAACGGCCAAAGACTCAAACCATACCATGAAATCATTGAAGAGGGAGGCTCGATTCCTCTCGATGATGTTCCCCTCGCTTGAATGCGGTAACCAACGTCGAACTTAGTGACGTAAAACAAAGTGCTCTTGGGAGACACCCCAAGCTTATCTTTGTACATATTTCTCTTCTTATGTTTTTAAATCTTTGTTAGTTCGTTTTGATATTCTCGCTAAGTGTTTGTAGGTTGTTGGGAATCTTTGGGAAAATTCAGACCTCGCACCATCCTCAAGGTCCAATCGGGTCGGTCCCGGAACAGGGATTTGGACCGCACGGATCCAACCTTCCCGATGGGGGCGGTTGAGAAATCCTCATGATTCCTCGAGATTTGGACCGCACTGATCTAACCTTCCCGACAGGGGGCGGTTGAAAAATTCCCCGGATTCCCCGAGATTTGGACCGCACGGAGCTAACCTTCCCGATGGGGGGGGGGGGGCGGTAGAGAAATCCTCCAGATTCCCCGGGGAGCTAACCGCGCGGATTGGACCGACCAGATGGGGGGGGTGTTGAGAATTTTTGAATTTCAAAAGTTTGAAACCTTTGACCAGTCAAAGTAGATCTATTATCCATAGGTTTCTGATATATCATGGTTTTTACCCCGTTTAAGCCATGATATAAGTCCATTTTATAGAGTCTTTCTACTATTTTGTAGTGTTTTAGAGTCTTTTACAGGTTTTAGCACGTTTGGAGCATAATTGGAGATATTGGAACTTTCTGGAGCATTTTGGAGCAAAGCAAACTTTCGTGAAGCTGAGTACCCGATTTGAAGTATCAGTGTCGATCGATACCTCATTGGTATCGGTCGATACCTCATTGGTTTCGGTCGATACTCATCGAAGCAGACACGACCCGCGGCTTTAATGAAAAGTTGAAGAATTGCAAAATTGCCCATAAGACTATTATTTACAAGAAGCCCCAAAATATGATTTAGGTTATTTAATAGGATTTTAAAGCCACTTTGATGGCTACACTTTATTTTACTTTGGTTTTGTGACAGAGCTTTTTAGGAGACAAGTCTGAAACTATGTTCGTCCGAGAGAAGATTTCGAACCCTTTTGTTACTCTTTCTGTTTTATTTGATGATTTATTCAAACATGTTTATTGCTTCAATTTCCATGTCTGAGTAGATCTCTTGTCAGGTTCAGGGTTCTCAATAGGGTTTTCTCTGAATGCTAGGTTGATTAGTTATTAGGATTTACCATCTGAATTAGTTCTTCACCATAGGTTATTTGCAAAGCTAATTCTAGGTTGACGAATCTAGAACTTAGATCTTAGGATAATTGATTAGGCGCGAGAGTGCGATTAATTACCTGATAGAACCTAAGGTGAGCAAAATAACTATTCGCAAAGAGATTTGGAATTCCTAGGATTTAGATTTAGATAGCTTTCGCAACGATAGTTGGTTAGCTATATCTTAGTGATTTAAGTTCAAGAATCGCGCTAAATCTGAATCATGCTAGTTAGTTTATCTGCATTCATTGATTCCCTGAGAAATACCATGAACCTATCTTTCTCCCATCGAATTTACAACCGTTTTAATTTACATTCTGTTTTAATACCATTGATCGTTTAGCTTAATTCTCACCTATATAATCTATTGTGTGTCTCTGTGAGTCCTTGTGTTCGACCCCTACTTTACTGCAACTACTGCTTAGTACTTTTAGGGTATTAATTAGAGCATATCAAATTTGGCGCCGCTGCCACGGACTCAATGCGCCATTAGATTTTAGTCTGATAATTTTGACTAAGCTCGTCGGTATCGGTCGATACTATCTAGTATCGGTCGATACTCGCCGTTCTCTTTTTGTTGATATCAATCAACACTACTCAGTGTCGATCGATACTCATCGTGTTACCGAGTTACTAACGTCTTTGACTCTTGTTTTCAGGTGTATGCCTAATCGTGAAACCAGAAAGAGTAAGAGCACTCAGTTTGTTGATCTGTCACTCGAGCAGCTAGCACTTTTGGAACTCACAAACAGAAGAGCAAAGAAGCCAACAAAAATGAACAACAATCAAGTGGAGTTGGTTCAAGATGCAGTTGGTGCTTACAGAGACCAAGAGGGTCGGTTGTGCAACGAGAGAGGACAACGTCTGGATGGAGAGGGGAACATCATTCCACCTGCTCCCATTATCGCTGGGAATGTCGCTGGGAACGCGAATGCAGTGAATGCTGGGAACGTTGTGGTTAATCGTGGTAGAACGATTGGTGAGTGCAACAGACATGACCAGTTTTGCGCAAATCGATCTGCGATTCGTCCTCTTGCTTTTCCGAGGAATGACTTTGAGCTGAAACCTGCATACTACACTCTTGTGGGACAGCACCCTTTTCATGGTCTTTCCAGCGAACATCCCATGGATCATATTGAGAGGTTCGAGGATTTGGTCACTAGCATCAAGAGCAATGGAGTGTCCTACGATTACCTTTTCTGCAAGCTTTTCCCATACTCTCTTGGTGGGGAAGCAACTTACTGGCTGAAGCAGTTACCTCCTAGATCACTGGCTACCTCGGAAGAGACTAAGACTGCTTTCCTAACCAAATTTTATGATGATGCAAGATCCGATTATCTGAGAAACAAGATCTCCCAATTTTCTCAAGGACCTACTGAGGCGTTCAAGGCTGCTTGGACGAGATTCAAATCATATCAGAGAGATTGTCCACATCACGGATACTCTGATGTTCAGCTGATGGGCTTCGTCTTCAGAGGACTTGATTGGAGGTATCAGATGACTTTGGATGCTTCGAGCAATGGAAACTTCAACACCAGGTATCTTGATGAAGCCTATGTCCTGATTGAGAGCTTGGCGTCTAGCAATAGCACCAAGAATGCTGATTTTGAGCGCAAGAAACTAGTTGGTAGCATGGATGGCTCACAGATTGCCGATTTTCAAGCCAAGTTGGATTCTATACACAGTCTTCTGATGGGCAAGACAACGAAGGTTGTTCACTTTGCTGAAGATGTCGAGGTGTTCAACGAGGATGAAGTAGAGGATGTTAACTACATTTGTGGTTCTGGTTTTCAGGGTCAGCGGAATCAATTCAACAACAACCGAAACTTCAACAACAACTTTCAGCAAGGAGGTTTGAATCAGTTTGGCCAGAAATCATCTCAGAACAGTGGGTATACCAGGAACTATGGAAACTCAACTTATCAACCCATACCTGCCAAGCTCCCAGATAGCAAGATCGAGTCTATGTTTGAACAACTTCTTCAAGGACAGCAGAAGCTCACCGTGGATTTCAATGGGAAGATTGATGTCCTGTATAATGATCTGAGTGGAAGGATCGACGCTATTAATATTCAGCAGAAGAAGATGAAACTTCACATAGCTCAGACTTCAGAGGCTGTGAAAAGGCAAGAAGGTTTTCTTCCAGGGAAAGTAGAGAACCCAAGGGCTCATATCAATGCAATCACCTTGAGGAGTGGAAAAAAGGTCACTCCAGGAGTAAAAACTGCCGAAGCTGCAGATATTTTCGTCGATCTTGAGGATGAGGATACCGAAATCGCTCCGGTATCGATCGACACTAGACAATATCGATCGACACCTATCAAGATACTTTCACGGGACAAATCAAAACCGCCTGTATCGATCGATACCACTCCAATATCGGTCAATACTGATCCCGCAGTCGAATCAACTCCTAAGGTTTCAAAGGAAGTGCCTAATGTAGTTGCAGAAAGAGTTTACACACCAAGGATACCTTATCCCAGGGCTTCTGGGAAGACTAAAAAGGAGGTAGAAGACTCTAGATGTAATGCAATTATGGATAAGTTGATTGTTGAACTTCCCTTTATCGATGCCATCAAAATTTCTCCTCCCTTCAGGAGATATGTAAAGAGGATGGTGTCCAGCAACGTGAACCTTGAAGAAGGGTGCTGATACAAGACTTTTTAGTCTCTAGGAGGTATCAATATCCCCAATACGATGTAGTAAGGAGGTTATCAATCCATAATCGAGATTGTTCTAAACACTAAGAATGCAAGGTTCATAAGTAATTTAAGCTAAACAAGGTAATTGGTGATTAAGTATTCAAGTTCAAATTAAGCGAAGTAATAACTAAACGATTTGTGATCCAAATAACAAAAGCGTAGCAAGAGATAAGGTTAATGATATAAGGTGATCCAAGTCCAATTAGTGGTGTTCATTTACTCAAGAAGCTAATTCCTAGGTAATAGATCTCTAATCTATATTAGTTCTCTTTCAAGCAACTAATCACTATGCTAATTATCAAGTCCATTAGCAAATCATCATTTGTGGATTAACAACTAGCAAGCATTAAGAGTCATAACAAGATCAACCAAAGATATGCCCTAAACAACTAATATCTTAGGTTAGGAACATAAATCTCTTGTCTAGTTGGTCTTGGCATTTCATCAAACACTTGGTGTTCATGAAATGCCTTGTGATCTAGATCCACTCTTTCAAGCTAGATATAGCATTAGGGGCTCTAGACAAGAAGGAATATAAGATTACCTAACCCTAAACACCACTAATCAAATCGTAGATCACCCTAATCTACCTTATCCCAAGATCCTTAAGACTACTCACTAATCATCATGGGTTTAACAAATCCAAGAAACGAAGTGTTAAAACTCATGATCAAGATGATTGGATGATTAGAAAGTAGAAGATAGATGGATTCAATCAAGAAAACAATACTCAAATTGCATAAATCAAAAGGATCAATCTCTTACAAATCACTCTTAGAGAGGGTTTTTGCTTAAGAAAAGACTTAGCCCCTCCAAAGTAGGTTTTTGGGCTTAAATAGTGAATAGTGACGAGCGGGGTCGACCCGGGACAAACCGGGTACCGACCCGGTTTAAATAGATAAAAAGTTATGGTTCGGCCAATACTGAGGTCACTGCTCGGTGTAACACCTCGGTATTGGGCCTGGGTTAGTACACCGACGAGGAGTACCGACCAGTGGCATCGGTATTGAGGAGATTGTTCCTCAGTGGATACCGAGGTCACTCCTCGGTATCTTTGCTCGGTATTAAGGACTTTTCCCCCGGGTTTCTTCCTGTGGCAGCACCGAGCAGTGACATTGGTACAATCCCTTGAAGATTTGATACCGACGTCACTCCTCGGTGTTATACGTCGGTATTGTGGCTGTTTTCCTCCGTCGGGCTATATCGATCAGTTGCACCGAGCAGTGACCTCGGTGCAACTCCTCTGCTTCTGATACCGAGCACCAATACCGACAATGACGTCGGTATGGTTTCCGTCTCCTCTCCTCGGTTCTCGAATCTCCTCTTTAGCACCTGAAATGAGATCCAAAACATGCAAGGACTCTCTAGGACTAAATGTGGACACACTAGACTCCTAAAATGACTAAAATGCTAAAGAGATATCATGAACTACATGTAAATGACTCGAAACCTAAGTGAAACGGATGCTAGAATGATGCAAAATATGATGATATCGGGTGCTTGATGATTACTCACGAGTGCAGTACAATCCTGACCAACATGATCCCAAAGAAGCTGACAGACCCAGGGAGTTTTGTGTTGGATTGTACAATATTCACAGACAGATTTGAGCATTCTCTTTGTGACCTTGGCTCGAGTGTCAACCTCATGCCATATTCAGTTGCCAAAAGGATGGGGATGATAGACTTCACAACCACAAGGATTTCTCTGATACTTGCTGATCGTTCAGTTAGACTTCCAGAGGGGTTACTCGAAGATGTCCCGATTAAGATTGGGAATTGCTTTATCCCAACTGATTTCATCGTCTTGGAGTACGATGCTGAGCCTAAGGATCCTCTTATCCTAGGCAGACCATTCCTTGCAACAGCTGGTGCTTTGATTGATTGCAGGAACGGGAAGATAGCTCTCAACATTGGTGATTTGGTCATGACTTTCAATATGGATAAGATGATGAAGAGACCAACCATTGATGGGCAGACTTTCTTTGTCGACACCTTTATTTAATTATGTCTTTAATTTCTATTATGTGTGAGTAGTTTAATCGTTGGGTTTAAAGGGATTATCGAAGGGGAATTCTATGTTCGATAAGGATTTCACAAGGTAAAACCCTAGCCGAATTCTGGAGCTCTTTCTTATAGATCGTTGTTAATGCATGAATCTAGTGTCATGAACTAGAGGCTGATTCATAGGTGTTAAAGAACCACCAAAAGTGTTGAATCTAAACACCCACGTCGTTCATCTATAAGAGTGTGTCGCGTCGTAAGATATAAAAGTATACTTACGGAGTGCCGTGAACTAAGAAGAACCAGGGCGAACATGATGATTTTCTGCGCTGCCAAAGACGAAAGTTACTGGCCGAGTATATAGATTGTTGGTGTGTAGGATGTACGAAAGTAGGGTACGCCGTTTATTCTGTTCAGTTCGTGAAGTTAAAATCTAGAATTGTGTTACTAAAAGCTAAGGGGCCATGTATGAATCGAACATACCCTAAGATATCCCAATCGACCCAACATCGTTTTAATATTTTTTACTAATATTTTTTCCCTTTTAGTTTATGCCATCTATTTTCATACTTAGTTTTACAAGCAATTTTCCGTTTTTCGTTCTTTACAATTTCGTTACATAAAACCCTATAAAAACTTATTCTCGTTCTAGAGTTCCTTGCTAATTCTTTGTCTAAGGTCTCACATAATAGCTTTCCCTCAATGTGGATCGATCCTTAATTAGGTACTACAACACACGTATGTGAACTTACAAAACTTTTAGGTTTACAAATTTAAAACCTGAAGTTTCGGAGAACAATCCGACCACATCAAGTTTTTGGCGTCGTTGCCGGGGAGGAAATTCCTATCGTTCAGTCACACCTTAGAGGTTAGTAAATCGACTCTAAGACAAACTTTTATTTTTAATTTTCGTTTTTGTTTTTCATCGTTTCAGATTTTGAAAATGAACTCGCCTCTGGAGCGAGATCACTACTACGAGCAGGGTTACTACGACCCATCTTATGTTCACTACTCTCACGATTCACACTACTACCGTGACTCGTTCTACATGGATCAGAAACCCGGAAACCAGCACCGACCAACTACTTCGAGCATCGTTGCCTTCAAGGCATCACCCTTGAGCCTCTCAATGATGAGGAGTACACGTGTATTCTTCAGGATCTCAATAAATCTATGCACGAAGATGAGGGGTACTGTGTACTTTCCGAACTCGATGAAGAACCCGTATTCAAATTGGTTATAACGGAGTCATAAAATGAAAGTCCCTTGGATTCTCAAGCTCATGACAACGAAGCAGAACATCAAGGAAAATAAGGACATCGTGTTTCTATTCCTAGTGATAATATTATCTCTATCGATTCGTTCAGAGAGTCTTGAAGACGACAAATAAGATCAGAAGCCGCATCCACTCAACGAACAAAAGTTCCCTTCTCCTTCAGCTCATCACCACGTTAACTGTGAGACAAATCTTGTGAAGGATGAGACACTTGCATAATGTTGGAGCACTCATCGATTATCCAAATCTGATATACTCGGTTTTTTACCGGTTTCTAACCCTTGTTTTGTGTCTTTTATCGAGTCAAAGCTTGTTTTTAGAGTCTTTAAGTCCTTTATTGAGTCATTTCAGTTAAAAAGGTGTTTTAGGTTAATTTGGAGGAAAACATTGCATTTTGGTTGCAAAAAGGTGAAAATGAGCATATGGAGGTGCATAATCATGCAGAGATGTCAGAAAATTGGCAGTCTGGGAAGGTCTTCCCACCAATGGATCGAGCTGACAGTTTGATACAAAATAGAACTTTGAGTTAGCTTTCATTTACAAGTGGTTTGAAGAGAATCCAACGGTGCGATCAAGAGTTATACCCGATTTACTGAAGACAAGTCAATCTGCCTCGCATAAGAAGCCTGCGCATAACATGGAGGCTTGCATCGATCGATGCACATGTCCAGAAACTTCAAAATCGACCGATGCACACTTGCATCGATCGATGCACTTCCCAGACGCGAAAAAGGCAGTTTCTAAACTTCCTATTTTACCCGCAGAATCATCCTAACTTAACCTAATTCGACCCATGACCTATATATACTTCTTTTTCAGCCTCTTTTGAGGCTACGCTTTATTTTTCTTAGACACTTTTCATCTCTTTCAATTGTATGCTTGGGGAGAAGATCTCCGAACCTCTTCTGAAAAATTTGGAGAAGATTTATGAACCCTCTTATTATCTATTGAATTTATTTATGATTTCTCTCATATCTCTTTGCTTATTCTCTACAACTATGTGTGAGTAGATTCCATAGTTAGGTTTAGGGTTTCGAAGGGATCCATGAATCATTGAATTAGACACAAATAGGGATTTTATCTTTTGTGGTTCTCGCTTATTGTTGTGTTTATTGCTTAGGCTCACTACAAGAAAACACAGTTTTTGCGACTACCAAAATAGTCACAAAATAGTCGCAAATGAGTCATTTGCGACTATTTTGGGACTAAAAAAAATTAGTCGCAAATAATTGGTCGCTAAATACAGTAGTCGCAAAATAGTCGCTCTTTTGCGACTAATATGTGACTCTAATATCAGTCCTAATTTAGATACTAAATTTGAGACTACTTGTAAAAAAAAAATTAAAAAAAAAAGTAAAACAAAATTCCAAAAAAAATATTTTTATTTAATAAATTAATTAATTACAAAAAAAAAAAAAAAGAACTTCGGCGCATCTGCTCCGCGGTTCGACAGATCTCCTCCGCCTGCATCTCCGATCTGCTCCGGCATCTGCTCCTCCGCGGTTCTGCTCTTATGCACTCCGGCGCATCTGCTCCTTCATCGCCCGTGGCTGGATCTGGAAAGAGGAGAAGCCTCGCCGGCTAGAGAAGAAGAAGCCTCGCCGGCTGGAGAAGAAGAAGCTCGCCGGCTGGAGAAGAAGAAGCTCGCCGGCTGGAGAGAAGAAGCTCGCCGGAGAAGAAGAAGCCGCCGCAAAAACATGGATCTGCTCCTCCGCCAGTCTGCTCCTCCGGCCAGTCTGCTCCTCCGGCGACGAATTCTGACTGCCCCTGGATCTGCAAAAAAAAAGAGAGTTAGATCAACTCAAGAATTAAAAAAGGAAGAGAAGAGTCGTGGGAAGGAGAGAGAAAGAGAAGCAAGGAATTAAACCAAAAAAAATAATTATATTTTAAATCCTCCACCGTTGGATTAAACCAATCAACGGTGGAGGATCTCGATCCTTGTTTTAATGAACTAGCTAATGAGAAGCTTTCATTATTTTTGTCATTTTGTCGCAAATTAGTCGCAAATTTGAGACTATTTTGTGACTACTATAAAAAAAAAATCGATTGGGTTGCTAAACAGTCCCAAATTTGGGACTATTTTGTGACAATAAAAAAACTTTACCCTAAACTTTAAGAACCTAGAAAGTTGGAATATGACTTAATAATGATTTTGTGTATATAGTAATTCAAAAATATGTTAAAACTTAAAAATAGATAAATTTTGAGAGAATTTTAATCTTTCAAAATCATTTCTTATAAAACACATGTAACACTTAGTATATGTTATGATTAGATTGAAATTTTTGTAAGTGTTATATTTTTTTTTTATTATTTGATGTTTGTGTGTAAGATCTAGTTTACAATTTAAGATTTATAGTTTATGATTAAGGGTTAGAGGTTTAGGGTTTAGAATTTAGGATTTATAAAAGGGATTATAAATGATCATATTTAAAAAAATTGTAAGTTTTGAATTTTTTGTATATTATATGATGTTTATGTGTAAGATTTAGTTTAAAATTTAAGATTTATATCAAGTTTATGAATAAGGGTTAGAGGTTTAGGGTTAAGGGTTTGTGGTTTGAGTTTAGAATTTATTGATTTCTATAAAAAAAAAATCAAGTGGAGTTGCAAATTAGTCCCAAATTTGGGACTATTTTGTAACTACTATTAAAAATTAGTCGCAAATTAGTCCCAAATTAGTCACAAAAACTGGGTTTGCAAATTAGTGTACATTTTACATTAAACCCTAAATTTTAAGAACATATAAGGTTTGAATATCAATTTACAATGATTTTGGGTATATAGTTGTTCAAAAATATATTTTACAATTTAAGATTAAGATTTTATGATTAAGGGTTAGAGGTTTAGGGTTTAGAATTTAGAATTTATAAAATGATAATATTTAAAAAAAATTTAAGTGTTGAATTTTTTTTGTATATTATTTGATGTTTATTTACAATTTAAAATTTAAATCAAGTTTATGGTTAAGTTTTAGAGGTTTAGGGTTTAGGGTTTGTGGTTTGAGTTTAGAATTTATTGATTTCTAAACAAAATCGAGTGTAGTTGCAAATTAGTCCCAAATTTGGGACTATTTTGTGACTACTATTAAAAATTAGTCCTAAATTAGTCACAAAAACTGGGTTTGCAAATTAGTGTACATGTTACCCTAAACCCTAAACTTTAAGAACATATGAGGTTTGAATATCACTTTACAATGATTTTGGGTATATTGATGTTCAAAAATATATTTTATAAATTAAGATTTAGAGTTTATGATTAAGGGTTAGAGGTTTAGGGTTTATAATTTAGGATTTATAAAATGATTATATTTTAAAAATTGTAAGTATTGAATTTTTTTTGTATATTATTTGATGTTTATTTAAAAAAATCGAGTGGAGTTGCTAAATCGAAGCAAATCAGTCACAAATTTGGGACTACTATTGCAAGTCTTTAAACAGTCGCAAATAAGCGACTATTTTCTGACTACTTTGCTTAGTCGGTAATTTGTGACTATTATGCCTCTGTATTATGAGTAGTCGCAAATCAGTCACAAAATCATCCTTTTTTTGCGACTAAAAAAAGTAGTCACAAAAACTGTGTTTTCTTGTAGTGGCTTGAGCTAACCGCTAGGCCTATGAACTAAGGTGCAACTTACCCTATGAGCACGAGAGTGGATTAGGGTACAGTTAACGTATGAGCACGAGAGTATATTAGGTTGCATATAAAGAACATAAGCGAGCGAATCGTCCTTAGCCTGCGAGAGTTGATGCTAAGGCGATTCGTGAACATATTGAACCTGCTCCTTAATGCTAACCTAGAATTCTATGAGCACGAGAGTGGATTAGGTGCAGGTTTAGTAGCCATTAGCACGAGAGTGGATTGGTTAATATTTATGTTTGAGTTTGAAACTTGTGTTTAATTATTTTCTGAATAGTTGTTTGATTCGTGATCTCTAGATTCCTAAGAAAAACCCCTTGACCTAACGCTTTCCCTTTATTGAATTTATATCGTTTAAATTGCGTTCGTTACTTTTCCAAAATCAACCATAATCTTGTCTTAGCTTAGTTTCATAATTGTGAGAATTGTAGTGTAACATTGGTCTATGTGGATTCGATCCTAAAGTACTGCATTGACAACCGTTATGATTGCGGTAGTGTGAGCTTTAGTTTGAATTGACTGAGTGGTAAAATACCTAAATCAAAATCAAAATATGTGTTTCTCGAGGATCAACAAGAATACCTTCTATCCGGCGATACCCACAAGGAACTCTCATTTTATGAACACATGCAGCGGAGATGAACCACTCTTAGACCCTGGAGGAGCTACATAGGGAACGAATGAAAAAACACCTCCGAAGCAACAGCCATTCGGCAACGGACGGAGGAGCTCGACCCGCGGCGAATGGGCGTTCGACCGCGCCATCGTTACCTGGTCATGCGGCGAATCGATGGTCGCCGCAGTCGGAGGAGCTTGACCCGCGGCGAAAGGGGGATCGGTCGCGGTCTCGTGGGCTCGACCCGCGACCAAGGAAGCTCGACCAAAAACCCATCCCGACATTCCCAAACCGTTCCGATTCTTAACCGTGCAATCATGAACATGTTCCCTACATCAAATTAAACCATAACCGGTTTAATTTTCGTGTCCCACACGCCAAGGTAAGTCCCAAAAAGATTTTGAAAAACATAAAACTTCTTTTTTGGCATAAAAACAACTTTTTAAAGACCAAAAAGCGTATTTCTAGATTTAAGCTCTCTTTCTCCTTCTCTTCCAAGAGACTTGGAGGTTTTGAGCAAGAACAACTTTTTCAAATTTTAAGCTTTTATGAAAATACTTTGGTCCTATCTCACTCGTTTTCAAAGGAGATTCCAGTTCTACACGTATCTCATCTTCTTCACCAATGTATGATCCTAAACCTCTACTTTTTCATATGAGCCAAACCCTAGGTTTTTCTTAATTTAAATAGATTTCTGTCTATGATAGCTAGAAAATGTTAGAGAACTCTAAATTGAACTTTTAGAATGATTAGATTTTAATTTTAGCACTTAATTATTATGGATTTGAGAGTTTTGAAATTTGTAATTTCAAACTTAATTAAAAACGAATTTGCAGAGTAATTTTAATAACTTGGCCAAGTCTTGTTTAGTAGATAATTAATATACGATAATCTATTGAATTTTCATAAGGATGAGCTCTATAATTTATTTTTAGAAAATCTTTATGTAAGAACTTCATAAACCCGAAATTAATTAGTCGTTAGAAACTCGATTTGCTAGATTTACGTTTGATATTGCTCATTTGTAGATTGAATGTGTCTCTTGATACTTGATATCCTCTCATTTTAGCCTTCATAGCATACATTTCACTTTGCATTTTGAGTCACATTCGAGCATATCTAGGTCTTTCATGCATGTTTTTGTCTTGTTTAGAGTCTATTCTAGGTACTTTGGATCGGTTCAGAGATGTTTGGGAAGTCCCGAGGCTCAAGCACGATCGGCTACAGATGCAGAGAAGGACTTAGCACGGAATTGGAGTCTTGGCTCAGCACAACCGACCAGCACCCATGCGGTCCATTTCAGCCGGCCCAGGAACAGGGAAGTTAACCGGCCCATCGAGGAAATCTCGACCGTTCCGAAGGTGCGCGGTCCAAGCTAGAATTCCCCCCGGGGGAAATCCGACCTTCCGAGATCCACACGGTCCGAATCTAGGCGGTCTAGGAGCAGGGATTCTAACCGCCCCGAAGAAGAATTCTCGACCGGCCAGAAGGGGGGCGGTCCAAGCCAGAATTCTCCCCGGGGGAAAACCGACCTTCCGAGATCCACACGGTCCAATCCAAGCGGTATTGGGACAGGGATCCTAACCGCCCCATCTCAACCGGCCAGAAGGGGGGCGGTCCGCAGCTTTCGCCCAAAAAGATCCAACTCGGCCGGGTTGGAACCCGGTTTGTTCTGGGTCGACCCGGTCGAACACTATTCACTATAAACACAACTTTACCTAATTTTTGCCACTTATGCTTTTTCTTAAGTCTAAAACCCTTACCTTTGAGGGAGTTTGAGATTTGTAAGAAGGATCCTTTGTTTTATGCAATTTACTACTTGTTTTCTATCAATCTCTTGCATCTATCTTCTTTCTATCTTGATTATTCAACATTCATCCATGGATTCAACCCCTATCCATATCGATTTTGGTTGGTTCTTAATGGGTTTTGAGTAGTCTTTTAGGGTTTAGAGATGGGGTAGATTAAGATGATCCAAGGCTTGATTCATGGTGTTTAGGGTTAGATATTCTTATATCCCTTCTTGTTTAGTGTTCTTAAGGCTAGATCTAGCTTGAAAAGTAGGTCTAAATCATAAGGCATTTCATGCACACCAAGTGTTTGATGAAATGCCTTGATGAACTAAACAAGAGATTTATACTCCTAGCCTATGATAATAGTTGTCTAGGGTATATTTTTGGTTGATCTTGTTAGTTAAAATTAATGCTTGCTAATCAATGATCCACAAATGAGAGTTTGTTAATGGATTAGGTGATTAGCATAGTGATTAATTGCTTGAAAGAGAATTAGTCAAGTTAAGGATCTTATGCCTAGGGATTAGCTTGCTTGAGTAAATGAGCATCATGAATTGAACTTGGGTTATCTTATATCCACAATCCCATCTTTGAATCCGCTTTTGCTTATTGATTTACATCTTGTTTAAGTTGCTTTACTATTTTTAATTTGGATACTTAATCACAAACCCCTTTTTAATTAGCTTAACTTACATAGGTTCCTTGCATTCTTAATGCTTAGAGTCATCTCCTAATACAGATTGATAACCTCTTATACTACTCGTATTTAGAGTTATTGATACCTCTTTAAGACCGAAAAGTCTTAGTATCAATTTGGCGTCGTTGCCATATTGGGATTTGATTTTAACATTGAGATTTAGGCTCTTTGTGAGATTAAGTTTTATTGTTTTTTACCAAGATTACTAATCTTCTTTACTTCCTATTGCTCTTTAATTTTTCTCTATAGGTGCATGCATACACGTTTCCGTGGCAATACTAACCTAGTAGAACCGAGGGACGACATTGATCAACTTGAGAGAGGTTCAAGAGCACGACGAAGCCGAGTAAGAGTACAAGAAGAAGTTGGTAACGAAATGGAAGATCTTCATGATATTCCACTTGGGAACATTCATGACAACATTCCCCACCAAAGGAACGGTGGGAATGAGAACAACCAAGGAGGTGGTGGAAATGGAAACCATCACCCACCAAACCGTGCAAACAATCCACCAAGAGCTAGACACGTTGTTGGAGAAGGTGACGCCGCTAATGCTCACCAAAATTGGCAAGGCATTCAAGCTCCACCGGTGGAAAACAACAACTTTGAAGTGAAGCTGGGGGGTGATCAACATGGTTCAAGCCAATAAGTTTCACGGATTGTCAATGGAGGATCCATTAGATCACATAGACCAATTTGACCGGATATGTGGTCTCACTAAGATCAATGGGGTCTCCAAAGATGGGTTCAAGCTTCGGCTCTTCCCGTTCTCTTTAGGTGACAAGGCTCACCAATGGGAAAAGAACTTACCCCAAGGATCTATCACCTCATGGGATGATTGCAAACGTGTGTTTATTGCCAAATTCTTTTCACCAGCTAGAACCGCCAAGATTCGCAATGAGATCTCAAGCTTCACACAACTGTCCAATGAGTCTTTCAATGAAGCTTGGGAGAGATTTAGAAGCTACACTTCTCAATGCCCTCATCATGGCTTTAGCAACGCCTCTCTCCTTAGCAATCTCTACCGAGGTGCCTTGCCTAAGATCCGAATGCTACTTGACACGGCATAAGACGGTAACTTATTGGCTAAGGATGTTGAAGACGCAATGGAGCTAGTCGAGAACTTGGCCCAAAGTGACGGGACCTATGGCGACGATTATGACCGCGCCACAAGGACCACGAGCGACTTTGATGATAACAAGCGGGCCAAAGACATGAAAGCGCTTAATGAAAAGTTGGACAAGCAAGCCAATTTGATTGATAAACTCCTAGTGTCTTCTCAAAAGACGGTTAGCTTTGTGGATGCTTGTGATGATAATTAAGGTTGTTATCAAGAGGAGAACGTGGACATGAACACCCAATAGGAGGTGAACTATGTGGGGAACCAAGGGAACTACCAAAACCAAGGGAACTACCAAAGAAAAGGGTTCAACCAAAACTATAGGAACCACCCCAACTTCTCTTACCGGAACACAAATGTTGAGAATTGATATATCATAGTTTTTACCCCGTTTAAGCCATGATATAAGTCCGTTTTGTAGAGTATTTCTACTATTTTGTAGTGGTTTAGAGTCTTTTACAAGTTTTAGCACGTTTGGAGCATAATTGGAGATATTAGAGCTTTCTGGAGCATTTTGGAGCAAAGCAACGTTCGTGTAGCTGAGTACCCGATTTGAAGTCTCAGTGTCGATCGATACTGACTAGTATCGGTCGATACTCATCGAAGCAGACACGACCCGCGACTTTAATGAAGAGTTGAAGAATTACAAAATAGCCCAGAAGACTTTATTATTTACAAGAAGCCCCAAAACGTGATTTAGGTTATTTAATAGGATTTTACATCCACTTTCATGGCTATGCTTTATTTTACTTTGGTTTTGTGAGAGAGCTTTTGAAGGGAGACAAGTCTGAAACTATGTTCGTCCGAGAGAAGATTTCGAACCCTCTTGTTACTCTTTCTATTTTATTTGATGATTTATTCAAACATGTTTATTGCTTCAATTTCCATGTCTGAGTAGATCTCTTGTTAGGTTTAGGGTTCTCATAAGGGTTTTCTCTGAATGCTAGATTGATTAGTTATTAGGATTCACCATCTGAATTAGTTCTTCACCATAGGTTGTTTGCAAAGCTAATTCTAGATTGATCATCTAGAACTTAGATCTTAAGATAATTGATTAGGCGCGAGAGTGTGATTAATTAACTGATAGAAGCTAGGGTGAGCAAAATAACTATTCGCAAAGGATTCGCAAAGAGATTTGGAATTCCTAGGATTTAGATTTAGATAGTTTTTGCAACGAGAGTTGGTTAATTATATCTTAGTGATTTGAGTTCAAGAACCGCGCTAAATTTGAATCCTGACTAGTTAGTTTGTCTGCATTCATTGATTTCCTGAGAAATACCCTGAACCTATCTTTCTCCAATCGAATTTACAACCGTTTTAATTTACGTTCTGTTTTCAATATCATTGATCGCTTAGCTTTATTCTCATCTATATAATCTATTGTGTATCTCTGTGAGTCCTTGTGTTCGACCCCTACTTTACTGCAACTACTGCTTAGTACTTTTAGGGTATTAATTTGAGCATATCAAATTTGGCGCCGTTGTCGGGGACACAATTTGCCATTAGATTTTAGTCTGAGAATTTCGACTAAGCTCGGCGGTATCGGTCGATACTCGTCGTTCTCTTTTTGTTGATATCGATCGACACCACCTAGTGTCGGACGATACTCAACGTGTCTTTTGTTACTTAAGTGTCTTGCCTAGTGTGTTTCAGGTGTGAGTTTGGAACGTGCAAATAGGAAAGCAAAGAAGCCAGCGAAGATGAACAATACAATGATTCTGATTTAGGATGCTGCATGAGCTTTGAGAGACCAAGAGGGTCGGTTGTGCAATGAGAGAGGATAACGTCTGGATGGAGAGGGGATTATCATTCCACCTGCTCTTGTTGTCGCTGGGAATGTCGCTGGGAACGCGAACGCTGGGAATGCTGTGGTTAATCGTGGTAGAACGATTGGTGAGTACAATATGCCTGATCAGTTATATGCCAATCGATTAGCGATTCACCCTCCTGCTTTTCAGAGGAATGACTTTGAGTTGAAACCTGCATACTTCACTCTTGTGGGTCAGCATCTTTTTCATGGTCTTCCTCATGAACACCCTATGGATCACATTGAGAGGTTTGAGGATTTGGTTACAAGCATCAAGTGCAATGGAGTGTCCTATGATTACCTCTTCAGCAAGCTCTTCCCGTACTCTCTTGGTGGAGATGCAACTTACTGGCTGAAGCAATTACCTACTGGGTTGTTGAATACCTGGGAAGAGACGAAGAAAGCCTTCCAGAACAACTTTTTCGATGATGCGAGATCCGACGAGCTCAGGAACAAGATCTCTCAGTTTTCTCAAGGACCAATAGAAGCAATCAAGGCTGCTTGGATTCGTTTCAAGTCATATCAGAGAGATTGTCCGCACCATGGGTTCACTCAGGTTTAGTTGCTGGGTACTTTCTTCGGAGGGATTGATTGGAGGTATCAGATGGCGCTAGATGCTGCGAGCAATGGAAATTTCTACACGAGGTATCCTTACGATGCCTATGTGCTTATTGAGAACTTGGTTTCTAGCAATAGTACCAAGAATGCAGACATGGAGCGCAAGAAGCAAGTTGGTAACTTGGATTGTAGTCAGATTGCTGAGGTGAATCCTAAGTTAGATTCAATGCACATTTTGTTGATGGGCAAGCATCAGAAGGCTGTTCGTTTTGCTGCAAAGGATGGAGTGGAATTTGTTAACCACATTAATGGAGTTGGATTTCAAGATCAAAGGTATCAAGGCTCACCCACACCACCCAGAACTTCTGAGAGTAAGATTGAGGCTATGATTGAACAGCTGGTTCAAGGGCAGGAGAAGATGACAGTAAATTTCAACAGGAGGTTGGATGCCATGTACACTGATCTGAATGGAAAAATCGAGACTCTCATTATTCATCAGAAGATTATGGATACTCAGGTAGCCCATAATGCAGCAATTGTCAAGGGACTGATGGTACACCCAGGAGTGCAGAAGAGCTCAACTGCAGAGATTTTCGTCCCTCATGCCAAGGATGACGATGAGATTTCAGACACCACCTCGGTGTCGACCGATATTCTCTTGTATCGATCGACACCCA
This sequence comes from Eutrema japonicum, assembly GCA_030161315.1. NCBI lineage: Eukaryota > Viridiplantae > Streptophyta > Magnoliopsida > Brassicales > Brassicaceae > Eutrema > Eutrema japonicum. The sequence continues at coordinate 24,204,544 of BSQW01000006.1, read as the reverse complement.
TCCAAAGTTCTGCCAGGGACGATTCCAGAGCAAAAGCATCGATCGACACCACCCCTGTGTTGGTCGATACCAGGCCAGTTGCTGAACCGAAACCCGAGTTGAGTGCGGAAAGGGTTTACAAACCTGATGTGCCATACCCCATACCACCTAGACACCTCAGAGACCCCATTTCTCCAAAGCAGCTGCTTGGCTTTGAGAAGATGGTACGAAGAATTCCCCTCACACTGACTTTTGAAGAAGCTCTAGAGTACCGCCCTCTGCTGAGTCATTTCCGAGATTGCAGAGAAACTCTGAAAGAGATCGAAGTACTCTTTATCAAGGCAAGAAGTACATCACTACCGCTGAGGCAGTTGACCAAGAGGGAAGACCCATGAATATTCTTTGTTCCATGTTCTGAATTCAAAGAGTCTCTCGTTGACTCGGGGGCTAGCATCAATGTCATGTCAAGGGCAATTGCAGAGTGTTTGGGAGCTGATATTCGATCTCCCAAGTCATCTATCACATTCGCGAACAGCTCCACCGCACTCCCATATGGTACAATCTCTGATCTGCTGGTTAACGTAGGAGATTGCTTGGTTCCTACTGATTTTCAAGTTGTGGAGATGAGTGCACAATCTCGTACGCAGTTGATTCTTGGAAGACCGTTCATGGCTACGGTTGGTGCCATTATGGACACACCCAACAAGCACATCTCATTCTCATACATTGACAAGGAGGTGTACTACAAAGCTATCACAAGAGGAACTCCCACACATATCTCTTGCATCACCATTGTTACAGGAGAGACGTTGGTAGTTAATTTTTTGGAAGAGCCTCCTGACGAACCAACTGTCATAGACCTTCTAGATAGTCCTTCTGTCATCACCAAGAAAGACGTCAAAACAGCTAAGGCAAAGAAGAAGGTGAAGAGCAAAGGAGTAAAAAGTGTTCCCCATGTGACTTTAACCCCTCAGAAGTGCGATGGAGATTCAATTGAATATAAGGTGAAGTGCAAGGGAACTTCGAAACCATTCTCCAAGGCTAGAGTTATTCTCACTTCGGAGCTGAAAAAGAAAAGGACATGAGTTTGTGGAGAGCGTGATGAGCATAATTCTGACGCTGGCGATGTCTAATTGTGGAGCTTGTTTCAGAGTAAGCTCTCGATCTTCTCCTCACTGATCACCTAAGCCAAAGTCAAGCTACTGACTTAAAACGAGCGCTTGGTGGGAGGCAACCCATTGGTGAGTTTGTTTTTGAGTCTTTTTCTTTTTATTTTTCGTTTTTGTGTCTGTGTCAAGATAAACAAGGAGCAAATACGAAATCGCCTGAGTGTCGATCGATACCCTGTTGGTATCGGTCGACATCCTACGCGAATGAGATAAGTTCATCGTGTCGACTTAAGTCTGGTATTTCTCGATACCACGCCGTGTGTCGGTCGATACCCGATGTTTCAGCACGGTAACTTCTTGATTTTTCACAATCTACTTGGTCCTTTTGCTTTCTTTCACCAACCTTGGGCTAGATAACACTAGAGACAGTGTTGTTCAAGTCTGGGGGAGGTAGTCGCTGACTTTGTTTTTGTTTTTCTTAGAGTCAGTCGTTTTTGAGTCAAAATCGGTTTTATTGAGTCAAAACTTTGTTGGAGACTGTGATCTTTTTCTTGAATCTATTGATCTGACCTTGCTTCTAAGTCACCATTGTTTCCAGCAAAGTTCTTTAAAGCCTGAGCCAAATTTTTGCACTTCATCGATGTGGTTAGTATCCATAGAGTTTGATTCATCATTTGTATCTGACAAAGGAACCAACATGTTTAAAGTAATGGTATTTCTCTCCCTGTTACAAGTTAATTAATAAGATGCATTAAAAGATGAGATGATTTTCTTCTGAGTAGAGGGTTAGGAAAATTTCCAGCGATCCCATTATTCTACTTCAGAGGAGATGATCACACAAAGGTGGAAGCGAGGTTAGGAAAATTTTCTGTGATACCATTATTCGCCTACACCTTTGATTACTTTTGAGGGAAGAACCGGGGATTCGATGGCAAACACCATCAATACTCGCGTCTCAAACCTTAATATGTACATGCTAGAAACATAATAAGAAATAAGTTTGGAGGAGAGAAAATAATACCAGAAAGTGTGAAAAGGGTGGTTCCTTGTCATGATATTGTATGGGAAAGAATTTAGAGGGTTCTTGGTATTAATCACAGCGATGAAACTGGCGAGGATGGCTTGATTGAACAATGTTGTGAAATAATGTGTGTAGTCTGGGAAACTACGAATGTCTACGGAGAAGTACATGGTGGTTAGATCAAAAGCTGGTTAGGTGATATGTGGAGAACTACGGAAAATGGTCATTGCAATGTTTTATGAACAGGTGAGTCTCTATGTTTTCAAACCTCTTTCTCTGGTTTAGTCTTCGATTTGCTCGAGGGAAAGCAAAGGCTAAGTCTGGGGGAGTTGATATATCATGGTTTTTACCCCGTTTAAGCCATGATATAAGTCCATTTTATAGAGTCTTTCTACTATTTTTGTAATGGTTTAGAGTGTTTTACAGGTTTTAGCACGTTTGGAGCATAATTGGAGATATTGGAGCTTTCTGGAGCATTTTGGAGCAAAGCAACGTTCGTGTAGCTGAGTACCCGATTTGAAGTCTCAGTGTCGATCGATACTGACTAGTATCGGTCGATACTCATCGAAGCAGACACGACCCGCGACTTTAATGAAGAGTTGAAGAATTACAAAATGGCCCAGAAGACTTTATTATTTACAAGAAGTCCCAAAACGTGATTTAGGTTATTTAATAAGATTTTACAGCCACTTTCATGGCTATGCTTTATTTTACTTTGGTTTTGTGAGAGAGCTTTTGAAGGGAGACAAGTCTGAAACTATGTTCGTCCGAGAGAAGATTTTGAACCCTCTTGTTACTCTTTCTATTTTATTTGATGATTTATTCAAACATGTTTATTGCTTCAATTTCCATGTCTGAGTAGATCTCTTGTTAGGTTTAGGGTTCTCATAAGGGTTTTCTCTGAATGCTAGATTGATTAGTTATTATTATTCACCATCTGAATTAGTTCTTCACCATAGGTTGTTTGCAAAGCTAATTCTAGATTGATCACCTAGAACTTAGATCTTAGGATAATTGATTAGGCGCGAGAGTGCGATTAATTACCTGATAGAACCTAGGGTGAGCAAAATAACTATTCGCAAAGAGATTTGGTTTAGTTGTTTTGTGAACAAATCAAACCTGATCTAAAAGCTGATTTAGACTTTATGATTCGCAAAGAGATTTGGAATTCCTAGGATTTAGACTTAGATAGTTTTCGCAACGAGAGTTGGTTAATTATATCTTAGTGATTTGAGTTCAAGAACCGCGCTAAATCTGAATCGTGACTAGTTAGTTTATCTGCATTCATTGATTTCTTGAAAAATACTCTGAACCAATCTTTCTCCAATCGAATTTACAACCGTTTTAATTTACGTTCTGTTTTCAATATCATTGATCGCTTAGCTTTATTCTCATTTATATAATCTATTGTGTGTCTCTGTGAGTCATTGTGTTCGACCCCTACTTTACTACAACTACTGCTTAGTACTTTTAGGGTATTAATTTGAGCATATCAAGAATCCACAAGACCAAGTCTACCCTCCACAACCTAATCAAGCTCAAGGAGTCCCACAAAAGCAATTCCAACCACAAGGCCAAGGTTCTAACACAAACCAACAAGGTTTTGTCCCAAGGAACCAATTCCTAGGGAACCAAAGTGGATTCCAACCCAAAGCTCCACCCGGTTTTCAAGGCCAACAACAAGGGTTTGTGCCTCAAGGTCAAGCAACTACGTCTAAACCGCAAGAGCTTGACTTGAACTCCATGTTCCAACAATTGCTCAAGGGACAAGAGGAGATCAATACACTGGTAGATCAAGACCGTGGTTCAAGAAGACAAAGGGAAACATATTGAAGAGGCGAAGACCAAGACCGTGGTTCAAGAAGCGCCTAAGAAGAAAGAGAGTGTATTTGTGCCAAAACCCTATGTACCTAAGTTACCTTTCCCAGGGCGTTTCAAGAAATAACTCATGGACAAGTACAAAGCAATCTTCGACAAGCAAATGGAGAAGGTCGAGCTTACAATGCTGTTGGTTGATGCTTTTCTACTTGTACCCCAATATGCAAAATTCCTCAAGGACGCCGTGAAGGAAAGAGCCAAGGAAATGGAACTTATGGTAATCTTGACCCAATAGTGTAGTGCCATCATCCAAAGGAAGGTGATATCAACAAATCTTGGAGATCCCGGTTCATTCACACTTCTGTGTGCACTTGGACCCTTGGACTTCGACAATTGTCTTTGTGATCTTGGAGCAAGCGTTAGTCTTATGCCGTTCTCGGTTGTAAAGAGGTTGGGCTTCACAAGGTACAAAGCTTGCAACATCTCAATGATATTGGTGGATAGGAGTGTGAGGGTACCCATTGGTTTGTTTGAAGATCTCCAAATAATGGTTAGAGATTTCATCATCCCCACGGACTTTGTTGTTCTCGAAATGGATGAAGAGCCAAAGGATCCAATTATCTTTGGAAGACCGTTTTTGGCTACCGCGGGAGCCATTATTGACGTGAGAAAGGGCAAGATTGACTTGCATTTGGGAAAAGATGAAGTCTTCGAGTTCAACATCAACAACGTGATGAAGAAACCTACCACAAATGGGCAATGTTTTTACATAGAGACGATGGATGAACTCGCGGATGAATTGCTTGAAGAGTTGAGTATTGAAGACGGTTTGCAAGTGGTTTTGACACAAGAGCATGGTGTGCATGGATTTTTGGATGAAGAAAGCCGTATGAGCTACTCATGGACTTGCACAAGCCGGTTAAAAGAGAGACGCCATTTGTGGAGTTGGGTAGCCGAGTGACAAGGGTTGAAGATGGGTCAAGCACGGGTACGGTTCAAGAGAGCTTTGCGTTGGTCGTGGGAGAAACTAGCAAGGGTAAAACTAGTTTTGAGGATGACGATTGGAGCGAGCTCAAAGCCCCTAAGGTGGACCTAAAGTAACTTCCCGTTGGGCTAAGGTACACTTTCCTAGGTCCAAACGAGTCATACCCGGTTATTGTAAATGATAGTTTGAATGAGAATGAACTATCCTCCCTTTTAGTTGAACTTAGGAAGTATAGGAAAGCCATTGGTTATTCTTTGGATGACATCAAGGGTATTTCCTCTACTTTATGCACACATAGAATCCATCTAGAAGATGAATCAAGGACCTCTATTGAACATCAAAGAAGGTTGAATCATAATTTGAAGGAAGTTGTAAAGAAAGAGATTCTTAAGCTCCTAGATGCGGGTATTATCTACCCAATTTCGGATAGTACTTGGGTCTCACCTGTTCATTGTGTGCCTAAGAAAGGGGGGATAACGGTTGTTAAAAATAAAAAGGATGAAATGATACCTACTATGACGATAACCGGGCATAGAATGTGCATTGACTATAGGAAGCTAAATTCATCTACTCGTAAAGATCACTTTCCGTTACCTTTCATAGATAAAATGCTTGAACGTCTAGCTAATCATCCATTTTATTGCTTTCTAGACGGTTATTCGGGTTTCTTTCAAATTCACATACACCCGAATGACCAAGAGAAAACGACTTTCACATGCCCTTATGGCACCTTCGCATATCGAAGGATGCCATTTGGGTTATGTAATGCACCTGCGACATTCCAACGTTGCCTGATGTCCATTTTCTCAGATCTTATTGAAGACATGGTAGAAGTCTTTATGGACGACTTATCTGTGTATGGCTCTTCGTTTGGTGTTTGCTTGTCTAATCTTTTTTGGGTCTTGCAACGATGTGAGGAGGCGAACTTGGTACTCAATTGGGAGAAGTGCCATTTCATGGTACATGAAGGCATCATGCTTGGGCATAAGATCTCCGAGAAGGGGATTGAGGTAGACAAGGCCAAGATAGAGGTCATGGTTAGCTTGAAGCCACCAATGACGGTTAAGGATGTCCGAAGCTTTTTGGGTCATGCGGGATTCTATCGCCGTTTCATCAAAGACTTCTCAAAGATCACAAGGCCTCTCACTAGGCTACTTTGCAAGGATGTTGAGTTCAACCTTGATGAAAAGTGTATGGTGGCGTTCTTGGAGATTAAGAAAGCATTGGTTAGTGCTCCCATTGTCCAAGCCCCGGATTAGGATCTTCCTTTCGAGATCATGTGTGACACGAGTGACTTCGCGGTTGGAGCCGTCTTAGGCTAAAGGAAGGACAAGAAGACCAACATCATCTACTATGCAAGTAGGACTTTGGATGACACTCAAGCAAGATATGCTACCACGGAGAAGGAATTGTTGGCGGTGGTGTTTGCCATGGAGAAGTTCCGGTCATACGTAGTGGGCTCGAAGATCATAGTCTACATGGATCATGCGGCTTTGAGGTACATACACGCTAAGAAAGACACCAAGCCAAGACTTCTCCGTTGGATTCTACCCTTGCAAGAATTCGACATGGAGATTATGGACAAGAAATGTATTGAGAACGAGGTCGCGGATCACCTATCAAGGTTGAAGATTGAGGACCTAGTTCCAATAGAAGACAAGCTCCCCGAGGAGAGTCTTATGGTGGTGAGCGTCTTGAAGAAAGGAGTAGAGGCCTGAGAGGTCTTGAGAGTGCTAGCGGTTTGCAAGATGAGAAGCTACCGTGGTTCGCGGATTTGGTGAACAATTTGGTTTGTGGGAAAGAGCCTCCAAACTTGGATGGGTATAAGAAGAAAAAGTTCTTTCATGACGTCATAAGGTACTATTGGGATGAGCCATTCGTGTACAAGTTGTGCTCGGATTGTTTGTATCGAAGGTGTGTAGCGGAAGAGGAGGTCCAAGGAGTCTTATTCCATTGTCATGGGTCGGCATATGGTGGACATTTTGCTTCGTACAAGCCGGCTACAAGAGTTCTCCAATCGGGCTTTTGGTGGCCAAACCTATTCAAGGATGCACATGCTTTTGTTTCCACTTGTGACGCTTGCCAAAGGAAGGGGAACATTGGTAGAAGAGACGAGATGCCTCAAAACCCGATTCTTGAAGTAGAGCTTTTTGATGTGTGGGGAATAGACTTCATGGGACCGTTCCCTTCTTCTTATGGAAAACAATACATTCTAGTGGCGGTTGACTATGTCTCCAAATGGGTAGAGGCGATTGCGAGTCCTACAAACGATGCAAAAGTCGTTCTCAAGATGTTCAAGTCAATAATCTTCCCTATATTTGGCGTACCACGGGTTGTGATAAGTGATGGAGGCTCGCACTTCATCAACAAAGTCTTCGAAAGCTTGCTTAGGAAACACGGAGTGAAGCACAAGGTGGCCATGCCTTACCATCCTCAAACAGGTGGCCAAGTGGAGGTTTCTAACCGGCAAATCAAAGCGATACTTGAGAAGACCGTTGAGAGCTCAAGAAAAGATTGGTCCATGAAGCTTGATGACGCATTGTGGGCTTATCGAACCGCTTTCAAGACACTGATAGGGACCACCCCGTTCAACCTTCTCTATGGGAAAGCTTGTCACTTGCCGTGTGAGTTAGAGTACAAAGCCTTGTGGGCGGTGAAACTTCTCAACTTTGATCTAAAGACCGCACAAGAGAGGCGGTTGATTCAACTCCAAGAGTTAGACGAGATTAGGCTAGAGGCCTATGATAGCTCGAGGATCTACAAGGAATGGACCAAGGCGTTCCATGACAAGAAGATCTTGCGTAAAGACTTCAAAGTTGGATACTTATTGCTATTTTTCAACTCCCGGTTGAAGCCTTTTCCCGGGAAACTCAAGTCAAGATGGTCCGGACCGTTTGAGATCAAGGAAGTGAGGCCGTATGGGGCCGTGGTACTTGTGAACAAGAGTGGCCAAGAATTCATTGCAAACGGCCAAAGACTCAAACCATACCATGAAATCATTGAAGAGGGAGGCTCGATTCCTCTCGATGATGTTCCCCTCGCTTGAATGCGGTAACCAACGTCGAACTTAGTGACGTAAAACAAAGTGCTCTTGGGAGACACCCCAAGCTTATCTTTGTACATATTTCTCTTCTTATGTTTTTAAATCTTTGTTAGTTCGTTTTGATATTCTCGCTAAGTGTTTGTAGGTTGTTGGGAATCTTTGGGAAAATTCAGACCTCGCACCATCCTCAAGGTCCAATCGGGTCGGTCCCGGAACAGGGATTTGGACCGCACGGATCCAACCTTCCCGATGGGGGCGGTTGAGAAATCCTCATGATTCCTCGAGATTTGGACCGCACTGATCTAACCTTCCCGACAGGGGGCGGTTGAGAAATTCCCTGGATTCCCCGAGATTTGGACCGCACGGAGCTAACCTTCCCGATGGGGGGGGGCGGTAGAGAAATCCTCCAGATTCCCCGGGGAGCTAACCGCGCGGATTGGACCGACCAGATGGGGGGGTGTTGAGAATTTTTGAATTTCAAAAGTTTGAAACCTTTGACCAGTCAAAGTAGATCTATTATCCATAGGTCTCTGATATATCATGGTTTTTACCCCGTTTAAGCCATGATATAAGTCCATTTTATAGAGTCTTTCTACTATTTTGTAGTGTTTTAGAGTCTTTTACAGGTTTTAGCACGTTTGGAGCATAATTGGAGATATTGGAACTTTCTGGAGCATTTTGGAGCAAAGCAAACTTTCGTGAAGCTGAGTACCCGATTTGAAGTATCAGTGTCGATCGATACCTCATTGGTATTGGTCGATACCTCATTGGTATCGGTCGATACTCATCGAAGCAGACACGACCCGCGGCTTTAATGAAAAGTTGAAGAATTGCAAAATTGCCCATAAGACTATTATTTACAAGAAGCCCCAAAATATGATTTAGGTTATTTAATAGGATTTTAAAGCCACTTTGATGGCTACACTTTATTTTACTTTGGTTTTGTGACAGAGCTTTTTAGGAGACAAGTCTGAAACTATGTTCGTCCGAGAGAAGATTTCGAACCCTTTTGTTACTCTTTCTGTTTTATTTGATGATTTATTCAAACATGTTTATTGCTTCAATTTCCATGTCTGAGTAGATCTCTTGTCAGGTTCAGGGTTCTCAATAGGGTTTTCTCTGAATGCTAGGTTGATTAGTTATTAGGATTTACCATCTGAATTAGTTCTTCACCATAGGTTATTTGCAAAGCTAATTCTAGGTTGACGAATCTAGAACTTAGATCTTAGGATAATTGATTAGGCGCGAGAGTGCGATTAATTACCTGATAGAACCTAAGGTGAGCAAAATAACTATTCGCAAAGAGATTTGGAATTCCTAGGATTTAGATTTAGATAGCTTTCGCAACGATAGTTGGTTAGCTATATCTTAGTGATTTAAGTTCAAGAATCGCGCTAAATCTGAATCATGCTAGTTAGTTTATCTGCATTCATTGATTCCCTGAGAAATACCATGAACCTATCTTTCTCCCATCGAATTTACAACCGTTTTAATTTACATTCTGTTTTAATACCATTGATCGTTTAGCTTAATTCTCACCTATATAATCTATTGTGTGTCTCTGTGAGTCCTTGTGTTCGACCCCTACTTTACTGCAACTACTGCTTAGTACTTTTAGGGTATTAATTAGAGCATATCAAATTTGGCGCCGCTGCCGGGGACTCAATGCGCCATTAGATTTTAGTCTGATAATTTTGACTAAGCTCGTCGGTATCGGTCGATACTATCTAGTATCGGTCGATACTCGCCGTTCTCTTTTTGTTGATATCAATCAACACTACTCAGTGTCGATCGATACTCATCGTGTTACCGAGTTACTAACGTCTTTGACTCTTGTTTTCAGGTGTATGCCTAATCGTGAAACCAGAAAGAGTAAGAGCACTCAGTTTGTTGATCTGTCACTCGAGCAGCTAGCACTTTTGGAACTCACAAACAGAAGAGCAAAGAAGCCAACAAAAATGAACAACAATCAAGTGGAGTTGGTTCAAGATGCAGTTGGTGCTTACAGAGACCAAGAGGGTCGGTTGTGCAACGAGAGAGGACAACGTCTGGATGGAGAGGGGAACATCATTCCACCTGCTCCCATTATCGCTGGGAATGTCGCTGGGAACGCGAATGCAGTGAATGCTGGGAACGTTGTGGTTAATCGTGGTAGAACGATTGGTGAGTGCAACAGACATGACCAGTTTTGCGCAAATCGATCTGCGATTCGTCCTCTTGCTTTTCCGAGGAATGACTTTGAGCTGAAACCTGCATACTACACTCTTGTGGGACAGCACCCTTTTCATGGTCTTTCCAGCGAACATCCCATGGATCATATTGAGAGGTTCGAGGATTTGGTCACTAGCATCAAGAGCAATGGAGTGTCCTACGATTACCTTTTCTGCAAGCTTTTCCCATACTCTCTTGGTGGGGAAGCAACTTACTGGCTGAAGCAGTTACCTCCTAGATCACTGGCTACCTCGGAGGAGACTAAGACTGCTTTCCTAACCAAATTTTATGATGATGCAAGATCCGATTATCTGAGAAACAAGATCTCCCAATTTTCTCAAGGACCTACTGAGGCGTTCAAGGCTGCTTGGACGAGATTCAAATCATATCAGAGAGATTGTCCACATCACGGATACTCTGATGTTCAGCTGATGGGCTTCGTCTTCAGAGGACTTGATTGGAGGTATCAGATGACTTTGGATGCTTCGAGCAATGGAAACTTCAACACCAGGTATCTTGATGAAGCCTATGTCCTGATTGAGAGCTTGGCGTCTAGCAATAGCACCAAGAATGCTGATTTTGAGCGCAAGAAACTAGTTGGTAGCATGGATGGCTCACAGATTGCCGATTTTCAAGCCAAGTTGGATTCTATACACAGTCTTCTGATGGGCAAGACAACGAAGGTTGTTCACTTTGCTGAAGATGTCGAGGTGTTCAACGAGGATGAAGTAGAGGATGTTAACTACATTTGTGGTTCTGGTTTTCAGGGTCAGCGGAATCAATTCAACAACAACCGAAACTTCAACAACAACTTTCAGCAAGGAGGTTTGAATCAGTTTGGCCAGAAATCATCTCAGAACAGTGGGTATACCAGGAACTATGGAAACTCAACTTATCAACCCATACCTGCCAAGCTCCCAGATAGCAAGATCGAGTCTATGTTTGAACAACTTCTTCAAGGACAGCAGAAGCTCACCGTGGATTTCAATGGGAAGATTGATGTCCTGTATAATGATCTGAGTGGAAGGATCGACGCTATTAATATTCAGCAGAAGAAGATGAAACTTCACATAGCTCAGACTTCAGAGGCTGTGAAAAGGCAAGAAGGTTTTCTTCCAGGGAAAGTAGAGAACCCAAGGGCTCATATCAATGCAATCACCTTGAGGAGTGGAAAAAAGGTCACTCCAGGAGTAAAAACTGCCGAAGCTGCAGATATTTTCGTCGATCTTGAGGATGAGGATACCGAAATCGCTCCGGTATCGATCGACACTAGACAATATCGATCGACACCTATCAAGATACTTTCACGGGACAAATCAAAACCGCCTGTATCGATCGATACCACTCCAATATCGGTCAATACTGATCCCGCAGTCGAATCAACTCCTAAGGTTTCAAAGGAAGTGCCTAATGTAGTTGCAGAAAGAGTTTACACACCAAGGATACCTTATCCCAGGGCTTCTGGGAAGACTAAAAAGGAGGTAGAAGACTCTAGATGTAATGCAATTATGGATAAGTTGATTGTTGAACTTCCCTTTATCGATGCCATCAAAATTTCTCCTCCCTTCAGGAGATATGTAAAGAGGATGGTGTCCAGCAACGTGAACCTTGAGGAAGGGTGCTGATACAAGACTTTTTAGTCTCTAGGAGGTATCAATATCCCCAATACGATGTAGTAAGGAGGTTATCAATCCATAATCGAGATTGTTCTAAACACTAAGAATGCAAGGTTCATAAGTAATTTAAGCTAAACAAGGTAATTGGTGATTAAGTATTCAAGTTCAAATTAAGCGAAGTAATAACTAAACGATTTGTGATCCAAATAACAAAAGCGTAGCAAGAGATAAGGTTAATGATATAAGGTGATCCAAGTCCAATTAGTGGTGTTCATTTACTCAAGAAGCTAATTCCTAGGTAATAGATCTCTAATCTATATTAGTTCTCTTTCAAGCAACTAATCACTATGCTAATTATCAAGTCCATTAGCAAATCATCATTTGTGGATTAACAACTAGCAAGCATTAAGAGTCATAACAAGATCAACCAAAGATATGCCCTAAACAACTAATATCTTAGGTTAGGAACATAAATCTCTTGTCTAGTTGGTCTTGGCATTTCATCAAACACTTGGTGTTCATGAAATGCCTTGTGATCTAGATCCACTCTTTCAAGCTAGATATAGCATTAGGGGCTCTAGACAAGAAGGAATATAAGATTACCTAACCCTAAACACCACTAATCAAATCGTAGATCACCCTAATCTACCTTATCCCAAGATCCTTAAGACTACTCACTAATCATCATGGGTTTAACAAATCCAAGAAACGAAGTGTTAAAACTCATGATCAAGATGATTGGATGATTAGATAGTAGAAGATAGATGGATTCAATCAAGAAAACAATACTCAAATTGCATAAATCAAAAGGATCAATCTCTTACAAATCACTCTTAGAGAGGGTTTTTGCTTAAGAAAAGACTTAGCCCCTCCAAATTAGGTTTTTGGGCTTAAATAGTGAATAGTGACGAGCGGGGTCGACCCGGGACAAACCGGGTACCGACCCGGTTTAAATAGATAAAAAGTTATGGTTCGGCCAATACTGAGGTCACTGCTCGGTGTAACACCTCGGTATTGGGCCTGGGTTAGTACACCGACGAGGAGTACCGACCAGTGGCATCGGTATTGAGGAGATTGTTCCTCAGTGGATACCGAGGTCACTCCTCGGTATCTTTGCTCGGTATTAAGGACTTTTCCCCCGGGTTTCTTCCTGTGGCAGCACCGAGCAGTGACACCGAGCAGTGACATTGGTACAATCCCTTGAAGATTTGATACCGACGTCACTCCTCGGTGTTATACGTCGGTATTGTGGCTGTTTTCCTCCGTCGGGCTATATCGATCAGTTGCACCGAGCAGTGACCTCGGTGCAACTCCTCTGCTTCTGATACCGAGCACCAATACCGACAGTGACGTCGGTATGGTTTCCGTCTCCTCTCCTCGGTTCTCGAATCTCCTCTTTAGCACCTGAAATGCGATCCAAAACATGCAAGGACTCTCTAGGACTAAATGTGGACACACTAGACTCCTAAAATGACTAAAATGCTAAAGAGATATCATGAACTACATGTAAATGACTCGAAACCTAAGTGAAACGGATGCTAGAATGATGCAAAATATGATGATATCGGGTGCTTGATGATTACTCACGAGTGCAGTACAATCCTGACCAACATGATCCCAAAGAAGCTGACAGACCCAGGGAGTTTTGTGTTGGATTGTACAATATTCACAGACAGATTTGAGCATTCTCTTTGTGACCTTGGCTCGAGTGTAAACCTCATGCCATATTCAGTTGCCAAAAGGATGGGGATGATAGACTTCACAACCACAAGGATTTCCCTGATACTTGCTGATCGTTCAGTTAGACTTCCAGAGGGGTTACTCGAAGATGTCCCGATTAAGATTGGGAATTGCTTTATCCCAACTGATTTCATCGTCTTGGAGTACAATGCTGAGCCTAAGGATCCTCTTATCCTAGGCAGACCATTCCTTGCAACAGCTGGTGCTTTGATTGATTGCAGGAACGGGAAGATAGCTCTCAACATTGGTGATTTGGTCATGACTTTCAATATGGATAAGATGATGAAGAGACCAACCATTGATGGGCAGACTTTCTTTGTCGACACCTTCAGTGACATAGCTGAAGAGTACTTCCTGGAGATACATCATGAGGACCCATTAGAGAGAGCACTGGTTTGTTCAGCCACTTCAGGGGTTCATTCATGTGATGATACAGCTGGATACTTAGAGATGCTCGATTCAGCATCGCCGGTATCGATCGATACTATCCAAGTATCGGTCGATACCCTGCGACTAGAAGGAGAGTTGGCCGAGAGTTCTAAGCAAGCTGCTGGGCTTGGAGATTGGAGTGCAGAGAATGCTCCTAAGGTTGAATTAAAGCCACTCCCACCAAATCTGAGATATAGTTTTCTTGGTCCCAATTCTACATACCCATTGATTGTTAATGCTTCTTTGAACAACACAAAGATTGTCTTACTGCTGAGCAAGCTGCGCATGTATCGCAAAGCTCTTGGCTATTCTCTTGATAACATTTCAGGTATATCACCGGACCTGTGCATGCATAGGATTCACCTTGAGGACGAGTCAAAGACCTCAATTGAGCATCAGCGGAGACTTAATCCGAATCTAATGGAAGTAGTCAAAAAGGAAGTGATGAAGCTTTTGAAGGCTGGTGTTATCTATGCTATTTCGGATAGCTCTTGGGTCAGTCCAGTGCACGTTGTTCCTAAGAAAGGAGGGATAACCGTGGTGAAGAATGAAAAGGATGAGAAGATTCCTACTAGAACTATCACTGGACATCGAATATGCATTGAATACAGGAAGTTGAATGCAGCTACACGGAAGGATCATTTCCCCTTGCCATTCATTGACCAGATGTTGGAGAGGTTGGCTTGTCATCCCTACTACTGCTTTCTTGATGGATATTAAGGTTTCTTCCAGATTCCTATACATCTAGATGATCAAGGGAAGACAACTTTCACATGTCCCTATGGCACATTTGCATAAAGGAGAATGCCATTTGGATTGTGTAACACTCCAGCCACTTTTTAGAGATGCATGATATCTATCTTCACAGACATGATTGAGGATTTTATGGAAGTATTCGTGGATGATTTTTCAGTATACGGATCACCGTTCAAGGACTTTTTGGATAATCTGTGCAAGGTGCTTCGGAGGTGCGAAGAGAAACACTTGGTCCTTAATTGGGAAAGTGTCACTTTATGGTTCCGGATGGCATCGTACTTGGGCACAAGGTTTCTGAGGCTGGGATCGAAGTTGACAAAACCAAAATTCAGGTTATGACAAGTCTCCAACCACCAAATTCTGTGAAGGACATTCGAAGCTTCCTTGGTCATGCTGGGTTTTACAGGAGGTTTATCAAGGATTTCTCCAAGATAGCACGCCTGCTCACTGCTTTATTATGCAAGGAAATCAAATTCGATTTCACACCTGACTGTCTTGCAGCCTTTGAGGAGATTAAGAAGGCTTTGGTGAGTACTCCTATTGTGCAACCTCCTGATTGGACCTTGCCTTTTGAGAGAATGTGCGACGCTAGTGATTTTGCTGTTGGATCTGTTCTGGGTCAGAGAAAGGATAAGAAGCTGCACGTCATCTACTACGCCAGTAGGACATTGGATGATGCTCAGAAGAATTACAACACCACAGAGAAGGAACTACTTGCAGTCGATTTCTCCTTTGAGATATTTTGATCCTACTTGATTGGGAGCAAAGTGATTATTCATACTGATCATGTTGCTCTCAAGTATCCGATGCAGAACAAGAATCTCAAGCCTCGTCTTTGTCGATGGGTTCTCTTGCTACAAGGTTTCGGCATCGAGGTTAAGGACAAGAAAGGGATAGAGAACGGGGTCGCTGACCATCTTTCGAGGATTCGGATCGATGCAGACGTCCTTATTGATGATCAACTACCAGAGGAATCTATTTACTTCATCGAAACCGAGTTTCAGATGGGTTTCGCAGAAACTCAGCAGTTCCCACGAATTGCAGGTCTCGGTATCGATCGACACTCCTATGGTGTCGGTCGACACCCGGCGATTCCCGAACCAATTTTTACCGTTGAGCACCTTGGTGTTTCAGAGGAGTATCTAGTAGCTGCAGCCTATTCTGATCAACCATGGTACGCTGATATTGCCAACTACCTCGCTGCAGATGCAGAGCCAAAGCACCTCAAGAACTATCATAAGAAGAAGTTCATGCGAGACATAAGGCGATACTTTTGGGATGAACCTTACCTGTACAAGCATTGTTCTGATGGTATCTACAGAAGGTGCATTTCTGAATCGGATGTTCCTAATGTGTTGTTTCATTGCCATGGATCCGACTATGCTGGACACTTTGCCACTTTCAAGACAGTGTCCAAGGTTCTTCAAGCAGGCTTCTGGTGGCCTACTATGTTCAAGGATGCTCATGCTTTCGTTTCGCAGTGCGATGCCTGTCAGAGGAGAGGGAAGATCAGTAAGAGACATGA
This sequence comes from Eutrema japonicum, assembly GCA_030161315.1. Lineage (NCBI taxonomy): Eukaryota > Viridiplantae > Streptophyta > Magnoliopsida > Brassicales > Brassicaceae > Eutrema > Eutrema japonicum. The sequence goes on along the minus strand of BSQW01000006.1, from coordinate 24,188,312 downwards.
GATGCCACAGAATTTCATCCTTGAGGTTGAGATTTTTTATTGTTGGGGTATTGATTTTATGGGTCCCTTTCCTTCGTCATATGGACACAAATACATCTTGGTTGCTGTGGATTATGTGTCTAAGTGGGTTGAAGCAATTGCTAGCAGAACCAATGATTCTTCAGTGGTTATTAAGCTGTTTAAGACCATCATTTTTCCTCGATTTGGTGTACCTCGAATTGTGATAAGTGATGGTGGCTCTCACTTTATCAACAAAATTTTCAAGAGGTTGGTAAAGAAGTATGGTGTAAACCATCGTGTTGCTACTCCTTATCACCCTAAGACCAGTGGACAAGTTGAGGTTTCCAACAGGCAGATCAAAGAAATTCTGGAAAAGACAGTGAATGTTACAAGGAAGGATTGTTCTGTAAAGTTGGATGACGCACTTCGGGCTTACAGGACTGCTTTCAAGACACCACTTGGGACTACACCATTTCACTTGCTGTATGGAAAAGCATGCCATCTTCCAGTGAAAATCGAGCACAAGGCAGCATGGGCTACAAAGTTGATGAATTTTGACATCAAATATGCTGCTGAGAAGCGATTGATCAATCTGAATGAGCTCGATGAGCTTAGGCATCTTGCCTATGAGAACTCGAAGCTGTATAAGGAGAGGACTAAGGAATACCATGACAAGAAGATCATCTCCAGGCATTTTGAACCAAATGATCAGGTACTTCTGTATAACTCTCGTTTGCAATTGTTTCCTGGTAAATTGCGTTCTTGTTAGTCAGGTCCTTTCACAGTCAAGGAAGTTAGACCACATGGTGTGATTGTCCTGACAAATCCTTCAGGAGAGGAGTTCACTGTCAATGGACAAATGGTGAAACACTATTGGGCGAAAGCCGAGATTCTAGAAGGACACATAATGCATTTGGATGATACACCCACTGTCTGAACGGCGGTACAGTCAAGCTACTGACTTTAAACGAGAGCTTGGTGGGAGGCAACCCACTGGTGAGTTTGTTTTTGAGTCTTTTTCTTTTTATTTTTCGTTTTTGTGTCTGTGTCAGGATAAACAAGGAACAAATACGAAATCGCGTGAGTGTCGATAAATACCCTGTTAGTATCGGTCGACACCCTACGCGATTGAGAACGGTTCATCATGTCGACTTAAGCCTGGTATCGATCGATGCCAGGCCGTGTGTCGGTCGACACTTGATGTTCCAGCACTGTAACTTCTTGATTTTGCACAATCCATTTGGTTCTTTTGTTTTCTTTCACCAACTCTAGGCTAGATAACACTGGGGACAGTGTTGTTCACGTCTGGGGGAGGTAGTCGCTGACTTTGTTTTTGTTTTTCTTAGAGTCAGTCATTTTTGAGTCATTCGTTGTTTTATTGAGTCAAAACTTTGTTGGAGACTGTGATCTTTTTCTTGAATCCATTGATCTGACCTTGCTTCTAAGTGACCATTGTGACAGAATCAGTTCTAGATCGACTAATGAAAAATCCAAAGGCTGACTAGTTAACTAGAAGACATTCATGTTTCCAGCAAAGTTCTTTAAAGCCTGAGCCAAATTTTTGTACTTCATCGAGGTAATTGATGTCCATAGAGCTTGATTCCTCATTCGTATCTGACAAAGAAACCCACGTGTTTAAAATAATGGTACTTCTCTCCCTGTTACAAGTTAATAAATAAGATGCATTAAAAGATGAAATGATTTTCTTCTGAGTAGAGGGTTAGGAAAATTTCCAACGATCCCATTATTCTACTTCAGAGGAAATGATCACACAAAAGATTGGAAGCGAGGCTAGGATTTTCCTATGATGCCATTATTCGCCTACGCCTTTGATACGTTGAGAGGGAAGAAACGGGGATTCGGTGGCTAACACCATCAATACTCGCGTCTCATACCTTGATGTGTATATGCAAAGCTAAAAACAAAAGAGAGAACATAATAAGAAATAAGTCTGGGGAAGAGAAGTAATACCAAAAAGTTTGAAAAAAGGTGGTTCCTTGTCATGATATTGTATGAGAAAGAATCTAGAAGGTTCTTGGTATTAATCACAGCGATGAAACTGGCGAGGATGGCTTGATTGAACGATGCTGTGAGATAATGTGTGTAGTTTGGGAAGCTGCGAATGTCTACGGAGAAGTACATGGTGGTTAGATCAAAAACTGGTTAGGTGACATTTGGGTGCTTGGGAAAAGGGTCATTGCAACGTTTCAAGAACATGTGAGTCTCTATGTTTTCAAACCTCTTTCTCTGGTTTAGTCTTCTATTTGCTTGAGGGCAAGTAAAGGCTAAGTCTGGGGGAGTTGATATATCATGGTTTTTACCCCGTTTAAGCCATGATATAAGTCCGTTTTATAGAGTCTTTATACTATTTTGTAGTGTTTTAGAGTCTTTTACAGGTTTTAGCACGTTTGGAGCATAATTATAGATATTGGAGCTTTCTGGAGCATTTTGGAGCAAAGCAAACGTTCGTGTCACTGAGTACGATTTGAAGTATCAGTGTCGATCGATACCTCATTGGTATCGGTCGATACTCATCGAAGCAGACACGACCCGCGACTTTAATGAAGAGTTAAAGAATTGCAAAATTGCCCAGAAGACTTTATTATTTACAAGAAGCCCCAAAACGTGATTTAGGTTATTTAATAGGATTTTACAGCCACTTTGATGGCTACACTTTATTTTACTTTGGTTTTGTGAGAGAGCTTTTTAGGGAGACAAGTCTGAAACTCTGTTCGTCCGAGAGAAGATTTCGAACCCTTTTGTTATTCTTTCTGTTTTATTTGATGATTTATTCAAACATGTTTATTGCTTCAATTTCCATGTCTGAGTAGATCTCTTGTTAGGTTCAGGGTTCTCAATAGGGTTTTCTCTGAATGCTAGGTTGATTAGTTATTAGGATTCACCATCTAAATTAGTTCTTCACCATATGTTGTTTGCAAAGCTAATTCTAGGTTGACGAATCTAGAACTTAGATCTTAGGATAATTGATTAGGCGCGAGAGTGCGATTAATTACCTGAAAGAACCTAAGGTGAAAAAAATAACTATTCGCAAAGAGATTTGGAATTCCTAGGATTTAGATTTAGATAGCTTTCGCAACAAGAGTTGGTTAGCTATATCTTAGTGATTTGAGTTCAAGAACCGCGCTAAATCTGAATTTTGCTAGATAGTTTATCTGCATTCATTGATTCCCTGAGATATACCCTGAACCTATCTTTCTCCCATCGAATTTACAACCGTTTTAATTTACATTCTGTTTTCAATACCATTGATCGTTTAGCTTAATTCTCACCTATATAATCTATTGTGTGTCTCTGTGAGTCCTTATGTTCGACCCCTAATTTACTGTAACTACTGCTTAGTACTTTTAGGGTATTAATTTGAGCATATCAGTCTCGACCCGTTTCAAATAACCCGACCCGACCGCCACTATCTCTCTCTCCTAAAGGCTAAGAAAAATCTTTCTCTTCTCTCATCTTCATTTGCTCATAACTCTCTCATTTCTCACTCAAAAATCGAGATTCAAGTTGCTCTAGGCTCATCTTTCACTCTACTTTGTGCATTCAACATTATTGTGTTCATCTAAGCACAAGATCCCAAGGTATTTACATAAAATTCATCATCTCCATAGTTGGCAAAAAAAAAAAAATTTGGTTAGTCATTTTTTTATTTTTGTAAATAGCTAGCATATGGGATTAGAACCTTGGGATTAGGGTTGAAAAAGACTTGATATCTTGGATTCATGGAGCAACTTGTGCATTTACTTGAGAAATTTTTGAGAAATGGGTTTATGGAAATATGTTCTTCAAAGATGGTTCCTTTCTTGCAATTTTCTTGAAAAAGAGCATTTAATCTAGATGATTTGATAATTCAAATGGTTCTTGCTAGATTAATTTGCTTTTATTCATGGGACAATTTTTCAAATTGATTATCTCCTCAAAATTTTGCTTCTTGATTTTTCTTGGCAAATTTTTGGATTTTAATGGAACTTTGAGAACTTGTAGGAAATGGGAAGAGTGAAGGCGAATGCAAAGGCAAGGAGGTCCTGGTCCGAGCTGGAGCAAGTGAAGTTGCCTCAAGCTCTAGGCTTAAGAAGAGAGCCACGACAAAGGAGAAAAGAAAGGATGTGGCTTTGGATGCCTCAACCACGGTTAAGGAGAAGAAGAGAAAGGAAATGGATGAGGCTCCACCCGCCGTTGAGTATTTCAACAAGTTCATGGGAATGGACTTTAAGCAAATGAGGTTTTTAGACCCGGAGGTACTAGAGAGAATGGGCATTCTCGAAGATGTGGTCGCAATCTTCGACAACATTTCTTCTTCATGAAAGAGATAGCTCACCAAATCTACACATGCCAATTCATCTCATCCCTTAGAGTGACTTTCTACAATGAGAGATCCTCCAAGGCAAATGCTCGGACCTGGTTTGAAGTGCTTTACTTCACCAGCCAAACCGAATACCGAGTCACCTTCCTAGAGATATGCGAAATCTTTGGGTTCGAGAAGGAGGGCATACATTGCGGTATCTACTTCCATTGCCCGAAGAATGAGTTAAGGAAGTTGTGGGAAACGATTGGCCGTGGGAATTATGTTGCCGTGCACATCAAGTCCAATTCCATCCATCATCAGGCAATCCGTTATGCACACAAGGTGCTTGCTCACATGTTCTTCGCCAAAATCGAGTTGGTTGGTCTTGACGAATTGGATTTATTAGGCGTCGGGTTGAAGCCTATCCTCAAGACTTTTGGAGATGGAAGTGAGTTCAAGGGATGTGAGCGGATGCCTTCTCTATCTACTCTTTTGGTGAGGAACCTCTTTTGCTTCAAGGAATGGGCGTTTGGGACAAGCAACAACAAGGCCAAGATAGAGATTGGATGGTTAGTTGCACCGATCCTAAGAGCCAAAGGCGAGAAGATGTCAATTGAGAACCTAGAGTGTGATTTGTTGGATGAAGCTTACCTAACTAGGACCTTGTCCTTGAAAGGGAGAGTAGGAGACAAGCTTGCACACAACATCAAGCTCTCCCAAACGGACGTGCTCCAAGTGCTCTTGCCTAACCCTCCTCTCACTGACATTCATGAAAGCAAGAACATCCATTTCTACATCCTACGTGATCTCTTGTACAACTCGGCTACCGATCCGCCAATTGATGTGATAAGCAGGGCGAAGGTGAAGAAGGGTGCGATGAGAAAAGAGACTCCGATGTCACCAAAAGGGTCAAATGAGGATGAGGATGAAGAGACCGAGCCCTCTTCTCCCGCACCCATCTATGGTGGAAAGAGGTATCATTTTGACCCCTATGATGGCACTATGCCCAACGCCGCAACCCGCCACGCCAATAACCAAGCACGGCTCCTCCAAAAGTGGTGCAAGTGGCAAGATAAAACCATCCACAAGTTGGTGAAGATGGTGAGGAGCTTGAAGAAGGTGGTTAAGAAGTTGAAGGGGAAAGGTGAAGAAGCGAGTACATCACGGGGACAAGGGATTGATCAAGGAGTTTTGATGGTTCATGATGAGACACGAGTTCAACGTGGTCATGAAGACACCACGAACGAGGAGGTAAACATCCCAACTCCATCTCCCGGTTCTAGCAACGCTTCATACTCCATGGGGTCCTCTTCCCCATCTCAAAGTATCTAGGTAACTCTCCATGACACTTGTACATAGTTTTCTTTTTTTGAGTCTTGCATTGTATAGCTTATTATATCTTTTATTTTTTGGGTCTCTTCCTTTGATTTATTTCACACCGGGACGGTGTGATTTAAGTTTGGGGGAGGGACTGGTAACTAATGTCATTTTTTCTCTTATTTTGAGTTTTGCATTTTGAGTCTCATGCATTCATCTAAGGCATATAAAACCAACAAAAAAATTGAAAATTTTGAAAATTGAAACACAAAAAGAAGTCATTTAGGATGTATTTGCATTTGTACATTGAGTCTAGAATTGAATACTTAGAATTCATTGCATATGCATGGGAATAATGATGAATCTTCCTTGTAGAGTAGCACTTTAAGAAATTAATTCAATTCCCTCGTTCGAAGTTGTTTGATGCATTTAAGTGAGTATGAAAGTAAAGATGCACCATGCTTAGTTCTCATGTATCATCATACTTGCCTTGATTGAATCATGCTTGAATTGAATCCAACCTCATCTAAGTGATAACCCTAATCTTGACTCGTAATTATGGTGTTTATGCAATTTTGAATGAATTTGTGGATCACTTATACATACTTGAATAATCTTTTCCCTTTCACCACTCTTGTTTATCCAAGTAGCCATATCCCATCATTGGAATGGTTTCCCCTACCTTAACCTCAACCTTCTTTCTAGCCATTGTTATTAGTGTGTGAATTGTGAGGCCTTTCTTTCGAACAAACTTGGCAAAACGTGTTAGGTTTAGGGCGACAAGAGGGAATTCTCATGTAGACTTAGCTCCATCATCACAGAGTTAATCTAGGGATAGTTGATATGCCCAAATTAATACCCCAAAAAGTACTAAAGCAGTTGTTGTAGTATATCAGGGGTCGAACACAAGAACTCAGATAAATCACACAATAGATTGTATAGTATCGAATCAAGCTAAGCGAATCAGATGAAAGAAAAGCAATAAACAGTAAAAGAGTTGTAAATTCGATGGAGAGAATATAGGCCCAGGGTATTTCTCAGGAAATCAATGAATGCAGATAAACTAACTAATCAGGGTTCAGGTTACGCACGGTTCTTGAACTCAAATCACTAAAGTATAATTGATCAACTGTCGTTGCGAGAATTATCTAAAACTAAACTTCATAATCCCAAATCTCTTTGCAAATTCCTAAGAATAAATCAGTTTTAAAGTTCAGGTTTGATATGTTCACAAATCAATTAAACCAAATCTCTTTGCGAATAATCAATTTGCTCACCTTATGTTCTTTCAGATTACTCAATTGCACTGTCGTGCCTAATCGATTAACCTAAGATCTAAGTTCTAGGTGATGAATCTAGAATTAGCTTTGAGAACAACCTAAGGCGAAGAACTAAATTAGATTATGAACCCTAACAATAAATCAACCTAGCATTCAAAGAAATCCATGTGAGAAAACCCTAAACCTAAAGTGGATCTACTCAGACATGGAAATTGAAGCAATAAACATGTTTGAATAAATCATCAAATAAAATAGAAAGAGTAATAAGAGGGTTCGAAATCTTCTCTCAGGCGAACAGAGTTTCAGACTTGTCTCCCTTCAAAAGCTCTCTCACAAAACCAAAGTAAAATAAAGCGTAAACATAAAAGTGGCTGTAAAATCCTATTAAATTATCTAAATCATGTTTTGGGGCTTCTTGTAAATAATAAAGTCTTCTGGGGTAATTCTGCAATTCTTCAACTCTTGGAAAAGTCGCGGGTCGTGTCTGCTGCGATGGGTATCGATCGATACTGCCTAGGCTGTATCGATCGATACTGATGCTTCAAATCGGGTACTCAGCAACACGAACTTCTGCTTTGCTCCAGAATGCTCCAGAAAGCTCCAATATATCCAATTATGCTCCAAATGTGCTATAACCTATAAAAGACTCTAAAAGACTCCAAAATACTAGAAAGACTGTATAAAACAGACTTATATCATGGCCTAAAAGGGGTAAAAACCATGATATATCAACTCCCCCAGACTTAGCATTTGCTTGCCCTCAAGCAAATAGAAGACTAAACCAGAGAATCAGGTTTGAAAACACGGAGACTGAAAGGACCGCATTTATTATTATTTTTTTGTTTTTGCATATAATTAAACAATCATTACACAATAATTATTACACATCAAACAGTACAACGCAGGTACTAACGATTTAACAACAACAACTGGTATCGATCGATACACCCCTAGTGTCGATCGATACCCACACAACAAAAGCAAGCCCCGGGTCCTAATCATCCCCTCTTCACCGCCTTGATTCCACGATCACGCCTTATCTTTACCTGCATCGACAAAAGTGATGCATCAACATTTGGCTCACCAAATGCTGAGTGAGATTGATCATCCCAACAACAGGCTACCAATAAGCACAATCAACAATTATCAATGATTAATTAGCAACAAATTAAACATTCAACACCAGTCGCAACTGGTATCGATCGATACTCCCATAGTATCGATCGATGCCCAAACAACACACAAGTCCCGACAAGGGACTGGTATCGATCGATTCCCCAACAACACCTGGTATCGATCGATACAACACAAGATAAGATCACCGCCAAGGGACATGTATCGATCGATACTCACATGGTATCGGTCGATACTCCCACGCGATTCACCAGCATACAAGCCACCAACAAGCATCAACAAGCATCAACTATGCTTAACAAACACCACGCAAGCTCACTTGCTAACCTTTGGTCACAACTCACCTTAAACACGAAGGATCGAGCTCTAAAACGACCTTACCAAGCTCAAGAAGATCTCCCTCTCTTCTCACAAGCTCACGTCGAACACAAGCTCGTCAAACCTCTTCTTCAAGCTTCTCACCAAGCTTAACTCTCTCGATCTCGCAAGATCTAAGCTTCGCAAAGCTTCTCTCTCTCTTTTTCTCCTTCTCTTTCTCTCTCGCTCTTTCTTTCTCTCTTTCGCGACCAACCTAGGTCTTATCCTCAAAGGATATGCTTTTATACTCGAAAGAAGATAAGAGAATAAGACAACCAGGAGAAATCCCGACGGGTATCGATCGATACAGCCCAGTATCGATCGATACTTCCCGGAACAACCTGAATTAATTATTTTTCCTCAATAATCAATTCTTCCGGAACACGGGCGCTACAATTCTCCCCCACTAACTTAGATTCGACCTCGAATCTTCGTTACCGTTCATCTCTAATGAACCTTAATCGTCGCAACGATTACACAATCCTTGGCCAACCCGGCCATCTCAACACTCACACGAGGTCCAAAACCAACCTCCGAGGTTTCCCACTCAGTTCCTATGCTTATGACACCGCAGCATCATATGTACTGATTGCTCAAACACACGCTAACCCCATCACTCAAGACACCGCAGCATCTCCGAGTTCCGAGCGTCAGCCATATCCCGCAGGATATCCACCATACCTCACAAGGTATCAACCATACCACATCACCCAAGACACCGCAGCATCTCCGAGTTCTGGGTATCTGCCGTACCACTCCCCTCGATAATATAACCTGAAAGAGTCTCAATACCCCATACCACTCAATTCTAGGGAATATATCCTACGTCTAGGACATACTCCTTACGAATCCACAGTATCACGTATCACTCTAGGCTATAAACCACCCGAGTCTGGGTACATCGCCACTCACACTCTCAAGACACACCGTCCTGCGAGCTATCGGCACCAGAGGAACCAGTCCTCTCAACGAGCAATAAGTCACATATCTCTAAGCATCTCGACTGAACTACCTCCCGTGATCCGTGTAAATCCTCGCAAGGCAACACCGGCATCACCCATATTCCTTACCCGGAATATCTGGCGTGCATAACTAATAACCCGGCCATCGCACCGCCCACCTGGTATCGATCGATACTAAAACCAAAACTTGGTGTCGATCGATACAACCGCAGTAATAAGATCATCCATCCTATCACTCTTTTGCATTAACGCTTTTTACCCCAACGCAATGCAAAACCGTGACTCCCAAAGTCACCAGTAATAAGAAATACTCATCTTATTACACATCATAATGTAACATCGTTCTACACAACGGAAATACAAAATGACACACATAGCATACAGCTATAACCGAAACTGGAACCTCTCGATGGAACTCAAGCCGCAGCTTGCTTCTGGAACCACTTCTGGAACCTCGCTTCCATCCTAGCCTCTGGCTCCCAAGTTTCCTCCTGCACCCCGCCACAGTCCCACAGAACTCGCATCATCGGAATCTTCTTCCGACGAAGCTCCTTGACCCTCCGCTCGAGAACTCTCAAAGGTCTCGCCTCAACGGTCAGATTGGGCTGGAGATCTGGCGGAATCTCAGCCAATACCTCGTCACCCCTATGCAAACACTTCTTCAGCATCGACACATGGAAGACCTTATGAAATGCTTGCATAACCGCGGGTAACTCCAACCGATACGCTACCGGTCCAACACGCTCTACAATCCGTAACGGCCCCATATACCTCGGACTCAACTTAATCGCAACAATGGACCTGTTCGGACCTCTCAGTAAAGCCATCTTGAGATACACACTATCTTCCACCTCAAACACCAGCTCTTTCCGACTCTTATCGGCATAACTCTTCTGCCGATCTTAGGCCTCTTTCATGTTCAGCTTCAAAACCCGAATCTTTTCCGTAGTTTCCTGAACAAAACTCGCACCCAAAGTGCTCCTCTCCCCCACTTGTGTCCAACACAAGGGGGTACGACATGGCCTCCCATACAGAGCCTCATATGGTGCCATCCCAATACTCGCCTGGTAGCTATTGTTATACGCAAACTCTACCAAGCTCAAGTGATCCACCCAGTGACCACCCCAATCCAGCACGCACATCCTCAACAAATCCTCCAAAGTCTGGATGGTCCTCTCTGACTGCCCATCTGTCTGAGGATGATACGCCGTGCTCAAGTGCACTTTCGTGCCCATCTCTGCCTGAAACGCATTCCAGAACTCCAATGTGAACTTAGGATCCCGATCCGAGACAATGCTCACCGGTACTCCATACAGTCTCGCAATCTCCTGCACGTATTTCCTAGCCAAAACTGCTGCCCCATCGGACTTTTTAATGGCCAGAAAACGCGCACACTTGGTCAATCGATCAACGATGACCCAAATAGCATCCTTGGTCCGAGAAACTGGTAACCCCACCACGAAATCCATCGTGATCATATCCCACTTCCACTCTGGAATGGGTAAACTCCGCAACAAACCACTCGGGACCTGGTGCTCCGCCTTCACTAGCTGGCACACGTTGCACGACGCAACCCAGTTAGCCACATCCTTCTTCATCCCGACCCAATGATAGTACCGCTTGAGATCGCGATACATCTTAGTCGCTCCTGGATGAATCGAGAACATACTCGAATGAGCCTCACTCAGGATCTCTCGCCGCAAATCCTCATCCAAAGGTACGCATACCCTCCCACTAACAAGGATAGTGCCGTTCGCAGATACCTGATACACAGAAACCTCTCCTCTCGAAGCCTTAACCAGAACCTCATCTTTTCCCTGAGCCAACCGAACTCTGCTCAAAAGATCCGCCTGGTTAGCCGCCTCTAAGCCCAAAGGTTCCTGAGATACAACACATAAGCGCAATGTGCTAATCTCGCTCACCAAAGACTCAACCTCGCGTTCCCGAGTCAAAGCCACCCGCTTCCGACTCAACGCATCCGCAACCAGATTAGCCTTACCAGGATGGTAAGCTATCTCCAGATCATAATCGGCCACTAGCTCCATCCAGCGCCTCTGTCTCAAATTCAACTCAGGCTGAGTGAAAATGTACTTCAAGCTCTTATGATCTGTGAACACCTGCACCTTTCCGCCATAAAGATAAGATCTCCAAATCTTCAAAGCGAAAACTACTGCAGCCATCTCCAGGTCATGGGTAGGGTAGTTACTCTCATGCTTCCGCAGCTGCCGCGAAGCATAGGCAATAACCTTCCCCCGCTGCATCAACACACAACCAAGGCCCACCCCCGACGCATCGGTGTACACCACGTAAGGCTCGCCCGACACTGGCAACGCCAATACTGGAGTACTAGTCAACATGGCCTTCAGTTCCGTGAAACTCTCCTCACACTCCGAGGACCACACGAAAGGAACATCCTTTCCCGTCAGCTTCGTCATAGACTTAGCCAAACTCGCGAAACCCTTGACGAACCGCCGATAGTACCCTGCTAACCCGAGAAAACTCTGAATCTCAGTAGCATTCCTCGGCCTCGGCCACGTACTAATGGCCTGAATCTTCTCCGGATCTACCGATACTCCCTCCGCAGAGATAATGTGACCCAGAAAACCAATCTTCCGCTGCCAGAAGCTACACTTGCTCAACTTAGCAAATAACTTCTGTTCCCGCAGTTTCGAAAGAACCACACGCAGATGCACCTCATGCTCCTCCCGGTTCCTCGAATACACCAAGATATCATCGATAAAGATGATCAAAAACTCATCCAGATAATCCTGGAAGACACGGTTCATCAATCTCATAAATGCAGCCGGTGCATTCGTCAACCCAAATGGCATCTCCACAAACTCGTAATGACCATAACGAGATCTGAAAGCCGTCTTTCGGATATCTACATCATCGATGGGAATCTGATGATATCCTGACGCCAAGTCAATCTTGGAGAACCAAGTAGCCCCTCTCAACTGATCCAACAACTAATCAATCCGAGGAAGAGGATACCTGTCCTTCACTGTGACTCGGTTAAGTCCCCGGTAATCAATACACAACCGAAAACTCCCGTCCTTTTTCTTCACGAACAACACCGGTGCTCCCCACGGTGAAGAACTCGGACGAATGAACCCCTTGCTCAACAACTCCGCCAGCTATCTCTTCAGCTCGGCCATCTCTGCTGGAGCCATCCTATAAGGAGCCCTGAATATCGGTGCTGTCCCTGGTTCCAACTCGATCGTGAAGGGATCCGACCTAGACGGTGGCAACCCCTGCAACGACTGGAACACGTCCTGGAACTCACTGACCACCCGAATATCCTGCACCCTGGCCTCTCCGACGGTCTCCGGCAAAGAAATCGTAGCCAAATACGCCTCGCAACCCCTCTCGATCAGACGCTCCGCGTGCACAACCGAGATCACGAGACTCCCGGAAGTCGGTCTCACACCCTGATACACCCACTTCCCTTCTCCTCGGTCGAACTCGACCCGCCCTCGGTGACAATCCAGATGCACTATGAACTTCCCGAGCCAATCCATGCCTAAGATGACATCGTACTGCTCCACAGAGCAGATAATCAAATCGGCAGGCATAGACTCTCCTGCTACCTGAACATCCACGTCTCGCACCCGACCGTGAATTCTCAGGAGCTTCCCTCCGGCAACCTCCACGAAACCCAAACTCACACCGGGCTCGCTCTGCAGATTGGCCTTCTCGGCCAACTCCGGGGAAACGAAGCAATGCGATGCTCCCGTGTCAAACAACACATGACACACTACACCTCCAACACACAAGGTCCCTGCACATATACATGTGCCGAGAACCTTAACACCCCGAAAAGCACGACGTTCCCCAACATAGAATTAAACTTAGATGCGTCTAAGAAAAATACCTGTGATCGGCCTGGAACTCGGTTCTCCGGACTCAGCGATGGAGTACACTCGAGGAGCTGATGCCACCTGCCTGACGGGCTGCACCACCATGGTCTCACTCTGCCGCAACTTGGGACACTGAGGCCTGATGTGACCCGGCTCCTTGCAGTGATAGCACACTCGAGAATCCACTCGCACCCCGCCCTTCTGAGGACAGTTCGCCACTCGGTGATCCATGCTCCCACACCCAAAGCAACCCGGACCACCCCGACTACCTCTCGAAGCGCCCTCTCGCTTCCGCTTCTGTCCTTGCATCGGCTTACTGCTTTTGCTAGGACCGGACTGCTGCTGCACAGATCTCGCCTGAAAACTTTGGTGTAACCGCTACCACCTCGTCCTTCAGACCCTCCTCAAGCAAAGCCGCAGTCTCAACCAACTCATCAACCGTGCAAAAAGCCCTCACCATGCAACGGTTCCTCAAGTCAACCCGAAGACCCATCAGAAATCTCTGAACACGGTCCGACTCACACTCAACCGCTCGTCTAACATAAGACCCGAGCCGGTTGAACTCCACCTCATACTCGCGTACCGACCGATTCCCCTGAGTCAAACTCGCAAGCCTCGACTGGATCCGGTTGAACGCCTCCTGAGGGAAATACTTGGAGTTAAACTCCTCCACAAAATCCGCCCAAGACATCGCGGCCTGAACTCTCCGTGCTGCCACACCCCTCCACCAGAGATGCGCATCACCCTCCAGATAATGGACCGTAATGTCCACCTGGTATCCCGCGGGACACCTACTTGAGAGGAAATTCCTCTCCACCCTTCTCAACCACGCACCCGCGTCCTCCGGATTAGCACCTCCAGAGAAGAACCCTGTGCCAATCCTCTGCATCTGCTCCACCATCCTTAGGTAGGATGGGAGCTCCTCAGCAACCGCAGCTGCCACCTGAGGCTGAGCCTCCACAACTACCGGAACCACAGGAGCTCTCTGGTAACCGCTCCAACAACCTCGTCAACAGATCCGCTATGCGATCATCTCGGGCCCGAGCATCACCCACTGCTACACCCGCAGCACCCGCTGGAACACCAGCCACACTGGCACTCACGCCAGCCACACCCTCAGACCCAACTTAACTCGCACGCGACTCCTCAACCTGCTCCTCCGGCACACGGCCACGACCTCTACCACGCCCTCTAGCCATCTGCACACGTGCAGAAGCACATGCTTAGAGAACTAAAAATCAATCATCACAATAAAGATACTCACCGTGGAATCTCACAAGGCTCAAAGAGGATGATTCTACGACCCCACACAACAACCAATCTATTCTAGAACCACCTAGGCTCCTAGAACCGTATGGGCTCTGATACCACAATTGAAAGAACCGCATTTATTATTATTTTTTTTTTTGCATATAATTAAACAATCATTACACAATAATTATTACACATCAAAAAGTACAACGCAGGTACTAACGATTTAACAACAACAACTGGTATCGATCGATACACCCCTAGTGTCGATCGATACCCACACAACAAAAGCAAGCCCCGGGTCCTAATCATCCCCTCTTCACCGCTTTGATTCCACGATCACGCCTTATCTCTACCTGCATCGACAAAAGTGATGCATCAACATTTGGCTCACCAAATGCTGAGTGAGATTGATCATCCCAACAACAGGCTACCAATAAGCACAATCAACAATTATCAATGATTAATTAGCAACAAATTAAACATTCAACACCAGTCGCAACTGGTATCGATCGATACTCCCATAGTATCGATCGATGCCCAAACAACACACAAGTCCCGACAAGGGACTGGTATCGATCGATTCCCCAACAACACCTGGTATCGATCGATACAACACAAGATAAGACCACCGCCAAGGGACATGTATCGATCGATACTCACATGGTATTGGTCGATACTCCCACGCGATTCACCAGCATACAAGCCACCAACAAGCATCAACAAGCATCAACTATGCTTAACAAACACCACGCAAGCTCACTTGCTAACCTTTGGTCACAACTCACCTTAAACACGAAGGATCGAGCTCTAAAACGACCTTACCAAGCTCAAGAAGATCTCCCTCTCTTCTCACAAGCTCACGTCGAACACAAGCTCGTCAAACCTCTTCTTCAAGCTTCTCACCAAGCTTAACTCTCTCGATCTCGCAAGATCTAAGCTTCGCAAAGCTTCTCTCTCTCTTTCTCTCCTTCTCTTTCTCTCTCGCTCTTTCTTTCTCTCTTTCGCGACCAACCTAGGTCTTATCCTCAAAGGATATGCTTTTATACTCGAAAGAAGATAAGAGAAGAAGACAACCAGGAGAAATCCCGACGGGTATCGATCGATACAGCCCAGTATCGATCGATACTTCCCGGAACAACCTGAATTAATTATTTTTCCTCAATAATCAATTCTTCCGGAACACGGGCGCTACAGAGACTCTCCTATTCAGCAACCATCGCAAAGATCCTTTTCCTAAGCACCCAAATGTCACCTAACCAACTTTTGATCTAACCACCATGTACTTCTCTGTAGACATTCGCAGCTTTTCCAGACTCCACACATTATCTCGCTGCATTGTTCAAATAAAGCCCTCATCGCCAGTTTTATCACTGCAGCCAATGTTCAAGAACCTTCTAGATTCATTACCATACAATATCATGACAAGGAACCATCCAATTTCACACTTTTTATCACTTTCTCTCCCCTAGACTTATTTCTTATTATGTTCTCTTTTTTTTTTTAGATCTGCATATACACATCAAGGTCCGAAACGCGAGTATTGATGGAGTTTGCCACCGAATCCCCGGTTCTTCCCTCTATATGTATCAAAGGTTTAGGCGAATAGTGGTATCACGGAAAATTTTCCTAACATCGCTTTCAACCTTTGTGTGATCATTCCCTCTTAAGTAGAATAATAGGATCGCTGGAAATTTTCCTAGCCCTCTACTCAGAAGAAAATCATTCAATCTTTTATGCTTTTATTTATCAACTTATAACAGGGGAGATAGATAGCATTACTTTAAACATATGGGTTCCTTTGTCAGATATGAATGATGAATCAAGCTCTGTAAACACTAACCACATCGATGAAGTGCAAAAATTTGGCTCAGGCTTCAGAAGAACTCTGCTGGAGACATGGATGTTTTCTAGTCAACTGGTCAGTCCTTGGATTTTTCATTAGTCGATCTAGAGCTGATCCTGCAACACTGGTCACTCAAAAACAAAATCAAAACGACAATTCAAGCACAGGATCATCATCTCCAACAAGTTTTGACTCAATAAAACGTTTTTGACTCGATAAAACAACTGACTCTAAGAAAAACAAAAACAATGTCAGCGACTACCTCCCCCAGACTTAAACAACATTGTCCCCATTGTTATCTAGCCTAGAGTAGGTAAAAGAAAACAAAAGAACATAATAGAATTAAGAGAAACAAGAAGTTATCGTGCTGGAACATCTGGTGTCGATTGACACACAGCCTGGTATCGATCGATACCAGGCTTAAGTCGATATGATGAACCATCTCATTCGCGATTGGTGTCGACCGATACCAATGTGGTATTGATCGATACTCAGGCGAATTCGAGTTTTGCTCCTTGTTTATTCTGACACAAACAAATAACGAAAAATAAAAAGAAAAATGACTCAAAAGCAGACTCACCAGTGGGTTGCCTCTCACCAAGCGCTCGTTTAACGTCATCAGCTTGACTGTAACACAATTCAGGCTGTGGGTGCATCATCCAAAGGCATTATCTGCCCTGTTGGAATCTCGGCTTTCGCCCAATAGTGTTTCATCCTCTGTCCATTGACAGTAAATTCATCGCATGTAGGACAAATCAGCACGACAGCACCATGTGGTCTGACCTCCTTGATTGTGAAGGGACCTGACCAACGAGAACGCAGTTTACCAGGAAACAATTGCAAACGAGAGTTATACAGAAGTACCTGGTCGTTCGGCTCAAAATGTCTGGAGATGATCTTTTTATCATGATAGGCCTTACTTCTCTCCTTGTACAACTTCGAGTTCTCGTAGGCGTGGTGCCTAATCTCATCCAACTCGTTTAGCAGAATCAATCTCCTCTCTGCTACAGGCTTGATGTTAAAGTTCAGCAACTTCGTCGCCCATGCTGCCTTGTGTTAGATCTCCACTGGAAGGTGACATGCTTTCCCATACAGCAAGTGAAATGGTGTAGTTCCCAACAGTGTCTTGAAAGCAGTCCTATAAGCCCATAGCGCGTCATCCAGCTTCTTAGACCAATCATTCCTAGAAGCACCCACTGTCTTCTCCAAAATTTCTTTGATTTGCCTGTTGGAGACCTCGACTTGCCCACTGGTCTGAGGGTGTTATGGAGTAGCCACGCGATGATTTACACCATACTTCTTCAGCAACCTCTCGAAAATCTTGTTGATAAAGTGAGAACCACCATCACTTATCACAATTCGAGGTACTCCAAATCGAGGGAAAATGATGGTCTTAAACAGCTTAACGACCACCGAAGAATCATTGGTTCTGCTAGCAATCGCCTCCACCCATTTGGACACATAGTCCACAGCAACAAGGATGTATATGTTCTCGTGTGACGAGGGAAAGGGATCCATAAAATCGATGCCCCAGCAATCGAAAACTTCAACCTCAAGGATGAAATTATGTGGCATCTCATGTCTCTTGCTGATCTTTCCTCTCCTTTGACAGACATCACATTGTGAGATATAAGCATTCGCGTCTCTGAACATAGTAGGCCACCAGAAGCCTGCTTGAAGAACTTTGGACACCGTCTTGAAAATAGCAAAATGACCAGCATACTCAGACCCATGGCAATGAAAAAGAATCGCTGGCACCTCAGACTCTACAACGCATCTTCTGTAGATACCATCTGAGCAGGGCTTGTATAGGTACAGCTCATCCCAGAAGAACATCCTCATCTCGTGCATAAACTTCTTCCTCGCATACTTTGTGGGATACTTTGGCTCAGTCTCTACAGCAAGGTAGTTGGCAATGTCAGCATACCATGGTCGAGCAGGACTGTGACTGGGCGTGCGAGCTTAGAGAAATTTTTGATGAACCTCCTGTAAAACCCAGCATGACCAAGGAAGCTTCGAATCTCACATACATATCGTGGAGGTTGCAGGCATGTCATGACCTGAATCTTAGCCTTGTCAACTTCGATCCCTGCCTTGGAAACTTTGTGCCCAAGAACAATGCCATCTTGTACCATGAAGTGGCACTTCTCCCAATTAAGAACCAAGTGCTTCTCCTCGCATCTTTGAAGTACCTTGCACAAGTTATCCAGACAATTCTTGAATGACGATCCATACACTGAAAAGTCATCCATAAACACCTCCATAAACTCCTCAGTCATGTCTGTGAAAATCGACATCATGCATCTCTGAAAGGTTGCTGGAGCATTACATAATCCAAATGGCATTCTTCTGAAGGCGAATGTGCCATAAGGACATGTAAAGGTCGTATTCCCCTGATCCTCTGGATGTATAGAAATCTGGAAAAAGCCTGAGTACCCATCGAGAAAACAGTAGTATGGGTGACCCGCTAACCTCTCCAGCATCTGGTCGATGAATGGCAATGGGAATTGATCCTTCCTTGTGGCCGCATTCAGCTTCCTGTAGTCGATACACTTCCTGTGACCAGTGATCGTCCTTGTAGGGATCAGCTCATCCTTCTCGTTTTTCACCACTGTTATGCCTCCTTTCTTAGGAACAACGTGAACTGGACTAACCCAAGAACTATCTGAGATGGCATAGATAATCCATGCTTCCAAAAGTTTCATCACTTCCTTCCTGACCACTTCCTTCAGGTTCGGATTCAGCCTCCTCTGACACTCAATCGAAGACTTAGACTCATCCTCCAGGTGAATCCGATGCATGCACAAGTATGGTGCTATACCCTAAAATGTCATCAAGAGAATAGCCAAGAGCTTTGCGATACTTGCGCAGCTTGCTCAGCAGTAAGGCATTCTCTTGTGTTGTTCAAAGAAGCATTAACAATCACTGGGTATGTAGAATTAGGGCCAAGAAAACTATACCTCAGATTTGGTGGGAGTGTGTTTAGTTCGACCTTAGGAGCATTCTATGCACTCCAATCTCCAAGCCCAGCAGCTTGCTTAGAACTCTCGGTCAACTCTCTTTCTGGCCGCAGGGTATCGATCGATACCAGTGGAGTATCTATCGATACTGACGATGATGAATCAAGCATCTTCGAGTATCCAGCAGTATCATCGCACAAATGGACCTCTGAAGTGGCTGAACAGACCAATGCTCTCTCCAGTGGATCCTCAGGGTGCATCTCCAGGAAGTACTCCTCTGCTATGTCACTAAAAGTGTCCACATAGAACGTCTGCCCATCGATGGTTGGTCTATTCATCATCTTTTCCATGTTAAAGGACATCACCAAATCACGGATGTTGAGAGCTATCTGTCTATTCTTGCAATCGATCAAGGATCCAGCAGTTGCAAGGAATGGTCTGCCCAGGATAAGAGGATCCTTAGGCTCAACATCGTACTTCATGATGATGAAATCTGTTGGGATCAAGCAATTCCCGATCTTGATTGGCACATCTTCGAATAGTCCCTCTGGAAGCCGTACTGAGCGATCAACAAGTACCAGCAAAATCCTTGTAGACTGGAAATCTGTCATCCCCATTCGCTTGGCAACTGAGTGTGGCATAAGGTTCACACTCGACCCAAGGCTTGCTTCATGGTCTTTAGGGTTAGATATTCTTATATCCCTTCTTGTTTAGTGTTCTTAAGGCTAGATCTAGCTTGAAAAAATAGGTTTAGATCATAAGGCATTTCATGCACACCAAGTGTTTGATGAAATGCCTTGATGAACTAAACAAGATATTTATACTCCTAGCCTATGATAATAGTTGTCTAGGGTATATCTTTGGTTGATCTTGTTAGTTAAACTTAATGCTTCCTAATCAATGATCCACAAATGAGAGTTTGTTAATGGATTAGGTGATTAGCATAGTGATTAATTGCTTGAAAGAGAATTAGTCAAGTTAAGGATCTTATGCCTAGGGATTAGCTTGCTTGAGTAAATGAGCATCATGAATTGAACTTGAGTTATCTTATATTCATAATCCCATCTTTGAATCCGCTTTTGCTTATTGATTTACATCTTGTTTAAGTTGCTTTACTAGTTTTTAATTTGGATACTTAATCACAAACCCTTTTTTAATTAGCTTAACTTACATAGGTTCCTTACAATCTTAATGCTTAGAGTCATCTCCTAATACGGATTGATAACCTCTTATACTACTCGTATTTAGAGTTATTGATACCTCTTTAAGACCGAAAAAGTCTTAGTATCAATACTCAGTTTAATATCCTCGCATATTAAACCTTTCAATCACAACCATATTCATATTTTTGCCGAGATTTGTTATATATATTTTTTAGGAACAATGGATCATGTGAGATCTCGCATAACACGCTCCAAGAAGAGCGGATTCGTAGGTGAATTATCACGGAGAACAATCTCTAAGCGTCCCGAGGAGAACCAAGGCGCTTCGGATACAAATAGTCTGGAGGATGACACTAATCTCGCCGAGTTCGTGATGAGCCAAAGATGACCGCGAACTCGAGCTTGCGCAACACTCCCTCCACGTGACCCAACACCATCTCCTCAATGCGAACTAACACCACCTTCGGAACCAAGACCAAAGGTACGATATATTGAGCAACATATGAACCTGAATATCGACTACCTCAAGAAGCTCAAAATGATGGATATCAAATCAACACCTCGTATAGATTACTCAACTCTCGACACGCTCGGGATTAGAGAAGACGTGATTTTGTATCTCAATGCAATTAATCTTAGACCTTTCATGGAGCTCAATCTTCCTACCTACGACGATCTCACCAAAGAATTCTTAACCTCTGCCACCATGTGCTACAAGAGGCGCTGTAATCCGAGAGCAAGGGACATTACACTCACTTTCACTATAGGTGGATTTTCTTACTCGCTAACCATCCAAAAACTTTGTGAAGCTTAAAAACTTCAATATCTTGATGAGATTAACCCCGATGAAGATCCCGATAGAGACTTGTGGCACACAATGAGACAAGGCGTCTACGAGAACGGAGAATCTAAGGCTTCCTTACTTACGCATCTCGTTGTCCGCTTCGTACACAAGCTCTTGGCGCACACCATCTATTCAAGAGCAAATGTGGCTAGTATCCACAAAGGCGGGCTTGTTACTCTTCAATTGCCATTCACCGCCGACCCACGCTATGCTTGCTTCGCTTGTATCATTGAGAAGTATTTGGTAAAGGTGAAACACGAAGCGCCCGCCACGAGACTTGAGGACTCTACCACCGCTTTCGGAAGCATAATCACGATAATCCTACGAGCCGTTAACTTTAATTTCTCGACGGAGACTCCAGTTCAAGTGACTTGGTTCGATCTCATGCAATTTTTGCGCGAACGCACTATCTCTCGCGCATCACTTGACCCAGACAGATTTGGCTACAAATTCTGCCCAAACGTCAGTGAGTCATGCTTTGTATTCTTACCTTGTGATTCTGTTCCTAGTTCCTCGGTGGCGACCAGAGACAACGGACTATGTACCGAATGTCCCTCGCCTACTATACAATATCAGCCAGTTCCTAGCGGCTAAGGCCAAGGAAGACACAGCTGCATAGCGATCTCGACTACTCCTACTAGCACATGCCTGTGCACCATCCGCTCTTGTGAGCTCCTCACACACGCACATACCAAAATACGCAGCCATGGAGAGAAGGCTAGAACGACATGAGAGACGATACAAGCATGTGATACACTTTCTTGAGGAGAACCACCAATTCGATGGTAACTTGTCCGATTCCGAGACAAATGGCTCACGTGACGTTTAGCCTCACGCTTCATCACTCACGACCAGTCTTGCACATCACCACCACGGTTCAATCGATTTTCTTCCCTTTATCTTCTTATGTTTATTTTTATTTTCGAACTCTTTTCTTTATTTGTTATTTTATTTTAATGTCTTTTTCATTCTTTCACCAACTTTTTCACACTGAGGACAGTGTGATTTAAGTCTGGGAGAGGATGTTTATCCGTTACTAATCTATTTTATTTGCTTTGAATCTTTCTATCTTATTTTTTGCTTTAATTTAAAATTTTAATGTAATCTTTTTCAATTTTTATTAAGTATTTTTCAGGAACATTGAAACAAAGTATATGATGATTTCGACCAGTGTGTTTCTACGCTATTTCCTCGTGTCAGCTCTTTTGTGGTTTGGTACTAGACTAAGTGGTAGTTAGAGTACTTGCAATGCGACATCCCTAGAGGATTTCGACCCATAGAGATTTTTTCTGACATGATATACTAGCTCACTCTATTTGAACTTAATCTAAATTTAAGTTTCTTATCAAATGTTTTAGGCAAGACAACGAATCATACATCTAGAACATCTTTTCCTTTTACCACTCTTTGTTTTCCTAGATAGCCAGTTCATCTTTAGCTGGTACCACACCCCAAACCTTAACCATCATTTTTGAACCTCACTCTTGCATAACTTGTTGTCTTATGTGCAGATATGTGCAAAAACGCCGGAGAAGGAAGTATGAC
This sequence comes from Eutrema japonicum, assembly GCA_030161315.1. Classification (NCBI taxonomy): domain Eukaryota; kingdom Viridiplantae; phylum Streptophyta; class Magnoliopsida; order Brassicales; family Brassicaceae; genus Eutrema; species Eutrema japonicum. Next base: position 24,165,490 of record BSQW01000006.1, on the reverse strand, counting down.
ACAATTTTTAGTCACTCGAGAAGACAGAAGACGAGATGGAATCAGTTAAGGAGGTATCAACAATTTAAGCTTAAAAGTTGCCTTGGTAATCTTTTGTCATTGGTAATTTTCGTCCTCCCTAAGACTCCTGTTTAAAGGCGTTTTCCCTTTCAAAATACTAAAAAAATTAAATAATAATCGAAAGGAAAGGAAATAAAAGCCTAAGAGTCTTAGGGTGGTCGATATTTTTATACCCAGGCAACCATGTTTCGTATGTGAGGAGTAAGAAGCCGTTCGAATCATTAACCTGGAGAAAAAATTAAGTTTGGGGGAACGACATAAAAGTTCCGAAGAAGGATAAATTTGCAACAACACTTATGCGAGTAAGAAGTGACTGGAAACTGTGGATGTCAATAGCTCCATCCTCTCTTGATGTTTCACATAATATCTAGCATCCTCTGGTAGAAATACGGTAACCCAAAACACCTTTAAGCTCACCTCTAAAATTTTATTTATTCCTAGCCTCGATTATGTTGGTTAGTATTTTTAAGAGCTAGTTGACTAAACGATTAGAGTTTAAGTGGTTAGATTTTTGCATGAGGAATATTGTGGACTAGCGTTTTACTAATTTGGTGAGAATTTTCTAGACTAAGTCTCGATTGATACATTACGTTGGTTATGGTTTAGAAAGACAGTCACTGAGATTTTTGCTAGTTCCTATGTTTTCGAAAACTTCTTTCTGAGGATAGATTTCTGTTTTGTTTGAGGACAATCAAAGATCTAAGTTTGGGGTTTTGATCATTTTTACGGATAACTTTCATATCTTTTGCAGGTGTGTTAACTCCGTTCTCGATGGGTTTCAAGTGATTTCCATGTTTTAGAGTTTTTAAAGACATTTAAGGTAACTTGGGATAAAAGAGTGCATTTCAGAACAAAAATACGTTTTTGGATAAACTTGGACCGTCAGAATTCTTGCAGTCAAAGAAGACATTCTCACCGTCCGATCATCAACAAATTTGAACACAACAAAGAAGACACAACCAGCTTTCAAATTCAGTTGGTTTGGAGACATTCCAATGGTTGGATCTTCACATATACCTGAAGTACCGAAGGCAGATGAAGCTGCCCTAAAACCAGAGTCACCGCGGGCAGAGGAGCTGCACCGGCGGCAAACCAGCATTCCGCCGCGGTCAGGAGGGCGCCGCCCGCGACCAAAGAGAATTCCGCCGCGGGTCGAGGTCACGCACCCGCGGCAACTCCATGTGCGACCAAATCGAATCCGTTTTATTCCCGAGGCCAATTCCATCTTTTCACATCAAACCCTAAACGTCTCCAAAGAAGTGAAGACTATAAATACATGTTTTTAGGTCTCTTAGACATAATCTCTTTCACGCTTTTAGACAGTGACGAATTCCTAGCAACTTTTACTTTTGTTCTTCGATTTGGAGTAAGGATTCTCGACTTGTGTCTTCAATAAAGAAGCCTTTCTATATTTGTTTCTCTTACTGTTTTTCTTTTATTTATGATGATGTTAAGCTCAACCATAGCTGAGTAGTTCTCTTGTTGGGTATAGTGTTCCCAAGGGGCTCTCATGTTTCGATTATTCATTAGGTTTTTAGTCTAGGATATCGATTAGGATTCTTCGTTCTATCTTTTTTATTAATGCATGTTTGCTTGATTGATCACCTTGCAACTAAACTTATATATTTTTAGAGCTACGAAAGTACTGGATCTATATGTTTGATCTAGGGTAGACTAGCAAAACCGTTACAAGATACGAAAGTATACTTGTAAAGGGGTTGTGAGTGTTTCATCATAACTTTGTACGCGACCGGAGACGAAACCTATCGGTCGAGTATATAAGTTATTGGTGTGTAGGATGTACGAGAGTAGGCTACACACACTATAGTGTTCCAAGTTTAAGAACCAAAAGAAGACAAAAGTCACATTAAAAATCATAGCAAAATTCCTATGATTTTCGGCCATGATCCCTAGAGAGTTCATGATTACCCAACACTTCTTTTATTAGTTTACAACCTCATTTTAATTATTCGCTTAGCTTACTTGCTTAGTTTAGTTTAAATTCCTACCTACAAAATCATGACACACAAACTCTCCTTTAAATTTATTAGGTCTAGACACAACTTAGAAATCGATAGAAATCTTCGTCCTCGAAGGGCCAATGCCGCACACTTCAGAGGCAGAAGAAGGGCCAATGCCGCCTCGTCAGCCGAGGCAGGAGGTTCGAAAGGGAGGCAAAAGTTTTTTCTGCGTCCTCATCAACAGTTCCTTCAGGAATCACCGCTTCGACGGTGATGAGAACTTTGGGAACCTCGGCAGTTCATTTCGCTGCCTCTCTCGCCTCTCTTTCTTTCTTCTCACGGATCGATAATCTTTTCACCATGGTCGTTCTATGATCCTCAGAAGATGAAGTATCTGAACTAACTGAAATTCCGACAAGAAGGGTTCGAGCTTTCTCTATATTCCTCAGGGAAAAATGCTTTCCCCAATGAACTTTTCTAGCGGACAACGCCTGGAACACCCCGACCAAATTTTCTAGAATTGGGGGAAGGAAGTCTCGATCTTCAAAAAAAAAGAAAACAATATCAGTTAAGGACAAACAAACGCATCGAGACAAAAATCTGCGGAGCGGCTACATGAAGCATACCGATTCGCAAAGAGTATGGAGGACCGAACCAAATCATGACAGTCCTAAAAATACCTCCTCCCTTCGCCTCGTCTAGAAGAACAAGAGACTCAACAAGGTAATCCTACCTTGAGAGGACGAAAGCCGAGCCGAGCCCAAAGCAATGGTATCTTTCCACCGAACCAAGACCGCTGTGGATCGGCTCACCTTGAAAGACTGATCTCATCAACAAATGGGCCGTGATACAAACCTCTCATCAACTTGTGGGCCGAGTTCAAAGCCCAGATCATTGATTACACTAACAAGGTTACTTGCCATCTCAAGAAGCAACCTGAGTCGGTGGCCACGCAAGAGAAAAATAAATATTCCAGATTATATATGAGATCCTCGCCCACGAAACATGTATAAATAATGAGCATAGTCATTCATAGGAGGCATACGCTTTTACCCTAGCAGAAACACATAACAATATCTTGTACGCAATCGCTTTCTAAAGAACAAATAATTAAACCAACTTCTTTGGATCTCTTACTGTGTTTTTTTTTCCCAGAAACTTTGGTTTCCTCTAAAAATCTCGAAAAAATTGATTGTGTGAGTTTCGACTTTCACAGTTTGGCGCCGTCTGTTGGGAACCTCGAAGTTCTTACCACATAAACATCAGGAACGAGATCGTAAGATATGGCAGGAGATCGGAAGATATGGCCGAAGGACATGATCACCTCAATACTAAAGAAGGCGGAGGAACATGACAAACTCAAGAAAATCTTATCGGAAAAAGTCAAGACGTTGATCTCGGGAGATCGGACCAATGACTGGCAAACTGAAAGCCTCGGCTCCGATTTACTTCCAAGGAAGCTCACAAGGCTCGACCCCCAAATCAACGGTCCTAGATCCTTCCACGGTTGGAACCGCCTCGGTTCAAGATGCATCACCACCACCGCGTTCGTCGGGAGAAGTGACGCATGCGGCGACAAGACCACCATTATTCAACCCACCTCGATCGAATCTCAGTACGAAGCAGCAAATCCTTGAGCCAGAGAGATCTCACCTCACCACAGTCGAAAACGACAATGATGGCGTATTCCGAGGTGAAAGAATCAACGCCTCGTGACGCTGCAGAGATGTCAAACCCACACGGGTCACAATGGCTTAACCTCAGTCATATCGCTCTTGATTTCTCGACCTCAGTAAGAGGTTTCCAACCACCGTACCCGTCAAAAGAGGTGACGCCAGCGGTGGCAGAACCGCTCCCATCCAATCCGCCTCGGTCGGATCGTAGAACGAAACAGAAAATCGCCGAGCCCATGAAAACTTACCTCGGTAGAAATACCAATGGCAAAACAATCTGAACCGAAGGGAAAGACACCTCGGCCCAAGAAGGATCGCAAGCCGTGGAGAACATCCCCGACCCAAGCCGACTTAACAACAAATTCGTGGAAGGAAATCTTCTCTGGACCGAGCAGAGGCAACTCATCGAGCTGATGCAAGCGGACCAAAATCAACGCGAGTCGGAAGAAGCCTTTCCGGAGAATATATGTCGCTCTGGCCGCTTCTACAATGATTTCACAGAAGAGTAAGAAAACATTCTCTGGGTGGAGCAAATGCAATGCACTGACGAGCTGAGAATACACCAGTGCCTAACTCGACGTGATGAGTTGGCAAGGACGAGCCAGCCTCAGACGAATAAAACGATTAAAGACAAAACTCCCTTAGCCCAAGGCAATGCTAGGAAACGAACCACCAGGCCAACATGGCATCGTACACTCAGCACGGATCCCAAGACCGATCAAATACCATAAGTACGATGCACCCCCTTTTCGCCAACTGTCTGTCCAATTTCTCGAAAGATTCGCCGCGCTCATAAAGCAGTGAACATCCCACGCCGACCTGTGGAGCCTGACCCATGATCCGGCAAAATCTTAGAGGATTTTCATAGAACTATTCAAAACAGTAGTCTTGCAAGCAGGGAGAGTGAACGATCAAATCGCAATCAACGCACTAAAAAGAGGTTTGCACTTTAAGTCAAACTTCTGAAGAGAACTCATACTTAGAGCACCATCTTCATTCCATGATGTACTACACCAAGTTTCATATTTTATCTTTGAGGAGGAGAAGACGAGAAACGACCGACCCAAATGTCAGACCAACGATCAGCCGAGAATGCACTCGAACGAACACGAAACGACCTCCTCAGAGATAACCATGCACCACCCAGGTCGAATCCCATTTTACGATGGAACTACAAACCCCGTGGATTATGTAACAATCTTCTGCACGACAATGGGTCGCCACGACCCCGAAGGAATTCCAATCAAAGATGGATATAGCTTCTGGTTCAAACAAGATAGGCACGAAAAACCTCGAAGAATTTTTTCAAGAAGTTCGCAAACTGCCCAATGACATATCGTTCACTAAAGCATTCAAGGAACGCAGACTCGAACTATTCTTCCGCAACAGCACCAAATCTGCATCAGAAATAGAGGAACTTTTCACATATGCAAGACGCGGGCAACCAATCGAGATACTTTACAAAACTCAGAAACAAGGGCAATTCCTCATCTCGTGCAACGTCCAAGGCGTCGACTTTAATAACGTCTTGTGCGACTCCGGAGCTTGCCTACGCATTATTCCAGATCAACCATTGAACACCTCGGACTCAAGCATATCCAGCCAACCCGAACGAGGATCAACATAACTAACCAGTACTATCACACAACACCACAAGGGATCGCACGCAACGTACCCGTCAGAATCGGAGATTTCATAGCCCTCGTCGATTTCTACGTCTACAAAGCCAAAAAAATCTACCCGACTCCAATAATCCTCTGATGGCCATTCCTAGCAACTGATGTAGCAATCATGGACTGGCCAAATCAACTCTTATCTTTCACCAAAATCAACAACAAAGTCTTCTACACCGCCACCCTGCTCAACCACGAAGAGAAAAGGTCCTCAGAGTCTCAGCATAGCAACAAATCAACCGAGGAAGCCAAGAGGAACCTCAAGAATACCCGCATAAGAGGAAAACTCTCATTCAGCTAAGAATCGCCGCATTACAATGAACTACGGGACGGCTTAATCCCTGAAAAAGGTACGTAGGCAACCGATCTTCGGAAAGATGCAGATGTCCTCCTTCTTTAAAAGGGGGGGGGGGGAGTGGGTACGTATACATATACTCCCATTCTTTATAAATGCAATTTAACGTATTTTCTAAGCTTTTATCAATATGCCTTTTACTTTACACTTGTCATTCTCGTCTGTTGATGGCCACAACAACGAGCTCCTACATCCTCCTCGTTTCTAACCACTATCATGTATGGATCACGGTTCTTTTATAATCCACCACAGATTAAAGCGCGCTATACAAATTTTAGGCGGATATATCCAGACCAAAGGAAGGAAAAGATATATCTCGACCAAACCACTCACATTTTTACTATCGAAACGGGAAAGTAATTCAAAGCCTACATCGTAAAACCCTAAGACCGAAGTAAAATCTAAACCCAGTTATCATTCGCCTCATAGCATAGTGCTCTCAAACATCTCAAACATTTTGGCATACAAAATACTAAGCAGTTCGTTTCAGCGAAACCTCGCTCTTATTACTAATCACTTAAAACTTCAGCAACAACATATCAAAAACTCCATAACATTGGATAAAGCCGTCCAGCCATAAAATACGTTCAAAACAAAGAAAAACATGTCCTTCAGGACCTTACAAAAAAAACAATACAATTTGATTCGCCTCAAAATCCTAAACACTTTCCACATCATCAACGGGATCGATCACGAGTGCTCGAGTCGTGGCAGAATCAGCCGGCTCTACGTTATGCTGAGAATCCCCCGAATCCTCCAAGATTGGCGAAACATTAAGCTCGTCTCTCAAGCAAGTTTCAATTCTATCAACTTACTCGTCAGCGCCAGTCAGCAGTCAGCACGGCTTTCCAAGACTTCAGCTTCCCAGCCTACTCATCAAGAGATTTGACCTTTCCCGACTGAATGTCCTCGGTGAGCAATATGTTACAATTAACCTCAGCCAACTCAATCTCTCTGCCTTTAGCATCTTTAAGCTTATTGGCTTCCTCCCTCACCTTAGACTTTCGATCCTCGAATTTATGGGCCGACTCGCACTTGGCGTCCTTCTGGGCCTTTTCGACATCGGCAACGCGCAAGGCATACTTCTCCTCAATCTGCTGTTTCAAGGAAGCTATCTCGTTTTCCAGCTTTCCTCTTTGAACCTCGCATCGGTTGGCAACGCCCGCGGAGTTTGCAGCCTCCTCTCTCAGAACAGTCTTCTCCCACTCAAGGTCTGTAACTTGAGTCAAAAGAGAAATCAATCTCTTCTCCACGTCGGCTAATTTTTTCTTCTCTGACGAGGCATTTTTCCCTTCTCTGACGAGGCATTTTTCCATGCCTCATCAACTCGGCGCTAATTGCGACGAGCTTCTGATTCATAACTGGCCGCCATCTCGTTGATAGAGGCAATGAACTGCAATAAAAGAAAAATCAACAAAATCTAAAACGCTTACCATCATCACAAAGAATCAAATCCTACCTTGGTACAATGCAGTGCCATGTTCGCATACGTTTTCTCCTTGGTAAGCTTGTCAAGAGGAGGAAGTTTATCCCCGGGCCCGTTAATTTCCGAGAGAAGAGTGGCTGACATAGCAGAATCGTCAGTTATCGCCCTAGAAGACGGAGGGTTGGCAGTAGTACAATCGGTACGCTGCTTCTTCTCGGTGGCTTTCCCCTCCTCTTTTGGCAACAAGGGGCGCTTCGGCTCGGCTCGTTATCTTTCCTCGACGGAGCTGGAGGGAGCTCGGGCATATGCGGAAGGACCATCACCATTTTCTCCGCACTAGCGGAAGCAGGTTGATCAGAAGGATTAGCTACGTCACTACCGATATTATCAGTGTTTACCTCAGGAGCAGCAGCGCCCGGGATCACCGCTTCGGAAGCAATCAAGCCTTGGGTCGTTGCCTCGGTGGTAGGAGGATTCAGATCCACTTCGGCAACCCGCCTCGCCTCTTCCTCCGCCTCGGCAGCTTTCCTTTTAGCCTCCTTCGCTTCAAGCACCTTTTTCGCACGAATCAACAATCTCGCCATGCTCGTCAAAGTAACTTCGGACGTTAGAAGTTGTGGGCTCGTGGGAACAAAGTCACAAATAGTCCGAGCCATCTTCACTCTCTCAAACGAGAAATCCTTTCTCCAATCGACTTTTTTGGCCGATAGAATCGTCCACACCTCAGGCAGATCGCTTGGACGTGGAGGAGGTGAACTGTGAACTACAAAGTCAAAAACACGAAGTTAATTAACAATGTTAAATTATACATTGAACCAAAAATATACGGAGTAACTACCAAGCGATCCACAGCTCGTCATGACTACGTAGAGGCAAGTCTGATCCACGGAGGCATCGGAAATTCGGACGAAGAAAAAGCGGGTCTCCCAGACATATTTGCTCGGGAAACCGCTGATGATTCGGAAATCAGCCTTGTTGGAGATATATACTTTCCCCGAGTTAGGAACCCTTCGGATTTTCAGAAGGTATTTATGGTTTATCTCGATACCACATTCCGCGCATTTGGTCAAGATCCCAATCAAATGACGAAGTTCCCGAGGCATGATTTGTCTCAACGCTATTCCATGCTTCCAAATGTACTGCATAACAAGCCTCGGCACGGGGAACCATAGAAAACACAAGGAAAAGAAGGCCTCGTAGACAGTAAAGCAGCATGGAGGAGGCTTATCTGGTCGGTCAGACGGGCCGGGAATGACAAACACAACTCCTTCAGGAATTTTGAAGCGTCGCCTCAGCTCGGCGAGGGACTTCTCATCGGACAAAGTTGTTCCGGAAAGAATTTTTTCTTTTCTCCTCGGACGTTTAGACTCGGGCTTGCTCGGAGGACCCGCCTCTTGGTCCGAAATTTTCCGCTCCAAGCCCTCGGCAAATTCAAGCAGCTCGGCTGATAAACCCACCTCGGGGGACTTATTCATCCCAATCATCGTTCATAGAATCGAGGCCGAGCCTCGCGAAAGAATTTCTCCAACCAGCTGAACGAGTTGGACGAGACATAACGCTTTAGGAAGATTAATCAGGTACGGACCGATAAAGACAAATCATGAAATATGACGACGAGTCAACAAATTCAAAGGTTCGCCACGCTTCAAATCGAATAAACTAAACAGAGCGGTGGCAAATCAGAAAACCCTAACCGGAAACATAAACTGAAGAAGAGAGAAAAAAAGAGGGGAGAGCTACCTGGTTTTCGAAAGATTGGCAAATGAGAAGAATAAAAAGTACAAGGGAGATAGTCCGCTACTTATAGACATTTCGGCGCATGGAAGCGCGTGACCTCTGGAATAAACAAAAATGTTTGCGATTCCCGAGATGTCTACGGTGAATGTATAAACACATGTATAAACATCAACCGGCAGAAGAAACACTATAGAAAATATGTATAGGCCGAGATACACCGAGGCAAACGGATTATTCAACGCCTTATTTTGTCCTCACTACAAACAGAAAAAACGGCTCGACGCCAACAAAAGAAATCATTCGCTTCGCCTCATCATCAACTTTCAATGATCAGCTCAATGCTAGTCCAAAATAAATCATTCGCTTCGCCTCGATCTCAATAAATCCTACCTCGTCACAATCTCTCCAGAATCTGACGAGCTGGGGGGGAAACTGTTGGGGTCGGTTTTCACCCACCCGAGATCAACATGAAGCATACCGATTCGCAAAGAGTATGGAGGACCGAGCCAAATCATGACAGTCCTAAAATTAGCTCCTCCCTTCGCCTCATCTAGAAGAAGAAGAGACTCACCAAGTTAATCCTACCTAGAGAGGACGAAAGCTGAGCCGAGCCGAAAGCAACTGTATCTTTCCACCGAACCAAGACCGCTGCGGATCGGCTCACCTCGAAAGACCGATCTCATCAACAAATGGGCCGAGATACAAACCTCTCATCAACTTGTGGGCCGAGTTCAAAGCCCATATCATTGATTACCCTAACAAGGTTACTTGCCATCTCAAGAAGCAACCTTAGTCAGTGGCCGCGCAAGAGAAAAAAAAATATTCCAGATTTTGTCTGAGATCCTCGCCCATGAAACATGTATAAATAATGAGCAGTCATTCATAGGAGGCAGACGCGTTTAACCTAGCAGAAACACTTAGCAATATCTTGTACGCTTTCTAAAGAACATAAAATAAAATCACCATCTTTGGATCTCTTAGTGTGTTTTATTTCCCATAAACTTCGGTTCCCTCTAAAAATCCCGACCCGACAAAATTTGATTGTGTGAGTTTCGACTCTCACAGCTATCAAGTGGTCCCCAGCTCGTCTTGACCAAGTTAAGACAGTCGCTACCAACAGAAGCCTCAGAAACATGGAGGAAGTAGAAATAATCTTCCCAGCTACTGTCATTGCTCGGAAAATCTGTTATGATTCTCTAGGTCCGTTTGTTGCCAATATAGATTTTTTCCTTCTTCAGAACCTTTCAGATATCTAGTAGGTTTCGTAGATGTTCGACGCTGATCTCGATCATATTTCAAGCTTAATGGGCAGAGATGGAGCCCGTCGAATGACCTAGGTTAGTGTCTAGCCTAAAGGGTGATCTAAGTCGGCGGCTGCGCAAAGGGAAAAAGAAATATTCCAAATATTTCTCGAGATCCTTGTTTGCAAGACTTGTATATATAATTAGCATTGTCATTCATAGAAAAGGACCTCTTTTCGACCTAGCGAACACTTAGCAATATATCCTATAAGCAACTGCTTTTCTAAACAGCAATAAAGAAACCATCTTTGGATCTCTGCAATTGTGTTTTCCTTCAGGATCTTATGTTCCCTCTTAAAATCCTTCACAAGAATTTGATTGTTCGAGTTTTGACTCTCACAATCTGCACATCTCTTGTAAAGGTATGGTTCATCCCAAAAGTAGTGTCTTATATCTCATAAGAATTTCTTCTTCTTATATCCAAAGAATTGTGGTGGTTCGATGTCTGCAGCGAGGTAGTTGGCAATGTTCCTGAACCATGGGGTGTTGAAAGTGTCTGACCATCGTATAAGAGGTCGTGGGAGTGCTTCATGTACAGTTAGAGGTACCGTGTCATCCGACAAATTATCATTCAAAGGCAGTTTGTCTTCCACTTGTATTCGCGAAAGGTGATATGCTACTCCATTGTCTGCTCCTTTTCGATCGCGAATCTTGATGTCGAATTCTTGCAGTAGGAGTATCCATCTTATTAATCTAGGTTTTGCATCTTTCTTGGACATCAAGTATTTGTCGCCGCATGATCCGTATGTACTATTACCTTAGATCCGATAAGATAGGATTGAAATTTCTCAAAGGCGAATACGACAGCCAAATTTTCCTTTTCCATTGTCGCATAATTGCATTGAGCGTCATCCATCGTTCTCCTTGCGTAGTAGATCGCGTGCAGCTTCTTATCTTTTTTTGTTTCCTGAGTACATCTCCAACTGCAAAATCACTCGCATTACACATAATCTTGAATGGTTGTTCCCAATAAGGTGGTTCCACGACTTGAGGGGAGACAAGGGGGTCTTTAAGTTTATGAAATGCGGCTAGGCATTCGTCGTTGAACTCGAAGTTTGTCTCCTTGCATAATAATCTCGTAAGGGTCTAGCGATTTGGGAGAAATCTCTTATGAAACTCCTGTAAAAACCGGCATGTCTTAGGAAACTTCGAATACCTTTCACATTTGTAGGAGGTTGTAGGCTCGTCATGACTTCAATTTTTGCCTTATCCACTTCGATTCATTTTCCTAAAATTATATGTCCGAGCATAATTTTGTCTCGTACCATAAAATGACATTTTTCTCAATTCAAAACCAGATGCTTGTCTTCACATCTCTATACGACTTTGCCTAGATTCGTTAAGCATGTATGGAATGAGGATCCGTAGACTGAGAAATCGTCCATGAAGACTTCCATGTAATCTTCGATGTATTCGGTGAATATCGACATCATGCATCTCTGAAAAGTCGCAGGTGCATTACACAAACCAAAAGGCATTCCCCCACAAGCAAAGGTCATGTATGGACAAATGAATGTTGTTTTCTCTTGATCTTCTGGTCGAATAGGAATTTGGAAAAATCCATAATATCCATCAAGGAAACAATAGTATTGATGATTGGCTAGCCTCTCCAGCATTTTGTCGATAAAAGGTAGAGGAAAATGATATTTTCTCATTGCTGCGCTCAACTTCCGGTAGTCAATGCACATGCGATGCCCGTTGACCGTTCTTGTAGCGATAATCTCATATTTTTCGTTTTTGATCAGTGTGACTCCTCCTTTCTTAGGAACGACGTGAATCGGGCTAATCCAAGGGCTGTCCGAGATCTGGAAGATGATTATTGCTTCTAAAAACTTCATAATTTCTTTCTTTACGACATTCATTAAATTAGGATTTAACCTCCTCTTGGTGCTCAATCGATTTTTTAGAATTCTCTTTATGATTGATCTTGTGCATACAAAGATCTGGTGAGATTCCTGGAATGTCATCAAGCGAATAGCCTATAGCTTTTCTATGCCTTTTTAGTTCGCGTAATAGCATTGTCGTCTCAGCTTCAGTCAGACCAAAATTTATAAAGGCGGGATAAGTCGAATTTGGTCCAAGAAAAATGTAATTGAGTTTGACTTTTAGGGCTTTGGGATCGCTCCATGGATCGTTTACCAGCTGTAGGCGTGTCTTTAGGCGGTGTAGGACTAGCTGTTTCATCTTTGAGATCTAGGTAACTCACAAGCTATGTATAAGTTTCGGCCTCGTCAAGCATCCTTGTGCAGCCTCTCGAAGTTTCCTCAAGAAGGTTGCGTTGATCTCTTGCATTTTCGAGTACTATTCTCAGTGGGTCGTTGAAATTTAATTCTTCATAGAATTCTTCAGTGACTCCATCCAGCTTATCGATCCAGAAAACTTGATCTTATATGGTTTATTAGACGATGATAGGGAATACATCGAAGCAATCAAGGAAGCGAGTTATTGGGGTTATGGACGGTTCATCCACAAGTTATTTGTTATAATGCTGCTTTCCAATAGCATTGGTTCGGTCCAAGATGTCTGGGACGCAACTTGGGAAATGCTATCAGACGATATTTTATACCAGCAAAAGAAGTTACGCAAGAAACCAAGTTCTTGAACGTTTTATTAGTTTACTATGAAAGTTTTTCTGTTAAGGAGCATTTAATGACTAATAATATTTTGTGATTTTTTAGACTTGGTTTTATCCGATGAAGAGGTAAAGAATTTTACATAAGTGGAGATTGAGAAGCTCTTGCGCGCAAGTGGTAATTCACTGACAAACTTCAAGGAGATGTTGTGCCTAGATGATATCGAGATCGATAAATACAAGAATACATTATTGTGCGACGAGAAGAGTTATGATCGTTACCAATTGCGGGAAAAGCACAAAGAGGTAATGTCAATGATAATAGGTGAACAACTGGGTATTTAAAATGAGATACTAGACGCAGTTACCCGCGATGTTGGTGGAGTTTATTTCGTCTATGGATTTGGTGGAACTCGAAAAATCTTTCTCTGGAGTGTCCTATGAGATGCTTTACGTTCGCAAGGTGAAGTTGTTCTAAATGTAGCGTCGAGTGGGATTGCGTCGTTGCTCTTACAGGGTGGTCGAATAGTGCATTCTAGGTTTGACATTCTTATACATGTAAACGACCATACGACATGCTCAATGAAATCTGGAACGTACTTGGCAGAGTTGATCAAAGAAACTCAATTCATAACTCGGGATGAGGCCCCGATGATGAGCACATTTTGTTTCGAAACATTTCACAGAAGCATGTGTGATATATTGAAGTCTAAAAAGCCTTCGGAGGTAAGGTTATACTTTTTGGGGGAGATTTTAGGCAGGTTTTTCCGGTGATACCGGATGCGTCTAGGACTAAAACAGGTTTGGCCGCGCTAAATTCATCAGCTCTTTGGCGTAAGTGTAAAGTTCTGAGACTTACAAGAAATATGCGGCTACACTATGGTCTTAGTGATGATGATGTTAACGATATTATGTGCTTCTCCAAATGGATTTGGATGTCGGTGATGGTAAGATCAACTAGCCTAATACTGGCGAAGTAGAGATCGAAATACCGGAGGATTTATTGATTGTTAATTGTGACCATCATGTTCGGTCTATAGTAGAAGAGATATATGGTGATTTTTTTGCCACCAACACCGATGCAAGGTTCTTCAGAGATAGGGCTATATTGAGTCCTCAGAATTTGGATGCGGAGGTCATTAATGAATACATGCTATCACATTTGCCGGGTATATTTTTAAAAATTTTAGTATATATTCGTAATTTTTGATTTCTCAATGGATTTATCTTTATTTATGTTTGCGATTGATTATTGTTTAGGTGAACGGAGAACTTATTTAAGTGTTGATAGTATCGATCCTTCAGACACGAGTGACGCAGACGATATGGTTTACACACAAGAGTTCTTAAACAGTACTAAGATTTCCGGTATGCCCAATCACGAATTGGTTTTAAAAGTCGGGGCCCCTATCATGTTGCTTAGAAACATTGATCCAAAGAGCGGGTTGTGCAATGGAATCCGATTGGTAGTGACTTAACTCGCAAATCATGTTATCAAGGCTAGGGTGATTACTAGTAATTCCGTCGATGATGTTGACGAGAGCGTGTTAATTCCAAGGATGTTTGTTACACCGGTAGACGCACGATTCCCATTCTAGATGCGTCGTAGACAATTCCCCGTCACGCTCGACTTTGCAATGACTATTAACAAGAGTCAAGGACAAACTTTGGAGAGAGTTGGCATGTATTTACCATAACATGTGTTCTCTCACGGTGAGCTTTACGTCACGGTTTCAAGAGTAACATCTAAAAAAAGTTTAAGGATTCTTATAATTGACAAGAATGGGGTGCCGCAAAAAAACCATGAACATTGTCTACAAAGAAGTTTTTATAAGATTTAATTACTCATACTTGGTGTTCTCGGACTTGGTGTGGTTTATCTTTTAATATTTTTTATTCACGTTTGGTTAATGAGACGTTTTCGTACTATTGTTTGGGTTTTTCATGTTTGGTTTATATTCATTAACTTATTATAACGTTTTTGCGTTTCGCGATATGTAATGGATTACGATTATTCCCATTGACTTTTGATTATCAATACGATACATCTTTAGTTAACTTCATGTGTGTCTTTGTACGGTTTCGCCATACTTGTCGTGGTTTTTCCGTTTAAATTTTTTATTATTAAGCATACTTTGGTTTATCAATTTGGTTTTATAAATAATAACCGAATTAGAATCACTTTTGTGTAATTTCGATTATTTCGGATAATACAGTTAATTTTAAATAAGAATAAAAAGTTTGACGATTGTAAAAAAATATTTAACCAAAAAATGAACAAAGAAAGAAGAAGAAACATTTTCTAGATTATTACGGTTGTTAAAAATATCTCTAAAATAATTGTTTTGCCTTCGTTTTGCCTTTATTTTACACTTCCAACTCGATAAAACAAAAATAAATAAAAAAATCAATTGTTTAGTGATTCCACTCACGTTCGAAGAGAGAGCAATCTATGGACACATTGCACTAAGGTACCTTTCCCAACTATAAAAATTCACACGATAAACTACTCTACTTTGGCTAAACAATTCAATTCTATATAATTTAGTTTCAAGTGCTAATTATGTGTTCCTTAACAATGGAAGATCAAAAATATTTGTTTTTCATATTTTTCCAAAGAAGGCATCATGGTTTAAGAGTTTCAACTTACATATTGTCTCAAAACAAAAACCAATATAAAATAACTTGGTTTCGTAATAGCAAATTATATGGTATTGATATTCTCACATTTTACCTCTTTTAAGCATTCATTTAGCTTAGGTTTTGTCTCTTTTGCATATGTCTCATAGCATTTCTTTACTGTTTTGTTCTCATTTAGATTTTAGAGAGTTCATACTAGGTCCTAGAGAGTCTTGCATGTTTTGGAGTATGTTTAAGTGCTTTGAAGACCTTTAGAGACCTTGGAAGAGCTTGCACTTGGACTCGGATCGTGAGAAGATGGCTAGGAGCAATGGTGGACTCGGACTGACCACACCGGCCCACAGCACTGGCCTGTCACTGGCCTGTATTGCATCCATGCTCAAGACCAGATGAATACCGGGCCATCACACCTGACCACAACCTCCCGGTACTGAAGCCATGTCCAAGGCAGGGAGAACACCGATCCATTGCACCGCTCCTTGGCCGTCCGGTGTGATTCGTCCGGTCCTTGGCCAAGGCAAAAAAATAGGGTGAATACCGGCCCGTCTTGCCCCTCGAATACCGTCCGGTGTTGCACTACAGGACAGCCCGCACCAACCCGCGACCGTCCGGTGTCATCATACGATACTCGACCAACGAACGGGCAGGACTAATGTCGGCCGGCTGTACCGCTCAAAGCCCGTCCGGTGGAAAGAAGACCACCTACACCGGCCGACCACACCAGCCGACCACCGTCCGATGTAGGACCTCTGACCCAGTTTCGGCCGGGTCAGAACCCGGTTTGTCCTGGGTTGACCCGGTCCGCCCAGTTTCTTATAAATACAATAAAAAAACTAATTTTTCATTATCTATCTTTTTCTTAAGCAAAAACACCTCCTTTTGAGAGTTCTAAAGGATTTGTAAGAGAGATCTTCTTTTGTTTATACAATTTAAGCTTTATTCCCTTAATTTCTATTATCTATCTCTTATTTCTCAATCATCTAATCATCTAACCATGGGATTTGACATGTTCTTCATGGGATTTTTTGGGTTCCTCATGGTTATTGAGTAGTCTTCTAGGATCTAAAGATGAGGTTGATTTAGGGTGATCTAATAGATGGTTTATGATGTTTAGGGTTTAGATTTATTGATTTCCCTTCTTGCTAAGTGATATTAATGGTAGATTAAGCTTGAGAGAGTTAATCTAGATCTTAGAGAATTTCATGCACACATGGTGTTTGATGAAATTCCCAAAGAGCTTAGTAAGAGATAAACATGATTAACCTATGAGATTAGTTGTTTAAGATGTTTATTGGTTGATTTGAATATTGATCTTAATGCTTGCTAATCATTTTATCACAATGAGAGTTTGATCTTGATTTAGTGATTAGCAAAGTGATTGGTGCCTTGAGAGAGAATTAGTCATAATTAGTGATCATAACCTAGGGATTAGCATTGTGTGTGTATTTGAGCATCATAAATTAGCTATAAGGTCACTTTAATTCCATAACCTCATCATCGGATTCGCTCTTTTATTTGCATTTAATCTCGTTTAGTATTGCTAGTTCTTGTTTGTTTGCTTTTAATTTGGATTTGCTTATTAGATTAAAGTTAAAACAACCTTGTTAGGCTTGAATTAAGTGGTTCTATGCATTCTTAGTGATTGAAACATCAAACCCATTTGGATTGATCCTTAAGTTCTACAATGATATGAGTAGACTTGAGTAATTGATACGAAAATATCTACTATCAATTTGGCGTTGTTGCCGAATGGGTTTAGCTTTCAACATTAGGATTTTATATTTTCTTGAGATTAATGTTTCTTTTTATTTCGTTTATTAATCTCTTTCACTTCTTATTGTTATCTCTCTCTTATAGGTGCATGCATACACGTTCTATAGACACCGACCACTTAGTTGAGCCAAGGGACGATATACACCTTTTGGACCGAGGAAGTAGAGCAAGGAGAGTAAGGGAACGAATTCAAGACATTGAGAATTTGGGTATGGAGCACGTTGACGAGCTACTGGTTGATCACAATGACAACGTGCAAGCACAAGGGCATGGTGGAAATGAAAACCACCAAGCTCACGGTGGGAACATGCAGCACAACCCACCACCACCAACCCGGTTAGAGAACCAAACCATCCTCATAGGGCTCAAAACATTGTTGGAGTGGGTCATGCGGCTAATGCTCACCCAAACCGCCAAGGCATTCAAGCCCCGCCGTTTGAGATCAACAACTTTGAGGTGAAGGCCGCTTTGCTCAATATGGTTCAAAACAATAAGTTTCACGGCCTAGCTATGGAAGACTGATAGATAGACTTTTTAGTCTTTAAATCAATACCTCAAGTCCACTCATATCATTGTAGTATTTAAGGATCGAACCGAAGAGGTTAAGATCAATACACTAGGAATGCATGAAACTTCCTAAGCTATAGCAATGTTTTTGGATTTTATGTTTATAGGAAAAGAAACAAATGCAAGAAAGAAAACAAAGATATAAGTGTTGGATCATGGAATGAACTATCAAGAAGATGATTAATGAGCAAACAATGATGTCTAAGATTGCATTGAACACTATCCTAGAGCATGGGATTCATAATTTTGACTAATCCACCGTCGTACCACTAATCACTTTGTTAATCACCAAATCAAGAACAAACCGTCGTTTGTGATAGGGTGATTAACAAGCATTGACCTCCAATCCCACTTAGTTCACTAATCACCCTAGACATCAACTATCGTTGGCTAGGCACGAAAAGCTCACACAAGATTCGTTTCAAGCAATTCATTTAAACTCCGGTTAGGAGTGAAATGCCTAAGTTCAAGACTCGAATGGATAAACATAATCTAGCACTAACACCGTTTACTCGAATCTCTCCCTAATGCATGGGATGAGACCATAAATCCTAAGGTGTAGCTCTAGATTGGTTTGTCACGCCAACTAGAGTTACCTAATCTAGGTGTAGTTCTAAACTATGGTTTATCTTATCAAATCTAGCATTAAGAACCAACCTAAGTGAAGGATCCAACAAGAATCAACCTAAATCATCATCATCTAATCATCAAGACAATTAACTAATGATACTAATACTCACAATCAATGCTAATCCTTAGGTTAAGATCACTAATCTTGATTAATTCTCTTTCAAGCAACTAATCACTATGCTAACCACTCAATCCATTAGCAAACTCTCATTTGTGGATCAATGATTAGCAAGCATTAAGAATATAAACAAGATCAACCAAAATACACCCTAGACAACTAATCCCTTAGGCTAGGAACATAAATCTCTTGAATAGTTTATCAAGGCATTTCATCAAACACTTGGTGTGCATGAAATGCCTTATGATCTAGATCTACTTTCTCAAGCTAGATCTAGCATTAGGAACACTAAACAAGAAAGGAATGCAATGATTAAGAGCATAAGCATCAAGAATCAATAATCAAATTATCTAAATCAAGCTAAATCTAAGATCCAACAAAAAGGGGCCTAAGGCCTAAATATGAAGAACATAAAAGAAGAAGAAATAAAGGTAAAGAAGATGCATTAATATAAAGATAAGGGTGAAGAAATCTTCTCTAGAGTGGCATTTGTATGAAGAACAATCAAAATCCCTCTCAAAATCATAAGAAGAGTTTGGGATAAACCCAACTCTAGGGAAAAGAAAACTTAAAATGAAAATTAGGGTTTTTGGGTTTATAAATGAAAATGGGCGAACCGGGTCAATCCGGAACAAACGGGTATTGACCCGGTCGGATCTTGGATGCGTCTTCGATAAATTCGAGGCATCTCCCTAGCCTGATGTCCAAATGACATGATGTTTGCTTGTGTGCACAGCTAACTCTTCCCTCTACAACTTTCATTAAGGCCGGAGAGGCTGAATATGATCGGAAGAACTTGGTTTTACCGGTTCTTTGGACGATGTCATCTCTTCTCGGCCAGGCAGATCATGCTTCAGTGTCTAGGCCATAAAATCCGATCCAGAGGTCGAAATGATGTGATTAAAACTCCTGTGTACATCTGATTCACTTCTCTACAAGTTTCGTGAAGACATCAGATTAAACTGGGCATGGGAAGGTCTTCATTTGGCCTGATCTTTGAGTCACTTCGGCTGCATCGATTTGTTGCATCAATGTGAAGCTGAGCATCGATGTGTGACATCGATGTAGATGGGGTATTGAGCGAGGTTAAGCTCCCTGATGTTGCATCTATCTGTGACATCGATGTGTGGGAGAGATTGGGTCGATGTGAGTGCTGAAAAGCTCCCAAACTCCTTCAACCGCTTCACTTGCTCCCGATCCGGATAGTCTTCAGTAAATCGGCGATAACTTCCTAACCTGATGTCCGAATGACCTGATTCGAATTTCCCTGGACAGCTGACTCGTCCATATACAATCTTCATGAAGACTCCAAGAGCTGGATCACATCGGAACGCCTTCTTCTGATTGGTTCTTGGAGACGTTCCGGATGGCTCCTCTCTAGTCTTTAAGCACCAAATCTCCAAACTCCACCAAGTGTCTCCAAACACCTAGTAAACTTCTCAAAAACATGCAAAAGACTCACAAGGACCTAATGCAGCTCCTAATACTCTAAATGGGACAAAACAAGTATGAAATGCCATGAGGATCCAAGAGAATGACCTAAAATCTATATGAAATGCATGCTAAATACATGTAGAATATGCACATATCAATTCCCCCAAACTTATACCATTGCTTGTCCTCAAGCAAACGTAGTCAAGGATGAGATATGCAATGAAATGCAAGTGAAGCTCGAACCTATAAGAAGCACAAGAAACAATCGCACTCAACGTCCAAGTTACTAGTTCTAGGATGCACCAAAGTTGTCTACTCAAAAGGAGATAGCCATTTCCTTCACAACATGCAACAAGCCAAACCTCAACCTAGACAAACCATTCTATTCTCTAGCCTCTTAACATTGATTAATGATTTTATCCGTGAATGGTGCTTATGCAAAATCAAATGAAACCGCTTGGCTAAAGGACCGGTTATGAAATGAAAGTGATCTCATCAATATGTAAGGGCAATCAAATACAAGGATCTCTCAATGAACGAGCAAACTTTGACAAAATGCTAAAGGTAAAAGGCAACCTATGCATACAAGGAAAAACTTTCGTCTACCCGAATGCTTAGAGCGTCTCTATCCTAAAGCTCTTAACTCGTTGCGCCCATAACTTAAGCTACCCTTTTATCATGAGGCATTTTGCCTTTTTGAAACCCGCACATCTTTCTTGTCTCTTCACTTCACTTTCTCCTCAATTGGGGATCACTTCTTCTTCCTTGTTCTTCATGGTTTGGTGCTTCTTTGTTGTTGTCTAGCTCGTCTTTTCTTCTTTTTGGTTCCCGCCTCTTCTCATTCTTTTGATGCTTTGGCCATTTTGGCCTTCTTCTTTTTCTCTGTATCTTTTGAGGCCAACTTAATCTTAGAGCTAGAATTATTATCTTTGCACAAACCATTCCACAAATTCGATCCCCTTTTCCATATTCCTTGTCATTCTTTCTATTACACAATCCATTCCAATCACGCCATTTACTAAGTTTAAACCCGTTTCCCCCAAACTTGAATCAAGAACCGCCATCTTAACTAGCCTATTCCTAGATTAGCCCCTTGATGATGGAGCTAAATCTACACGAGAGTGCTTCCTTGTCGCCCTAAACCTAACACTTTTTGTCAAGTTCATTCCAAATTAGGCCTCACAAAACACACACGAAGGACTATGGGCTAGAAAGGAGGTAATTGTCATGGTAGGGAAACCAATCCAAAGATGGGATTTGGCTATTTGGACAAGCAAGAGTGGTAAAAGGAATAAGAATGCCCAAATATGTATATGTGATCTACGAGTTCATTTAGGTTTGCATAAGCACAATAATTACATGTCAAATTATGGTTATCACTTAGACGAGGCTAGATTCAATTCAAGCTTGCTTCAATCAAAGAAAGACAATGATGCATGCGTTCTAACAAATGGTTCGTCCTTGATTTCGGATTCAACTTCAATGCATCAAACAACTAATAACTCGGGCGTTGAATCAATTGCTAGTTAAGCTACTTTCAAGGTAGTCATTACTCCATGCTTATGCAAATGCAAGCTAAAATGCAAACTAGACAACACCTACAAGTGAATATGCAATCCTAAATGTTCTAAAATTTTCAAATTTATTGAAAATGCATGATATGCATGAGACTCAAGATGCAAAAGGCAAAATAAGATCACAAAACACATGATTAGACACCGGTCCCTCCCCCAAACTTAAATCACAACGTCTCGGTGTGAAAGAAGTTCAAGAGAGAGACCAAAAAGAAAAGATGAAATGCATATACTCAAAAAGAAAAGAGATACTTACAAAGGAGGAGTGAGATTAGTGGAATGGAGATGGTGAAGAGAAGAGTGTGACACGTTGTTGCACAAGCCTTCCTTCCATCACAAACCACGACCTTTGACCCAAAAGATCCTTATTGATGCTTGTTTTGTGTCTCAAGCTCGACAAGGGATAGGCTCGGGGAGGTCCCCAAGGGGCGCGTTTAACGTCACTAGCTTGACGGTTGCTTCCTCATTGTCGTTCCCTTCATGAAACTCACAAGAGAAGTGAAAAGATTAGCAACAAAAGAAAATAAGAAGCTATAGTCTTAAGAAGAATCAAAATCCTAATAGTCAATGCTAAACCTCCCCGGCAACGGCGCCAATTGATAGATAGACTTTTTAGGTCTTTAAATCAATACCTCAAGTCCACTCATATCATTGTAGTATTTGAGGATCGAACCAAAGAGGTTAAGATCAATACACTAGGAATGCATGAAACTTCCTAAGCTATAGCAATGTTTTTGGATTTTATGTTTATAGGAAAAGAAACAAATGCAAGAAAGAAAACAAAGATAGAAATGTGGATCATGAACTAAGCTATCAATGAGATGGATAACGATCAAACAATGAATCATTTGGAAGCATTAAACACTATCCTAGAACATGGAATTCACAATTATGACTAATCCACCGTCGTGGCACTAATCACTTTGTTAATCACCAAATCAAGAACAAACCATCGTTTGTGATAAGATGATTAACAAGCATTAATCTCCAATCCCACTTAGTTCACTAATCACCCTAGACATCAACTCTCATTGGCTAGGCATGAAAAGCTCACAAAAGGTTTTGTTCAAGCAATTCATTTAAACTCCGGTTAGGAGTGAAATGCCTAAGTTCAAGACTCGAATGGATAAACATAATCTAGCACTAACACCGTTTACTCGAATCTCTCCCTAATGCATGGGATGAGACCATAAATCATAAGGTGTAGCTCTAGATTGGTTTGTCACGCCAACTAGAGTTACCTAATCTAGGTGTAGTTCTAAACTATGGTTTATCTTATCAAATCTAGCATTAAGAACCTTCACTTATCCAACAAGAATCAACCTAAATCATCATCATCTAATCATCAAGACAATTAACTAATGATACTAATACTCACAATCAATGCTAATCCTTAGGTTAAGATCACTAATCTTGATTAATTCTCTTTCAAGCAACTAATCACTATGCTAACCACTCAATCCATTAGCAAACTCTCATTTGTGGATCAATGATTAGCAAGCATTAAGAATATAAACAAGATCAACCAAAATACACCCTAGACAACTAATCCCTTAGGCTAAGAACATAAATCTCTTGAATAGTTCATCAAGGCATTTCATCAAACTCTTGGTGTGCATGAAATGCCTTATGATCTAGATCTACTTTCTCAAGCTAGATCTAGCATTAGGAACACTAAACAAGAAAGGAATGCAATGATTAAGAGCATAAGCATCAAGAATCAATAATCAAATTATCTAAATCAAGCTAAATCTAAGATCCAACAAAAAGGGGCCTAAGGCCTAAATATGAAGAACATAAAAGAAGAAGAAATAAAGGTAAAGAAGATGCATTAATATAAAGATAAGGGTGAAGAAATCTTCTCTAGAGTGGCATTTGTATGAAGAACAATCAAAATCCCTCTCAAAATCATAAGAAGAGTTTGGGATAAACCCAACTCTTGGAAAAAGAAAACTTAAAATGAAAATTAGGGTTTTTGGGTTTATAAATGAAAATGGGCGAACCGGGTCAACCCGGAACAAACCGGGTATTGACCCGGTCGGATCTTGGATGCGTCTTCGATAAATTCGAGGCATCTCCCTAGCCTGATGTCCAAATGACATGATGTTTGCTTTTGTGCACAGCTAACTCTTCCCTCTACAACTTTCATTAAGGCCGGAGAGGCTGAATATGATCGGAAGAACTTCGTTTTACCGGTTCTTTGGACGATGTCATCTCTTCTCGGCCAGGCAGATCATGCTTCAGTGTCTAGGCCATAAAATCCGATCCAGAGGTCCAAATGATGTTATTCAAACTCCTGTTTACATCTGATTCACTTCTCTACAAGTTTCATGAAGACATCAGATTAAGCTGGGCATGGATAGGTCTTCATTTTGCCTGATCTTTGAGTCACTTCGGCTGCATCGATTTGTTGCATCAATGTGAAGCTGAGCATCGATGTGTGACATCGATGTAGATGGGGTCTTGAGCGAGTTTAAGCTCCCTGATGTTGCATCTATCTGTGATATCGATGTGTGGGAGAGATTGGGTCGATGTGAGTGCTGAAAAGCTCCCAAACTCCTTCATCCGCTTCACTTGCTCCCGATCCGGATAGTCTTCAGTAAATCGGCGATAACTTCCTAACCTGATGTCCGAATGACCTGATTCGAATTTCCCTGGACAGCTGACTCGTCCATATACAATCTTCATGAAGACTCCAAGAGCTGGATCACATCGCAACGCCTTCGTCGGATTGGTTCTTGGAGACGTTCCGGGTGGTTCCTCTCTAGTCTTTAAGCACCAAATCTCCAAACTCCACCAAGTGTCTCCAAACACCTAGTAAACTCCTCAAAAACATGCAAAAGACTCACAAGGACCTAATGCAGCTCCTAATACTCTAAATGGGACAAAACAAGTATGAAATGCCATGAGGATCCAAGAGAATGACCTAAAATCTATATGAAATGCATGCTAAATACATGTAGAATATGCACATATCAAAGACCCATTGGATCACATTGACCCATTCGATAGGATTTGTGGTTTCCAAGATGAATGGAGTATCCAAAGATAGCTTCAAGCTACGCCTCTTCCCATTCTCAGTTGGAAACAAAGCTCACCAATGGGAAAAAATTCTTCCCCAAGGGTCTATCATATCATGGGACGAGTGCAAGAGGGCTTTCCTTTGAGGAATGAGATTTCTAGCTTTACACAACGCGGGCATGAGTCTTTCAACGAGGCATGGGAAAGGTTTTGAAGCTACACTACTCAATGCTCTCATCATGGGTTTTCCAACGCCTCTCTCTTGAGTACCTTATACCGTGGAGCATTGCCTAGGATGCTACTAGACATGGCCTCAAATGGGAACTTCTTGGCCAAGGACGTGGATGAAGCTATGGAACTAGTGGAAAACCTTGCTCAAAGCGATGGCACATATGGTGATGATTATGATCGAGCTACAAGGACCACTATTGACTTTGACGAGCAAAATCGGGCCAAGGAAATGAAGGTTCTCTATGATAAGATGGACAAGCAAGCTACTATGATTTACAAGCATCTTAATGCTTCTCAAAAGACAGTTCATTTTGCTGGGGACTATGAGGAAAACCAAGGGTACCAAGATGAAGACGTGGACTTGAGCACACAAGAGGAAATCAACTATGTGGGTATCCAAGGTGGCTACCAAAGAGGTGGATTCAACAACAACTACCGAAACCACCCAAACTTCTCTTACCGGAACCCGAATGTGGAAAACCCACAAGACCAAGTGTACCCCCCAACAAGCTAATCAAGGCCAAGGAGCTGAACAAAAGAACTTCACTTCTCAAAACCAAGGTCAACCCTCCAACAATCAACAACACGGCTATGTTCCCAAGAACAACTTTCAAGGGAACCATGGAGGTTTCCAAAACAAAGCTCCTTTCATGCCTCCACCGGGTTTTCAACAAGGCTTTGTTCCCCAAGGTCAGGCAACTACGTCTAAACCACAAGAGCTTGATTTGAGTAGCATGTTTCAAAAACTTCTTAAGGGCCAAGCGGAAATCAACACACGTGTAGATTATTCCTACAATGATCTCAACAACAAATTTGAGACATTGAACTCCAAAGTGAAACATATGGAGTCCAAGAAAGCCACTTCTTCTTCACGAGCTCAAGGTACCTTGCCCGGAAAACCAGTACCAAATCCAAATGAGTATGTTAATGCCATTACTCTTAGAAAAGGCAAGGATCTACCACCGAGAGAAGGCCCTAAGTTGATCGATGAGGACATCAAAGTCCAAGGTGAGGAGGAGACGCTTGAAACCGAAAATTATGGTTAAAGATGGTATTGTGGGAAATGAAGACAAGGATAAAGGAGTTGATGTTCAAGAGAAGACCAAGGAGAAGCCCAAGAGGAAAGAGACTTTGTTTGTTCCACCGCCCAATGAGCCCAACCTTCCATTTCCGGGCCGCTTCAAGAAACAATTCTTGGAGAAGTATAGAGCGGTCTTTGATAGGCAAATGGAGAAGGTAGAGATCACTATGCCTTTGGTGGATGCCTTTCTCCTTGTGCCTAAATATGCTAAGTCTCTCAAGGATGCCATCAAGGATAGGACCAAAGAGATGGAGAGTATGGTTGTGCTCACTCAAGAATGTAGTGCAATTATCCAAAAGAAGGTGGTTCCAAAGAAACTTGGTGATCCGAGAAGCTTCAATTTGCCTTGCACGCTTGGAACATTGGTGTTCACGAATTGTTTGTGTGACCTTGGAGCTAGCGTGAGCCTTATGTCGTTCTCTATATCTAAGAAGTTGGGTTTCACCAAATAAAAGGCGTGTAGGATCTCTCTAGTCCTTACGGATAGGAGCATAAGGGTTTCCATTGGACTCCTTGAAGATTTACCAGTGATGGTTGGAGATTTCATAGTGCCAATGGATTTTGTTGTCTTGGAGATAGATGAGGAGCCCAAAGACCCTCTAATATTTGGTAGGCCTTTCTTGGCCACCGCCGGGGTGATCATTGATGTGAGAAAGGGGAAGATCGACCTTCACTTGGGTAAGGATGATATACTTGATTTCGATATCAACGATGTGATGAAGAGACCTGCCATTGTTGGCCAAGTCTTCTACATCGAGGTGATGGATGAGTTGGCGGATGAGCTCTTGGAAGAATTGAACCTTGAAGACCATTTGCAAGTGGCCTTGACCAAAGATCATGGAGAGCATGGGTATCTACATGGAGCAAGTGAGGTTTACAAGATTGATGCAATCTTGAAAAGACAGTTCACATCATTGGCCCGTCAACAAACGATTCAAATAAAACGAGGCCAAATTATGAAAGAATCAAGCCCAAAAGCTCAAAGAGGTTTTAGAAGACAATCAAACTATGGATATATCAAGAAGTTGTCTAGATACAAAGAACCAATCACCATTAATGGGGATAGCTAAAATTATGTCAATAATATATCTTTTGTGATTTTTGTAATTAATTTGATTTATTTTGCATTTATGTTAATTTATTTGATCATTTGTAATTTGAGCCTATATAAGCTCACTTCTCAATTCATTGTAAAGATATAGAGATTTTTGGAAAAATAAAGAAAGTAATTTTCTTGTAAAGCTTTATGCTTTGTTTGCTTGTCTTTTCTATTGTGTTTGATTCCCTTAGAAAACAAGTGGGATCTCTGTCTTTGTGTGTGATTCACATAGACATTGATACGTGTTCTTATCACAAAGACTTCCGCATCTTTGAGTGGCGAACTTCAATCCACCCACGCTTCCATCCTACCCCGGCCTAGACAAGGAGCGACCTTAGTCCAATTGTCTAGACCACTTGGCCTTGTACCTTAGGCCGTGAGCTCGTATCATTTTGGTATCAGAGCTAAAAGCTCATATCCTCTATCGTTTTCATTTCTGTTTCGTTTTTGTTTCATCTTTTTATCAAACAAAAAAAAACAAAGTTTTCTACTATTGTTCTTTGATTTTAAAAAAATTTTAAAAAAACTATAAAAAATAGTTTTCTTTGTTTTCCTTGAAGTTTTAATTTGTTTCTATCATTAAACGAAATTTTTTTTAAAAATATATATATATATTTTTTCATTTGTTTCTGATTTGTTTTCAGATTTTCAAAAAAAAAAAAAAAAAAAATCTTCTTGTTCTTTATTCGGATTTAATATTTCGGTTTTTTTAAAAAAAATATATATATTCAAAAAAAAAATGCAAAATCTGGTTTTAGTTTCGAGGACGAAACCTTTTGAAGAAGGAGAAAATGATGCAATCTTGAAAACACAGTTCACATCATTGGGCCCGTCAACAAACGATTCAAATAAAACGAGGCCAAATTTTGAAAGAATCAAGCCCAAAAGCTCAAAGAGGTTTTAGAAGACAATCAAACCATGGATGTATCAAGAAGTTGTCTAGATACAAAGAACCAATCACCATTAATGGGGATAGCTAAAATTATGTCAATAATATATCTTTTATGATTTTTGTAATTAATTTGATTTATTTTGCATTTATGTTAATTTAATTGATCATTTGTAATTTGAGCCTATATAAGCTCACTTCTCAATTCATTGTAAAGATATAGAGATTTTTGGAAAAATAAAGAAAGTAATTTTCTTGTAAAGCTTTATGCTTTGTTTGCTTGTCTTTTCTATTGTGTTTGATTCCCTTAGAAAACAAGTGGGATCTCTGTCTTTGTGTGTGATTCACATAGACATTGATACGTGTTCTTATCACAAAGACTTCCGCATCTTTGAGTGGCGAACTTCAATCCACCCACGCTTCCATCCTACCCCGGCCTAGACAAGGAGCGACCTTAGTCCAATTGTCTAGACCACCTGGCCTTGTACCTTAGGCCGTGAGCTCGTATCAAAGATGCTCTTGGATTAACACAAGCCTGTGGTTGAAGAGACTTCATTTGTGGATTTGGGTCATCAAGAGACAAAGAGTGATGACGGTTCTACAAGGGTTTTGGTTCAAGAAGGTTTTGCTTTGGATGTGAAGCAAGGTGATGACGTGATGGAAGCTAGCAATGGTAAGTCTAGCATTGAAGATGATTGGAGTGAGCTAAATGCCCCAAATGTGGACCTCAAACCGCTTCCAAAAGGGCTAAGGTACACTTTCTTAGGTCCTAATGAGTCTTATCTGGTGATTGTGAATGATGGTCTAAATGAAGATCAGTTAGCCACCATATTGAATGAGTTGAGAAAGTTTAGGAGAGCCGTTGGATATTCACTAGATGATACAAAGGCATTTCTCCTACACTCTGTATTTACCGCATTCATTTAGAAAACGAAACGAGGTCTTCTATAGAACATCAAAGACGGGTTATATGCTCAAATTAATACCCTAATTAGATACTAAAGCAATTGTCGTAGTATAGCTAGGGGTCGAACACAAGGACTCACAGAAACGTACAATAGATTATATAGGTGAGAATTAAGCTAAGCAATTCAGATGTAATTGAAAGCAATGCATAAATTAAAAATGTTGTAATTCATTTGGGAGAAAGATAGGCTCAGGGTATTTCTCAGGAAATCAATGAATGCAGATAAACTAACTAGCAGGATTCAGATTTATCGCAGTTCTTGAACTCAAATCACTAAGGTATAATTAACCAACTGTCGTTGCGAGAATTATCTAAATATAAATCCTAGGAATTCCAAATCTCTTTGTGAATCCTAAAGTCTAAATCAGCTTTAATATCAGGTTTGATATGTTCACAAATCAATTAAACCAAATATCTTTGCGAATAATCAATTTGCTCACCTAAGGTTCTATCAGGTAATTAATCGCACTGTCGTGCCTAATCAATTATCCTAAGATCTAAGTTCCATATTCGTCAACCTAGAATTAGCTTTGGACACAACCTAAGGTGAAGAACTAATTCCGATAGTGAATCCTAATAAATTAATCAACCTAGCATTCAGAGAAAACCCTTATGAGAACCCTGAAACTAAAAAGGATCTACTCAGACATGGAGAATGAAACAATCAACATGTTTGAATAAATCATCAAATAAAACAGAAAGAGTAACAAGAGGGTTCGAAATCTTCTCTCGGACGAAGGGAGTTTCAGACTTGTCTTCCTCACAAAGCTCTCTCTCAAACTAATGTAAAATAAAGCATAGAATAAAAGCATAGCCAACAAAGTGGCTGTAAAATCCCTATAAATAACCTAAATCACGAATTGGGGTCTTCTTGTAAATATTAAAGACTTCTGGACCAAGTTGCAATTCTTCAACTCTTCATTAAAGTTGCGGGTCGTGTCTGCCTCGATGAGTGTCGATCGATACCAAGGAGGTATCGATCGATGCTTGACGTGAAATCGGGTACTCAGCAACACGAACTTCAGCTTTGCTCCAAAATGCTCCAGAAAGCTCCAATATCTCCAATTATGCTCCAAACGTGCTAAAACCTGTAAAAGACTCTAAAACACTACGAAATAGCAGAAAGACTGTATAAAACAGACTTATATCATGGCCTAAAAAGGGTAAAAACCATGATATATCAACTCCCCCAGACTTAGTTTTTGCTTGCCCTCAAGCAAATAGAAGACTAAACCAGAGAAAGAAGTTTGAAAACACGGAGACTCACCTATTCAGGAACCATCGCAAAGATCCTTTTCTCAAGCGCCCAAATGTCACCTAACAAGCTTTTGATCTAACCACCATGTACTTCTCCGTAGACATTCATAGCTTTTCCAGATTCCACACATTATCTCGCAGCATTGTTCAAATAAAGCCCTCATCACCAGTTTCATCGCTGCAGCCAATGTTCAAGAACCTTCTAGATTCTTTACCATACAATATCATGACAAGGAACCATCCAATTTTACACTTTTTGTATCACTTTCTCTCCCCCAGATTTATTTCTTATTATGTTCTCTTTTTTTAGATCTGCATATACATATCAAGGTCCGAAACGCGAGTATTGATGATGTTTGCCACCGAATCCCCGGTTCTTCCCTCTCTATGTATGAAAGGATAGGCGAATAGTGGTATCACGGGAAATTTTCCTAACCTCGCTTTCAAACTTTGTGTGATCATTCCCTCACAAGTAGAATAATGGGATCGCTGGAAATTTTCCTAGCCCTATACTCAGAAGAAAATTATTTCATTTTTTATGCTCTTATTTATCAACTTATAACAGGGGAGAGAGATACCATTACTTTAAACATATGGGTTCCTTTGTCAGATATGAAT
Source organism: Eutrema japonicum (assembly GCA_030161315.1). Lineage (NCBI taxonomy): Eukaryota > Viridiplantae > Streptophyta > Magnoliopsida > Brassicales > Brassicaceae > Eutrema > Eutrema japonicum. The sequence goes on along the minus strand of BSQW01000006.1, from coordinate 24,134,833 downwards.
GATGAATCAAGCTCTGTAAACACTAACCACATCGATGAAGTGCAGAAATTTGGCTCAAGTTTCAGAAGAACTCTGCTGGAGACATGGATGTTTTCTAGTCAACTGGTCAGTCCTTGGATTTTTTATTAGTCGATCTAGAGCTGATCCTGCAACACTGGTCACTCAAAAACAAAATCAAAACAACAATTCAAGCATAGAATCATCATCTCCAACAAGTTTTGACTCAATAAAACGAATTTTTTTATTTATTTTATGACTCTAAGAAAAACAAACACAATGTCAGCAGACACCTACCCCAGACTTGAACAACAGTGTCCTCAGTGTTATCTAGCCTAGAGTAGGTAAAAGAAAACAAAAGAACGGAATAGAATTAAGAAAAACAAGAAGTTACCGTGCTGGAACATCTGGTATCGATCGACACACGGCCTGGTATCGATCGATACCAGGCTTTAATCGATATGATGAACCGTCTCATTCGCGATCGGTGTCGACCGATACCAATATGGTATCGATCGATACTCAGGCGATTCGAGTTTTGCTCCTTGTTTATCCTGACACAAACACAGAACAAAAAATAAAAAGAAAAACGACACAAAAACAGACTCACCAGTGGGTTGCCTCCCACCAAGCGCTCGTTTAAAGTCAGTAGCTTAACTTTGGCTCAGGTGATCAGTCAGAAGAAGATTGAGAGCTTACTCCCATGCAAGTTCCACAGCTAGATACTTGCAGACTCAGAGTTCTGCTCAACATGCTCTCCATAAATTTATGTCCTTTCTCTTTCAGCTCCGAAGTAAGAAGAACTCGAGCCTCAGAGAATGGTTTCGAGGCTCCTTTGCACTTCACCTTGTACTCAATCGAATCCCCATCACACTTCTGAGGGATCAAAGTCATAGAGGGAGCACTCTCGACTCTTTTGCTCTTCGCCTTCTTCTTTGTTGCCTTAGACTTCCTGATAACTTTCTTGCTGGGCTGTTCAACCAAAACGTCTATGACAGTTGGGTCGTCAGGAGGCTCTTCCAAAAGATCAACTACCAATGTCTCTCTTGTGACAACAGTGAAATACGAGACATGTGTGGGAGCACCTCAAGAGGGAATGGCATCATAGTAGACCTCTCCGTTAATGTAAGAGAAAGAGAGTCTCTTATTGGGTGTGTCTATGATCGCGCCAGCAGTAGCCATAAACGGTCGTCCCAGGAGAAAAGAAACCTCAGATCCTTCGCTCATCAACACAACCTGAAAATTAGTGGGTACCAGACAATCTCCTACTTTAACAGGCAAAGCATGGATAGTACCGTATGGAGGTGAGGTGGAGGAGTTCGCAAACGTGAGAAGCATCGTAGGGGGTCTTATATCAGCCTTCAATCGTTCAGCGATGTCATGTGATATTACATTGACGCTAGACCCTGAGTCAACGAGAGACGCATCGAATTCAACTCCCAAGATGGAGCATGGAACTGCGAATTTCCCTGGGTCTTCCCTCTGGGTCAACTGCCTCAGCGATAGTGACTTGCGTCTTGCCTCGATAAAGAGTACTTCGACCTCTTCCAGAGTTTCTCTGCAATCTTTGAAGTGACTTAGCAGAGGCCAGCCCTCTAGAGCTTCTTCAAAAGTGAACGAGTGGGGTATCCTTCGTACCATCTTCTCAAAGCCACGCAGTTGCTTTGGAGTGATGGGGGCTCAGAGGTGTTGAGGAATAGGATTCAGCTTCTTGGGCTTGTGAGGTCTGTCAACACTCACACGCGGCTCTTTTGCAGTATCTGGGAGGGTATCGATCGATACAGGTAGGGTATCGATCGATACTGGGATGGTGTTCGAATTCTCATCGTCAGATATATCATCAACCACATGAAACTCCACAACCAACTTATCTAACATAGCTCTGCATCTGGCGTCCTCCCATTCCTTCTTTGTCATAATACGAGGCATAGGATAAGGTATTATGGGTTTATACACCCTCTCCTTGACAATCTCAGCCTTCTTCTCGACCTACGTCTCAGCATCGATCGATACTGAAGGAGTCTCGATCGATACATGTAATTTTCCATCCACTCGTGCAGGTGTTTGGATGGGTATCGATCGATACCCGGGTGATTTCAGAATCTCAGTCGTCATCTTCAACAGCATCATCGAAAATCCCTGCATCAAAACCCTTTTCTACCACTGCAGTGGCTTCTTTAACACTTCCTATGGTGATTGCATTGACGTGTGCTCTTGGATTCTCAGTTTTTCCTGGAAGAAAACATTCATGCCTTTTCACAACTGCTGCTGTCTGAGCGACCTGAGTTTCCAGCTTCCTCTGAGAAAGATTGATAGCTTCAATTTTCCCATTCAGATCAATGTACAGAGAGTCAAACTTCCCATTGAAATCACCTTGCAACTTCTCTTGTCCCTGAAGAACCTATTCAAGCATGGATTCCATCTTATTCTCTATGGACTTTGGAGAGATGGGCTGGTACGAAGAGTTCCCGTAATTGCGAGTGTTGTTGTTGTTGTACCCAAATTGCTGACCCTGAAATCCAAAACCACCAACGTAGTTAACATCCTCCACTTCGTCTCCACCGATATTATCGACTCCATCAGCAAAGTGTACAGTCTTCTTAGACTTCCCGATCAGAAAATCCAGCTTGGCATGAACCTGAGTAATATGCGAACCATCTATTCCTCCAGCCTGCTTCTTTCGCTCGAAGTCAGCATTCTTGGTGCTATTGCTAGACGCCAAGTTCTCAATTAGCACGACCGCATCATTTGGATATCTGGTGTTGAAGTTCCCATTACTTGCAGTATCCAAAGCCATCTGGTACCTCCAATCGATTCCTCTGTAGAAGGTACCCAGCAACTGAACATGTATGAACCCATGGTGCGGACAATCTCTCTGATATGACTTGAAACCTGTCCAAGCAGCTTTGAGTGCCTCTGTTGGACCCTGAGCGAAATGAGAGATCTTGTTCCTGAGCTCCTCGGATCTCGCATCATCATAGAAATTGATCAGGAACACATTCTTCGTCTCATCCCATGTAGTGAGCGAATCAGGAGCTAACTGCTTCAGCCAATAAGCAGCATCCCCACTAAGAGAGTATGGGAAAAGTTTGCAGAAAAGGAACTCATTGGGCACTCCATTGTACTTCATACCAGTGACCAAATCTTCGAACCTCTCGATACGATCCATGGGGTGTTCATGAGATAGGCCATGGAATGGATTCTGACTTACAAGAGCTTAATACGCAGGTTTCAGCTCAAAGTCATTTCTCTGAAAAGTTGGAATGTGAATCGCAGATCTATTGGCATAGAACTGATCAGGTCTGTTGTGCTCAGTAAGTGTTCTACCTCGATCAACTGCAGCATTCCCAACATTGGCGCGCGCAGCTGGCGCGACAATCTCAACAACAGCAGGAGGAACAATGACGTTTCCAGCTTCATCAAGTCGCTGCCCTCTCTCATTGCACACTTGACCCTCTTGGTCTCTCAAGACTCTAGCTTCATCAGCTCTTAATACCACTGGGTTGTTCATCCCTGATGTTTGTTTTGTCTTTCTGTTTGCGCGTTCTAAACGTGCTAGCTTCTCTAACAATAGACTGACTAGCGGAATGCTCTTGTTTCTTCTGGTTTCACGATTAGGCATGCACCTGAAACACAAAAATCAAGAACGTTAGTAGCAAAAACGTGATAAGTATCGATCGATACCAAGTGGTGTCGATCGATATCAAAAAAAGAAAACGACGAGTATCGACCGATACTAGGTAGTATCGATCGATACCGACGAACTTAGTCGAAACTCGACAGCTAAAATCTAATGGTGAAATTGAGTCCCCGACAACGGCGCCAAATTTGATATGCTCAAATTAATACCCTAATTAGATACTAAAGCAGTTGTCGTAGTATAGCTAGGGGTCGAACACAATGACTCACAGAAACGCACAATAGATTATACATGTGAGAATTAAGCTAAGCAATTCAGATGTAATTGAAAGCAATGCGCAAATTAAAAGTGTTGTAATTCAATTGGGAGAAAGATAGATTCAGATTTAGCGCAGTTCTTGAACTCAAATCACTAAGGTATAATTAACCAACTGTCGTTGCAAGAATTATCTAAATCTAAATCTTAGGAATTCCAAATCTCTTTGCGAATCCTAAAGTCTAAATCAGCTTTAATATCAGGTTTGATATATTCACAAATCAATTAAACCAAATCTCTTTGCGAATAATCAATTTGCTCACCTAAGGTTCTATCAGGTAATTAATCGCACTGTCGTGCCTAATCAATTATCCTAAGATCTAAGTTCCAGATTCGTCAACCTTGAATTAGCTTTGAACACAACCTAAGGTGAAGAACTAATTCAGATAGTGAATCCTAATAAATTAATCAACCTAGCATTCAGAGAAAACCCTTATGAGAACCCTGAACCTAAAGTGGATCTACTCAGACATGGACAATGAAACAATCAACATGTTTGAATAAATCATCAAATAAAACAGAAAGAGTAACAAGAGGGTTCGAAATCTTCTCTCGGACGAAAGGAGTTTCAGACTTGTCTTCCTCACAAAGCTCTCTCTCAAACCAAATTAAAATAAAGCATAGAATAAAAGCATAGCCAACAAAGTGGCTGTAAAATCCCTATAAATAACCTAAATCACGAATTAAGGTCTTCTTGTAAATATTAAAGACTTCTGGACCAAGTTGCAATTCTTCAACTCTTCATTAAAGTCGCGGGTCGTGTCTGCCTCGATGAGTGTCGATCGATACCAAGGAGGTATCGATCGATGCTTGACGTGAAATCGGGTACTCAGCAACACGAACTTCAGCTTTGCTAAAAAATGCTCCAGAAAGCTCCAATATCTCCAATTATGCTCCAAACGTGCTAAAACCTGTAAAAGACTCTATAACACTACGAAATAGCAGAAAGACTCTATAAAACGGACTTATATCATGGCCTAAATGGGGTAAAAACCATGATATATCAACGGTAAAACCCGAATTTGAAAGAAGTTGTTAAGAAGGAGATCTTCAAGTTTCTAGATGCAGAAATCATATATCCGATCTCGGATAGCACTTGGGTTTTCCCGGTGCACGTGGTTCCCAAGAAGGGTGGTATAACCGTGGTTAAGAATGAAAAGAATGAATCAATTCCAACTAGGACTATCACGGGTCATCGAATGTGTATAGACTATAGGAAATTGAATTATGCATCTAGATCACTTTCCCTTGCCGTTTATTGATCAAATGCTAGAAAGATTAGTAAACCACCCATTTTATTGCTTCTTGGATGGGTACTCAAGATTATTTCAAATCTCGATTCACCATAATGACCAAAAGAATATGACATTTACATGTCCTTATGGTACATTTGCTTATCGAAGGATGCCATTTGGACTTTGTAACACACCTGCAACCTTTCAAAGGTGCATGATGTCGATCTTCTCGAACTTAATTGAGAAAATGGTTGAGGTATTCATGGATGACTTCTCGGTATATGGTTCCTCATTTTCTTCGTGTTTGTCAAATCTTTGTAGGGTTCTCACAAGGTGTGAAGAGACAAACCTCGTGCTCAGTTGGGAAAAGTGTCACTTTATGGTGCGGGAAGGCATTGTCCTTGGTCACAAGATCTCCAAGAAAGGGATAGAGATCGACAAAGCAAAGATTGAGGTGGTGATGAGCTTAGAGCCTCCAAATTCGGTCACGGGTATCCATAGCTTCTTGGGACATGCGGGTTTCCACTGACGGTTCATCAAGGACTTCTCCAAAATAGTAAGACGTCTCACTAGGCTTCTATGCAAGGAGACCGCCTTTTTGTTTGATGATGAATGCCTCGATGCATTTTTGGATATCAAGAAGACACTTGTGAGTGCATCAATAGTCCAATCACCGGATTGGGAATTTCCCTTCGAGATCAAGTGCGATGCAAGTGATTACAGGGTTGGAGCGGTCCTTGGCCAAAAGAAGGATAAGAAGCTCCACGTGATCTACTATGCTTGTAGGACTCTTGATGACACACAAGTGAGGTAGGCAATCACAAAAAAGGAGCTCCTAGCAGTTTTGTTGGCGTTTGAAAAGTTTATATCCTATTTGGTTGGCTCAAAGATCATAGTCTACACGGATCATGCCGCGCTAAGACACTTCTACGCCAAGAAGGACACCAAACCGAGACTTCTAAGATGGATCGTGTTTCTCCAAGAGTTCGACATGGAGATCATGGACAAGAAAGACGTCGAGAATGGAGTGGCGGATCACTTGTCAAGAATGCGAATTGAGGATCTCATTCCGATAGATGACTCTCTTCCCGAAGAGAGTTGTATGTTGATCGGTATCTTGAAGAAGGGTTATGAAGCGGTAAGGGTTCTTGAAAAAGCCAATAATTTGGAAGACGTTAAGTTGCCTTGGTATGCGGAAATTATTACTATTTGGCTTGCGGGAGAGAACCGCCAAGGTTGGAAGGATACAAGCGAAAGAAGTTCTTCCATGATGTCACCCGGTTCTGTTGGGACGAACCGTTCCTCTACAAGTTTTGCTCGGATGGCCTATACCGAAGATGTGTACCGGAAGAAGAGGTGAACGGGATCTTATATCATTTCCATGGTTCGGTTTATGGAGGACACTTTGCTCCCTTCAAGACCGCCACAAAGGTTCTTCACTCCGGGTTTTGGTGGCCGAGATTGTTCAAGGAGGCTCATGCCATTGTCTCCACTTATGATGCGTGACAACGGAAGGGGAACATTAGTAGAAGGGACGAGATACCACAAAACCCGATCCTTGAAGTTGAGATCTTCAATGTGTTGGGAATAGACTTCATGGGTCTGTTTCCTTCGGCTTACGACAATCAATACATTTTGGTGGCGGTGGATTATGTTTCTAAGTGGGTCGAGGCGATAGCAAGCCCGCTGAATGATGCGAAAGTAGTTCTAAAGCTATTCAAGAGAATTATCTTTCCACAGTTTGGAGTGCCTCGGGCACTACAAGAAATCAGGGTTTTTATAGCAGGACAGTATAGCGTTTTTTCGATTATGCTATGGTTGACATACCTCTGGTTTTTACATAGCGTTTGTATATTTGTAAACGCTATGATAGAGTCGTAGATGTTAAAAACAAAATTAGGCGTCTCGTTTTAATATTGTACCGGTTATGTTTAATAGCAAAACCATAATTGAAACGTTATGGAAGTGTTAGGCGGTATTTACTCCCGCGAGACTTAGACAAAATTTTCCCCCAAAAAATTTCAGACCTCATTTCTCGAACTTCCCTCTTCCCTCTTTAGCTCCAATTTGCTCGATTCTCACAATCTCCGCATTTTCCCACTCTCTCCCACAGAAATTCCAGTTTCAATACCTAAGTTCCTTCCAGATTTTGCTCCAACACTACAAGAAATATGGGCATTGGTAGCAGTTCACGGTAGCACGAATTCACAAACTGCTACTAAAACTGTTAAAATCTGATACCAACCTTTTAGTAGCATTAAATTAGTGTTAAATTAGTGCTAGGAAAAAAGTACGATACGCGGTAACATAAAAATGACAACTATAGCTGGAAAGTGCTTTTGGAGGCAAAAATACTTAGCCATTTTTTCATTTTCCGCCATTCTCAGTCTCGAGCATGCAAAGGTCATTTAGACAAAAAAATTGATTTTCACCAAATCTACTTCTCTCTCTCAAATCTGTTACACAAATCTGATTTCCCCTCATAATTTTCAACCTTCGTATACTAAATTTTCCTCTGTATTCGGTGTGTAGAAGTAGATCGGAACTGAAAATCAGCTCTCTTCCTGCCTCAGCTTGTGTCGTTTCCTCCGGTGTCGTTTCCTGCAGTGTCGTTTCCTCCGGTGTCGTTTCCTCCGGTGTCGATTCCTCCGGTGTCGTTTCCTCCGGTGTCATCGCCATCTGCAAAATTCCAGGTGAAACCCACTTACGATTTCTGTTGTTCTGAACCCTAGATCTAATTCGTCATTCAAAGTGTCTTCGATTTCTTTGATTAATTTCAATTACCTCTCATTGCAGCAAGATTGGAAGCCATAGAGATCTATTTGAGGACACAAAGATAAGCAAGAGAAAAACTAAGGTTATACATTATCGATTTGTGGTTCTTGTTCGTTTGAAATCTGTTAATTTTTTGTGCATTATAAATGAATAGATTCATGATATGGCTTTGCAGGTTGGAGCTTGTTGCAACATAAGGAGATCTGAAGGCTTCTTTTTTGGGTTGAAGACGTCTTGAACTCTTAAAACCAAGCTGCAAGAGCTTATAGAGGTAATTATTTTCATCCAAATATAACTTTTCGTTTCTGGCTTATGGAGCTTATTGGTTTACTTTGTCTTGTTTGGGTATTTGATTGTTTAAACAATGGGATTGATTCTAATGACAATGTGTTAGTTTCTGTTTGATTTAATCTGGCTTCATCTAACTGTAGATGACTAATTATGAGTTGATTTATAATTGCTTGTTCTCCATGCAGAGTGTCAATACCAGATCACTTCACAAGTGTTATCTGGTTGACTGGTCTTCCTCTGATGAGAATGTTGCTGAGGGACGGGTTGTTTCATATGATGCTGATGAGTTAGTTAATGGGATTCTTCTAGGGCCTAACCCAGTGAAGGTGTTAGTAGAAACTGCAATCAAACCAGATACATTTTTATGGAGGCCTACACATCAGATGTTTACTATTGAAGATGCACTTGGAGAAATTATTGCATGGCAAGCCGATTATTGTATTGTTCCAAATGCAGGTTTCATTCCAGAAGACACTAATCATAAGGTTAAGTTTCTTATATTTGCTTATTTAAAGATGCTCTTCATCTCTATGAGTCTGAGTTGTTCTTTTTTGTAATTGGTGGCTTTTTTCACCTTTGTTCCGCAGAGTCCATCTACAAGTGCAAATAACAAATGCAAACTCATGGATTATATTACAAATGAGGAAGTGGTTGTTGTAGGCCGATGGCAGACTCGAGAACCTAAAGTGTTGGTTAATGGACTTCCTCTTGGTCCAAACGCAATAAAAGTGTATGTGGATGAGGTAGTAAACCCAAAGGCATTTATATGGAGGCCTACGATTGAGAAGAGAATTGTGGAGGATTATCTGAACTGTTTTGTAGCATGGCCTGCAAATAGAGTTGTAATTGATGGAAGAACTCCAAATTCTCCTGGTGTAGAGCCATCCAGGTCTAAAGCAGTTAGTCCAACTTCTCAGACTGAAAAGTCTCCTGTAACTCCATCAGCTCCTACAAAGAAACCTACTTTGAGTTTGAAAGAGAAGTCTACGAATGAAAAGTCACCAGTAACTCTAGCATCTCCTCTTCGCAGATCAGGGGTAATTTATGTTATTGATAAAGTTGATTGTTTGTGGTCTGCTGCTTGAAGTTTGAACGTTGGTTCTGTTTTTTTGCTTTCTGTTCTTGTAGCGTACCAAATTCAAGGAAAATCAAAAATGCAAGATCCTGGATCTGTCAGGAAAGAAGGTCGTCGTTGCTGAGGGACGTTGGTCATCGAATGATCCTGAGCAACGTGTCCACTTTGTACCTTTGGGCCCTGGTGCATGTAGAGTCTTTGTGGATGTTGTGAAAGTTAAAGAAGCTGCAGTGTGGAGGACAACTTCTGAGATCGAGTATATGGAAGATGCACTTGGAAGTGCTATTGCTTGGCCAGAGGATAAAGTGATTATGGTGAGATCTTCGGTCATTTGGTTATTATTTGGATTTATATAAGTGGGCAAATTTATGAAACTAAACTAGGATATATTTGTTTTCAGGTCTGAAGTCATACCAGAAAGAACCTTGCATTTTACTTCTTCTAAGACAGAACTTTGTGTTTCAGAACATGGCTTTATGGTTTGTTATGACTTGGTTTTTTTTGGTGCAAACTTTGTTTGGTTTGGATCTTGTTTTCTATGCGCAACCTTTGTATGAGACCATGGGTTTGTGGTGTGTTAAAACATTTTCTCTTCTCCAATTCATGTTTTTTGTTTATATTGTCACATAGAGTTTACAAAAATGACCTCATTGACAAAGTCCAAAAAACTAATGTAAACCAAGCCAAAACATGAACAAGATTTGAAATATAATTTACAGTAGAAAATAACACAGAAGAATTATTGAGTTTTATTTAGTGTATAGGGTTTAGGGTTTGATTTACAGTATATGGTTTAGAGTTTGATTAGTGTATATGTTTAATATTTGACATATAATTTCCTTGTAAGATAACTAAATTTTTCAATTGTTTAATTGTTTATTTATTTTTAATTATTTTTCTCCTTAAACAAAAAAAACCGAGAGTGCGATGGCGGCGGCGCGGCTAGGGTAAGATCTAGCTCGCAGGTTTTCGATGGCTTCGGATGCTTACCTTCCCTATTCCGGCAGGGCTTCACCGTCGGAATATCTGGGTTGGCAGAAGGGATCCTTCAGATTCGATGTCGATCTGGACTGGATACAGGGTCGTTTCCGGGTTATGATTAATTTACGGGATTTGGGATCCATGGGTCATCTGCTTTCCTGTTTCGGTGAGCCACAGACATTCAAGTCAGAGATTCGCGGAGAGATCCGCATAGCTCTTGACGGGACATTTTACTCGGTTCAGTTTCGGTTTGAACGGGATCCGATGAAAGATTCGGTGCCTTCGGTAACTATTATGACGCGGGATACGATTTCAATGGAGGCTTTATGGTCCGCTGATCAAATGAGATCTTTCGGGCAATCACACCAGCTTTTATCATCTCTGATTGATCCGATTAATGGGAGTTTCCATTTCTTGGAGGTTTTGAGGATAAGGGGATTGGATACAGTTGATATCGGCGATTTTCAACAGAGGAAAACAAGTGTATCATTAAGGAATATAAGGACAGATTGGTATGGGGCAGATACGAGGAATCCCATTTGGAGTGAAGATGATTTTACAGGTGGGGGTTACAGGTTGCGGATAAGTTTTACCCAGAATGTAAGGAAGAAGCAATGGCTATGTTTTTTCTCTCTTTCGGATTCAAAGCATGCGGCTACATCTTTGTTTTTTTTTCAGTTTCTGTTGGTTTGCATTGAGTTTCTTTCGATTAAATCGTGTAGTATGCATGGTGAGTTCTACTCAACTTTGAATAATATTTTAAAGGTTATGTTTCTTGTTACTCGATTCATTGGTACCAAAGGGGAATTTTTAAAGGGAAAATTAATCTCATTGCTTATGTATGCATCTTCGGGAACAAAATCAAGTGGCCAAGACCGGGAGGGGGTTTCTCAATTATGTTTAACTTGGACTGATGCATGGTCTGGTTTCGATCATGATCTGGGTCATAAGTTGCTGGTTCATTGGGTTCACAATGAGTGTTTTTCGGACACACCATGTTATGTGAATGGGGCGTTTACCTCATCTTTTATTAGTATCTTAAATTTTTTTCCTCTTACGGCATATAATGGTATGAATGGAATATGTGATGAATTAATCTATGGAATAACAAATGGTCCTGCGGAGGAGATACCAACGGTGACGGCCCTGGGTTCACTTCATAATCTACATGCACCATTTGTCCCCGGAAATGATGCTGATAAGATAATGTAGGGAGACTTGGTCAAGGAGGAGATACATGCGGTAACGGGAAGTAGGAATCAGGTGGTGAGGACTTTGCCTCGTGATGAAGAGGAGGCAAAGGTGGTGGTTATGAAGGCTCCATCAAACCTAAAGACCAATTTAGTAATACCAAATTAGTTTTTCTTTATGCGGATTATGAGTTGGAATTGTCAGGGACTTGGGAATCGGTACACAATAGGTTTTTGCGGGAGGTTTGGAAAAAACATAAGCCAGAATTTTTATTTCTCTCAGAGACTAAGCAAGATTTTTCTTTTATGCAAAAATTTCAATTTCACTTTGGTTATAATAAATTATACACGGTCGAACCGTGTGGTGCGAGTGGTGGACTCGCTTTATATTATGATGATTCAATGGATGTTACTATTTTATTTTCCAGTAAACGAATAATTGATATTGAGGCAACTATTCAAGGGAAAAAAGTTTTCTTATCGTTTATTTACGGGGATCCGGTACCGAAAAATCGGGATCAAGTGTGGGAACGGTTAACCCGAACAAGCACAACACGAGACGCCCCTTGGTTTATAATTGGCGATTTAAACGAAATTACCGGAAATAATGAAAAACAAGGAGGAAATCTAAGACCTGCTTCCTCCTTTATGTCCTTCAATCTTATGATACAACATTGCGGTTTTCTGGAATTTCAGTGTCTCGGAAATACCATGTCCTGGAGGGGAAGACGGAATTCGAAAATTGTTCGGTGCCGTCTGGATAGGGCCCTAGCTAATGAGGATTGGCATGAAATTTTTTCTCATTCATATGTCGAATACTTGGCAATGATTGGGTCGGACCATAGGCCAATTATTGCCACCATTGAGGATAAAATACCGCGGAAACGGGGCCAGTTTCGGTTTGATAAACGATGGATTGGACGGGACGGCCTTATGGACTCAATTTCAAAGGGCTGGGGAATAAACACAGGTGGCAACGGATCCTCATTTATAGAAAAGATAACGAATTGCCGGAGAGAAATATCAAAATGGCGGAAAAATAATTTACCATACGGCAAGGAAAAAATTAGAGACTTACAACAAGCTTTAGAGGAGGTCCAGAATGATGATAATAGCACTCCTGAAGAATTAATGGATATTACGAGGAAACTGAAAGAGGCTTATTTAGATGAGGAGTTATTTTGGCAACAGAAAAGTCGCACATTATGGGCAACGGTGGGGGACATAAATACAAAGTTCTATCACGCGCAAGTTAAGCAACGACGGGCGCGAAATCGGATTACTGGACTACATAATGCATCAGGATCTTGGGTTACTTCGGATAAGGAAGTGGAACAAGTGGCGGTTAACTATTTTGAGGAATTATTCACATCCACTTCCCCGACGGATTTTGAGAATGCTCTTAGTGATATTTCGGCTTTAGTTTCGGAACAGAACAATGATATGCTTACGGCAATGGCTACGGAAGAGGAGGTTCGCAGAGCCCTGTTCATGATGCACCCAGAAAAGGCTCCGGGCCCGGACGGAATGACGGCTCTATTCTTCCAACGATCATGGCAAATTATAAAGACAGATGTAGTAGGACTGGTCAACGGGTTTCTGGAAACAGGTTCCTTTGATCAACGACTGAATATGACTAACATTTGCCTAATCCCGAAGACAGGACGGCCCACTCGTATGACGGAATTACGACCGATAAGTCTGTGTAATGTGGGCTATAAGATCATCTCGAAGGTTTTATGTCAGAGGCTAAAGAGATTGCTACCAGACCTGATTTCAGAGACCCAATCAGCCTTTGTATCAGGGAGACTGATCTCTGATAACATTTTGATAGCACAGGAGATGTTTCACGGTCTACGAACTAACAAATCTTGCAAAAGTAAGTTTATGGCAATTAAGACGGATATGAGCAAAGCATATGACCGGGTAGAATGGCCATTTATTGAACACCTGTTGAGGAAATTTGGTTTTGCGGAAAAGTGGATTTCATGGATGATGTGGTGTATCCAATCGGTAAAATATAAGGTACTTATTAACGGTAACCCGAAAGGGCAAATTACGCCATTCAGAGGACTGCGGCAAGGCGATCCATTATCACCCTATTTATTTGTACTTTGTACGGAGGTCTTGATTGCCAATATACAGAAAGCAGAGAGAGAGAAATCACTTACGGGGTTGAAAGTGGCGAGGGCAGGCCCAGCAGTTTCACACTTACTCTTTGCGGACGATAGCTTGTTTTTCTGCAAGGCTACGGTACAGGAGTGTCATACCATATTACATATACTCAAACAATATGAGTCGGTCTCAGGGCAACAAATAATTTTTTCAAAATCTTCCTTAATATTCGGACATACAGTACAAGATACGGTTCAAGACGAGATAAAACAATTGTTAGGAATCCAAAAGATGGGAGGGGTGGGTACTTATCTGGGTCTTCCGGAAAGTCTCGGAGGAGCAAAGAGCAAGATACTTAATTTCGTCGTCGAAAGACATAATGACAGAGTTAATGGATGGACATCAAGACTACTAACCAAAGGGGGAAAAGAGGTCCTACTTAAATCGGTAGCATCGGCTATGCCGACTTTCGTTATGTCATGCTTTCGACTACCCAAGTCTATTACCGCAAAATTAACTAGTGCGGCAGCGCGTTTCTGGTGGAGTTCGGACGGACAGCAAAAAGGGATGCATTGGATAGCTTAGCAGAAGATGTGTCGGAGCAAATCAGATGGCGGAATTGGATTCCGATCAATAGAGGAATTCAACACGGCACTGCTGGCAAAACAACTATGGCGGCTATTGGAAAAACCGGAGTCGTTATTTGCTCGAGTTTTTAAGGGTCGTTACTTTCGGAACACAGATCCATTAGATCCTATAAGATCATACTCCCCATCCTTTGGGTGGAGGAGTATTATTTCGGCTAGACCTTTGGTTATAAAAGGGCTCATTAAAAGAGTTGGTTCAGGTGGCTCCATCTCAGTATGGAATGATCCTTGGATACCATCTTCTCCCCCGAGGTCAGCAATATGCAAGGGGTATAATTATTACCCTAATCTTAGGGTCAATCACTTGGTTGATCCAGCGACACAAACGTGGAATTGGGGGTTGATAAATGCAATTATCGACCCGGCCGATGTGGAAATCATTCGCGGTATTCCCATCAGTAGTACATACAGACCAGACACTCTTGGTTGGCACTATTCAAAAAAAGGAACATATACGGTAAAGTCGGGATATCAGATTGAACAACAAAACCCAGACAATGGCGGAAATTACTTCTTCGGTCCGGATATAAAGAAATTACAGGCACATACATGGAAATTAACATGTCCACCGAAATTGCGACACTTCATTTGGCAAACCATTTCGGGATGTCTCTCGGTTTCAGCAAATCTACGCGCTCGAGGAATAAATTGTGATACACAATGTCCTCGGTGTGGAGCGGAAGGGGAAACGATTAACCATGTCCTGTTTGAATGCCCACCAGCACTACAAACATGGGCACTCTCTCATATTCCATCGGCCCCGGGAGTTTTCCCGATGTCATCGGTTTTCTCCAATTTGGATCATCTCTTTTGGAGACTCCCAAAAGAGGAAAGGAATTCAATGTTCCCTTGGATTTTGTGGAATATTTGGAAAGCAAGGAACGACAAGGTATATTCCAATGTGGATAGAAATCCACAAGAGATTCTGCGGATAGCGGAAACAGAAGCACTAACTTGGGAAACGGCACAGTATAGCGAACCAGACATAAATTCCCAACAATTCGTTCATAATGCGGGTAAACAAGATGAAAATAACGGACTGGCATGCTATATTGATGGTTCGTGGAAGGAAACGGATAACTATTCTGGTCTAGGTGTGTTCTGCTTTCAGGAGGGAGTCGAAGGAGTACTTATGGGGTCCCGTAATCTGCGAAGAAGTTTATCCCCGCTGCACGCAGAATTGGAAGCGCTCATCTGGGCGATGCATTGCATGATTGCAAATCAAAAGACGGCGATAGCCTTTGCAACGGACTGCTCAGAGTTGGTGAAGATGGTGTCTACACCCAAGGAGTGGCCGGCTTTTACACTACATTTGGAGGAGTTCAAGAGGAGCAAGGAGGTTTTTACCTTTTTCTCTATCACACACATCCCACGCGCAAGCAACACAGTGGCAGACAAGTTAGCACGAGGTGCTCGCGTCTACCCATCAGATTTCACTTATGTAAACTCGATACCTCCGATTTGGTTCACCGAATCGGAATAGGTATTAAGGCTGTTGACAAAAAAAAAAAAAAAAAATTTCCTTGTAATTTTTTAAATGAAATATACAATGAATTTTTGTCTAATACGGATAACATAAGATAAATTAAAATATTAGTTAATTCTTTATTTAGGTTAGGGTATTGTTATATAGCTTAGGTTATGTAGATGTATGATTTTCTTGTAATATTGTAAGAAAAACTTAAAAAGAATTAAGCGTTATTTTAATTTTAGGGTATTGGCGTTTATAGTTAAGACCGTGTTGATGATTTAGAGTTTAGGGTTTTGGTTATGTTGTCAATTAACAAATGAAAATGATTGTCAATGATTGGAAATGATTGCAAAATCATTGCAAATTAAAATGATTACAAACATATATACAAACCTTACAAACTAATGATAAGTTACTAAGAGCTTAAGGGTTTGATGTTTAGTACATAGGGTTTGAGATTTAGGGTTTAGGGTTATGATATTTTTTCTTGTTCTACTAACAATATAAATATAATTTTAAGTATTAATGAGTTTAGGGTATAAGGTTTGAGATTTAGGGTTTAGTGTTATGATATTTTTCTTGATCTACTAACAATAAAAATTTAATTTTAAGTATTAATGAGTTTAGGGTATAGGGTTTGAGATTTAGGGTTTAGGGTTATGATATTTTTTCTTGTTCTACTAACAATATAAATGATATTTAAGTATTAATTAGTGTTATATAAAGCCAAATCCATGCCAAAACACAGATTTGAATCTATAAAAGCTGTTACCAAAAAAAAAACAAAAAAAAAACAAATCCATGCCAAAACTCATGTTTGCCGGGGAACCCAAAAAAATTCCAAGCTGAAAAATATTTGCCGGGAACCCAAAAAATTTCATGTTTGGAGCCAAACATTTTAGCCAATTTTAATATTTTAAATCCAAAGGTCTTTTAGGTTACAGAGAAAGACAGATCTCTCGTTTTCTCTCAAACCCTCAATCTCCGTCGCCATCACAAATCCATATCCGGTCAAGTCTTTCCATCACTCCCGTCGATTCCCCTTCGTAACTCCGTAGACTCGATTTTCATCCGTCGCCTCGATTCCCATCTGTCTCTGTCGCCATGAATTCCCTACGTATGTGGGTCGCATCGATTTCCCTTCGTCTCTCCGTCCCGTCGATTTACCTCTGCGTCTCCATCGAACTCGTCCACCTACAACTCCGACGAAGAAAACCAGGACAGGTAATCGAGCCCTAAACCCTAGATTTTATTCCTCATTCTAAAAGTCTTAGATTTCTCTAATTACTAGATTATCTACCTAAAGTCTTAGATTTCTCTAATTAAATAGCTTGTATACCTAAAGTCGTAGGAAGATTCGAAGCCCTAAAGATCTCGGAGGGGACCTAATACGAAGATAAACAAGAGAGTCAATATCCTGTACCATCTTCAGCAAAACGCCCAAAACAGGAACAAGGACAGTCCTCACGAGGCAAGGCTGCTCGTGTAGACTAACTGCATGGTACGAACAACTCCATTGTAAAAACCATTCTTTTGCTTTTGACTTGGTTTGATGGTTACATTTGAACCTTCTGTTATGATGTTTTCTTTGTCATTACTTTCTTTGCTATGGATTAATTACCATTGTATGGCATTTGTACTTTGTCTCTCTAAATGTGTTTAATTAGAGTCAATTGTTTTTAGTATTAATACTATATGAGTATATAATTATTGCAATTCAATGATCCAATTAACAAAATAATAGCACAAAATGACCCAGAAATGTGTCATTTTACAATGTAATAGAGCAAAAAAAAAAGCCATGAAAACGAACATCATGGCACGAAAAATGTGCTAGTTAATATTGTCATATGGCATATGATATATGCTATAATAGGTGCTCAATTCGACAATCAAAAACGTCACGAAAACATACTGGCACTTAAAATGTGTTATAATAATTTATACTACAGCACGGAAATTTTGCCATCGAAAACTGCATGATAGCCCTAAAAATATGTTATTATAATTTATACTACAGCAAGGAAATAGCGCCATGGAAAATTGCATGATAGCACGAAAAATGTGTCATAATATCTTATACCAAAGCACTGAAATATCGCCATGAAAAACTGCATTATAGCACGAATCATGTGTTATAAAATAATTTCCGAAAGCTTTTATATAAAGCTACAATATGTCAATTTATTATAGCATTAAATAAAACGCTATGGTAGGGGGGGGTCTATTATAGCTGCGGCTGACATAGCGTTCATGGAAACGCTACGAAAACCATATGGTAGCGTTTTCAGTGTGCTATTAATGCCGATATTTCTTGTAGTGCAATTTCTCACAATCTCGATTTTATCACTGTCTCCGACAAAGCTAACTCGTTCGAACCCAAACCACCGCAACTGAGCCGCAATCCATCTTACCCTTTTACCTTTCTGAATATCTGAAACACTAAACCTTGTAATTTGTCAGCTATCTGAATCACTAAGCGAAGGTGAACTCGAGTTTTTATCTTATGTTTTTTTGTTTCTGATAAACAAATCATTTTTATCTCTTCACTTGTATTGATTTAGGGTTATTGCATGTTGAATTGATTCGTCTCGGTCGTGTTTACTCTTTTGCAGGAAGATTTTGATTCATATCTTGTTTAACTGCTTCCGTTAAAGGTACTAGTGTTGTGATTTTCTGGATTTTTTCTTTCACTTTGGATTTTGCTTAAATGTTTATGTGAGTTCAATCGAATTATACCATTGCTTTGCTTTTATTTTATAGCTCGATTTAAGCGAAAGGGAACACACTTTATCAGTTAAAATCACTCAAACTTGATTCTTCTATCAGAACTCGTTGTGTGTTGTTGTTGTGGCTTAAAGTGACTGTCTCTGGTAATTACTTGTATGCACATTTGGTCGGAGCTGTTGTAACATGAATAAAGCTTGGGTTTGGTTACCAAGGTATTAACTTGACTTTCTTTACACATCTTTATTGATTTCATTTCATGAATTGTGTTTTTGAATTTTTATTTCTCATTTTCTATCAACTTACAGGAATAGCCTTGAGTATGAGCAAGGAGCAACTGAGTTTGTGTCTGATTCAGCAAGACGTTTGGGTAATCCAGCTGAAATGTTATGTCCTTGCCTTGATTGCCGCAATGTCTGCCATCAACCAACTGAGATAGTTTTCGAGCATCTAGTGATTAGAGGGATGGATCAGAAGTACAAGAGGTGTAAATATTGGAGTAAACATAGGGTTACAAGGGATGATAAGACAACTGATGTTCACACGTCTGAATATGAGGCTTATGAGTTGATTAGGACAGCTTTTATGGCGAGTGAAAGCAATCAACCATCTAAGAAGCAGAATGCAGAAGGGTTTGAGGGCATTGACCATCGAGAAGAAGCTGAGTTTAGGAAGAAGTTAGAGGATGCAGAAACTCCATTGTACTCGACGTGTCAGAAATACACAAAGGTTGCTGCAATCATGGGTCTTTACCGGATAAAGGTCAAGAGTGGGATGTCAGAGAGCTATTTTGATCAGCTACTGACACTAGTTCATGACATGCTACCTGGAGACAATGTTCTACCTAAGTCTACAGATGAGATCAAGAAGTTTTTGAAACTGTATGGTTTTGGTTATGATGTCATCCACGCCTGCAAAAATGATTGTATCCTTTATCGGAATCAGTATGAGGAGTTAGTGAGCTGCCCAATATGTAATGAATCAAGATGGGAAAGGGATAAGCACACTGGTGAGGAGAAGAAAGGGATTCCAGCTAAGGTGCTTAGGTATTTTCCGATAAAAGACAGATTTAGGAGGATGTTTATATCAAAACGGTTGGCTGAGGATATGCTTTGGCACTTCACTAATGCTACTGTAGATGGTACTATGAGGCATCAAGTGGATTCATTTACTTGGGTTCAGGTAAACGATAAATGGCCGGAGTTTGCTGTTGAAGCAAAAAACCTTAGACTATGTCTTTCTACATATGGCATGAATCCGTTCTCTATCCAGAACACCAAGTACAGCACATGGCCTGTTCTCTTAGTCAACTACAATATGGCTCCAACTTAGTGTATGAAAGCAGAGAACATCATGTTGACAATGTTGATACCTGGACCAACCGCACCTAGCAACAACATTGATGTATATCTACAACCATTGATAGAGGACCTAAAGGATTTGTGGACATAAGGTATGGAAGTTTATGATTCCTTTAAGAAGGAGAGTTTTACTCTAAGAGGTATGTTGTTGTGGAGTATCACAGACTATCCGGGTTTAGGGACATTAGATGGATGTAAAGTGAAGGGGAAGCAAGCGTGTAATGTCTGTGGGAAGGATACACCTCATAGGTGGTTAAAGTTTAGTCGCAAGCATGTTTATATGGGCAACATGAAGCGACTCATGCCTGGTCATCCTTATAGACGTAGAAAATGGTTGTTTGACAACACGGTGGAGGTTGGTACTGCAAAGAGGATTCAGAGTGGAACATAAATATTTGAATGCCTTAGAGTCTTTAGGAATGAATTTGGAAGACCTTCACATAAGAAAGGTAAGTGAAAAAGGATTCAAGCAGATGATGATGATGTCATTTCAGCTGAAGAATATGAAGAAGACGATGATCTGTGGCGGTGGAAAAAAAGGTCAATCTTCTTTGACTTACCTTATTGGAAGGTTAGTTTTGTTTACACTCAAATTTGACTATGTGATTCAGTTTAAACTTGGTTTCTGATAAGTACTTGTACATTATGTGGCAGGATATGCCTGTGAGGCATAACATAGATGTTATGCACGTGGAAAATAATGTCTCTGATGCACTATTGTCTAATCTGATGCATAGTGCGAAATCAAAGGATGGATTGAAAGCAAGAAAATATTTAGAAGACATGGGAATTAGCAGCAACTTACATGCAGAGATATGTGGGAAGAGAACTTACTTGCCCCCAGCTGCAAATTGGCTTTCTAAGGAAGAAAAAAGAAAATTATGTAGAACGTTATCTAACTTCAGAGGCCTTGATAGGTATTGTGCCAATATATCCAACTGGGTCTCATTGGATCCTCCCAATATTGGCAGCATGAAGTCACATGACCATCATGTTCTAATGCAGAATTTGTTTCTTGTGGCGTTGAGAGGTTTACTACGAAGAGGACCTCGGATTGCAGTGAATTGTATCTGCAATTACTTCAACAGACTGTGCCAACGCGTTATTGATCCAGAGAAGCTACTTACACTAGAATCAGAGGTTGTGGAAACAATGTGCCAGTTGGAGAGATTCTTTCCGCCTTCACTGTTTGACATCATGTTTCACCTTCCACTACATCTTGCAAGAGAAGCACGCTTGGGTGGCCATGTACACTTCAGATGGATGTATCCTTTTGAGAGGTAAACTTTTTGTTTCTGTTATATACTTCAATAATAAGCTGATAGTATATGTATATGGTATTCATTATAAGTTTACTTATTGACATGTAGGTACATGAAGACACTAAAGGCTTATGTCAAGAATTTTGCAAGACCAGAAACTTGTATGGCCGAGGGATACTTCACTACAAGAAAACAGGGCCATTTTCGACGGATTTCCGACTGGATTTCGACGAACGTACCATCCGTCGGAAAATCGTACCCGTCGGAAATTTCAGATGGATTTCTGACAAATGCTGATCTTGCCGACATGTTGCCGACGGATTTCCGGACGACATGCATTCATCGGACAATTTTTTACGGATATTCGACAGATGGTGTCCTTGCCGACATCTTGCCGACATCGTTGCCGATATCGATAATATCTACTTTTCATCCGTCGGAAAATGCGCGGAATTTTCCTTATCAAAACGTATCCACCCTTTCATTTACAATCACAAAAAAAAAAAAAAAAATTCTCTTATCTAATTCCTTACGATAATGTCTTCTTCAGATCCTTATAATTATTTTCGATCATGGATGGACAAGCCTCATCAAATTCCGGACACGGGCAAGCAAAAACAAACAGTAAAATCTAATGCCCTTGTAGTAATTGTCGGAATCGTAGATATATCGTGATAGATGAAGTATGGTCACACATGTATTGTCATGGGTTCGTGCCGGGTTACAAGGTTTGGTATTATAATGGAGAAAATGATACAGTGGTGGATAATATTGCTAGTACTAGTGAACAATATATTGGGGATAACGCTAGATTAGAAGAACCTGCAATTGAAGTAGAAAGTATTGTATGTCATGTTCAGATGGTGAACGATGCATTTCGTGAAACTATACCATCGGTTGCTGAGTATGGAGATAGAGAAGAACCTAACTTAGAAGCTCGGAGATTCTTTGATATGTTAGACGCTGCTAAACATCCGTTATATGATGTGTGTAGAGGTGGGCATTCCTCTTTATCAACTGTAACTAGGATGATGGGTATAAAGACGGATTTCAATTTGAGTTAAGAGTGTGTCATAACATGAGATGGCATGCAGAGCATACAATAGATGGAGAAATCGGTCATCCGTCAGACGCATAAGCATGGAAACTTTTTCAGACAATGTATCCCAGTTTTGCGTTTGAGGCGAGGAACGTATACCTTGGATTATGTACCGATGGTTTTAACCCTTTTGGGAAGCACGACAGACAATATTCATTGTGGCCAGTAATTGCAACACCTTACAATTTGCCGCCATCTTTGTGCATGAGACGGGAGTTCTTTGTCCTTAGCATTCTCGTTCCTGGACCAGAGAATCCGAAGAGGTCACTTGATGTGTTTTTGCAGCCATTGATTTATGAGTTGCGAATGTTATGGAACCAAGGTGTTGAGGGGCTCTCAACCCAATTCCGGTTATGGGAATAGCTCCTATACGTTCTCCTGGTTCCCATGTAAAGTGCTGCGTTCCATATAAACAAGTGAGAGGGAAACTTTCCTTATATGGCACCAAGCGGACCCGTTTCATAGATTTGGGTGTAACTTGTGGATCCGATGGGCATTTTGTTGGATCTTTGGCTTGCTGGATCCATGAGAGGCCCATTGATATTCTCGAAGTGGTCATGGGCTTAGATCGTTCCTGAGTTGGGCTGTGTAGCCCGATTTTTGTCCTAGTCGCTGGATTGCGTCCAAAGCAGGTCCATCGATTTATAAAATCGATAACTCTCAAGTCTGAACCGGGATTGAGATGAATCTAATTGCCGGTTATTCTATGATGGATCAAGATTCCATAACAAGTCGGTTTGTAGCTTAATTCCTCCTGGTTCGGTCGAAAACCTCCAATCAATGCGCCTATGTCCAAATCGGGTAACTTGGGAGATACCTGATTTGTAAATAGCATAACTCCTTCATCTGGGATCCAATTAGACTGATTCCACTTCGAGGCGTGCTCTAGTTGAGCTAAGAATGTAGCCCAAGTGGTTTCATGGCCTGAATCATTGTGCTTGAGGCAGATCTCTTCAAGACATGCATCTTCTTCCATTTGATGGGTGTTGAGCGATAGTAGCGTAGGAGCAACTGTCCCAACAACATCAAGGAATTGTTGACGCCAATAAACAAGTACTAGTCTTGTCGTACGCACGGTCCAATTCCTCTCTGAGGTGGTAGCATTTCCATGCGCTTTCATATAGACGATTGAAGCATTGACAATCGTCTCTTCTTTGACATCGGCTATGATATAATCATTCTCGTGCGTCTTCTCCTCGCCATGGTCTGTATTGGTTCTGATGACCTCATCATACCCTCCCCCTTGGAAAGGTTTCGTCCTCGAAACTTCTTGACCTGCACCAAAATAGAGCAAGTCAGTATCTTCGTAAAGAAGTGAGTCTAGAAATTTACCTCGGGTAACAATTGGTGTGGGGCTCGGATATGATCGATGTTGCACATCCGGTGGTTCTTCTTTGATCAACAAAGAAGAGATGACTCCTCTCCATGTCGTGTTGCTGACTTCCATGGGCAGTAAGGTAGTCATTTTAGTGAAATCTCCTTTTTCACTTTCGATGTCGCCATTATTCCTTTGCGGTTTTGACCCTTGTTGCTTCTCCTTGGTGCCTGAAATATTCTCTAAATTTTTGGCAAGAAACAAGTGTGTTATGGCAGTCATTGAATGATCATAAACAACCGAGCAAAATTCATTTTGAGTCAATTCATCTAGTTTTTCTTCTACGTGTGACACAAGATACAAAATCTGGTTTATAGTTTTTTCCACCGAAATTATTTTATCATTAGATTCTATGGGACTTATCACGTCCATGAACACATTCATTGAGTCATCAGAAGTATATAACAGTGAGGGATGACTTACCTGATCAGAACTGTCGATGAGTTCTAGTTCCTTCGTCGCCACGGTATTGTGATTTATGGCTCGATCGGGTGGCTCTTCTTGTAGCAACACGTTACTGGTGCCACTTCCATTATTTTCAGTGGCTGCCTCGTTCATAGTGTGCTCCACTACATGTCTTATATCTGCACTAACAACCTTTGGCAAAGACAAGTGTAATATACACGAACTGGAATTTTCAAAATTCAACTTATCTTTTTCTACTTCGCTAGTCACCTTTTCCAATTCAATTGATGAAACATTTTTAGATTTTCTAGCTGGGCACGTGTTAGTAAAATGTCCTCTCTGATGACATCTATAACAGATCGTAGCATCTACTTTAGAGAGTTTAGAAGACTTACATTGCTTTGTTGGACTTTGCGGTTTAAGCGACGGTTTTGTGCTTCTCGGGTGAGTTATGATCTCCTGGTTCCCATGTAAAGTGCTGCGTTCCACGATATGCTAGATGAGCTCCATGGAGCTTCCGTGTTCTCAAAAGTGGATCTAAGAAGCGGATACCATCAGGTAAGAATGAGAGAAGGGGACGAATGGAAAACTGCCTTCAAGACCAAGCAAGGTCTTTATGAGTGGCTAGTTATGCCATTCGGTCTAACGAACGCCCCGAGTACGTTCATGCGATTGATGAACCAG
The DNA here is from genome assembly GCA_030161315.1 of Eutrema japonicum. Taxonomy (NCBI): domain Eukaryota; kingdom Viridiplantae; phylum Streptophyta; class Magnoliopsida; order Brassicales; family Brassicaceae; genus Eutrema; species Eutrema japonicum. The sequence continues at coordinate 24,110,188 of BSQW01000006.1, read as the reverse complement.
GTCTTGCGAGCGTACATCTGTAAGTTTGTGGTCGTTTACTTTGATGACATATTAATCTATAGTACTTGTCTTGCCGACCACTTGAAACACCTTGAGCAAGTTCTAGAGACTCTTCGTCAAGAAGATCTTTATGCGAACCTTAAGAAGTGTACCTTTTGCACTGATCAGCTAGTGTTTTTAGATTTTGTTATAAGTTCACAGGGATTACAGGTAGATCAAGAGAAGATCAAGGCGATCCAAGAATGGCCGACCCCGACGACGATCGGACATGTTAGGAGCTTCCACGGACTTGCAAGCTTCTACCGGCGCTTTGTCAAGGATTTCAGCACCGTTGCTGCTCCTCTTACTTCTGTGATCAAAAAGGACGTGGCATTCTCATGGGGACCAGCCCAAGACGAAGCATTCCAAACGCTTAAGGATCGCTTAACCAATGCACCGGTATTAATGTTACCGAATTTTGATAAAATGTTTGAAGTCGAATGTGATGCCTCAGGTCTAGGGATCGGAGCTGTGCTAACACAAGGAGGACGGCCCGTAGCCTACTTCAGTGAGAAGCTCAATGGAGCCACACTCAACTATCCCACATATGACAAGGAGCTATACGCCTTGGTAAGATCTTTGGAGACGTGGCAGCACTATTTGTTGTCCAAGGAATTTGTCATACACATTGACCATGAGACGTTGAAGCATTTAAGAGGACAAACCACTCTCAAAAGGAGGCATGCACGCTGGTTAGAGTTCGTCGAGACATTCCCTTACGTCATCAAATACAAGAAGGGCAAAGACAACGTGGTAGCCGATGCTCTCTCAAGACGACACGCCCTCATCACAACCATGGAGGCCAAAGTAATGGGATTCGAGCACCTTAAAGAAAATTACGAGGAGGACCCAGATTTCGGGGACACGTACCGAGAATGCAACAAAGGAGCTCGCGGATCATTTTATATACACGAGGGATTCTTATTTCGTAACAGGAGGCTATGCATACCCCAAGGAACCATGCGAGAATTACTAGTCCGAGAAGCCCACGGAGGAGAGTTAATGGGTCACTTCGGAATTGATAAAACACTAAGTGTTTTGGTGGCACACTTCTTTTGGCCGCATCTTAAGCGAGACGTGGAACGATTCTGTGCTAGGTGCCTCACGTGCCTCAAAGCAAAATCCAGGTCACATCCTTACGGTCTTTATATGCCATTACCTATTCCTAACAAACCTTGGGTAGATATATCTATGGATTTTGTTTTAGGTTTGCCAAAAATCAGGAACAAGGACTCGATATTTGTCGTGGTGGACCGATTCTCAAAAATGGCGCATTTCATACCATGTGCTAAAACAAATGATGCGACACAAACGGCGGACCTATTCTTCAAAGAAGTAGTACGTTTACACGGACTCCCTCGCACGATTGTGTCGGACCGAGACACAAAATTCCTAAGCCACTTTTGGAAGACATTGTGGAGGAAATTGGGAACAAAGCTACTCTTTTCCACAACATGTCATCCCCAAACCGATGGACAAACCGAAGTGATAAATCGCACATTATCAACCCTTTTAAGGGCCACGGTTGGTAAAAATATTCGTAACTGGCTTGATTGTATTCCTTTTATCGAATTTGCTTATAATAATGCTAGCCACTCGGCTACTAAGCTCTCACCGTTTGAGATTGTGTATGGATTTAAGCCAGAAACACCGCTAGATCTTACAGCAACGTTGCCCCCGCTAGAGTACACCAACCAGGACAGAGCAAGCAAGGCAGAGTACATCAAGAAACTTCACCAAAGGGCACGAGACAACTTGGAAAAAAAAGGCTGCCCAAAATAAGCAGCAAGCGGACAAGCACCGCAAGGAGATGATCTTCCATCCAGGCGATTGGGTGTGGGTACACATGAGGACATAACGGTTCCCGGACAAGAGGAAGTCAAAACTATCACCTCGTGGAGATGGCTCTTTCAAAGTCATGGAGCGGATCAACGACAACGCCTACCGACTCGATTTACCCGGTGAGTTTAAAATTTCGACCAGTTTCAATGTGGCTGATCTTTCTCCGTTTCTTGCAGATGAAACAGTTCTGAGGTCATAACCTTCTCAAGGAGGAGGGAATGATGAGGACATCGACCCAACCAAGCATGATCCCGACGATACAAACCCAATTCCGGTCATGAGACATCCCCCGCGTACTAGGTCGGGAACGAGGAAGCTACGAGAAGAAATGCAAAAAGGTTTGGAGGTTTTAATCAACCGGAGCAGCTTCGAGGACATCACCAACGGCATTGGACAGCTCACCCTTGATCACGAACAACCCATCCTCAATCAACTCGCCATGGACTTAGCCGTACGACGACTTTAACAAACGGACGACGAGACAGAAGAACTTGGAGGACCTCCCGGACATGAAGAACTTCTCAACGGCCCAGCTACAACGATGATCAAGTGGCCTGACCCAACAAGCGAATGGCCCCTCTTGAAGGCCCAGCAAGGCCCATGTGTGATCTTCACGATTTCGGCTGAAAATGCCTAAGTCCCCAAAGCCGTGCAACAATCAATGTGAGTGTTTAATTTCCGATTATTCTAACTCAAAACTTTCCTTTCTTTTGCAGGTTTTCCCCTTTTAGTTTATTTGCGTATTTTGGCCTTAGGATTAGCGGCCCTTTTCCATTTAATGTCGCATTATCTAGTTTCCTTTTTGTTAGGATTTTGCATTTAATTTCGACCCTTGGAGGTCAAGTCGAAGAGCTGCTTATAAAGCTCCCCTGCGACATTGTATTCTTTAGACTTTTTCCCATAATCAATAAAGAGAGAACTTTCTTCCCTTTAGAAGCGGCCGCCGCTTTGGAGTTCTTGAGCTTTGCGTGGATTCCCCTCTGCTCTTGAGTTCAAAACCGACTTATCACAGTCTCATCATCAACTGTGTGGCGTCATATCGATCCATCCCTCGTTCGTTCATCCGTTCATCCATCGATCTAGACAAAGAGCGCCCCTCGGCCAGTTGTCTTGATTCCATCGTCCACCTTCGATCATCCCTCGGCTTAGTGGAGAGCGCCCCTCGGCCAGTCACTTCGTCCCATCCGGCGACTTTGTGAGATCCCCCTTTGGATACAAAGCAACCAAGCATGATCCCGACGATACAAACCCAATTCCGGTCATGAGACATCCCCCGCGTACTAGGTCGGGAACGAGGAAGCTACGAGAAGAAATGCAAAAAGGTTTGGAGGTTTAAATCAACCGGAGCAGCTTCGAGGACATCATAAACGGCATTGGACAGCTCACCCTTGATCACGAACAACCCATCCTCAATCAACTCGCCATGGACTTAGCCGTACGACGACTTCAACAAACGGACGACGAGACAGAAGAACTTGGAGGACCTCCCGGACATGAAAAACTTCTCAACGGCCCAGCTACAACGATGATCAAGTGGCCTGACCCAACAAGCGAATGGCCCCTCTTGAAGGTCCAGCAAGGCCCATGCGTGATCTTCACGATTTCAGCTGAAAACGCCTAAGTCCCCAAAGCCGCGCAACAATCAATGTGAGTGTTTAATTTCCGATTATTCAAACTCACAACTTTCCTTTCTTTTGCAGGTTTTCCCCTTTTAGTTTATTTGCGTATTTTGGCCTTATGATTAGCGGCCCTTTTCCATTTAATGTCGCATTATCTAGTTTCCTTTTTGTTAGGATTTTGCATTTAATTTCGACCCTTGGAGGTCAAGTCGAAGAGCTGTTTATAAAGCTCCCCTGCAACATTGTATTCTTTAGACTTTTTCCCATAATCAATAAAGAGAGAACTTTCTTCCCTTTAGAAGTGGCCGCCGCTTTGGAGTTCTTGAGCTTTGCGTGGATTCCCCTCTGCTCTTGAGTTCAAAACCGACTTATCACAGTATCATCATCAACTGTGTGGCGTCATATCGATCCATCCCTCGTTCGTTCATCCGTTCATCCATCGATCTAGACAAAGAGCGCCCCTCGGCCAGTTGTCTTGATTCCATCGTCCACCTTCGATCATCCCTCGGCTTAGTGAAGAGCGCCCCTCGGCCAGTCACTTCGTCCCATCCGGCGATTTTGTGAGATCCCCCTTGGATCTTACTTTGTGAGATCCCCCTTATGATGAGGTCATCAGAACCAATACAGACCATGGCGAGGAGAAGACGCACGAGAATGATTATATCATAGCCGATGTCAAAGAAGAGACGATTGTCAATGCTTCAATCGTCTATATGAAAGCGCATGGAAATGCTAACACCTCAGAGAGGAATTGGACCGTGCGTACGACAAGACTAGTACTTGTTTATTGGCGTCAACAATTCCTTGATGTTGTTGGGACAGTTGCTCCTACGCTACTATCGCTCAGCACCCATCAAATGGTAGAAGATGCATGTCTTGAAGAGTTCTGACTCAAGCACAATGATTCAGGCTATGAAACCACTTGGGCTACATTCTTAGCTCAACCAGAGCACGCCTCGAAGTGGAATCAGTCCAATTGGATCCCAGATGAAGGAGTTATGCTATTTACAAATCAGGTATCTCCCAAGTTACCCGATTTGGACATAGGCGCATTGATTGGAGGTTTCCGACCGAACCAGGAGGAATTAAGCTACAAACCGACTTGTTCTGGAATCTTGATCCATCATAGAATAACCGGCAATTGGATTCATCTCATTCCCGGTTCAGACTTGAGAGTTATCGATTTTACAAATCGATGGACCTGTTCTGGACGCAATCCAGCGACTAGGCCAAAGATCGAGCTACACAGCCCAACTCAGGAACGATATAAGCCCAGGACCACTTGGAGAATATCAATGGGCCTCTCATGGATCCAGCAAACCAAAGATTGTGCTTTATTCTTGTTTTAATTAAAATCTAAAATCCATAAAAATAATTTTTGCTTGTCGATTTCCTTTTATTATAAACCAGAAAATAAAAATAAGAATTTTTTTCCTTTTGTTATTTGAATTTTCGAAATTTGTTTAGTCAAAAAAAAAAAAAAAAAAAAAACCATCGTTTGTGATCTTTGCAATTTTCTTACTTTCCTTTCTTGTCTCAAAACGAAATTGATTCCTCTTTTCTCTGTTCTTTTGCGAGGTACAAACCCTTAGGAGCAGCCGCCATGGGAGATTCAGAGGGAGACGACACTTACCTAGCCTACGAAGATCATTGGATTCAAGGAGAAGAAGAACAACTCTTCATCGATGAGGAGACTGACCGTGATACACCACCGTGGCCAGGAGATGAATATTCAAGCTCTTACTATGGAGGAGATTCTGATGGAGACGAGCTTGAACCAGAGCCACCAGACTGTAGGAGAGACAACCACACCGATCAATCAACTTGGTCAAGTGAAGAAGAGACCGAACAAGAAGGCGATATAGGAGAAGATCGTTCATGGCAAGACGAGACTGAATCTCAAATCAGTCTAGAGGAAGGAGACCACGAAAGTTAACCAGGACATGGAGAGTTCACTCATGAAGAAGAACATGATCAGTTCGAAGAGCACGTCAAAGACCAAACCCAAGATGATCCGTATGGCGAGTCGACGGATGAAGGAGATTGTGAATCTCATCCCATCTATTTTTCAGGTCACGAACAAGGACCAGAAGGTTACCTACTGTGGGAAAAGGAAATGGAGAATTGGTGTCGGTTCCACAACATCCCAAAGGAGAAGAGACTATCATGCGCGATTGACTCCCTTGTTGGAGAAGCTTCTACATGGTGGGAACGAGAAGAAATTATGGGCTACTATTATAATCCGATCAAAACTTGAGGTGATCTTAAGCAGCGTATGTACAAGGAGTTTGTACCGAAATTCTACAATCCTAACTACACTCCCAAGAGACATCTGTTCCAAGCAACTTCAAAAAGTTGGATGTCAACACCAAAACCGCAGCCTATTCTTGACCGCAAAAACGTGTGTTGTCCCGAGCCAAAGGAGGTGCTTCAAGGCATTCTGGAGAAGAATACAAGGGCTAAGAAACCAGTGGCAGCTACATAAGTTAAATCAAATCCCAGCCCACCGGTCATAACTCACCCGAGAAGCACAAAACCGTCGCTTAAATCGCAAAGTCCAACAAAGCAATGTAAGTCTTCTAAACTCTCTAAAGTAGATGCTACGATCTGTTATAGATGTCATCAAAGAGGACATTTTGCTAATACGTGCCCAGCTAGAAAATCTAAAAATGTTTCATCAATTGAATTGGAAAAGGTGACTAGCGAAGTAGAAAAAGATAAGTTGAATTTTGAAAATTCCAGTTCGTGTATATTACACTTGTCTTTGCCAAAGGTTGTTAGTGCAGATATAAGACATGTAGTGGAGCACACTATGAACGAGGCAGCCACTGAAAATAATGGAAGTGGCACCAGTAACGTGCTTCTACAAGAAGAGCCACCCGATCGAGCCATAAATCACAATACCGTGGCGACGAAGGAACTAAAAGAACTCATCGACAGTTCTGATCAGGTAAGTCATCCCTCACTGTTATATACTTTTGTTGACTCAATGAATGTGTTCATGGATGTGATAAGTCCCATAGAATCTGATGATAAAATAATTTCGGTGGAAAAATCTATAAACCAGATTTTGTATCTTGTGTCACACGTAGAAGAAAAACTAGATGAATTGACTCAAAATGAATTTTGCTCGGTTGTTTATGATCTTTCAATGACTGCAATAACACACTTGTTTCTTGCCAAAAATTTAGAGAATATTTCAGGCACCAAGGAGAAGCAACAAGGGCCAAAACCGCAAAGGAACAATGGCGACATCGAAAGTGAAAAAGGAGATTTCAATAAAATGACTACCTTACTGCCCATGGAAGTCAGCAACACGACATGGAGAGGAGTCATCTCTTCTTTGTTGATCAAAGAAGAACCACCGGATGTTCAACATCGATCATATCCGATCCCCACACCAATTGTTACCCGAGGTAAATTTCTAGACTCACTTCTTTACGAAGATACTGACTTGCTCTATTTTGGTGCAGGTCAAGAAGTTTCGAGGACGAAACCTTTCCAAGGGGGAGGGTATGATGAGGTCATCAGAACCAATACAGACCATGGCGAGGAGAAGACGCACGAGAATGATTATATCATAGCCGATGTTAAAGAAGAGACGATTGTCAATGCTTCAATCGTCTATATGAAAGTGCATGGAAATGCTACCACCTCAAAGAGGAATTGGACCGTGCGTACGACAAGACTAGTACTTGTTTATTGGCGTCAACAATTCTTTGATGTTGTTGGGACAATTGCTCCTACGCTACTATGGTGGTAACGGGCATCATCCTGTTGTTGGTTGTGGCAACGTACATAATTGGCACAAGAGGAGTATTTTATGGGATTTGCCTTATTGGAAGGACCATATTTTGAGGCATAATATGGATGTCATGCACATTGAGAAGAATTTTTTTGACAACATTATGAACACCGTTCTCAATGTCCAAGGGAAGACGAAGGACAATTTGAAGTCTAGATTGGACTTACCAGACATTTGTTCTCGTAGAGCACTACATGTGACAGGGAACAGGAAGGTTCCAGTCCCAGCATTTCGGTTAGATGAACGTTCAAAGGCCGAGTTTTTTAACTGGATTTCCGATAGTGTTAGATTCTCGGACAGATACGCATCTAACCTTCGGAACTGCGTTGATCATGGAGAAGGGAAGTTTACTGGGATGAAGAGTCATGATTGCCATGTTGTGATACAACGCCTCCTTCCATTTTTCTTTGCATGTCTTCTACCACGTAATGTCCACGAAGCAATTGCAGATACAATCATTAAATTTATTTATTTTCATACTTTCCATGTACAATACTCTAGTCTTTATTTATTAATTTTGTATGCTTATTATATATGCAGGGATTGGTGCATTTTTTCGAGATATATGTTTGCGCTCTCTTACATCATACGGTATCTGCAACTTTGCGAATAATATACCCGTAATCCTTTGCAATTGGGAGAAGATATTTCCGCCATCCTTCTTTGATGTTATGGAACATCTAACAATTCATCTCCCTCGAGAAGCAGAGCTTGGGGGCCCTGTTTAGTATCGTTGGATGTATCATTTTGAGCGTTATATGTTTCATCTAAAGAAGAAGGTGAAAATTTTGAGCAATGTGGAGGGTTCTATTGTCGCACAGAGCATCAATGAAGAAACTTCATATTTTACCGGGTTCTACTTTCCATCACAAGTCAAAACGAAGAGTCGTAGAGCAGCTCGACATGATGATGGAGGTGTAATACCTTTTTATCCGGTCGAAGTTCCTCATATATTCTTAGAGATTGGACGACTTAGTGGAAAAGGCAAGAAGCGGAGACTTTCACCACAGGAGCGACACCATTTGCATATGTATATTTTCACAAACTGCAACGGAGTTGATGAATATGAGAGGTATATATTCTATTGAACCAAATTATTAATTAATTATTGGGTCCTTGATTATATATATGGTAACGTTATTATCACTTCACTCTCACAGGATGTATATGGCTTATCAACATTTTGCATTTCCGGACAAAACAGAGGACGAGCTAATCGAGCTTAAAGAGGAAGAGTTCGGTCGTTGGTTAAGAGATTACGTAAGTTGCCATTGCCTTGTTCTTAACTAGGTATCATATATATAATGAATGATTTATTTGACATTTAATGTTTTTGGTGCAGGTCATGACAGAGAAGGCTAATGGACAAATATTTCCCACATGGTTAGAAAAAATTGTGCGCTTTCCACTAGCAATTGTGCAGTCACATATGATGTATAGCACCCGGGGGTACGCTTTTAAGATTCTTTGGGATGATAGGAGTTCCGCAACTGCAGATTATGGTGTATCAACTCAGTCTGGTGATCTTGTATACTATGGTACCGTACGTGAGATATTCGATGTCCAGTACCCGGGAATGCTCGGTTTAAGATGTGTTGCATTTTTATGCGACTGGAACGACCTATTAGTAGGAAGCGCTGTGCGACACAACCAATTTGGTGTTACATCATTACATAGCAGAAGGCGGCTCTAGAAATACGAGCTTTTCGTACTTGCTTCACAAGCGGATCAGGTTCCTTTTATTCTTTATTTTATATATGTTTTTTTAGTATTTGTGAAGACATACGTGGTTTAATTTTAATATTACATTGTGTAGGTATGCTATATTCCCTATCCACGAGTGACAAACAAACAAGACCCGTGGATTACAGTTACCACGATAAACCCCAGAGGTAGGGTTTATGGGATGTCCGATCATGAACCCCTCCAACAAAGCTTCGTTGGTTTGGGTTCAATTGAACATTCCCTTGAGGTTGACCTTGTTGTTGATTTCAACATACCTATAGATAATCGGGTATTTGAGGATTCAGAGGAAGAATTAGACGAATTTGGGGAAACTTCCGAATCAGGAGAATCAGATTACTCATCATCAGATTCTGAGTAATTTCATAAAATTACCATTGTAATTTATAACATTTGTACTTCTACTTGATATTTGTTATGTATAATGTATTAGTTATGTGGAAGTTTTATAAAATTAGACATTTGATATACTTAAGTGTAATAATCCTTTTTAAAAACCCAATAAAATGCTAAGTATACTTCCATTTTATAACATCCGTCGAAAATCCGTGGGAAATTACCCACAAATTTCCGACGGATTCAGTTTTAGCCGAGGGAATTTTATCCGAGGGTAATTTATAACCGAAGGAAATTTAGCCGAGGGAATTTTAGCCGGGGATTTAACTGAATCCGTCAGAAATATGTGGGTAATTTTCCACGGATTTATTTTTAGCCGAGGGAATTTTAGCCGGGGATTTAACTGAATCTGTCGGAAATCCGTGGGTAATTACCCACGGATTTCCGACGGATTCTGTTTTAGCCGAGGAAATTCTTACCGAGGCTAATTTATAACCGAAGGATTTTTAGCCAAGGGAATTTTAGCCGGGGATTTAACTGAATCCGTCGGAAATCCGTATTTCCGACGGATAAGCAAAAAAAGTGGTTTAGGGTTTAGTTTTTGTAATATGAATTATATACGAACACTTGTAGGATGTTTATACGGTAGCTTAATTTTGTCAAATTTTTAAAAAACTGGGTTATATAGAATTTATAACATTTGATGGAAGTGTTTTGTATAAGTTATTGTATAAGTTATAGTTGATTTATGTAAAATGTATAGGTTTTGATGTTGTTCAAGTTTAAAACTCATAAAATGTTATTATCATTGATGGATTTACTATTTTTTTTATGAGAGATGTAGATTAGGTATTGCTAAATCAGTTCACAATACCCTAAACCCCAATTTTACCCTATGTCCATCGGAAAGCCGTCGGAAATTTCCCACGGATTCTGGGTAACACGTGTCGGTTGACTGGCCAATAGGAACACATGCATGGAATATACCGTATATTTCCATATCCGTCGGAAATCCGTGGAAAATTTCCGACGGATTTTGGTTTTTTCGATACCGCGGGAAGATTGACCGCCGTAATTCATTTTTGTTTTAAGAACCCACGGATTTCCGACGGATATTTCCGTCCAAAATCAAGTTTTATATCATCGAATCAACTTCATCTTCTCATTTATCTCTTTTCTCTCTATCTCTTTCTCACTCTACTCCATTGACGGTTCCATTCGACAACCGCAGCCGCCTCCGTTCGCCTCATCTCGCCGCCGCCGCCGGTCTCGTCATCCTGCCCGGTTTGTGAGTGTTCTCTTCCTCTTCTCTTCTTCTTCTCTTAATCTTCTCTAATCCGTTTTTGTTTTTTTATTTTTCAGGTAACCGCCTCTCATCTCCCCCGCCGCCATCGTCCGCCGTCGCCGTGAGTCGCCACCCTCCGTCGCAGCATGCCGTGAGTCGCCACCCTCCGCCGCAGCATGCCGTGAGTCACCACCGTCCACTTTCCTATTAAATGGAAGTTCCTATTTTTTTAAATTTAGTGAATTAGGTAGTTAAAAATGTTAGGATTTGTAAATTTTCAAATTTGTTAGATTAGTGATTTAGATTAATAAAATGTTAGGATTTGTAAATTTGTAAATATAGTGAAATAGGTTGTTAATAATTTTTTTTTAGATTAGTATTTATAATTTTATATTTATTAATTTATATATAATTTTTTTTTTAGGTTGTTATAACATTTTCCAAATTTTATAAATCGTTTTTGAAATTTATAAAATTAAAAACATTTTTGTGTAAATATAAATATTATATAAAAACATTTTTCGAAAATATTAAATCAAAATTATAAATACTAATCTAACAAATTATAAAACGTTATATTATAAAATTATAAAACGTTTCAAAATTATAAATACTAATCTAACAAATTATAAAACAGTTTTGGAAACTATTAAATCAAAATTATAAAAAAATTAAATACTACTCGAAATATAAAATCAAAATAATAATATTATAAAAGCAAAATTATAAAATAAAAACATAAGTGTACGTCGAATTTGCGTTTCAATTATATATCTATTTCACCACTCTACGAACTAACATTCTGGTTGCTCAAGAGATGTTTCATGGTCTACGAACTAACAAAGCATGCAAATGTAAGTTCATGGCAATAAAAACGGATATGAGTAAAGCATATGATCGGGTGGAATGGTCCTTTATTGAACATCTTTTGCGGAAGCTCGGGTTTTCAGAAAAATGGATCACATGGATAATGTGGTGTATTACATCAGTCGAGTACAAAGTCCTTATCAATGGTCAACCAAAAGGACACATAATTCCAAAGAGAGGGCTACAGCAAGGGGACCCGTTGTCACCATATCTATTTATTCTTTGCACGGAGGTCTTAATAGCAAATATCTGAAAGGCAGAAAGGGAGAAACTAATTACGGGGATTAAGGTTGCGAGAGCAAGTCCATCGGTATCCCATCTACTCTTCGCTGATGACAGTTTATTCTTTTGCAAGGCTACCAAACAGGAATGTGAAACTATTTTGCATATTCTGCATCAGTACGGGTCAGTTTCTGCATCACGATTAGGCATACACCTGAAAACAAGAGTCAAAAGCGTAAGTAACAAAAACGTGATGAGTATCGACCGATACCAAGTGGTGTCGATCGATATCAACAAAAAGAGAAAGGCGATTATCGACCGATACTAGATAGTATCGATCGATACCGACGAGCTTAGTCGAAATTCTCAGACTAAAATCTAATGGCGAATTGAGTCCCCGGCAACGGCGCCAAATTTGATATGCTCAAATTAATACCCTAAAAGTACTAAGCAGTAGTTGCAGTATAGTAGGGGTCGAACACAAGGACTCACAGAAACACACAATAGATTATATAGGTGAGATTTAAGCTAAGCGTTCAATGGTATTGAAAACATGACGTAAATTAAAACGGTTGTAAATTCAATTGGGAGAAAGCTAGGTTCAGGGTATTTCTCAGGAAATCAATGAATGCAGATAAACTAACTAACATGATTCAGATTTAGCACGGTTCTTGAACTCAAATCACTAAGATATAGTTAACCAACTTCCGCTGCGAAAACTATCTAAATCTAAATCCTAGGAATTCCAAATTCCTTTGCGAATCCTAAAGTCTAAATCATCTTTTAAATCAGGTTTGATTTGTTCACAAAACAACAAAACCAAATTCCTTTGCGAATAGTTATTTTGCTCACCCTAGGTTCTATCAGGTAATTAATTGCACTTCCGCGCTTAATCAATTATCCTAAGATCTAAGTTCTAGGTAATCAATCTAGAATTAGCTTTGCAAACAACCTAAGGCAAAGAACTAATTCAGATGGTGAATCCTAATAACTAATCAATCTAGCATTCAGAGATAACCCTTATGAGAACCCTAAACCTAACAAGAGATCTACTCAGACATGGAAATTGAAGCAATAAACATGTTTGAATAAATCATCAAATAAATCAGAAAGAGTAACAAGAGGGTTCGAAATCTTCTCTCTGACGAACAGAGTTTCAGACTTGTCTCCCTTCAAAAAGCCCTCTCACAAAACCAAAGTAAAATAAAGCATAGCCATTAAAGTGGCTGTAAAATCCTATTAAATAATCTAAATCATGTTTTGGGGTTTCTTGTAAATAATAAAGTCTTATGGACCATTCTGAAATTCTTCAACTCTTCATTAAAGTCGCGGGTCGTGTCTGCTTAGATGGGTATCGACCGATACTAGGCAGTATCGATCGATACTGATGCTTCAAATCGGGTACTCAGCTACACGATCGTCTGCTTTGCTCCAAAATGCTCCAGAAACCTCCAATATCTCCAATTATGCTCCAAACGTGCTAAAACCTGTAAAAGACTCTAAAACACTACGAAATAATAGAAAGACTCTATAAAACGGACTTATATCATGGCTTAAACGGGGTAAAAACCATGATATATCAGCGACCTCCGAAAGAAATTCAAAGAACCGCAACAGCGACCAAGGAGGGAAGGGGGTCTACATTCACAACGGGGGCGCAAAGACCATCGAACGCGAGGCGATGGAAATGGTAATTGTAATTTCTATTTTAAATTACTAATTTCTTTTAGTATTACTTTTTACTTAATTAAATTCTACAGGCGAAGAAAGATGGCAAAACTCCCGACTACCTTAAAGTCATCGAGAGGAGGCACACCAACAAAACATCCGGTGTGATCCAGGACCCAGCCATGCGTCAGCTTGTCGAGACCTGCAAGAAGAAGAAGACGGAACATGAAGTTTCGATGTCCCAGCTCACTCTTGACGGATCCTCGGACTCGAACGAGTACGTTTTATCCACGGAAGAGATCAACCAAATTGTTCTCGGGGTAAGTTTTTTTTTGTTTTCTATTTTTTTTGTTCTGATAATTTAATTTATTACTAACATTTATAATATTTTGTAGGAAACTCGAAAAGTAAAGGGTCGATTCGCGGGGTTAGGCGGACTTCCGACCCGGGAATCTTCTTCCTCGATTCCTCGGTATCCTTCGGAGTATCGGGAAGAAATCGCGAGGCTCAGCCAAACGGTTAAAGACCGTGACGACGAGGTTGCGGAGTTAAAGAATGCACAAATTTCGACCCAGTCACAGCTAGCCGACTTGCAGTCGATCATGCAAAGCGCCTTCCCATATATCTTTCGGAAAAACAACCCCGACCAGTCTTCGAACGTTTAAATTTTTTAATGTTTTTTTTTAACAATTATAATTTTGTTTTATGAATATTTTTTTTTAATGTTTTATGAATTTTAATTATTAAATTCTTTTTATTAATATATTTAATATAAATTAAATTAATTAATTAATAATTAAATTATTAATTTCTTTTAAAATAATTTAATTAAAAATTAAATTTGAAATTAAAATTTATAATGAAAACAAATATTAAATTATCCGTCGGAAAGAATCCGTGGGGAATCCGTCGGAAATAATCCGTGGGAAATCCGTCGGAAACAATCCCTGGCAAAACCGTCAGAAACAATCCGTGGGAAATCCGTCGTAAACAATCCGTGGAAAATCCATTGGAAACAGTCCGTCGAAAGTCCGTCGGAAACAGTCTATCGAAAATCCGTGGGAATTCCGTGGAAAAATTCCCACGGATTCTCGACTGCTTTTACCGACAAATATATGTCTGATTATCAGTCGAAATATCGTCGGAACTTTTTCGATGGAATTTCCGTCGGATATAAGGTCGTCGGTAATCCGTCGGATATTGGGCCGTCGGTATATCCGTCGGTAAACCGTCGGTATATCCGCCGGTAAACCGTTGGTATCTCCGCCAGAAAATAAACCGTCGGTAATCCGTCGGAAATTTCTGACGGAATTCCGACTGATTTTATTTTCCGACGATCTAGAACCGACAGTTTTTATCCGTCGGAAATGACCTTTTCCGACGGATTTTTGACGGAATCAGCCGTCGGAAAACGGCTGTTTTCTTGTAGTGCTTGTCTGGTGAATGCATTTCATTTTGTTTGGAGTTCCTTCAGAAATCTGTTCCAGTTCAAGAAGCAATTAATAGAAATGAATATGTTCAGGCAACTCAAAATGTCCTTGAAGGCTGACCATTGCAGAAAGCTACAGAAGTGACTCTTACTTATAAGGAGAGAGATATAGCTCATCGGTATATTCTCATGAATACAGCATTTATGGATCCTTATGTTGAGTAAGTGCAAACCTGAAAGAGTATTAGATATATAGACATAAATATTTTGTTGCATCGGAGACTAACTTAATGGAAAACAAGTTGCATTTGGAAGAACTGCAAGCTACGGATGTAAGATGCGCAAAAAAATGAAACCCTATTGTGGAAATATCATACAGAAAGGTTCCCATAGTGGATCAAGGAAAAGGTTATAATGACTTCTTCTCTGATTCATAATAATGACTTGTGTTTAGTTTGTGATAATGACTTATGTTTAGTTTCTTGTTTCAAGTACCATGTTTAATGATAAGGACTTGTTTTCTGTTTCATGTTAGATACCAAATAACTCGAAGGACCATTCGAAAAGGCTGAGATGGCTTGCTTTTGGACAAAGAAACATTGCTCAAACATACAAGGGGTATATAGTTAACGGACATCGATTCCATACAGACAATGTAAAGCGGAAGACTCATAACAGTGGAGTTACATATGAAGCATTTTCCATGTGTAGAGCTAGTGCTAAAGATTCTAAGCAAATGGCAGACATAGTAGCATACTATGGAGTGATAAAGGAGATCATATTGCTGGACTACCACATGTTCCAGGTTCCACTTTTAAGTGTAGTTGGGCTAACAAAGGGAGAGGATTGAAAGAGGAAGACGGTTTCACACTTGTGAATCTCCATATGAACCAGTCATCATTTGTAAATGATACTTACATTCTGCCATCGCAAGCAAAACAAGTTTTCTACTCTAGAGAAGATGACAACTCACCTTGGTATGTTGTCATGAGGGCACCACCAAGAGGATACCACGAGTTAGAGACAGAAGAGGAAATTGTTTCTGTACCATTATCAGTCCAGCCAATTGAAGATTTAGGGGATCAATCATCTGATGACGAGAGTTTCTGTGTTAGGAATGATTGTGAAGGTGTTCTAATAGATGATTAATGCTAAGTTTGGTTGTGTTTCAGGTAATCTGATACGATGAAACCAAAAGCTGTTAAGGAAAATGTCTGTCGAAGTAAGCGCCAAGCAGGCCTTGATGTGAGTCCTGAAGTGTCTTTAGATCAGAAGAAACACAAGAAGGCTGCTCCAGAGGTGAATGAAAGAGAAAATACTGTTGAAAGAGAAAAGACTGTTGAAATTTTTCCTGAAAAAGATGCTACTGGATACGAAGAAGAGGAACAAGATTTCACAGCAGTCATGGATAACGAGAAAAACAAAGTTGTTGATGAAGAAGTGGAACAACACTCACCTACTGAAGAAGAAGAAGAAGAAACCATCCCCCCTGGAGTCTCCAACACTTCTGAAGTACAGGCAGAACAATCAGAGAACAAAAAGAGGAAGAAAAGAGGTCCAACTAAAATGCGCAAAGTGGCAAAAAATATAGAGGACAAGGTAGAAGTGGAGTTTAATGAAATAGGTGAGCATATTGGTAATGGATCAGTGACACTCTCCTCCTTTCTTGGTCCTCTTGTGAGAGAGCATGTGCCATTACTTCTAGATGACTGGAGACATCTCGAAGAAAAGACAAAAGACACCTTGTGGGAGGAAATTGAGGTTATTTTCTTGGCTTTTTGATTGAGCATGAGTGTAAGTGAATTGTTTTAGTGTTTAACTTGGCAATGTTTAACAGGGAAGATTCAACTTGACAGAAGAATGGCAAAAAGATGTAGTCTTTAAGCAGATGGGTTGTTTGTGGAGGGCCTCTAAATCTAGGCTCTCTTCCAAAGTTTGAGCTATTAAAAACAAGGTTCAACTACAGCAAATTAAGCCTAGCAACATCCAATCTTCATCAGCTTGGAACACTTGGGTGAAAGGCAGAAGGACCACAACTTTTGAGGTTGTATATAGTGTGGATTGATTACTTATAAGCTAATTTGTTTAGAGAATAGTTCTGTCATCTGACTGTTTGTGTCAATAGGAAAAAAGTGATAAATACAGGCAACTCAGGAAGGGTCAAATTCCTCACACCACCAGCCGCAAAGGAATGAATCGCCTAGCTCATGAGATGGTATGTTTGTCTGTGTAATGAATTGGTTAGTTGTAATATTAATTCCTTTATTTGTTGACAACTATTTGTATGAACTTGTAGAAAAGAAACAGTTATGATCCTAAGAAAGTTACAAGAGCTAAGGTTTGGGTAGCAGGCCATATGCATTCTGATGGGAGACCCGTGAGGGAAGAATTCGCAGAAACTATTGTAAAACTGATTTAAATTCTTATTACTTTTGGTTCTTATGTTTGTTTTAAAAGTAATATGCACATGTTGTGTACTGTTCTTGATTGCAGGAGAAGATCAAGACAATTGACAGTGAAATGGACTCCATATCCACGGATAATATCAGAGAAGATGCTGTGAGTAAGGTTATAGGAAAAGATAGACCAGGAAGAATTAGGGGGATGGGCAGAGGGGCTACTGTTACCAAGTTGGCATTCTTACAGGCTAGAGACTCACATGTCCAGAAACTCGAATCTACTCAAGCAGAATTACTTAGCAAGCTTGAACATTTGTAAAATGTGGTTAGTAACTTAGCCGGTAAAAAGGTAACTTCTTTACACTTGTTGTTTCATTATGTGCACTTTTGTGTTCAATAAGATTCTAACTTATATGTTTTTATCATGTTAAACTTGTTAGAAACAGAGTGATGATGTTCCTAGGTCTGAGTTAAGCGATGTTAGCAAGGGAGGATTTAGGTGCCAGCTACTGGATTGGTTTTCGACTGATGATGTTGTTGTTGGTGAACGAGAATACTGCTCTAGTGAACCAACATATAAGATTGGTCGAATTCCCCTGGGTCCTAATGCGGCTGCTGTAATTGTGAAGTCTGTATCAGTCCAAGAAGCATATGTCTGGAGACCTACTACAACCATTGGCTCACTTGCTCAGGATGTAGGAGTTAAAATTGGATGGCCATGTGAGAAGATAATATTGGACGATGATATTAACTTCTCACAACATGCTAACACTGTCGGCTCAGAGGTAAATTGAAAGTGATTTTGTGTTCCTCTCAAATTCACATTGATTATATTACTAATATAGATTGTGTATATATTTGGCATGATTCATTAGGCTACATATGCATCAATAGGAAGAGTTCATATCTTTGATTACTGGAAAGGAGAAGATGAATTGATTGCTGAGGGTTTATTGTTGTCAACTGAACCTTCGGAATTGGTCAACGATATTCCGCTTGGACCGAATGCTGCAGTTGTTAAGGTTGAGGTGGTTGTTAAAACTGCTGCTTTTCTATGGAGACCTAGGCCTGGAATGTCAAAGATGGGCGATGCACTACATGAGACCATTGCATGGCCTATTGATAGGTTACGACTACCTCATCAACCTACAGTTGAAGAAACAACCAAGAAATCCACTCAGGTAAGTTTCAAAAACTAGTTTCTTAATACACTTGGATAATAGTTAGTGTAGTCAGATTTTTAGATGAGACTGAAAATAGATATTTGTTGTCTTGGATTTGTTGATATTGCCGTGATTTTATTGTGATGAATGTGTTTATCATTTTTGGTTTTAGAGTGGTAGTCCCAGCACTGGTAGTAGCGGCAAAGGTGCTAAACAGAAGTGCGCTCTCTTGGACTGTGATAACTCTGGACAGACAGTTGCAAGAGGTCGTGTGTTTTCAACTGATCCAGCAGACAAGGTTCATTTCATCCCTTTAGGTAACAATGCTTCTAAGGTCTGGGTAGAGGTTTCCAAGGTTGATGGTGCACGAGTGTGGAGACCAAACTCTGAAGTTGAATTCATAGCTGATGCAGTGTGATCCAGAGTGGCTTGGCCTAATGAAAAGATTGTTTTCATCTGACACAATTGTGAAACATTTGGGTTTTATGTTGTACTTTGAACTACTTCTCTTTGTGTATGTAATATGTTGAACCAATGTTTCTTTCTTTGTTACACTTAATGTAGTGGAACCTATGTTTGATATTATAATAATTTTTATAAACCCAGAATCGTATATATATATATATATATATATATATATATATATATATATATATATATATATGTGTCTTATTATATATATATAATACAGATAATATATATATATATATATATATATTTATAGTATCAAATTCATATAAAAACAATACTAAAAACAATTACAATAATATAATTGCTATAGCTATATTAAAAATAACAATTCCCAAACGCTGTTAATAATGTAAAGCAAAAAGAACACGCTATTAAATACTATTTAATTGCATAATAAAATGCGCTATAGTATATGACAATACGATAGCACGGCTGAATAACCGCTATCTAAAGTGCATGACCTATTATGACGGGCGATGATACAGCGCTTGTTAAAACGATATGGTATCGTTAGATAGTGTTATTCAGCCGCTAAGAAAAGCCTTTTTCTTGTAGTAGTGATATGTGATGGCGGTTCCCACTTCATCAACAAAGTGTTTGAGAGCTTGCTCAAATAGCATGGAGTCAAACACAAGGTGGCCACACCTTATCACCCCCAAACAAGTGGGCAAGTTAAAGTGTCTTACCGCCAAATCAAGGCAATCTTAGAGAAAACCATGGGTAGTTCAAGGAAATATTGGTCTAAGAAGCTCGATGATGCTCTATGGGCCTATAGGACGGCTTTCAAGACTCCCATTGGAACTACTCCTTTCAATCTTCTATATGGGAAGTCTTGTCATCTACCGGTGGAGCTTGAATACAAAGCGCTGTGCGCCATAGAGCTTCTCAACTTCGATCTCAGGAAGGCTCAAGAAAGGCGTTTGATCCAATTGCAAGAGCTTGATGATATTAGACTTGAAGCTTATGAGAGCTCCAAGATCTACAAGGAGAGGACCAAAGCTTTTCATGACAAGAGGATTTTGCACAAAACTTCAAGGAAGGGAATCAAGTGTTTCTCTACAACTCAAGGCTCAAGTTGTTTCCCGGAAAACTAAGGTCTAGATGGTCCGGTCCGTTCACAATCAAGGAAGTGGGGCCATATGGAGCTATTGTGCTTGTGAACAAGAATGGGGAAGAGTTTGTTGCCAATGGGCAAAGGCTCAAGCCATACCTAGCTCATGAATTCATTTAGGAAGGGGTCTCACTCCCTCTCGATAATGCTCCTCAAGCCTAAAGAGGGTAACAAACGTCGAACTTAGTGACGTTAAACAAAGTACACTTGGGAGACATTCCCATGTTTATCCTTGTATATACTTTTCTTTTTTTATTTTTCAATCTTTTCTAGTTTTTTGTAATGTTTTGTTGAGTGTTCATAGGTTTCTTGATGGTCTAACAGACAATGTCTTGCAAACGAGGGTGTGTAGAGTGGAGAAACGGATGAAGACACCGGCCAAGGTTGGTCCGGTGTAGACACACCGGCCTTGAACACTGGATAGAAACGGCCAGGTGTTGGAGAGTGGCAAAAATCAGGGGAAAAACCGGCCCTCAACACCGGCCAAGATTGGCCCGGTGTAGGCAACACTGGCCTTGTACACCGGATGGAAACGGCCAGGTGCTTAGGAGCCGCCAAGAACAGGACAATTACCGGCCTTGTACACCGTTTGGAAATGGGCCGGTGTCGGGAGCTTGCACGCGCCAGTTTGCGTACACTGGATGAAACTATCCCGGTGTGAGCTCTTTACCCAACGGACCACTCTATTGTCCAACGGTCCGAGGTGCAGATCTATTGTCCAGCGGTCCGCCTGGTGCAGCCTCCCAGGTAAGTGACCCGACCCGCCAGGTAAGTTTTCTTCCTCCTTTTATCGCGGCCAAAGTCGATCTAAACTCCTTTGTCGCGACCAAAGCCTCCCAAACTTCATTTGCTCATAAATTTCTTCTTCTCTCTCTGGATCTACCATCGTTTTAATTATTTGTTCTTGCATCCCCAAGGTATTTCACTCATGACTTTTATGAAAACCAAGAATTTGCTCTTAAGTAAAAAGCTTCATGATTTTGTTTGGGTAATGCATTCACTTGAACAAAAACCTTGGGAATTGACTCGAAAATGATTAGGCTTGGTAGTTCTTGTGCTAATTTGTGCTCTACTAGAGAAATTTTTGATTCTTGAACCCAAATCGAGTTTTGTCTCGCTAGTGTTTAAAGGTTGCAACTTCGGAAATTTAATTGAATCTTTGAAGCATCTAAGCTAGATAATCGATCTTGTAGGTTAAACTAATTGGCTTTTGAATGTCTTCTAGCGCATTAAGCATTGTCTTTGTCTCTTGCGTGCCTTTGCTTGAAATTGAGAAAATTTGTGTATTTTCCTCTTGAAACTTATAATCTCTTTGAAACAATATAGGCACCATGAAGGTAAAAGGCAATGCACCCCAAGGTGAATCTCAAGGTCAACCAACAAAGAGGCAATTGTCTCTAGTGGCATGCTCTAAAGGCCAAGAGAAAAAGAAGAGAGTGGCGAGAGACAATGAAGAAGAGGAAGACGAGAGGAACGTGGTGGAAGTGAAAAAGAAGAGAGTTCCCAAACCCAAACCAAGAGTCCTAACTTACAATGAATACCTCATGAAGCTCAAGGCGGTGGAGTTCGTGGAGACAAAATTTCCAGACAAACTCATTCTAGAGAAGATGGGGATCTATGAAGATGTAAAAACAATCTTCAACAACATGGGCTTTGGGAAAGTTTTTGACTTGGCTCACACATCTCACAAGGACCAAGCTTGTCAATTTTTAGCATCTTTAGAGGCAAGCTTCTATCACCGCGATGATGAGAGGGCCGACATTGAAGATGGGCATGGATACATTGAGTTCAAGGTCGGGCGAGAAGCTTACAAGATGACTTTCCATGAGCTAAGTCAAGTGTTTGGATTCAAGGAAGAGCAAACCAAGAGAGGACTCCGATTTCTCTATGCACCAAATGACCTTCCATACTTGTGGAACATCATTGCCATGGGGAGTTACAAACCCGGCTCTATCAAGAGCTATTGCATTCGCTATCCCACCATACGCTATGTCCACAAGACTCTTGCTCACAAACTCTTTGCCAAGAAAGAATTCGGAACCGTGGCGGAAGATGAGATGGAGTTACTTGCTCTAGGGCTAAGGCCGTTTCTATACTCACCTAGGGATATAAGGATATTCATTGGAGATGATGCAAACCCGGGTCTAGCCGCTATTCTCGTGAATCATTTGCTTGGTTACAAGGGTTGGGCATACCCGACAAAGATGAAAGAGCCTCAATTGCACATTGGTGGTTTGGTTACTTCGATTCTCAAGGCCAAGGGAGTTCAATTGGTAGAAGATCCCGATGAGATAGAGCTTATGGATGAAGCTTATTTCTCGAGAACCATATTTTTTTTAGGGCAAGATAGGCAACACATATGCCTACAACCTCAAGCTCACCGAGTCTAACACCGTGAAGCTTATGTTGCCCAATGTTCCTCTCACCATAGTCACGGGAGAAATGAAATCCACTTCTACCCCACCAATGACCACTTCTACAAACCGGACACAGATCCACCACTTGAGATAATACGCTTGTCAAAGAGGAAAGCAAATCAATCACCAAAGGGCAATGCTGAGGCATCCAACGATCTCGATGATGAAGATGCAAGACCGTTCTCCACTGACCCTAAGTATGGAAGTGAGAGGTATAGCTTTGATCCTTATGATGGAAAGAAGCCGGACATTGCCACTCGACATGCACACCACCAAACAAGGCTCCTTCAAAGGTGGTGCAAGTGGCAAGACAAGACTATAAGGAAATTGGTGAAAATGGTCAAGAGCTTGAATAAGACGATCAAGGAGCTCAAGGCAAAGGGTGGAGAGGCTAGCTCATCTCACGGCCAAAAAAGACAAACACAATGGACCAAGAAGAGGTTGGCGAGAGCTCCACACCATTGGACCGAAGCCATGCGCTACATGGAGGAGAGTTGGTGGTCCATGAGGGAACACGCCATTCATTGGCTCATGAAGAGAAAATGGCAAAGAGGAAGGCTATGAGGTCTCCATCTCCTTGCTCGAGCAATTCATCTTACTCTGTGGGGTCCTCTTCCCCATCTCAAAGCTTCTAAGGTAATACTCCAACCTTGTAAATAGTTTTTCTTTCTTTTGAGTCTAGCATTTTATTTTTGTTTTGAGTCTCTTCCTTGAATTTATTTCACACCGGGACGGTGTGATTTAAGTTTGGGGGAGGGTCCGGTATCTAATCTTGTTTTTTGTGTTCTTATTTTGATTTTTACATCTTGAGTCTTTTGCATTCATGCATTCATATAAGGCATAGAAAAACTCACAAAAAAAAAATTGAAAATTGAAAATTTGAAACTCAAAAAGAAATAATCTAGTTGCATTTCATGGTTAAGATCGAGTCTAGTTTGCATATAGGTATTGCATTCATATGCATTGGGAGCAATGATGTATCTTCCTTGTAGAGTATCATTTTAAGAGTTTGGTTCAATGCCCTTGTTGTTAGTTGTTCGATTCTTTTGATTGAGTTTGAAATCAAAGATGAACCATATTTTGATCTCGTGTTTCATTACTCGTGCCTTAGCTAAAGCTAGTTGTGAATTGAGTCCAATCCTACTTAAGTGAGAACCATAATCTTGACATTTTAATTATCATGTTTATGCATCTCAGAGTGAATTCATGGATACCACATACATATTTGAGCTTTCTTATCCACTTCACCACCATCTTGTTAGATCAAATAGCCGATTCCCATCATTGGAACGGTTAATCATACATTTAACTTACCCTCCTTTCAAGCCAAATCTTTAGTGTGCGATTGTAAGGCCTAATTTTCCGAGTAAGCTTGGCAAAAGTGTTGAGTTTAGGGCGAAGGATCGGTTTGCATGTAGATCTAGCCCAACATCAAGGGCTAGACTAGTCACTACAGCAGGAGTCGCTATTTAGTCGCTAAAAAATGGATTACGATTAAATAACGACTAAACCATGCAGTCGTTAATAATTAGTCGCTAAAGTGCGTAGTCGTAAAAATAGTCGCCAAATGGCGACTACTTTACGACTACACCAAATGAACAGTGCAATAGTCGTAAGATTTAGTTATTATTTACCGACTATTCTATGACTATTTAACCGACTATTTGGCGAATACTGGTAAAAATAATTAAAAAAAAAACAAAAAAAAAGAAGATCGATCGAATCTCCCTCGCCGGCGCCGCTTCGCCTCCTCGCGAGCTCCTCCGGCCAGATCTGCTCCTCCGAGTGCCATGACGAGCTCCACCTCTTCGCGAGCTCCTTCTCCTTCACAGAGCCGCTTCTAGTACCGGTCTCCTCCTCCTTCTCCACCTTCGCCACCGCCGCCTACTCCACCTCAGCCTAACTCGCCTCCTCCTTCTCCTTCACGGAGCCGCTTCTAGTACCCGACTCTTCCTTCTTCTTCTCCACCTTCGCCACCGCCGTCTACTCCACCTTCGCCACCGCCGCCTACTCCACCTTCGCCGCCTACTCCACCTTATCCACCTCAGCCCGAATCGCCTCCTCCTTCTCCCTCACGGAGCCGATTCTTCAGGGTCACCAAAATCGAAGCTTTTTGTGACACTGAATTTGCAGAGATGAAAAATAGACGAAGGAGAGAGGACAAACCTGATTGAAACAAGTAGGTGATTATCGAAGAAGACGATTCAAGTAGAGAACTTCATCGTATTGTGATAATCCTATGTCTCTCTCACTCTCGTCACAAAAGCGGCGTGTAATCTGAAGGAGGCAACAAAAAATAAGAGTGTTATTTGTGATTAGGGCAACCTCAATAGGATTTATTTATTCTTTTTTTATTTTGGCATAAATAGTTTCTGAAAATTGAGTGTTAGAATAGGAACAATGGCTCAAAAATCACTTTTTGCGAAGTTTGTTCTCATCTGCCACTTTCTAATAATTAATTTTATTTTGATTTTGTTTTAATATAAAAAAATGAAGGAAATACCTTGTTTCTCCTCTTACATCTATAATATTACCAACCCAACCACAATTTACCCACCCATCCCACCCAAATCCAAAGACCTGACCAAACCCATATATTTTATCCCCAAATAATTACATTATAAACAAACAAAAAAAATCTCTGGCTTCTTCTCTCATATGCGTCGTATTTTCACAATATTTCCGAGACTCATCACCACCAAATCGCCAATTCTCACCTTCTGATTTTACAAACTCGCCGTCTGTTGTCATGGCTTCTTCCACGCAAGAATTATCCTCGAAAACTCTGATTTTGGTCTAGAACATGAGCTCGGCCACGATCAAAGCCTCAATAGATCGATTTGATACCTACGCCGACGGATCCGACTCACAGCGACGGCGAGATTACGAAACCAATCAGATCTACTTTAGAAACGACTTTGTTTTGGTGTCTCTATGACGACCTCTACACTGATACTCTCTCTACCCCTCCCGAAGATTCCGTCGAGAAAGAAGAAGAAATTGAAACAAGTGAGATCAGACCCGTACGCGGTCCTCCTCTAAGGAAACAACGGAAGACTTGCCGATCTCTAGGATCTCATCTAGCTTACGGCGGTTGGAATCTCAGCCGAGAACAAGGCAACAAGCTCCTCGCGAGCAGGTTTAGCGGTGATTGTCTCTACATTTGCAATTGGCCTGGATGCATCCACGTCGAAGAAAAAACGAAACTACATGTTGTTCAGAGGCGTTTTCAAGGATTTCAAAAGGTCTCGATTGTGGAGAACGATAAACGACAGTAATCGGAGTAAGGTTTCGGGGTTGAAATGCGCGTTTTGTTTGAGCAACGAGACTTGGGATCTACATTTGTTGTTTTGCTTGAGAATAGTTTTTGGGTTTCACGATGGTGAGCTTATGTCTGTGAGAATGGATATGTCTCTAGTGCTTGGACAACTTTACCTCTCTACATTTGAGAGATGATTAAAAAAAAAAATCTTTGATTCTTCTTCTCAAGTCTTCTGATAATATGTATATTTACCAAATTGCAGTGAATTGTTTGATGTTTGTAGGAAATGTGATCATTTGTGTTTTGTTTCTGGTTAATATTTTTGTCAAACAAATCTCCTTAGTTAGTTGACATTTTCCATTTTACAGGAGAGGCAAAATGTAATATATGATGAACAGAAAAAAAGACATGGAGGAGAAAGAAGAGTCGGTGACATTTAGCTATTCTACAGGATGTGTGAGATGTTTCAGTTGTGTTGGCATTTTCTCATTTTGGATTCAGAAGAAATGTACATGATTCGCAGATTGGCTAAAGGGAAATTTAGGGTCTTGATGATGTATTTTGGTGTGAATACTAGTTTTTATATGATTTATTTATACTAGTTTGACAAACCAAATGATTTATTATATAAAATATTTCATTAGAACGTTTGATTGTAAGTTTAATTATTATTAATTAGATAATTTTTTGTGTTTATTAAATTTTTGTTGTTATCAAAAGAAACCATGCCGTTTTTATTAATTTAAGTTTTCGGTACAACTGAATTTATTAGGTTCAACTGAGATCAAAATTAAACCATACAATTTGGTAAACTTATTATATTGTGTAAGTTATTCGGTACAACTGCATACAACTATTATAACTATATAAACTACAATTACAGTTAAAATATATTAAAAATATGATTAATAATTAAAAAAATTATAGTAAAAAGTAAAAGAAAAAGGAGATTGCCAAAATTAAAAATAAAAATAAAAAATAAAATGAACCAATTGGGGAAAAGAAGAAATATTTTAAATATTAAAAGTATTAAAATCATCCCCATGTGTGTTATAGTATACCTTTTGACAGCTAGATATTTATTAAAGTTGGTGTGGTTTAAGCATAGTTGTCCCCTACATGTACAGTTGTACACCAAACATCATAGTTGTACTTTTGGCGATATTTGTGTATATTAAGTTGGACCTTAATATAAATTATTATGTTGTAGTTGTCCACGTGATTTCCCACAATTATGTACCATTTATGAGGTTTTCATAGGACAATTTGCCCGAAATCGTATTTTTCACCTCTTTTTCATCATAAGAGGTGAATATTAACAAAGTCTTCCTTATACTATAAGGAGTACTTCATGCCAGAACAAACATATGTATTAGAAAAATGTTTAATTCGTTTTTTATTGATTAATAATCGTTTCTTTATGTATTATGAATCCTTTTTACACCTTAATTTACCATTTTTAATATTAGTTGGATATTATATTAATAATTTTGATTGTATAATTATTTTGTTCGTAGTTGTACTAGTTGAACCGGGTTGTACAAATCCGAGAAATACAACAACAAACATGTTCTTATTTGTACTTAGTTGAACCTGGTTGTAGAAATCCGAGAAATACTGATACAGACATGTTCTTAGCTGTACTAGTTGAACCCGGTTGTTCAAATCCAAAAAACACAACAACATACATGTTCATCGGCTCTTCATTGATATGCTCGTTATGTTGTTCTGATATTTCGCCAGCTCTGCAAATAGTAAGGATTCCAGCATTATCTGCATCATCAACTCTCTCATTTGAAGCCGGCTCCCTATAATTCTTACCAAATGAACTTTCTCGCCCCGCTCTTGAAATTTGATCGACCCACTGACTTTTTTCCAAATCAGCATTCGATAACTCCACATGCATAACATGTCGAAGTTCCTTTTCATCCGATGTCATCAAATAAACAAAAACGTCCTCATCATCTATAATATATGATTCTCTCGCAGCATTTGATACGCTATAACTCAATTTCAGCTTCCTCGGGGTTTCATCTAACGCAATCTTCCTGCATATTTTATCTACAAACATTGAATAAGTTATCTCTTCCATAGATGCAGTCTTAAACGATATAGCGTATACGGAATTTATTGAAACCCATTCATGCTCTTATGTATAGTACCATCCATAGTCAAAATGAACGTTTGTGTAAGTCTTCCTCATCGCCTCATGGAAATAAATAAGATAAAAAACACAAATTACGAATTACACAGTTTGTCAAAGTTATTCCATTTGTTCCATTTGTCCTAATATCTCTCAGTTATATACCATTTGAACAAGTTGTTCTATTATCTCTCAGTTATACCATTTGAACCAGATGTCCTACTATCTCTCAGTTATACCATTTGTTCCAGTTGTCCTATGTCTGCAGATTTCCAGATTTGGGATCGATTCTAAATTAGGGTTTCTTCTAGATTTACCACCATTCAACAGCTAAATTCGATAAATAACCTATGAAAATAGCTATTCTTCCGATTAAACATGATTACAAACCAAATGTGCTACCAAAACAACCAAATTTAATTTCAAATCCCTAAATCTAACAAATCCCCAAATCCCCTATCAATGAACTCACCAAACCCGATGGAGAAAAGAGAAGAAACCGACGACAACAAGAACGAAGAATTCGCCGGAGGGGACAGCGGACGTGGTTGAAGGACTTGGGTTTTAGCAACAATGGCGTCTCGGAGGAGGAGGAGCTCACGTGAGGGGGTCAGTCGCGATTTTTTTTCTTTTCTTATTTCTGGTTTTTTTTTTTTTTAAAGAAATATCATTAAGGGTAAATTTGGCATTATACATGATGGGTGCCATGTAGATTAGTACGTGGCATGGCAGAATTTTTTCTTTAAAAAAGTGACATATGAGAACTTCCCTCGTTAGAATAAGAGTTTGTACGTGGTATTTGAAAGTGTCTTGAATGGTTCTGGATGGATTCAATATAATATACGTGGTTTTTTATATATTTCATGGTAGTGTATTTGTTTTAATTGCTGTGAATTTCCTTGTATTTAAAAATTATTTAGATTTCACAGAATTAATTAAAAAAGAGTATGATCTTTGTCATTATTGAGTAACCAATGAGAAGCCAATCTATTTTTTCTTGCATTTTGAATTTTTTATTTGTATATTATTTGTAAATGTTGGATTTTTATATATTATTTGATGTTTATGTGTAAGAGTTTACAATTTAAGATTTATAGTTTATGATTAAGGGTTAGATGTTTAGGATTTATGGTTAATGGTTTGTGTTTGAGGTTTATAATTTAGGATTTATAAAATGATTATATTTAAAAAATTTGTAAGTGTTGGATTTTTTTGTATATTATTGATAATTATGTGTAAGATCTAGTTTATCATTTAAGATTTAGAGTTTATGATTAAAATTTAGAGGTTTAGGGTTTAGGGTTAAGGGTTTGTGTTTGGGGTTTAGAATTTAAGATTTATAAAATGATTACATTAAAAAATTGTAAGTGTTGATTTTTTTGTATATTATTTGATATTATGTGTAAGATCTAGTTTACAAATTAAGATTTAGAGTTTATGATTAAGAGTTAGAGGTTAAGGGTTTAGGGTTAAGGGTTTGTGTTTGGGGTTTAGAATTTATGATTTATAAAAATCGAGTATAGTCGCAAATTAGTCGCCAAAATGGCGACTATTATGCGAATACTGTGCGACCCGCCGAAATAGTCGCATATTAGTCGTCATTTTGGCGACTATTATGCGACTACTCTTTCCCGTCGGCAAATTAGTCGTAAATAAGCGAACCAGCGTAAGAGTCGCTAAATTAGCGACTATTAGGCGACTATTATTTTCCGTCTGAAATGTAGTCGTAAATTAGTCGTAAAATAGCGACTACTGTAGCGACTATGTTCTTTGGTCGTAAAACAGCGACTAAATTACGACCAAATTGTATTAGTCGCCAAATAGTCGCTATTTAGTCACTAATTAGTCGCAACTTTTAGCGACTACTTATTTAGTCGCCATTTGTAGTCGGTAAAACCATGTTTTCTTGTAGTGAGTCTAGGCTAGCTAGGAAGGGAAGTTTTGGGGTTTGGTATGAACGAAAGTGTATGATCGATGAGATTGTGGTGGAGAAGAGAAGTGAGGCCAAAGGAATGAAAAGGAAATGAAGGGGAGATTGTCGAATATATATGGTTGGTGGAAAAGTTTTGAGTTAACTCTAACATTAAGGTTAGTCTCCAAGTGTTTAAAAGAAAAGAAAAGAAGCAAAAAAAAATGGATAAAGCATCAAAGTGATGAAGATGGAGGCAAAGCAAAAAGTCGACAAGAAGAGCTAAAGGAAATAAAGTAAAAACAACATAACATTAGTCAAATATGAAGAAAGACAACTCCCTAAGTGAGAAGATGAAGAGACAACAACTAAATGTGGTGATTATGAAAGCAAGATGCATTGGGAAAGGGTAGCCTAATAGAAAGCTTCACAGGTTTAGATTTAGGAGTCAAAGATAATTGGGGCATTGGGTAGATGTAAATTTATCCTTATATGCATAGGTTGCCTTTTACTCTTAGCATTTTGCTAAAGCTTGCTCATTCATAGAGAGATCCCTTGCATTGGAGTAA
Source organism: Eutrema japonicum (assembly GCA_030161315.1). Classification (NCBI taxonomy): domain Eukaryota; kingdom Viridiplantae; phylum Streptophyta; class Magnoliopsida; order Brassicales; family Brassicaceae; genus Eutrema; species Eutrema japonicum. The sequence goes on along the minus strand of BSQW01000006.1, from coordinate 24,079,889 downwards.
CCACATACATTTGAGATCATCTTAATCTCAAGACCTTTACCATAGCCAAATGAATTCACTTGTCTTGCATGAACATGATTCACTTGAAACAATTAAATGAATGTTAAAGGATTGGAGGATAGGAATTATTGTGTAGGTTGAGACTTGGGCTTGATTCGTGTATGGATGGATATGGCTAGCTCTTTTTAAGTATACTTGTTTGATCGCATCTTAGGGCTAATAACTTGGACATTGGGCTTTCGAGTTCTTTTAATGATACTTGTTGATTTGAGCTCCCACCTTCAAATCTCTCTCTCTTCTTGTTCTTATTTATTTGCTTGAGAGAAAGTAAAGGAATAAGTTTGGGGGAGTTGATATTTTCACATTTTACCTCTTTTAAGCATTCATTTAGCTTAGGTTTTGTCTCTTTTGCATATGTCTCATAACATTTCTTTAGTGTTTTGTTCTCATTTAGAGTGTACAGAGTTCATAATAGGTCCTAGAGAGTCTTGCATGTTTTGGAGTATGTTTAGGTGCTTTGGAGACCTTTGGAGACCTTGGAAGAGCTTGCACTTGGACTCGGATCGTGAGAAGATGGCTAGGAGCAATGGTGGACTCGGACTGACCACACCGTCCCACAGCATCGGCCCGTCATCGGCCGGTATTGCATCCATGCTCAAGACATGTTGAATACTGGGCCATCACACCTGACCACAACCGCCCGATATTGAAGCCATGTCCAAGGCAGAGAGAACACCGAGCTGTTGCACCGCTCCATGACCGTCTGGTGTGCTTCGTCCGGTCCTTGGCCAAGGCAAAAACAGGGTGAATATCGGCCCGTCATGCCCCTCAAAGACCGTCCGGCGTTGCACTTCAGGACATCCCGCACCAACCTGCGACCGCCCGGTGTCATCGCCCCGTACTCGACCAACGAACGGGCATGACTAATGACGGCCGATTGTACCGCTCCAAGCCCGTCCGGTGTGAAAGAAGACCACTTACACCGGCCGACCACCGTCCGGTGTAGGACCTCCGACCCAGTTTCGGCCGGGTCAAAACCCGGTTTGTCCCGAGTTGACTCGGTTTGCCAAGCTTCTTATAAATACAAAAAAAAACTAATTTTTCATTATCTATCTTTTTCTTAAGCAAAAACACCTCCTTTTGAGAGTTCTAAAAGATTTGTAAGAGAGATCTTCTTTTGTTTATGCAATTTAAGCTTTATTCCCTTAATTTCTATCATCTATCTCTTCTTACTCAGTCATATAATCATCTAACCATGGGATTTAACATGTTTTTCATGGGATTTGTTGGGTTCCTCATGGTTAGTGTCAATAAATCTATTAGATCATAAATCTAAACCCTAAACATCATAAACAATCTATTAGATCTTATAGGATCTAAGAATGAGGTTGATTTAGGGTGATCTAATAGATTGTTTATGATGTTTAGGGTTTAGATTTATTGATTTCCCTTCTTGTTAAGTGATCTTAATGCTAGATTAAGTTTGAGAGTTAATCTATACCTTAGGGAATTTCATGCACACAAGGTGTTTGATGAAATTCTCCAAAGAGCTTAGTAAGAGATGAACATGCTTAACCTATGAGAGTAGTTGTTTAAGATGTTTATTGGTTAATTTGAATATTGATCGTAATGCTTGCTAATCATTTAATCACAAATGAGAGTTTGATCTTGATTTAGTGATTAGCAAAGTGATTAGTATTTTGAGAGAGGATTAGTCATAATTAGTGAACATAACCTAGGGATTAGCATTGTGTGTGTATTTGAGCATCATAAATTAGCTATAAGGTCACTCTAATTTCATAACTTTATCCTTGGATTCGCTCTTTTAATTGCATTTAATCTCGTTTAGTATTGCTAGTTCTTGTTTGTTTGCTTTTAATTTGGATTTGCTTATTAGATTAAAGTTAAAACAACCTTGTTTGGCTTGAATTAATTGGTTTTATGCATTCTTAGTGATTGAAACACCAAACCCATTTGGATTGATCCTTAAGTTCTACAATGATATGAGTAGACTTGAGTAATTGATACGAAAATATCTACTATCAGGTATGTAGACATACCTTATATGGGTTTGGTTTTAATTTGGTTACCCAGTCGGTTAATTTGGTATTCGGTTAATAAATCAAACTGAAAACCAAAAACTGGATAAATTTAATAATGTGTCCATTTGGGTTATTTGGGTTATCCGAAACCGAACCAAATAACGTTATTCGGTTTGGTTTGGTTCGGTTCGGGAAATATGCCCATCCCTAATCATGTTAACATTTGTACTCTTAGTCATTGGGTCTCAACCTAATCCTATCGAGACATCAAATTAAATAAATTACAGAAATTATGTTTTTTATGTTTCCTTTTGGACCGCACCTTATTTGTTAACATTTGTATGGTTTTCCTCTTCCTTTTCTTCTTCCACCGTATTGTAGTTACCTTCCAGAGCAAATTTCTGTCGTTGACATCTCTTTGTTTTGTAAATGATTTTCAGTTTCGGTGTTCAATAATATAACTTTGTCATATTTTGGAGTCCGCACAAGTCTACTCATAATATAACTCAAGTCTATGGAGGCCATATCACTAGTTTTCAAATATCATATCATTTGAAAGAAATTTTTAAAAAATTATGGATCCACAATTTCTCTCTTAAAAAACTATTAATTTATCAATTAATTAATATTTTTATAAACTAATAAATTTTCAAAATTACGACATTATTAATTTATAGAAGTATTATTATAGTATGCGTTTCAACTTTCAATTCTTCATTTGGAAACTAATACGTCTTAAAGTCCTTGTAACATGATCTTTTCATTAACATGATCTTTTCATTAACAAGACGTCTTAGGGAAAAAGAATAAGAAACTGTCACTAATCAAAACCCAAGAGATGATGTTTCACATAGCGGGCAGAAACATATGAGAAGATTACTCCAATACTTAATAAACAAAAAGTTCAATGTCTTTTAAAAAAGAAACAAATCTTTCACCAGGAAACTTTACAGGTCACAAATTTAAAGCTTCTAGAACTAAAACCAATGTATGTCAATCAGTAAGATTTTCCACAGTGTATCAAACTGCCCGCACCTAGAAAAAGCCCGAAAACTGCTGCACTGCCGATGGTTGTTTGCCCTATGAATCTAATCTTCATAAGCCCAGGGACCTGCACACAAAAAAAACGAACAAATGATCAAGCAGTAATCTATTGAGATTGTTTTCACGATTGTTTATGCATAGCGACAAGAACATTCCTTACACATCTTTCTTATCTAAGATTAAGCGCTAAGACTTTTAGTTTTATCATCTTCTTTAGATGATAAATAACACAACAAGAGCAATCATTGCTGAAGGGTTTCACTGAAATGATGACAATGACATATATACACAAGTCTATTAGTTAATGCTCAAAGTGAAGGCAGGTATAAGACTGAGCTGTCCAGTGCGTTTTCGATTTCAAAAGCCATATTCAAGAGTATGTTTTCAACAAGAAAAATCCTATACATAATAATCCTTAGTATTCTTTCCAGTTTCTCATCAAAAAAATGTCAGAAACTTTCGTGGGGGAAAAAAAAAAATGAAAGGGTTTCATTTACCAAAAAAAACCCGATTTTACAAGCTTAAAGTAGTCAGCAATCCCTTACCTTGAATCTAATCGCCTCATAAGTTCCATAGACAGCACCTGAGACACAAAGTTATGTCAACAAACAAGTACAAATCTATCTATATTATCTACCTCAATACCAAAACTCCAAATTTATACCCCAAATTCCTAAAACCAGATCATTCTTCAGATACATTTAAAGGCTATGTATCGTTGAGATTGTTCCAATCATTCGAGAAACTAAGAAAAATGGATTTAGGTCTTTCCAGAGTGGAAAATAAATTGAAAGGAGATAAATTTTACCTACAGCACCGCCTACTGCGCCGCCGACAGCAACTCCGGCAGTGATTCTGGCCAAACAACTATCTTTCGCCATCTTTTAACAGACCAATGCAAGGTGTCACAGTCTGAAAGTGAAGAATCTTAGAAACCCTACAAAAATTTATAAAACACAGAGATGCATCGGCAAATGCAGATTCAAGTTCGACACAGTAATAAAATCGAAGCGTCCCCATCAGACCAAATCCAAAAATTCTTGCTTGGTTTTTTATTTTCTGATTGGAGTTATATGTCGTCCAGATTCTTGATATGGTCTTTAACATTTTGAGTGAAAATAATCCTAAATTTTTTTATAAAACACAGAGATGCATAGGCAAATACAGATTCAAGTTTTTGAATCAACGCGTCCTCATCAGATCAAATCTAGTTATCAAAGTCAGATTGTGAAGAAACCCCAAAGCTTAAAAACGTGGCCGACTGAGGAAGAATGGTTCCGAAAGCCGCAATAATTGAAAAGAAACTCACCAGAAGAGAGTCGAGAATCAAGTTCATGGTTCCCTACTTGGATTGATTTCACTTCTTCTCTCTCGTGCTCGCTAGGCGGCCAAAGGGAAAAAAAACCTAAAACCTAAAACCTATTTCGATTCCACTTGACTTTCTCTCTCTCTCGTATCGGTTCTCTTTGGTTGTGGGGAAATTTTGAATTCGAACCAATTTAATCACGTGGTTTTCAAGCGGTCAGATTGAGTGGTAATTACAGTCGGTTTACCAAAATGTTACGAGTAGAATTCCCAAGTTTCTATTGAGATTAATTGATAAGTGAAGATATGGATCATTATATACAGCGTTTAAAATATTCTGAACCGAATTTGGTATTGAAATTTAAATAAAATAAAAACCAAATTCTCAAATAAATTTGTTAGGCGTTGGATACTTTGGTTCGGATTCGGTATATATGTTTTTTGGCTTATTCATATACTTCGGTTTACCAAAATGTTAATTTACTACTTTTTATTTCTTTTGGCCGTCTAGCCAGCTGAGAGAGAAAGCTTGGCTATTTCTATTCGGGAAAGCAGAGTGGATCTTTGAAGAGATATACAACTTCAGTCTAACAAAGCCACTTATAGGCTGAAGTTGTATATCTCTTCGAGGAGATATACAATTCGGGCCATAACATGTCTGCCCAATAACCAAATACCTCCACACATAAAGGACATATGGAGTCGAACTCAACACCGGTAAGATGGCAGCAGAGGTGTGGCAACCACTGACCCACTTACTCCTTCGTTAATTTACTAACTAATCATTTAGTTTCCTAATCCTCTTTCTTTCTTTTTTTTTAATTGGGTGGTTTTTCGAAAAGCAATGATTTTGATGGTGAATATGAGCTGGGATCGATGGACGATGGTCAAGCTCGTTGATCTATCTTTAATTATCTTCTAATCCGTTTTTAGAAAACGAGAGAGAGAGAGAGATGTGTTTGTTGACGTACGGTAGAGTGTTAGAACTTAGGACGTATTCAACAAATCATCCGACATTAGTCGTTACATAGACAAAATCACTCAATGTATTAGACAAACGACAAGACTTTTTGGTATTAAACACTAAATTGAATTTTAAAAAATAACATTAATAAAAACAAAAGAACAAAGATTAAACATCTTTGAAGAACTTACAATCACGGTTAGGAATCATCGTCTTTTTCCCAATAATATTTATAAACTACATATAATGCAAAACCTGCTAAGACTCCTAAAACGCCTAAGACTCCTATAACCGCCAAAAGCCCTAAGGTCTGCATTCTTCCTTTTGAAGTATCTTCTCTTCTTGTGCGTATGATTTTTTGTTTTTGTCTTTGGTATTGAACTATGTAAGAGATTTTATATTACTAGTTAACTTCGAAAATTGGAAAACATTAGAGAATATGGAAAATCACCTTAATCACCTTTTTATTTTTAATATTTGAGAAATGGCAATTTATAGAGAGACTAAGAAGATTTCCTTTTAGACATATATAGAAACTATTTAATACTAGTTCTTAATCAGATATACTCTGTGCATCTGCGTATCTTAAACATGCATTGTTAAAATTGGATGCTTTTCAATTGAGAATCTCGTAATAAATCATATTTATTACTTGGAGAGTGCTCTATCCATTTATTATGTCCATAATCAAAACATATATTTTCTTACATTATACAGTCTACATCAAATGTTTATTTAGTCCATCCTTATTTATATATATCTTGTTAATTTTCTTACATTATATAGTCCCACACGGTGGAGATTAGTAAGTGTATGTATAATCAGGTCCCGCCCCGACGAATTAGAGAACCCAACCGAAATTAAAACCGGTTCTTAAGTCGTATGCATATTAGTGTGGTCAAGGTAAGTGCAAAACCGTGAGTTATACTCGTGTTCAATATTTGGTTCATACGATAAGGTATATGAATTGAGTTTGTTATTTGTTTGCTTAAACTTGTCTTGATCTCCATTATTCATTGTTCTGCATGACTTAGTCTTGATCATGATCGATTCAATGATACTCTGGCAAGTTGGCATGATATAAATAATTTATGCATGATTGATTCCTGCATCGGCCTTATTAGACATGAGTACTTAGCATACTAAAAAGACTGATTCCATAAATTTATGCACATTGATTCCTGCATCGGCCTGATGAGACTGCTGTACTTACTAAACAGATTCAATTAGTTACTTCGCCTCTTTGTAAAGTATAAAGTAAAACAGTAAACAAGAAAAAAACATTTCCATAAAAAGTTTGATATATCTGTGATTGATAAAGGTCATTTCAGTCATGGCCTATGTAATTTATATAGTAGTCATTAACAACCTTTCTCTGCTGTCTTTTGAATGGAACAGTTAGGCACTTAGTGAAATGGAGACGAGGGACGATAGCTTGAATTTCTTCATCTTCGCAGAGTCTCGTGGCTGAAAGACGACCTCAGTGCTCGACCTTACGGTCACTTCCTTTGACTCTGATCCTGAGCTTCCTTCACTTCTGTAGTCCCTATACGAGTACAGAACCTGCAACCTCGATGGAGCTGCAAACCCGATTTTTTATTTATTTATTAATTACACTCGATTTCTACCATTTTACACCTTATGAGTTAGAATCACATAATCGAGAACAAAAACAAAGCGGGTTAAGGTCTCATTGTTCCAAACATAAATCTTTTGAATTTGTGTTTGAGTATAAAGAATTTTCTTAAAAAAATTCAGATCTTTTACATATAAAACATTTTTATTCTTCCATAACATTTCCGCAAGATGTAAACACAGACACTGAATGCAAACGAAAGACTCTACAGAAGAAGAAGAGTCTTTCGTTTGCATTTGGCGTTTGCTTTTATAAAATTAACAAATGAATTTTGTTTTAAATGCTAAAGATTGTGTTTCATTGAAAATAGATCCCACTATCTGTAAACGCAAAGACAAATGCAAAGGCAAACAAATCATTGGAGCAAAGAGAAATTACCTAATCCAAACATGCTTGTTTTCTGTATAGAGATCCGGTCGACTTTCGATCTTTTGATATGTCTCAAAGCCAGAGTATCTTCCTGCTTCCCTTTAAACTCGAGGAATTCCCCTAACACAATCTTGCTACTTTTAAGCTCCAGCCTGCATCATAATCAACTTTTAAAGAATACTCTTTGAACAGAACTACTTCATCGAGGGTTAAAGAGAAAACCCAAAACTCTCAGTCTCTCACCACCTCGGACAAAATTTTAAATTGAATTTCAATAAAGATAAGAGGTATGACCTATCCCACATTGGTGCCGTGCCAAGGATGAAATCAAGTTTTTGATAAGAAGATTCCTGCATCTCTTTTCCTGTGCTGAATGCACCTTTAACCCAACCAGAAAGTTTATTTTTTGATACTGGTTTCAGATGTTGCCACTCTTCATACGTAATTACCTCACTAGGGAATGTATGCATGGTACTGAAAGAAACAGAAAACTTATGTCTTTACAAACATAAAAGGAAACTTGAGAATACTGACGGTAGCAAGGATAACAATACATACCGAAAACTTGGATTTGGAATTACAACTCTGCAAGACAATTTTCCTTCTAGTAAAGTAACACCCCTCTGTTCAAGATATGATTCAAGAACTAAAGCTTGTTTCTTGACCTCAGCCAGCTGGGAAAACACACATCTATTAGTTAGAACATAAGTAGCATAGATAGAAGATGCACTAAGTCAAGCCAATTACATGTGAAACACACATCAATTAATCAATTGGTCTATCTTGTCTAGGAATGTGTAAGGACGATCCAGGACAAATGAAAGGAGAACCAAGCGTATTTGTATAATCAACAAGTAGGAACAGTTTCACCAGCAGTCCTAAAACTATTTCATAATCTACTCAAGCGACAACCGCACTATGCACTTCTCCAAAACACGTATAGACACATTAACATTCTTTTGTCCCAAGAGGGACCTGACCTTACATGAAGAGAACTTACTCATTTAATAGTGTAACGCTTCAATCACTTCTAATTTACAATGTCCAAGTATATCCGCGTAAACAGAACATCCCAATAAACCACCACAAGTAATCAGCTGCTAATATTTTTTCCACAACGTCATGACCATAAAGTTTCAATCCACACGACATTATTATGCGACAAGAACGAACATGTATCTCTTTCTTCTGTCTAGAACATCAATTTAGCAAAATTATCCTCAACAACGACAATAAACTCAACGAGTGCTCAAAATGGAAGCATTATGTAATCATTGTATAAAGAAACCAAGCGAATCAAAACCAATTGAAACAAGATAAACTTACTGGATCAGGGTAAGTCTCAGTTCTATGATGCTTGCCACCTTCACAAACCCAGCTTCCATCACTCGTTACGGTTACAATCCCCGATAGATTCTTGACACCGATCACCAAAACTTCTCTAAAAACCAAAGTATCATTCTTTGTTTCCATGTAAACACGCATCGAAAATCAGAGAGAACAGGTGAGAAATTTACCCTTTAGTAACGACAACAACATCGATGTCCTGTCTAGAAGCAGTGTCTGCATCTGGAATTCGTAGCCCTACATAAGCTTTTCCACCATAAATCTTCTCAAGTCTGAAATTTAGCACAAAAAAAAAAAAAATCAATTCAGAACACAAATTCGAGAATCAGAAGAAATCGGTGAAAAGAGAGGGTGGTAGTACCTGTGAGCAACGGAGAAGAGGGCAGTGGAATCGGAGGTCTCGACGTCGGAAAACTCGTCGTCGTAGAAGAAACGACGGACGATTTGGTAGATTACGAGACCACAGATGATCTCCAACCACATCGTTCTTCTTTTGGAATTGGGGAAGAAGAGAGAGAGAGAGAGAGAGACGCTTGGAAAATAAGAAAAAGAAAAACCCCAGCTGAAGTAAACAAATATCTTTAACAAAAATAAAAAGTCCGCTTAAAAGAGTTCGACGATGGTGAAAGCTCTTTGGCCCAATGGTTAAGGGTTTAAAGGCTTCTACACCAGATCTGGGGTTCGAGTCCAAGAGAATACAGTTTAGCCAGATTAATGGATACAAGCTCGTAGGAGATCCAGAGTATTGCAGGTAAACCAGCTGTCGTGGTCTCATGTGTTGCGGGAGAGCTGTCCATCGTAGGTGTACATGTGGAACCGTTCGTCGTAGATCCAAGTGTTGCGGGGGAGAGCTGCACCGTGGAGTCATTGTTCATGGAGCTGTTCATCGTAATCGTTGGTGCTGCAGGTAGTTGAGTTCGTTTGATCATAAATCCTTAGTGTTAGGATTATATCAAATATCTCTCATGATTGTAATAATCTATTAGACGATTAAAAAAAAAAAAAGAGTTCGACGACAAAAATATTTAACTTTAGTGATTTTATTTTTAAACTTGGCAAAGTCAAAATTTTCTTTTGTGAAAAAAGAACAAAATATATTTAATGAAATTATCAATTTACATATACAGTCAAACTTCTATAAATTAATAATGCCGATTTTTTTTTAAAATATTAATTTATAACAAGAAATTATTTTTCTTCTATAATCTATTACAATTTTCTTTCAAATGATGTTATATATAAGAATCTAAACGAATTTGTTTATAAAAATAACATGCACAAAATTAAAATTATGATTAATAATCTTGGCAATCGCAATAGAATAGTTGTTAATAGCATATTGGATTATCTATATAAAAATATATATATATGTTCATAAGTTCAAAATTTAAAAGAAATTGTGGTTGGTATCCTTATTATTGATGATAAAATTGAAAACAATACTACAATACGTTTGAAAATAGTTACGTGTAAAATAATCAATGATCACAACTAGAAATCTTCACAAATTTTGGATGCATTTCGGAAAAACAACACTAATAACTATTGATATCTATACTATTAAAACAGAGACATTTTTTGTGTTCAAACAAAAAACATTCATATTAGGCTATTATTTTAATGGATAACTACTATTTCATTTGCCAAACAAATCAATTTAGATAATATTAATAAAATTATATTTTAATTTATATATAAAAATAATTCTGAAAATTAAAATTTTAATTTAGATTAGATTGGATTTACTTAAATATAGGTTAGATTAATTATCAAAAATCACAAAACTCAGTTGTTATTATATATTTACAAAAATAATAAACCGGATATTAATTTAGATTTAATTTAAATACTCAAATTTAAATAATATTCTCATAATGACGGAGATTTAATTTATATTTTATTTGTTTTTTGGTCAAAATTTTGTTTTTAAATTTAAATACATTTAAATTTAGATTTATTTTGATAAATATTTTTTTTAATTATTTTTCATTTGAGAATTGTGAATTTTTGTGTTTGTAATGAAAAGCTCGAAAAGCCCTAGAGCCCTGTCCGGGCCGTGCTTTAGAATATAGGCCCGATTTTTTTTCGGGCCGGGTCGGGCCAGCCTGATTGACATCCCTAACGGAGATGATAAACGATATGTTATTGTATTTTTTTTATCATAATCAATTAGCCTAAAATTTTAAATATTTGAAATTTGTAAATCCATACTATTAAAACAGGGTAACATTTTGTAACCAAACAGATTTTAGTCTAATCTCATTCCGGATATCTACTATCCCTTCTTTTTTAATCATGTTTCCAAACAGAAATATTTTATAAACTCGAGAATATCCAAATTTGATACGAAAAAGATTTGATGCAATATTTTTTATTTAATATTTAACTTCCATTTAGATAAACATAAAAAAAACTTCTCCAGCACTCTTCATTCATCTATATAAAGAGACTCTTTCGATCATTGATACACAATTCTTTAGGTTTCTATAGATGCTTTCGTTTTATTCTTCTACCTTCATATTATGAAATTTTGGTTAATTATGATGCGTATTGACATGTTTTTTTTCTTTCTTGCAGGACATCAATGGATTGCAAATCTTCCATATCTACTATCTTCAAAGGTGATTTACTTAATAATTAAGAGTTTTAATTACTGTTTTTTAAAAAGTTTTGTTGCTAATCCTAATCTTTTTGTTTGGAGAAACAAAGATGATTCACCTGAGGAACTCATTTTCCATATCAATTATCTTCAAAGGTTATTTACAAAAAAACAGTAAATCATAGCTGATCAGGACATGTTTTATGCAGCACATGGATACATTATGCTGCAGGTGAGCGCACTAGGAAGAGATCATGTCAGATTTTGTTCATTTATTCTCTGATTCGGAAAACCCAATCAAGTTTCTTAATTCTGCAGGATGTGATGAGCAACGGGAGCTTGGATATTAAATTGAGACGGAAAGCTGTATTCTTAGTGGGTGATTTGGCTGAGTTTCAACTACAAAACACAGAGAGAGTTGAACTTCCTATATTCAGTGATCGTTTGTTCCTCAAGTCCGTGGTCGATTTGATCGTTGTGCTTGATCAGTGATAGTTTTTCCAATTGGTATTCAAACTTTGTACAATGAATATCTTATACAAATATTTCTTTTTGTAACGGTCCGTTCTTCGAAATATCTTATACTCTTTTCTTACCTGATTTGGATTATTAGAAACATCTCATTTTGCTTAATTAGTTTCGATCACTTCATGAATCACAAACATTACAATTCTTTTCAAATTGATTAGATGTTCATATATTTCGAAGTGAGTTTTCATAACCCGGTTAATGTATTGGTTCATCAAATTCAATATCTACAATAAAACATCAAATAGTAAACCAAACCGGGATGTTGAGTGATTGCATTAACTAAATCTTTGCAAACAAAAGTTTCGGGAACCAAATCTTTCCAAAATTTTAACGAACTACCTAGATTTTCGAGAACCAAATATTACTGTAAATAAAACTTCTAATCAAAGCTAAACTAAATATTAAGTTAATGCAGGAAATCCAATACTTCCGCTTCAAACAAAATTGTAATCGAACCAAATCTTAACAAATCATTAATGAACTACCTAGATTTTTGATCACCAAATCTTACTGTAAATAAAACATATAATCAAAGCTAAACTAAATATTTAGTTAATGCAGGAAATCCAATACTTCCGCTTCAAACAAAATTGTAATCGAACCAAATCTTAGCAAATCATTAACGAACTACCTAGATTTTCGATCACCAAATCTTAATGTAAATAAAACATCTAATCAAATCTAAACTAAATATTTCGTCTCTTTAATGATTGCTTTTTTTGAAAAATGTTTCTCATAATGACCTAAGGAGAATATTACCATATATTTTTTACTTCAATTATTTTTTAACTTCTTTTAACGCAATCTAGCGTACTTAAGATTTGGTGATCCTTTCAACTTCTTCATTGGTTTGCGTCATAAATATATTGCGTTTATAACTTCTTCTCTCTAACATTTTAAACCCTTCGTCTTTCATATCTTTCTCTTTCTCTTTTTCTAAACCAGACACTTTGTTGATTTGATTATGGCAAACGAAACTGTCCATCTGATCTCATAAATCAATACCCGCAAAAAAGATTGGAATCTAAGAGTGAAGATCTTGATCCAAGGAGTTTGCTTTGTCTGGCCCATACATGCATCTTATTTTGTGTGATGAAGAGGTAATATCTCAACAATTCTTATATATTGATGATTCTAATTAGTATATGAATTCGGTTTCGTTTCTAACGTGTTTGTTATTTTAAACTTATCTTCATTATCCTGAAATACACATCAAACTCCATTTGTTTTCAGGGAAACAAAATAGAAGCAAGTGTTTCTGGAGAAGCCTTAAATGTTTATGCATGGCTTAAGCATTTCAAACGTTATTGGTTCTCCCTTAAAGAATTTAGTGTTTCGTTTGGTCCTATTCTTGGCCATACCACTCACCACTTTTATGAGATCCACTTCAACTCAAACACATAAATGAGACTACTCACTGACTTTCCAAACCACCATCATTTCTTGGTTTTCACTCCAATCGTTGATATCCTAAGTCAAACTGTCTCAGAACGTTACCCTATAGGTAAAACATAGTATATCTTTTTAGATCATACTATTTTAACTATTTATTTTTTGAATTTTGTGTTCTTTATAGATGTTCTAGGAGTGATTACTTGGGTTGGAAAGATTAACAAGAGATGGTGGAATGAATATTCTTATGAGAAGCATAGGATGAGGTCAATGGTTCAATTTACGATTAGAAACCAAGAGTAAGTGGCTTTTTGTGATCATCAAAATTTACTCTTTCTACATATCCGTGCGGAGACGTTTGTAAATTGTTTTCAATCTTTCAGGTTTAAAGGGTTGGAGTGTTTAGCTTACGGAGAGTTGGCTGAGAAATTGTCAAGACGGTTTTGTAGTGAGCATGAATGGCACATTTTTGGAATCCTAAGGTGTTTCCGTGTCATGACATTAGTCCGTGAGTTTAAATACATAACATGTTTGAAACCAATTTATAAGAAGTTAAACATAATAGAATTTAACATCCAATTTTTTTTTGTGTCCAATCATTCATGGCTAACAATGTACTAACAATCAATTTTGTTTTTTAAAGATCATTCATGGCTTACAGCAGAAGAAGGTCTCTCAAATATAGAGTTTGAAGATTACACATTTCCTGAACTCTACCAATTTCTGAACAGGTAATATCGTGTTTAATATATGTTAGTATAAAACATGAGTTCATAATAGTATTGTCTGATTACTAATTTTCATCAATCACTTTTGTCAGGTACCCATTTCCTCTACCACAAAGTTACAACAATGATCACAGGAAAGGCTTTACTCCTTTCTAAGACTCAAACCCATGATTCATTGTTGTTTTGATTTTGTTATTCGGATATTTTGTTTAATGATGTAGTTGGTATAGATGTTATTACCAACTTGAAGTTTTTAATCATGTTTTATAAGACCTGTCTATAAACCTTATGTTATGAATCTTATTTATGTGCAATGTTTAAATCACAAACCTTACACTCTATTTATTATCAGTGCAATTTTTGAGAGACCTTATGACTTTATTTAAATGTGCAATATTTAAGAATATACCTTAATTTGAAGAGGGCACGATATTGTAGAATAGGGCAAGATTGGTCTACAACTTTTGATCCACATTATCATTCTAACAATATCTACAAAGTATTGAAAACTAACAAGATCTGTTGTATTTTCACATTCGGGTATTGAAAATATATGAATGGAACACATCACTCACTTCCCTCTACTATCCTTCAACTTTTTGAGAAAATCATTCCATTTATTCTCGAAAATATCAATCTGAAAAAGAATTAAACAAGTTAAGAAATTGCATAATATATAATTTTAGTCTTGGCAGGAGTATAAATTAAAAACTTATTTAATTTACTCAACCTCCAATATAGTTTGAATAAGTCTTGCTCTTGATTATACAGAACTTATAGCGTTTGTCAAGAACTAATTTGCCCATTTGAAGTGCTTCATATCATCTTCAAGTAACTGAACCTCCAATATGCTTTGAAACTGCAATAACAAGTTAAACAAATTTAATTACCCAACAAATATTAATTCGTAAAAGATATTATTGTGGAAGATTTAGTTTTGATTAATTCATTTACTATACTCCTATATCTGCGTTAAATATTTTAAAGCATATTTAGATCTAGATAGTACAGAAAGAAAATATTCCAACATAAACGTACAAAATCTTAAATTTAACATAAACGTACAAAATCTTAATTTAGCTTAAAAATTAAACCTATTCCTATATCTGCGAATAAATCTCAAATCTTATCAATCTTTACTTCATTCGGTATAACTTGCAGATCTAATAAAATATTTCTTAATATATTCGCAGATATGTTTATGATGCCACTATATGCATGAGATAAGAAATAATAGGAAATTTTCCAAAAGCTGGATAATATTTAAAAGATTTGTTAGCAAATCCCAATGTATCTTGCAAAATATTCACAAAACACCAAAATCTCCGTTAACATCTATATAAATAATAGAATGATCAAATATTTGCAGAACAACTCTAAAACTAGGGGTGGACATTTCGGTTTAATTTCGGATTCGGTTCGGGTTCGGTTAATTCGGGTTAAATAAAACTCTAGCCGAACTCAACCGAAATAAGTTTGGTTCGGTTTGTGTTCGGTTTGGGTTTAGTTCGGTTTGGTTTAGTTTGGTTCGGTTGTACTTTGGTTTGGTTTTAGTTCGGTTTTAAAAAAATCAACTTATAAAAACAAGAATCCTAACGAAACGTAAACAAAACGAAGTCATAAAAAAAACCATTCCCTAAAATTTTAAAACCAAACTAAAAGTATTCCACTTAATCAAAATTTAAAAAAAAAATTAAAAAATTTATGGTTTCGTCTTTCCATGCCACTAAAATGAATATACAACAAGTTAATAACTTAAATATAAGTTAATTATACAAGTTAATGTTTATTCATCTCTTATATGAGTCATTATAGGCTTATATCATTAATATAAAACTATCACCATATGTGTTATTATTTTTAATATTATTAATTAACTAATTAACAAAAACACATTGGTTTATCGGTTCGGTTCGGTTTTAAACCGAACCAAACCGAACCGTTCGGGTTGAGAAAAACTTCAACCAAATGGTTGGGTATTAACTATGGTTTGGTTTGGGTCGGTTTGAATTCGGTTTGGTTCGGTTGGTTCGGTTCGGTTCGGTTAAAATGCCCACCCCTATCTAAAACAATTGATCTCACAAATCTATAACAAAGAAAACAGAAAATGGGTTCCAACGCTGGATTCACACTTCTTAATAATGTGAAACCATACAAAACAAGCTGGCGAATCCAGGTTAAAGTGGTGCATTGTTGGAAACAATACACATCAGTGGCTGGTGAAACCTTGGAGCTAATACTAGCAGATGAAACAGTAATTCAAATCAATACATATTCCTTTTAGTATTTTGTTTTATCTTTGTTTTGATTCTGATTTTATCATAATTGTTCTCTTATACTTTGACTTCTGTAGGGTGTTAAAATACATGCCTCATGTAAAAAAACCATGGTTTTACGTTTTAAAAAAGAGCTTCCTGTTGGAGAATAGAAAGTAATAGAGAACTTCTCTTTAACTCCTGCAACTGGCAATTACCGACTAACAAACCATGTTTACAAGATGAATTTTGTGAGCACTACTTCTATCTATCGGTCTTTGGTCAAATCAGATGACAACTTTTTGGAGTTGACCAGTTTTGAACAGATTACAAGTGGTAGTCTCAAAACTCAGTTCTTGATTGGTAAGTTATATCAACACAAATTATATTATTTATTTCTATGTAAACATCTATTGACTGAAATTTACTTTGTTTGTTTGATAATAGTAAGACTATTCTGTTAATATATCTCTACGATCTAAATTCCTATGGGTATTTCTCATTAACAGAAACTCTAGCTACCGCCTAGTCTAGAACCAAATTACGAAAACATGTTACTAGGAAATAGCGTAGAAGCACACTGGTCGGTTATCGTCATAGATTTCATCATTCCCTCAAAACGTATTCCTCCTTTATTGAAAAACTTGAAATTTTTTTAAAAAAGTTCGAAAAGTGAAAAATGCAAAGACTCATGAAAGAAAATGAGATTAGTAAGGGATGAAATCCTCCCCCAGACTTAAATCACACTGTCTTTAGTGCGAAATAAATCGAGAAAGGACGAGAAATAGAGTATGTAATAATCGAAAAAGTGTAAGAGAAAAATAAAACTTACCTAGAGGTGGTGGGGAATGGATGTGGGAATGGATTGGTGATGGATGAGGGATGGTAGGTGGTGCTATATATGGTGATGGGGAATGGGTGTGGGGATGGTCAGGAACGGATGGGGATCGATCGGAGATCGAAGTGAAACGACCATGATCGACAGAAGGCTGGCCGCAGGTCGAAGGGACTTCACCGCAGCCGAGTGGTGCTTCACCGCGGGTCGAGAGGGCGCATGGGCGGTCGAAGGAGCTTGGCCGCGGGTGTAGATGACGCAGCCACGGTCGAGAGACGTCTCGCCGCGGGTCGAAGGGACGCAGGCGCAGCTATGCTTTTTTGCGGCCAAGGTGATTTTTGCTCGGTTTGTGATGAGCCGAGCAATCTTGAATCGAGATCTTATTTTTTGTCTTTTCGTTTTTTGATTTATTTTGGGTTTTTTGAAATTTATGAAATCCTGAAACTAAGAAAAAGAAATCGTTAATAGAAAAATAAAGAAAATTAAAAAAAAAATGTACCGAAAATGGGTTGCCTCCCATTGAGTGCTTTTGTTTCATGTCAGTTAGCTCGATGTTGGTGGCGAGATGAGCTTAGTCGAAGAAGGATCCTTTTCTAAGACGGTAAATTTGAAATCGTGAGTTGATCATGGGAGATGCAAAAGAATCATCTCGATTGTAAACATACTCTCAAACGTCCTATATAAAAAATGATCGATGGAATATCACGAACAAACTTATAATGTTTGAAAGTGATAATATTAGTAAAATCAATGCATAAAAATAATAATATTGGATGACAAAAAAATAAATAATAATATTGAATTATGCTAGTTTTGATTTTTCTTTACTATGCATGTATTTTCTGGCATATTCAACATTTGCGAAGTGTTTTTGTGTTTTTTAAGCTGAATTGTGATTTTTTTTTAATAATATCAGAACACGTGCTGATTGTCAAATTATCAACTTACATTTTGTTTTGTGCTCTCTCTTCAAACATCGGACCATATCCTTTGTGGATTTTTGTTTTATTATCATCTTCTTTTCGCTTTTGCGGTTATGATTTTTCTTTATGATAAACTATGTTATTTTTTTCAGATAGAAATGCTATTTCCAAATTCAACGAATTAAAGAATCTTTGGATAGACTGTTTGTAACATTTTTTTTTTGGTAAAAAAATCATCTCAATTGCCTTAAATTGAATTATTTCTTAAACCGGAGAAAAATGATGGCCACACGTCGTAAATAATATTTCCATATGTTTACTCAGAAAAAGAAATCCAGAAGGTCTATATATAGAAATATAATTTGTCTAATTATGGTTACATAGAGTTTTAGGTACTTCATATCTAAATTAGGGAAAGTATGAAAATGTCATAAAAACCAACTTGAATTCAAAGTACCCAGAATGAGGAGAAAGTCTCTCTTCCCAATTTTATTCCTTTAAAATAAAGTTTCTTTGGTTCAATCTATTATACTTCAAAAGAGTTTCTGATAATCTATATCGCTACAAAAAAACAAAAAAAAACCATATCCAAAAATTAGGATATGGCTGGTCTTAGAGAGTCTAGCAGAGGGTTGTCGTAGCATCTTGCTTCGATTTGACTCCAACCGAGATACAAATAGTATTCATCTTGAAATTTGATTATTTTGAGACTAACTTGAAATTTATATTACTCCATTTTATATGAACTTCTTCGCACCAATGACATCGTGAGTTTTACCATTAAAATACGGAAATCTTGCACATATGGTCACTTTTTAAGATTTTGTAAAGGATAGTGTAAGTATAGGTGAGACACAAATAAAGTGCAGAAAATAAAGAGAAACATAGTTTTTTTAACGAGGTTCGTTTTCTACTCCCCGGGACCACGTCAAGTATTCGAATTCACTAGAATCAGAAAGAAATTACAACACAATTGCAAACGCGTAGATCAACCTCTTGAAATACCGCTCTATTCTATAACATGAACTCTTCAGGATAAACTAACCATGAGCTAAACTCCCCCAAGCCTAGACTTCGATTTCTTCACTGACACACACGATGTCACACCCAAAAACCCTTTTGCTTTTCTTTTTTTCTCAAACTCTCTACCTTACCAAAAGGCCACGGCCTTGCTATATATTCTCTTCAACTTGCACTTCAAGTTTTTCCATATAGCATATTTCCTTTATTTAAGATATCTCCAAATCTTTTAGGAAATATTATTTTTTCCAATATCTTCTCCTAAGAATATGGAAACACCCCAAAGCTGCAATATCCTCATCCAGCTCAGCAACCAACTTTTGGTTCGAATTTTATCACCCAGATTCGTTCATATCTCATCAATCACACATCTCCACGTCATGTGTCACTACTGGTACTACCTCATGTACTACTTCGTGACTGATACATCAACACTTCAACACATACATCTTCATTCTCCCCATTTTTGACTATGTATGTGAATCCAAGCAACCCTAGCTTCCAAGACTTCGTCAATAGTAACATATATCCACACCAGCAACACCCATTCTCCCCCTGCTTGAGTCACATCATGGTCAAAAACTAATGAAGGAACCGTCTCCCTCCAAATTGAGGATAAACCCCCACCGCACCATCTCCGTAGTGATTAACTCTCCTAATCCAAAACGCCCCTTGAACAAACCTGGAACAATTACGTTGAACATGTCCAACAACCCCATAATAATAACACGTTGGACCATGAAATCTCACACCATAGGCTTGCTCCATTCGATGATTCTCCCTCAATAACCTGAAACATCTTGGCCTAATATGCCCAACAACTCCACAGTGATGGCACACATGTCGAAAAAATCGTCGAGGTGCACTCTGCACTTTAGGGATTTTCCTTGTTGCAATCGATGTAGCAGTTCTTGTACCAGTTGCCTTCTTTGCATCAGTTGCAGTCTCTACATCAGTTGCAGTCTCTTTATCAGTTGCAGTCTCTCCAGAAACTCTAGTCACTAGCTCTGTAGCATATGTCGATGCACCCTCCATTTTTCCACCAGACACAAAAACACAATCAACTTTTGAAGATTTCCATTTAAATCCAAGTCCATATCGATCACTTTTCCCAATGTTGAGAAGATGATCCAGCTTCTTTGTGCCATTATTCAACATCCTCAAACCTTTTTGTGTTTCTTCAAGTTGAACTCTAGCTTGTTGTGCTTCTTCTTCTTTCTATGTTGCATACTTTTGTACCTCAGCCACTTGAGCTTCTAACTTGACTTTGTGCTTAGTCAACGCCGAATTCTCCTCAACCAGTTTACAACAATGCTCATACAACGCTTTGTAACTCTCAGCAAACTCTTTATCATCGACACTTCCAACATCGTCATCACTTTCATCATTGTCACTTCCAATTTCAGACCCTGCTGCAAACGCTGACACAGAACCTGTTGCAGACACTGGAGCAGATCCTGCTGCAGGTTTTGTTGCAGAATCAGACTCAAATGTTGTAAATACCACAAAATTCTTTAGCTCTTCACCATCATCTGAATCAATTCCAGAATCATTGATTTTCTTCTTCTTTTGCTGCTGCAAGTTCGCACAATCAGAGCGAATATGTCCAAATCCTTGGCACTCAAAGCATTGTATCTTCGATGATGACTTGCCAAACTCTTTTCCTTTCTCCTTCCTGTTTCTCTTATGCTTCAAATACTTAGAAAATTGTCTTGACATCAACGCCATAGGATCTTCAGAAGATGAAACCTTTAGAACAACTCCAACATCAACATCCTTCTTTTGACCTTTGTCTTCATACGATTTCCTCAGCTCAAAAGCTTGAAGTATCTTCAACAAACTCATCAAAAGTCATCTCATCGAGATTATGAGCTTCTTCAACTGCAGAAATTTTTGACTCCAGCTTTGATGGAAGCGATCTCTTCAGTTTCTTCACAAGCTTTTTGTCCTTGTACTGCTTTCCAAGAGCGAATGACTCATTAGATATGTCACACAACTTAGCACTAAATTGAGCCACAGTTTCCTCTTCATCCATCCTTAGATTCTCAAACTTAGATGCTAACATATCCATCTTAGTTCTCTTGACACTTGTAGTACCTTCAAACATGTTCTCCAATGTCTTCCATGCCTTCTGAGCTGATGCACATTGAGAAATCAGCTTGAAGTAGTTTGAATCAATTGCATTATAAATTGCAGTCTTGGCTTTAGAATTACAACTTGATGTCTTCTTCTCTGTAGCACTCCACTGATCTCTCGGCTTAGAAATTTCAACCCCCTTATCATTAGTCATCATAGGAGGATTCCAACCAATCTCAATCGAATTCCAACAATCTTCATCAAGACCACTAATGAAAGCTTGCATACGAACCTTCCAATACCCATAATTTGAAGAATCAAGCCGTGGTGGTCTTGTCATAGACGTACCTTCATGATATGACTCAATCAAACCCGATTTTGAACTCTGTCCTACCTCATGTACTACTTTGAATCCTCACATTTGATCTACCCGAAACAAGACTAAATCTCTATCGAGAACCCTCTCTGATACCAATTGTAAGTGTAGGTGAGACACAAATAAAGTGCATAAAATAAAGAGACACAAAGTTTTTTAACGAGGTTCGTTTCGTACTCCCCGGGACCACTTCCAATATTCAAATTCACTAGAATCAAAAAGCAATTACAACACAATTGCAAACGCGTAGATCAACCTCTTGAAATAGCGATCTATAACATGAACTTTTCAGGATAACCTAACCCTGAGCTAAACTCCCCCAAGCCTAGACTTCAATTTCTTCACTGACACAGACGATGTCATACCCAAAAAACCCTTTTGCTTTTCTTTTTCTCTCAAGCTCTCTACCTTACCAAAAGGCCACGACCTTGCTATATATTCTCTTCAACTTGCACTTCAAGTTTTTCCATATAGCATATTTCCTTTATTTAAGATATCTACAAATCTTTTAGGAAATATTCTCTTTTTCCAATATCTTCTCCTAAGAATATGGAAACATCCCAATGCTGCAATATCCTCCTCAATATCCTCATCTAGCTCATCAATCAACTCTTGGTTCGAATCTTATCACCCAGATTCGTTCATATCTCAGTAATCACACATCTCCACGTCATGTATCACTTCCTGTACTCCTTCCACCTCAACCTCTACTCCTCTTTGCTGTTTCTCTATTTCTTCTGTTTCTCTCTCTAACTTCTCTCCTTTTTTCTCTCTCTCCTCCACCGCCTTCCAAAACAAAATATAATCGTCACCAAACATTATTCAGCAATAAAGGAATGAAAATGCAGGATTGGGGTTGAGTAATTTTTTGATTAAACTTTTCGATTACAAGTTTACAACGGAGTCGCCGTGAAGGTTAACGAGGAGGGAAGGGAACTGTAAAGGTTGTGGAAGAAAAATGGAAAATTATAAATGAAAATGATTTTTTTTTGTAGAAACCACGAAAAAGTAAATAAAAAGTTGAACATGTGGACTGACAGAGGTGATGGTGAATAGTACAGTACATGTGTGAATGAGCTTGAGGGGCAAAAACGACTTTTTGTCAAAGAAAGTGTTATATTGTATTTAGAGATTTTGAAAGTGCTAGAATGCAAATGAAGTTTCAAAAAAGTGACAATATGCGCTAATATATCTTAAAATACATATCATCAGTGATGAAGCATCAACATTAACAAACACTTGATTTTCGTGTGCAATATATTTGAAAACATTTATGTTCGTTTTAAGCATTGTAAAAGATAATATTTGTAATCAAGAATTCTATATCTAAGTGTTTTTTTGTGTGGACATTATATTTTGTATCTTCAACTTGTAATTAGAAGATTCGGCTTTGTTAAGAAAAACAAAGTTAAAATATTAAAATAATAATAATGTTTGATTTGATGTGTATATCACCTTATACTAATACTTATTAAAATATAAATATTTTTTACTGAATAAATTTGTAAGTAATGTATAGTAAAATTATTTCATAAGTACACATCATGACCACTATCACTGCCATTATATTTATGATCATTATCAACATCATTTCCATCATCTTACTGACATCGCTATAACAATGACTGTGAATATTCATTAGCATCACATCGTCAATACATCATCACATATAATCATTCTTATGATCATGCCTGATTTTGATGATGATGATGATAATATGATAATGAAAACGATACATTCGTTCCATCATCACTTATTTTGTTGACAATTTAAACTATCGGTAAGAGGAGAATAATATGTTATTTCTCGCTTACAATCTCAAGTACAGTAACTCCAAAACTAAAGATATCGGACTTAATCTAGTATATATCATTTCTCGTGTAATCTGGACACATGTGGTCACTTCATATTTGAAAAAAATCAAAATCAAACCTAGAATTTATTTAAGAATCTACTTTTTAAAACTCTCAAGTGTAAAAAAAATTTGGTTCACACTCTTGTGATTTTGTTTTGACTCTCTTATAATTTATTGAGATATGGTAAGCTTGATAAAACAAAATACTGTCAAGCTTAAAGCATAATTATGTATATATGAGTATTTAGTAATAAAATAGACGAATCTACTCTACAAAACATCCTTGGACCAATCAGAAATCAACAAAAGTGAACAAGAAAAGTCTGCATTCCAACAAACACAACATGATGTTCAAACATGCTACGAACTATTTTCTAAAAACAATCAAATTGAAATTTTTATCAATGATGACAAACATTATACAAAGTAGGTTTTTATGTTGATTGTAATTAAAAATCGTCTTTCCAAAAAATAAAAGGATTTTTTTTTTAGTTTGATGTGCATTTCAACGAGCACATCTTATTTAGTCTTAAAAATATTTTATCAAATATAAATTAAGCGTAATGTGTCATTGTTATCATGTGCCACTTTTTATAATCACATCATCATCATGACAAAATCGTGACTTTGCATCACAAATTCTCAATCAAAGAATTAACATGTTATTTAAATGAAAAGTCAAAAAGTTGTGTATAATCAATTTAAACATTGCTTTAGATTACATCCTTGAACATTAGTGAAAGAGAAGTAAGTGAATAAAATTAAGATTTATTAGTGTTTTCTAAAATTACAGTTTTAAGAAAAAAATATTTTAGGCGGATGCACAATGATATGTAGTTGAATGGCGATTTTAGGTAAATGATTTTTTTTTTAAAGACCTCCTCTACCTATTTCCATATAAGATACAAGAGTCCTTAAGCCAATAGGTGTAAATGTAAATAATCCAAATATAAATCATTATTTTATAGAATTAATACAATTTAGAGTAATTAAGTATGTTATATTTATTAGTTTGTAGGAGATTATTTGACGTGAATATTCATCGAGTTGAAAATGATAAAAACAAACACTGAAGCGGCGGAACCTGGATTACTTGTTGTGGCTAAAAGAGAAACTAAAACTGAAAAATAATTCATCGTGGTACAAAATTCACGAGGGGAGAAATTGTGTAATCACGGCTACGCTAGAATTTTGCTTATTCCAACATGAAATTTCAATGTTTTTGGCATGTACATGTTGTTTTCTTTTCTTTTATTATTATTCAAACAGAATGAGAAAAAGTATGTTCATGAAACAATCATACTGGTAAAAAAAAATTACAAATATGTCTATAAGGAAAATTTACGGTTATTTAAATATAAAAACCGTAACATATGCCAAGAGATTATAAAAACAACATGTAGTAACTATTTTTTCGTTTGTTATTGTGTGCTATGTCTCCGGATCTTCTCCACTTCATTGATATTTCATTTACCTCCTCCGAGTGGGTTAGCAGACTTTGGGTTTTTTTTCACATATTCATGATTTATATTTAGATTTGTTTGTAGTCTTTAATTCTAGATTGAATATGTAATATATTGTTAAGTTTTTGCTTCATTTAAATGAACGCATCAATTTTCTTAACAAAAAAATAGTTAATATGTCACTAGGATCGACACATATTTTCAATACAAATGTCTTTTCATCATAACATTCTTTCCCTATTGTCTTTTTGTGATTAGTTTGCAATTGTCTCATGAAAAAAAATTCATAGAAAAATCCAAATTGAAAAATATTAGCAAAATAAAAGATAACAAAATGACCATGATAATATTTTATTGGTCTTGCCTATGATGCATTCTATTGTTGGAAACATGTTTCGTGAACATTGTGGTAAGTAATAAATTTGTGAAGAGATCCACGATATTATTTGACGATCGATTAAGATATTGGGACCACACCAACACTTAAAAACTCTATTAGAAAATATCAAGAGACCAATAATTTTGTGTCACTAGGTACATAATAAGAGAAAAATAGTTCTCAACGATAGAACACTAATAACAACATACAGCTAAGTCGACTAGTGGTATTTGTAGAAAGTACGTATCAACCCCTTGATGTAACTATTGCTTTCTCTGGATCTTACAAGTTAAAAATTTCACTTCATCTACTATTCTATTTAGATATTTGTAACTTGCATTTGTTCCACTAAAAACAAAATATAAGAAACACAATTCTATGAGACAAAACAGAGTATGAGTATGTTTTGTAAATCAAACCAAACATAATCTCATAATGGTTATTTATGAAGATATGGTAAGCATGTTATACTAACCTACAATCAAACTTAATGCATAACAATATATATATCATTCAACAAAACTACATCTTTCATATCATAATCCCAATAAACATAACATATGAATCCACTCTACGAAACACTCTTGGACCAATTAGAAGTCAGCAAAAGCGAACTAGAAAAACGGTATTCTAACAAATAAAATATGTAGGGGAGTTCAAACATGTTACAAACGATTTTTGGAAAACAATAAAATTGACACTCTTACCAATGTAGACAAACATTATACAAAACTCGCTTTCCTTGATGATTTTATTTAAAAATCTTATTTTTCTTCAGGAAGTATAATGAATTTTCTTTTACCCTCATGTGCATTTCAACGCGCACATCTTGCTTCGTTTTGAAATGTTTCATTAATTATAAACCCAACACAATGTGTATATATTGTTATGTGCCGCCTTTTACAATCACATCATGACTAGAACAAATTCGTGTGTTTACACCATGAATTCTCAATCAAAGATTTATAGAATTATGTGAAGACAAAAATCGGAATTTTTTTTATAAGCAATTTACACAATTATTTTGGATTACATCATTCAACCTCGGCACCTTAAAAATGATGGTGACATATAGGTAAGTCAATAAAGTTAAAAATTAATACTCTATTTTAAAGTAACAAGTTTCTGTTAAATTCACTTACAATCATTTTGGTTAGGCGAGAGCACAAGGATATAGGATTAAAAGACGATATGAAGTAGAAATATTTTTTTTTGAAGACCAATTGTACATCCAACTAGAAGAAACTCATCTGGGTATTTCCTTGGAAGATACATGAGCCCTGAAACAAATAGGAGTATAGGCACGTAATTCAAATATAAATGAATTCATACAATTTAGTTCAAAAGACATAAGAAAAATGAAACCAAAGGCGATTCATGGGGCGATTTCCGATGACAATTATCTTTCTCTCTTTGAGAGCATCTCTCCGGCCACGATCTCCATTTGGTCTTGTTGTACCGGTTTCCTTCCGCGGGTTTTGATTTCCAAATCCCACGGTTTAAAGACCACGATTCCTTGCGGTTTTCACTTTCCTTTGTCAAATTCCAATCGTCGATGTCGAAAACCTCCCTAGCCAAATATCTATATAAAGACTCCAGTTTTGTATTCATCCATCCACAACCTTTACAATAATCAAATGGGTGATAACATTCGACAACAAATGCAAAATATCAATATGGGTATTGCTAATGAACCGGTGGCCCTTCCTCCAGCGATCTGCAACAATGCTTTGGCGTCAAATCAATTCTCGCTGGTGGTGGTTCCACTCAATCCCAAGAAGCAGAACTTGCGTGCCATGATCTCTCAACTTCCGCGTATTTGGGGCCTCGAAACAGTAACAACGGGTCGGATAATTTTTTACAACCAAATCCAATTTATTTTCCAATCGGAGGAGAGAATGAATCTGGTTCTCCGGCGTACTCCATGGTCTTTCGGGGATTGGATGGTTAAAGTCTACCGTTGGGCACCAAACCTTGATGAAGCAGCTTGAAAAGTAATTCATTTCTAGATTCAGATCCAGGGAATCCCACTTCAGTTTCTGTCTCGCCCGACAATCACATTCATCGGTAAAATTTTCGAACCGGTGGTTGATATTGACTTTGATGAGAACTCTACTCGGGTGGACTGTGTTCGAGTACGAGTTTTATGGAATACAGATAATCCTCTGAGTTTTCAACGGAATTTTCAATTTGAAATCGGAGTTAACACTATCCTCCGTTTCAAGTATGAACGTCTCCAGAATTTTTGCAAGCGTTGTGGGATGCTCTCTCGTGACATGAAGGACTGCCCTCTACAAGTAGAGGGTGGTGACAACTTCTCTGGGTCAGATGGAGATGATGATGATGATGGAGGTGATGCTCCGATTCAGGATGCTGGCATTGCTATTCCGGATATGGGTGTTCCTCTTCCATAGTGGGGTGAATGATCAAGATTGTGCTGGTTTGGATCAGATCTCATGGTATTAAAATGCTGCAACTACTGAGGAAATGCGACTTCAAGAAATGAGGATGGCAAGATGAAAGTTTTGAGAAGATGAATTTCTGGATATTTTTGAGAATTATGCTCGAGAAGGAACTGGTTTTAACAAGAGGAAGCGTCAAGAAATTAAGGAGATGCTACAATCTCCAATCATGAATGATCTGGCGGTCGTGTGCCTCAAGAGGAGGGATTGCGGTGATGAATCGCATAACTCATGCTCGGTAAACCAAGAAATAGACAGAGGCGCCGGGGGGGGGGGGGGGGTACCCTCATTGTCCCCCCCCCCCATTAAGATATGCTCATGGAATTGTCAGGGTTTGGGTGGTTCCCTTACGGAACCAAGGTTGAAAGAGTTGTCTCACAAATTTTCTCCTGATATTTTCTTTTTAGTTGAAACTATGAATGCGTCAGATGTTGTTAGGGATGTAGCAGTACCTTTGGGTTATGATATAAGATTGGAATCCACCAAATCTTATTGATCACAATATGTTAAAGTGGACAAGATTGTTGCGGATTGAAGTTCGCCACTCAAAGTTGCGGGAGTCTTTGAGATAAGAACACGAATCAATGTCTATGTGAATCCACACAAAGACGAAGATCTCACTTGCTTTCTAAGGGAATCACACACAATAGAAAAGACAAACAAGCAAAGCCTAAGCTTCAAAGGTGAGAAAATTCTTGGTTTTTCTTAATATTTCAAATTCAAGGGTGAGTTTTTACAATGAGATGAGTGGAGCTTTTATAGCCTCATTAACAAGACATTCATGGTCAAAGAAATTAACTACAAAATTATTCATATCAAATATTGGTCTTCTTGACTTTTATTTAGCAAATTGATTTAATTAAATCAAGTGCCTGATTCATGGTGGTTGAAGGAGATGATTGTGCTCTTTGACCTCTTGATAATTTTGGATGATGATGCATTGAATGTGGCGCCACTCTCATGTGGTTAATGGCATGGTTGTTGTGCACTAAGGAAAGATGCTTACGTGGCCAAATATGGTAAGTGTGATCACTTTTGTATCTCGAGATACTCTGATTTATTTTGTGTGTTCCACCTCTTTTAGAAGTCTTTAATAGACTCAAAGATTCTCTAAAATTTTGGGCTTCTTGGACTTCTACAAGGAGAGGTTGGGCTTGCAGGTGGTAAGGCTCATTGGGCTCAATGTGTTCAGATGCAAGGCAAGTAGAGATTTTGGCTTGTTCTCGTTTGATGTCCTCATCAGGTTATTGTAATGTTTTATGTGTCCCTCATTTTGGTAGAAGTCGAGGACTTGCAGTCCTTTGGAAGCAAGATGTCTCAGTTAGTAGTATCTATGAAGATGTACGGTTGATCGATTTGCTTGTGAAGTTTAATGGAATGGAGTTTTATTTGTCATGTGTGTATGGACATCCGGTCCAAAAGAATCGCCATGAAATTTGGGAGAGGATTAAAATAATTGGAAGTAACAAAGTTGGTCCTTGGATGTTAGTAGGTGATTTTAATGACATTTTGGGTAATGAAGAGAAGATTGGTGGTCCTTCAAGGCATGAGTGGACTTTTGAGGATTTTAGAAACATGTATAGCTCTTGTGATTTAACTGATTTGATGTTCAGAGGAGACAAGTTCTCTTGGTTGGGAAGCACCATACTCATATAGTTAAAGAATGTTTGGATCATATTGCTGTAAATTCAGAATGGACGACTAACTTTCCTGCTTCTGAGGCTGAATTTATTGGTTTATATGGCTATGATCACCGTCCGATTATAGTTCATCTTGTTATTGTTGCTAATAGTAAATGATAACACCGTATTTTTACCCGTTTTACTATCTATTTTAGAACACTTTAATAGGTTTTTCGCTTGGTTTTACATGCTTTTATTATGATTTTTGCATATTTGTAATTTCAAAACTTTTTTCAGGTTACTTAGGCAAAAGACGCAAATTGGAGAAAACCCAAATTTAAGACATTTTTGGATTGTCAGAAGTTCGGCATCCGATAGAGACTTTCTCACCGTCTGATCACGTCCAAATTTTAATACAAGATAGCAGGGAGAACCACCTTTCATACCCACTTGGTGTCAAGAAAATCCAACGGTTAGGTCTCAAGATACATCCAATTGACTGAAGGAATGTTCTGCTATCTCGCGAATGAAGCAAGAGAAGAATTGAAGTTTCAACCTCATAGGCCAACCACCGCGGGTCCAGGCTCTCCAACCGCAGGAAGAGGCTATCCTGCCACGGCGAAACCACCTTTGGCCGCGGGTCGAAGCCACGCACCCGAGGCCAGCCAGATTCGGCCCAAAACCAGCTCGTTCGAACCCCGCTTCAAGCCCACTTCATTTTCTCTTCAAAAAAACCCTAAGGACGACCAAAGCAAGAGTTGAAGACCTATAAATACATGTTTTACAGACCCTATTTCGTGTTACACATTAAGCCTCCATATAACATCTTTTAGTTTATTTTTTGCATAAGTTTTCTTAAGCTTTTGTTCTTACTTTCGAGATTGGTGAAGAAGTTCTCTCCGGACTTAGTTATTAAACTCGAGAGGCTCCTTCACCAACCTACTGTTCTTTATTTATTCATGTCTTTGCTTTCTTTAATCGTGTCCGAGTAGTTCTCTTGTTGGGAAAAGGGGTCTCAAGGGGATCTCATGGATCGATTCATCATTAGGTTTTAGATTAGGGTATCGATTAGGGTTCTTCGTTCTATCCTTATTTTTGATGCATGTTTGCTTGATTAACTACCTTGCAACTGATCTTAGATATTTTTAGAGCTACGAAAGTACTGGATCTATATGTTTGACCTAGGGTAGGCGAGCAAAACCGTCCCAAGATACGAAAGCATACTTGTGGAGGGGTTGTGAGCGTTAACGATATTTGCGTATCATCATAACTTTTTGCGTGGCCGGAGATGAAAGCTACCGGTCGAGTACTAAAGTTTTTGGTGTGTAGGATGTACGAAAGTAGGCTACACACAGTGTCCGTGTTCCAAGTTTAAGAACCCAAAGACGACAAAAGTCGCATTAAAAAACCCTAAAAAATTCCTATGATTATCGTCCATGATCCCTAGAGTTCCCAATTGCCCAACGCTTAGTTTATTTATTTACAGCCTCAAATTTAATTATTCACTTGCTTACTTGCTTTCTTGCTTTCTTATATATTTTCTCGCTTAATTTAGTTAAATTTCTAGCACTCGTTTCGTGACACACCATTAACTTTATTTTCGTTTTAGACTTCCTTACTAACTTTCTTTCTAAGGTCTCGCATAACATATTTCCCTTTCTGTGAATCGATACCTTAAGTACTACAACGCACGTCTGTGCACTTGCAGAACTTTTAGGTTTACAAATTTAAAACCTGAAGTTTCAGAGAACAATCTGACCGCATCAAGTTTTTGGCGCCGTTTCCGGGAAGGCAATTGCCATTCATTCTGTCACACCTTAGAGGTTAGTAAATCGACTCTAAGACAAACTTTTATTTTTAATTTTCGTTTTTGTTTTTTCTTCGTTTCAACTTTGAAACATGGACTCGCCTCTGGAGCGAGATCACTACTACGAGAAGGGTTACTACAACCCATCTTATGCTCACTACTCTCACGATTCACACACCAATTGTGACTCGTCATACATGGATCGGAAACCAACACCGACCAAATACAACCCCTTCACACCCGAATTCATCGACATGTTAAAATTGGTTGCCAAATCATCATCCCCTAATTTTGATGAAGAACTCTTTGAACTCACCAAGGAAGACATGCTAACAGGACGCTACAAAAGCTTCCGCACCTGGAGACGTTGCAAATCCCAAGGTTTCACCCAAGAACCTCGCGATGGAGGACCCATAGTCAAATTGATTAGAAAGAAGCCGTTAAGTGAAAGTCCCTCTGATTGATTGTCAAGATCATGTCATCGAAGCAGAAAATCAAGGAAAAGAAGGAACTGTTTCTACTCCTACTCCTCACCACATTGAGCGTGAGACAGATCTCGTGAAAGATGAGACACTAACGGATGCATTCAAGCAACCATTGAAGACGCTTTCTAGGATGAAGGATCCTGGAAAATTTGTTGTTCCATGGTCGATCAAGGGAATATAAGTTTGTGATTGTCTTTGTAATACCAGTTCTTATGTGAATCTCATGCCAAAGGACATAGTAGAGAGCATAGATGTTGGAGCACTCATCGACTATCCAAATCAACATATGTGTTTCTCTAGGATCAACAAGATTACCTTCTATCCGGCGATTCCCGCAAGGAACTCTCATTTTATGAACACATACAGTGGAGATGAACCACTCTTAGACCCTGGAGGAGCTACAAAGGACGTTAAAAACGTTCTAGAAGAAACTGCACCTATCACACTTTAGGAAAACATCAAACCGACAATTTCGACGTGCGAAAAGATCCCCTTTGATGCACACTCGACTCTTACGAACCTTAGATGGCCCTCAAGAATCTTCACAAGAAAGACGAAGTGGAGACGAGAAACATGACGTTTGATACAAGACTTTTTAGTCTCTAGGAGGTATCAATATCTCCAATACGATGTACTAAGGAGGTTATCGATCCATAATTGGGATTTATCTTAATCACTAAGAATGCAAGGTGCTTATAGTAAGTTAAGCTAAACAAGTGTGGTTTATTGTTAAGTATCTAATTCGAATTAAGCTAAAGCACTAAACAAGATTGTAAATCAATAAACAAAAGCGGAGCTAGAGATGAGGTTATTGATGTAAGGTGATCCAAATCCAATTAGTGGTGTTCATTCACTCAAAGAAGCTAATTCCTAGGCATAAGATCCTTAATCTTGACTAATTCTCTTTCAAGCAACTAATCACTATGCTAATCACCTAATTCATTAACAAACTTTCATTTGTGAATCATTGATTAGCAATCATTAAGAATACAAACAAGATCAACCAAAAATACACCCTAGACAACTATTATCATAGGCTATGAGCATAAATCTTTTGTCTAGTTCATCAAGGTATTTCATCAAACACTTGGTGTGCATGAAATGCCTTATGATCTAGATCCACTCTTTCAAGCTAGATATAGCATTAGGGACACTAGACAAGAAGGAATATAAGATTATCTAACCCTAAACACCACTAATCAAACCTTGAATCACCTTAATCTACCCCATCTCAAGATCCTAAAAAGACTACTCAAGACCCATTAAGGACATCTCAAAATCGATAGAGATGGGAGATGAATCCATTGATGGGTGATGAATAATCAATAAGAAAAGAAGATAGATGGAAGAGATTCAATGATATAAACACCTAAATGCATAAACTTTAAAGATCTCTCTTATAAAATCCAAATTCTCTCTCAAAGGGAAAATGTTTTTGACTAACAAAAAGCATAGTAAATAAAATTAGGGTTTTAGAGTATTTATAATAAAAAGAGGGGAACCGGGTCAACCCGGAACAAACCGGGTTTTGACCCGAACATTTTTGGGTCGGAAATCGATCCCGGCCGGGATGGAGCCGGGACACGGAGCCAGGATGAGAGTTTGTTGCCGAGAGGTTGTGGTGCCGGGCGGTGTGGAGCTAAGACAGGAGGTCGGGAAAATCCCTGTCCGAGGAAAAATGCAACACCGGGCGGTGTGGAGCCGGGACGCAGAGCCGAGATGAGGAAAAGTCTTGTTGCCGAGAGGGTTTGGCACCGAGCGATGTGGAGCCGGGACGGGAGGCCGGGAAACTCCCTGTCCGAGGGAAAATGCAACACCAGGCGGTGTGGATCCGGGACGCGGAGCCGGGATGAGGAAAAGTCTTGTCTGGGGCCGGTGTATGCATCCGGTAAGGAAAGAGCTCCTCGGCCAGGCGGAGATGTCTTCAGTAAATCTGCGGTAACTCCTTAACCAGATGTCCAAATGGCCTGAATCTAACTCCTGTAGACAGATAACTCACTCATCTACAACTCATATGAATAGCTTCAAGGCTGATTCACACCGGAGGGCCTTCTTCCAGCTACATCTTTCCGGCATCTCGGATGGGCTTTGCACACCACTTAGGTCCAACTCTCCAACTATTCCCAATTGCCTCCAATCACCTAAGAAATACTCCAAAACATGCAAGAATGCACTAAACCTAATGCAAATACCTAAAACTCTAAATGAGACCTAAATGCAAGACAAGACCATGATTATTCATGCGAATTACACAAAACTCTAAATGAAATTCATGCTAAAACATGCAATATATGATTATATCAACGTTCCGAGCAAACCCGACCAAGATCCCTCCACCGCGGTCGCACCTCCTAAACCCGCGGCTAACCCTTCTTCCACCGCGGGCGCGCTTCACCGACCCGCGGCCAAGCCTCCTTTCGCCGCAGCCGCACTCCATCCACCCACGGCCAGCCCCTGTCCATCTCAACTCCGACGTTTTGCGTCCCGATCCTACTTTTTTGAGCAAGCTTTCTTCTCCATCAACACCCAAGCTCCAACCAAGACCCGAAATGATCTAGAGCATACCATCTATGCATCGTGTAACATGGCTCTACCACCCGAGAATACCAAATAAGAAGAATCATACTTCAAGGAAGCTCCAAGTATGATTTTCCATTGTGATCCCGGAGGAGATCACCATCTCGGACTTGATGACAGAAATCCCGAGTGGGAATGGCGTGATATGTTTTATACGGAGGATTACAAGGTTAAATCAATGGAAACTTGTTTTCGGACAAGACCTTTCTTCGACTGAGTTCACCTAGCTACCGACGTCGAGCTACACGACTTTAAACAAAAACGCTCAATGGGAGGTAACCCATTTCGGTACGTTTTTATTTTTAGTTTTTCTTTCTTTTTCTATTATTGTTTTCTTTTTATTAGTTTCAGTTTTCAAAAAAAAAAAAAATCAAAAAATGAAAATACAAAAAGATGAAAGCATGGTTCGAGACTGCTCGGTCCAGAACGAACCGCAAGGAGACGTTTGGCCGCAAAAGAAGCCCGGCCGTGGGTGCAGCACCCTGAGCCTCGGCCAGACCTACTTCCGCCATGGTCGTGATCAACCGACCCGTGGTGAGCTCCCCGTTGGCCGCAGTCGCGCACCTCCGACCCGCGGCCAACTCCTTGTTGTTTGCAATCGAGTTCCCTCGATTCGCAAACGACCCCAAACCATTCCTAATCATCCCCACATCCATTCCCCATCATCATAACACCATCTTTCATACCCCACCCACCACCATTCCATTCTCACATCCATTCCCCAACAGTTCGAGGTAAGTTTTATTTTTTTCTTAAACTTTTCAATTATTACATTCTTTATTTTTCGTCCTTGCTTGATTTATTTCACACTGGAGACAGTGTAATTTAAGTCTGGGGGAGGATTCCATCCCGTAATAATCACCTTTTCTTTCATGAGTCTTTGCATTTTGCATTTTTCGCGTTTTCTTTTTAAATTTTCAAGTCTTTCAATAAAGTAAGAATACATTTTGAGGGACTGATGAAAGAAACTCATGACGATAACCGACCAATGTGCTTCTACACTATTTCCTCGTAACTTGTTTTTCGTATTTTTGTTCTAAATTAGGCGGTAGCTAGAGTTTCTGTTAATGCGAAATCCCCGATGAATTTAGACCGTAAAGATTCTTTAGGATGGAATATACTAGCTCTATTATACTTGGACTTTAACTTGACTTAATTTTCTCATAATAGGTTTAGGAAAAGATAACGAATCATACATTCATGACGTTCTTTTACTTTTTACCACTCTTTGTCGTACCTGAATGTCCAGCTCATCTTTAGTTGGTACCCCACCCGAAACTTAACCATTGTTCAGACCTCATACATCTCTCTTTGTGTCTTATGTGTGGATATGTGCAAAACCGCCAGAGAGGGAGGAACAACACAATTTATAGTCACTAAAGACGTATACTATACGCGATCGGTGGATGTGAATTCAACAAAGATGATATCTTGGTTCTGCCTTGGAAAACTCAAAATCATGGTAAATATTTGTGCCCCTAAGACACTATCTCAATAAAAAGCGTTTCCCCCTTTCGAAAAAAGAGAGAAGATAAATCAAAAATAATCGAAAGGGAAAGGAAACAAGAGCCTAAAGAGAGTCTAGGTTGGTCGAAATTCTTATGAGGCATCCATGGTTCGTTTATAAGAAGTCTATCATTCCGAGCCCACATAAAATTCTAAGTCTGGGGGAATGACAGAAAACTTCTGTTTTTGGAGAAAGGAGGATGTGCAACATTTTTACGCAAAAAGAAGTGACTGGAAACTATAGACATCAACATGTCCATCATCTCTTGCTGTTTTGCATAATCCGGTGAAATTACGGTAATCCGAAACACATTTAACCTCACCTTTAAAAGCCTTTAATACCTAGCCTCGATTTTCTTAGTTTGATCATTTTGATGAGAAGTTCACGTTTGCACTAAATGAATTTAGAGAGCTGGTTGACCTGAATTTTGGATTTTGAAAGTTTATATTTCGTATGACGTATACCGTGTACTAGTGTTACATGAACTTTTAGTGAGAATTATTTTCTAAGCTAGGTTGCGTTTTATGTAGTTCGATGGTTATGTTTTAGAAGGACGGTCACCGAAATTTTTAGTTCTCGATGATTTTTGTTTGATATTTTCGAGCTTTGGTTTGGTTTTGTTTGATGACAAACAAAGTGTAAGTCTGGGGGAGTTGATAACACCATATTTTTATTCGTTTTACTATCTATTAACACTTTAATAAGTGTTACGCTTGGTTTTACATGCTTTTATTATAATTTTCACATATTTGTAGTTTCAAAACTCTTTTCAGGTTCCTTAGGCAAAACGACGCAAATTGGAGAAAAACTAGATTTTAGACAATTTTGGACCGTCAGAAGTTAGACATACGATGGGGATTTTATTACCATCTGATCACGTCCAAACTTGGATACAAGATAGAAGGGAGAACCACCTTTCATATCTACTTGGTTTCAAGACAATCCACGGTTATATCTGGAGATACATCCAATTGACTGAAGGCATGTTCTGCAGTCTCGCGAAAGAAGGAAGAGAAGAATTGAAGTTTCAACCTCATAGCCCATCAACGCGGGTCCATGCTCTCCAACCGCGGAGAAGACACTCGTGGCTGCGGGAAGAGGCTCTCCAGACGCGGCAAACAACCTTTAGCCGCGGGTCGAGCCCACGCACCCGCGGCCAACCAGATTTGGCCCAAAATCAGCTCGTTCGAATCCTGCTTCAAACCCACTTCGTTTTCTCTTCAAAGAAACCCTAAGGACGACCAAAGTAAGAGTTGAAGACCTATAAATACATGTTTTACAGACCCTATTTCGTGTTACACATTAAGC
Organism: Eutrema japonicum; assembly: GCA_030161315.1. Taxonomy (NCBI): domain Eukaryota; kingdom Viridiplantae; phylum Streptophyta; class Magnoliopsida; order Brassicales; family Brassicaceae; genus Eutrema; species Eutrema japonicum. The sequence continues at coordinate 24,042,982 of BSQW01000006.1, read as the reverse complement.
CTCCATAGAACATCTTTTAGTTTACTTTTTGCATTACTTTTCTTAAGCTGTTGTTCTTACTTTCGAGATTGGTGAATAAGTTCTCTCCAGACTTAGTTCTTAAACTCGAGAGGCTCCTTCACCAACCTCATGTTCTTCATTTATTCATGTCTTTGCTTTCTTTAATTGTGTCAGAGTAGTTCTCTTGTTGGGCAAAGGGGTCTCAAGGGGCTCTCATGGATCGATTCATCCTTAGGTTTTAGATTAGGGTATCGATTAAGGTTCTTCGTTCTGTCCTTATATTTAATGCATGTTTGCTTGATTAGCTACCTTACAACTTATCTTAGATATTTTTAGAGTTATGAAAGTACTGGATCTATATGTTTGACCTAGGGTAGGCGAGCAAAACCGTCACAAGATACGAAAGCATACTTGTGGAGGGGTTGTGAGCGTTAACAACCTTTACTTATTATCATAACTTTTTGGGCGGCCGGAGACGAAAGCTACCGGTCGAGTACGAAAGTTATCGGTGTGTAGGATGTACTAAATTAAAGTAGACTAGACACAGTGTCCGTGTTACAACCAAAAGACGACAAAAGTCGCATTAAAAAACCCTAGCAAAATTCCTATGATTTTCGGCCATGATCCCTAGAGAGTTGCCGATTGCCCAACGCTTAGTTTATTTATTTACAGCCTCGCCTTTAATTATTCACTTGCTTACTTGCTTTATTATTTTCTCGCTTAATTTAGTTAAATTTCTAACACTCGTTTTATGACACACCATAAACTTTATTTTTTGTTTTAGACTTCCTTACTAACTGTCTTTTTAAAGTCTCGCATAACAGCTTTTCCTCCATGTGGATCGATACCTTAAGTACTACAACGTACGTCTGTGCACTTGCAGAACTTTTAGGTTTACAAATTTAAAACCTGAAATTTCGGAGAACAATCCGACCGCATCAGTAAACCTAAGAGATTTCACTTCGACAAAAGGATGCTGCAAAATAAAGACTTCAAAAAGTATGTTGCTACGGGTTGGAATTCAGTGAATCTCTCTCGGAATTGTTCTATTACAGACCAAATCCGTGAATACAGAACGTCTATTGCTTTGTGTCGTAGAAACTCCAAGCTTAATTCAACAAAGAAGATTGAATCTCTTCAACGAGATCTTGAACTTGCTCTCTGGCCCGCAAAGATCATATATTCCTGGTATTCAACGAGAGTTGGTTTCGGCTTATCGTGACGAAGAAACTTACTGGAAATTAAAAAGTCGAAACAAGTGGTTAGTAGTTGGTGATCGAAATACAAAGTTTTATTATGCCTGCACTAAAGCCAGATTTGCAAGGAATATGATTCATTCTATTCAAGATGAACTTGGTCAGACCTTTCGAGGTGATCAAGGGATTGGTAAACACGCAGAGGAATTATTCAAAGGCATCTATACCAGTAATAGAAATCCTGTTAGTGAAGACCTTTTCTTGGGTTTTCATCGTTCTGTGTCAGACGAGATAAACTACAGTTTAACTAGAAAATTCTCCGATCATAATATTAATTTATGATGCTGTATGTTCAATTGGTGGTGACATATGCCCTAGGCCAGATGGTTTTACTGCAAGATTTTATCAAGAGTGTTGGGATATTGTTGGCGTCGATATCATTAAAGAGGTCAGAAGATTCTTTGCTACTAGTTGTATGGAACCATGAGTGAACCATACAAATATTTGTATGATTCCAAAGATTACTAAACAATCTACCTTATCTGACTACCACCCCTTGGACTATGCAATGTTTTGTATAAAACCATCTCCAAACTACTGGTTTTTCGGTTGAAAGGGTTTTTGAATCAAATTGTCTCTGAAGAACATAGTGCTTTTATCCCTAGAATGATGGTTTCAAATAATGTATTGGTGGCTAACGAGTTGATGCACTCTTTGAAATCAAGAAAACGTATCTCTCAAACATACTTGGTTGTTAAAACGGACATAAGCAAGGCTTATGACCGTGTTGAATGAGATTTTTTGGAAACAACAATGAGAGCTTTCGGGTTCAGTGAAATATGGATCCAATGGATTATGGAAAATGTGAGATCTGTTAGTTACTTGGTTTTGATTAATGGGAATCTTCAAGGCATGATCATACCGGAACGAGGCTTACGACAAGGAGATCATTTGTCTCCTTATTTATTCATCCTTTGTGCAGATGTTCTTAGTCATCTTATCAAATAAAATGTGCAGAAAGGACGAATTTGTGGGATCAAAATTGGTAATGGAGTTCCTCCTATAACTCATCTACTGTTTGCGGATGACTCTCTCTTTTTCTGTCAAGCAAACAATCGAAACTGTCGAGCTTAGAAGGAAATCTTTCAGGTGTATGAACGAAGTTCAGGGCAGATGATAAATCCTAGCAAAACTATGATCACTTTTGGTTCCCGTATTCAAGGAGATTTAAAAAATAGATTAAAGTCTATTCTTGGGATTAAAAATCAAGGTGGAGGTGTTAAATATTTAGGACTCCCGGAATAGTTTGGTCGAAAAAAATCAGAGATGTTCAAAAATATTATTGATTATGTCAAGAAACGTACTTTATCCTGGAGTTCAAAGTTACTTTCCCCTTCTGGAAAAGAAGTATTGTTGAAATCGGTGGCTGTCTCCATGCCAGTTTATTCTATGTCTTGCTTTAAGATCCATGCTCAAGTTGTTCATGAAATTACCAGTCTAATCTCGTGGTTCTGGTGGGAGAAGAATCAAGACAAGAGAGGGATTTAATGGGTAGCTTGGAAAAAGCTACAACTATCTAAGAAACATGGCAGGCTAGGTTTTCGAGACCAGTTTAACGATGCTTTACTAGCTAAGCAAGCATGGAGACTTCTACAACATCCAAATATGGATTTTACTATTTTACTATTTTTATTATGGATTTTAGTATTTTATCTAAATATTTTCATATTACTATTTTTATCTAAATCTTTTTGGCTCCATTTTACTATTTTTATTATGGATTTTAGTATTTTATCTAAATATTTTCATTCGATTTTGTGCTTTTTGAGGTAGTTTTCTCGTATTTGTAATTTTAAAGTCTATATAGGTCAAATCATCAAAAGGATGCAAAATGGAGCCAAAAAGATTTTACCACGTCCAAGACATGTTTCCAAGCCCAAAAGATCAGCCAAGCCACCTAAAGCTCAAGAAATGCGGATTTCTCCAATTGGACAGCACAAATGCATCAGACGTTTCACCTTCATTGGATGCCTTCCTGTTGATGGATTGAGATGAAATTTGGTAGAAAGATATCATTCTTAGTCATTTTTCATATGAAATTGGTTTCAAGTCATTTGGAGCAGTGGTCAGGAAGATACACCGATTTTACTGAAGACGCATCCGAATTGTGCCTGAGCTCGGCCTAGAAGCTTGGCCGACCCTGCGACCCATACGACCCAAAAACTTCATTTTCTGGTTTGATGAAATCCTAGGTCGACTTTAAGGCTATATATACTTGTTTTTAGATTCACAAAACAGAGAGCCACCCTAGATTAAAAACATCCACGTTTTCTTCATCCCCTTTCATTGTTTTTACAAGTTCTTCATTCATTTTGGATTCTAAGAACTTTAAGGAGAAGATCTCGACATTGTACTTCGATATAGAGAAGTTTTCTCAACCTTATCTTTTAATACAAGTATTCTCATCATAATTTCAATTCATACTTGCTGTATTTCGTGCATCATGAGTAAGTAGTTCTTTTGTTAGGTTGAAGGGATCCATGGGTGTATAATTCGATATTGATGTGATGATTGTTTAAAATGGATATTCATATGGTTCTTCATCTTTATTTGTTCTCAATGCATGATTAGTTTACCGCGCATTTAGTAATCTGATCTTAGGTTAACATACTCTCCAAAAGCCTGTTATGTTGCTGGAACTAATATTTGATGAACTAGGCGTCTTAACCTTCCAAAAGTCGAGTTAAAGAGTCTAGTGAACATTATCATTACTTGCTCGATTTAATGTATGTTTTCATTCTACAATAACCAACGAAAGCTGAGTCTATTGGTTTGTAAAACATAGTGGTCAGAGCCACGACAGTTTAAAGACTATAAATTCATGTTTTGTGTTTAAGACGGTTTTTACTTAAATCCCTATCAAATCATCTATCTTATCGTTGCATGTTTTCCATGAGATTTCTTTAATACCTAACCTTTTCCTTATTGATTTATCTTTGATTTTATTTGCTTATTTAGTTTATTAGTTAATTACCACTCTTTTTTGTTTTGTTTTAGATTGATTACTTTTCTAACGTTTTCGTCTTGCAGTTTATAAGTCCATGTGGATTCGATCCCGTACTATACTAATCGTGATTGTTGTGCACTTGCAACTAGTATTAGTTGGGTGAAAACTTTACCCACATCAAGTTTTCTGGCGCCGTTGCCGGGGACTTAGATAATATTGCTTTCGAATTCTGAATTTTAATCTAGTCTAAAACGTTTATTTTCTGCATTTTATTTTTTCTTATAAATTTTCTAAAAAACTTCTAATTTGTTCCTTTGAGTTTTTCATTAGATTTTCAGGTGTATGACTAGAAGTTTTACTTCTGAAAATCTATTCGAACCTGAATTGGAGATATATAGACTTGAGAGACAACTTAGAAAACAAAAACACAACAACAAAGGATGGCCGAGCTAGAAAACCGAGCCCACCTTACCGAAGAAGAACGACTCGCTCAAGAGCAAGTCGCTGCCCTTGCTAACGCCAATGCTGCTCTCTTGCAACACCCTCACGGTGTTAACCCTCATGTCGTCAACCTCGGTAACACAAATAACGATCCTCCAGCTCGAGACGTTGACCCGAACGATCCTCTCGTTGGCGCTGCCCGACAACCTCCACCGCGAGTGGAAGATCATCATCCCTTTGACCAAGCTGCATTGTGACAACTTCAGCAACAACTACTTCAGCTATTACCTCCCCAAGGAGTGCCACAAGCTCAGCAACCAGCATACCAAAGGCCAGCACCGGCCGCTCACAACAGAAATCATCAAACCATCGGTGATTTCGACTCTTCCAACACCTTCTTCTTGGATAAGAATCCAATTCGTCTTCCTAATCCTCAAAGGAATGATTTTGAGATTAAGCCACAAATCATTGGATTGGTGAAGCAAAATCAATTCCATGGCTTGCCCACCGAGCACCAACTCGATCACATTGACACCTTCGAGGAGATATGTAGCACAACTCGATCAAATGGAGTTCCCGCTGATTATATTAAGTGCAAGTTGTTCACTTTCTCGTTTAATGACAAGGCACTAAGATGGATGATGATAGATTCATGGACGCGCCTACGTTGGACGAGGTTTCCGAGGAAGCTTTGATCATTCCTGAAGGCCCCGTTACGCGGTCCAAGACGAAGAAGTTAGCCGGAGCTGTTCGGAAACTACTTAACGACGTTTGGAATGAGGAGGAAGACCAACTTACGCACTACGCCTTGACCTCTTTATCATTTACGGATTCATCTTGAGGTTGGCCGAGTGTAAGTTGTTGTAGTCTTTTTCCTATGCTCGGTTTTGTCCCAATGGGTTTTCCGAGTAGAGGTTTTAACGAGGCAACGGCTTACACTTCATATCCGGTCCAATCGCAAGTTGATTTCCGGGGGAATATTTCCGAGGGACTTTTCCGAGAGATTTTCCAGGGGGATTTTCCGAGGGATCCAATCCGAGGGACCAAATCCGAGGGAGACTAGTCAAAGCAGCCCAAGAGACATTCAACCCTTTTAGTCAAAGTCTTTGGTCTTAGTCTTCACATTTATTTGATTTTGTAATTCCCCATGCATTGTTTTTAGTGCTTTCTTCTTCACCCCTTCACATTCTCTTCCTATAAATACTCTTTGTAATCTTTCATTTCAAATCATCCAATTTTATAAACCTTTTTAGAGAATTCTCTCCTTTGTTCCTTTGTGAACTTTTCAATTCTTTTGGTGGTTAGCCAAAGAAATCATTTCGATCCTTGGGTGGTTAGCTCATTGGTCACTTTCGTTTCTTAAGGTGGTTAGCTTTAAGCTCGATCCGATTCCGAGGTGGTTAGCCGAAGAGTCACAACGTTCCTTAGGTGGTTAGCCTTCGGTTCAGGTTTACCGAGTGCCGTTCATAGCTCTCGACGCAGCCATTCATTTCCCCCGCCTTGCTCGTTCAAGGATTATCCCCGTTTCAATTCCGTTTCAATACCAACAAGAGTGTGCGTTTTTGGGAGGATCGTATCAAGATCTATCAAGTGGTATCAGAGCCACGCTCTTGATTACCCCGGTATTTTCTAATATTTTTCACTCTTTTTAAATTCTTCTTCTTTCTATCTTTTATATCAAAACCAATTCAAAAAAAAAAAAATCGTTGTTCAAAAAAAAAAAAGAAGAAACGAAAAGACAACTCAAAAAAAAATAATAATATTGGTTCGTAATTCTTCACTATCTATCTATCTTTAGTTTGATCGATTTGGTTTTTAAAGCTACCATCGATTTATTTCGATTTTAGTTCCTTAAGAACCGAGGAGAAATTCTAGTGTGTGTGTGAGGATATTACGAGAGTCGTATGAACAAATTTGAGGGAAACACTTGTGAGATTATTTTACTAACGTGTTTGCTCATTTTTGCGAGGTACAATGACTGAGGAAAGTGATTCTAATACTTCATGGACGAGGAGGGAAAGAGATGCCACGATGAATCGCAAGGTGGATGCCATAACTCTCATGATGAACGAGATGAGAAATCAATTGGCCGCTCTTAACGTTCGGACACCGGAGAGACAAGAAGGAAACAATGGTGCAAACTTGCCCGAGGGTCAAGGATCCGACCATAGCCAAAGGAATCCCCGTGTTCTGCCGAGGCATAGACGAGCCAACAATCAAAACCGGCAACAAAACCCACAAGGCGAAAACGGCGAGAACATCGAGAACCCGTTTCACGAGTTTGCCGATGATTCTGAGGGAAACCAAGGAAGGCAACAACCGGCTAGGAGGAGAAACGATAACGATCTCGGTGGATTGAAACTTTGCATTCCCTCGTTCTACCGGACAAACGATCCCGATGCGTTTCTCGAATGGGAATAGAAGATTGACATCGTCTTCGGATGTCAAGACTTTACGGAACAAAAAAAAGGTTAGGTTGGCCGCTACAGAATTTCATGGTTATGCTGTTGATTGGTGGGATAGTGTTGTGACAAGCAGGAGATGCCAAGGAGTTAATCCCGTTGAGACATGGGACGAAATGGCGAGATTGATGCGAGTTCGGTTCGTGCCGATACACTATCACCGTGAGCTACACCAAAAGTTACGACGATTGTCACAAGGTAGTAAGGGAGTCGAGGATTATTACCAAGAGATGGATAAGCTCATGCTCAAAGCCGATGTTGACGAGCCCCATGATGCGATTATGGCCCGATTCCTAACCGGGATGAATCGAGATTTGCAAGATCGCATGGAGATGCAATCTTATAATACCGTGGAGGAGTTGTTGCATAAGGCGATTCTCGTGGAACAACAACGTAAGAGGAAATGTATTTCACGGTCCCCGTTTGTGTCTAAACCGAGCTACACGAAAAGCGATAAGCCGAGTTACCCGGCCCGTGCCGATACGAAACCAAAGACGGATTACAAGCCTAGTTCGTCCGGTCACGACCACAAGGGTAAGGCCGAAATTTCTACTCCTTTGAGAAACCGTGATATCGAATGCTTTAAGTGTAGGGGCAAAGGTCACTATGCGAACAAATGTCCAAACCAACGAGCTATGATCATGTTGGACGGAGGTGAGATCGTAACCGATGATGATGTGGATGATAAGGTAGATTTTGATTCCGCACCCGTCTATGATGACGATGATGAACATGCGGTTGAGGGAGAGCTACTTGTAGCTAGACGTGCTCTACTTTCTCAAGAGCCGTTCGTGGTAGACGAGCAACGTGAGAACTTGTTCCACACTCGGTGCAAGGTTAATGGTAAGACGTGCAGTCTCATAATTGATGGCGGAAGTTGCACGAACTTTGCTAGCACGACGATGGTGGAGAAACTTAACTTGGAGATGAGGAAACATCCGCGACCGTATAGCCTTCAATGGTTGAGTAACCAAAAGCAACTAAAGGTAACCCATCAAGTCTCGGTTCCTTTATCTATTGGTCGTTATGAGGATGAGATCCTATGCGATGTATTGCCGATGGAAGCCGGTCATATCCTCCTTGGAAGACCATGGCAATACGATCGGAGAGCCGTTCACGACGGTTATGCCAACAAACATTCCTTTGAGCATAAAGGACGGAAGATCACTCTTGCCCCGTTGTCTCCACACGAGGTGTATCTAGACCAACTCAAGCTCGAGCAAAACCGCAAAGGTAAAAACAATGTGAGTGATCCCCCAAACACTTTATCTACTAAAAACGAGAGTGAGAGTTCCAGAAAAGCCAAGTCAAAGGCCTTTGAGGGAAATCCCGTGAGAAAAGAAACTCTTTTTGTGTGGCCGAGTGAGATTAAACACGCTCTCGTCACTAAGCAACCTTTCGTTTTGCCTATCTTTAAAGATGCTCTCGCTAGCATGACTAATCCCGAGCCGGATCTCCCGAGCAATGTGTTGTCTCTTTTCAAGGAATTTGGTGATGTTTTTCCGGAAGATAGCCCTGGTGGCTTACCGCCCATTCGTGGGATAGAACATCAAAAAGACTTTGTTCCCGGAGCAACACTTCCGAACCGGCCCGCTTATTGAACCAATCCGGTCGAGACCAAGGAGCTCCAACGACAAGTCGGTGAACTTATGGAGAAGGGTCATATCCGGGAAAGTATGAGCCCGTGTGCCATTCCGGTATTACTTGTGCCGAAGAAAGACGGTTCATGGAGGATGTGCGTTGATTGCCGAGCCATCAACAATATCACGGTAAAGTATCGCCATCCGATCCCTAGGCTAGATGATATGCTAGATGAACTTCATGGATCTAGTATCTTTTCTAAGATAGACTTGAAAAGTGGTTATCACCAAATCCGGATGAAGGAAGGTGATGAGTGGAAACCCGCTTTCAAAACTAAGCACGGGTTATATGAATGGCTTGTTATGCCTTTTGGTCTTACGAACGCCCCAAGTACTTTTATGCGTCTCATGAATCATGTCCTTAGGTCTTTCATAGGTTTCTTCGTTGTTGTTTACTTCGATGATATTTTGATTTATAGTAAGACCTTAGACGATCATGTAGGACATTTGCGTTTGGTCTTAGACGTGCTTAGGAAAGAACGACTTTTTGGAAACTTTAAGAAATGTTCTTTTTGTTCGGATAACGTTGTGTTTCTAGGTTTTGTGGTGAGTTCTCAGGGCATACAGGTTGACGAGGACAAGATTAAGGCGATCCAAGATTGGCCGAGTCCTAAGACGGTTGGAGAAGTCCGAAGCTTTTACGGCTTAGCCGGTTTCTATCGATTGTTCGTTCGGGATTTAAGCACCATTGCCGCACCACTAACCAAAGTGATCAAGAAGGACGTGAGCTTCAAATGGGAACAAGCTCAAGAGGAAGCTTTTCAGCTCCTAAAACACAAGCTTACTCACGCCTCTCTTCTCGTTTTACCCGATTTTATGAAAACGTTTGAAATTGAATGTGATGCTTCTGGTGTAGGTATCAGTGCCGTGCTTATGCAAGAGAAGAAGCCAATCGCCTTCTTTAGTGAGAAACTCGGTGGAGCAACTCTCAACTACCCGACGTACGACAAGGAGTTCTATGCCTTAGTCTGTGCACTCCAAACGTGGCAACATTATCTTTGGCCGAAGGAGTTCGTGATCCACACCGATCATCAATCACTTAGGCATTTGAAAAGCCAACAGAAGTTGAACAAGCGACACGCCCGTTGGATGGAGTTCGTGGAGACTTTCCCATACGTGATCCAATACAAGCAAGGCTAAGAGAACATCGTGGCCGATGCTCTTTCACGGAGATACACTTTCCTTTCGACCTTAGATGCCAAGGTGCTTGGATTCGAGATGATTAAGGGAGCTTATGCAACCGATCAAGATTTTCAGGAAGTATTTCTAACTTGTGTTAAATTTGCTTTGGGAAAATACTTTCGTAGTGACTGTTTCTTGTTTTACGAGAACCGTTTGTGTATTCCTAACTCTTCTTTGCGAGATCTTCTTGTTAGGGAAGCACATGGCGGTGGCTTAATGGGACATTTCGGCGTGGCTAAAACTCTTTTGGTGGTGCAAGACCATTTCTTTTGGCCGCACATGAAGCGAGACGTTGAACGGATTTGTAGCCGATGCACGACATGTAAGTTAGCTAAATCCAAAAGTCCAAGCCAAGGTATGTATACTCCTTTGCCGATTCCTTGTGCACCATGGACTGATATTTCGATGGACTTCGTGTTGGGATTGCCTAGGACTAGGAGAGGTAGTGATTTGGTCTTTGTGGTTGTAGATAGGTTTTCTAAGATGGCTCATTTCATTCTTTGCCATAAAACCGATGATGCATCTAACATTGCCGATTTATTCTTTAGAGAGATTATCCGTTTGCATGGAATGCCTAGGACGATAGTTTCAGATAGAGATACCAAGTTCCTTAGCTATTTTTGGAAGACCTTTTGGTCTAAACTAGGAACTAAGCTTTGTTTCTCTACGACTTGTCACCCGCAAACCGATGGTCAAACTGAAGTGGTTAATAGGACCTTAGGAACGCTTTTGCGGACGGTAATTAAGAAAAATCTTAAGTCGTGGGAAGATTGTTTGCCGCACGTTGAGTTTGCTTATAATCGTGTCGTGCATTCTACTACTTCTTTTTCTCCGTTTGAACTTGTTTACGGTTTCAATCCGCTTACACCTTTGGATCTAACGCCTTTACCTTTGAGTGAACGTGTAAGCATGGATGGGAAAAAGAAATCCGAGTTGGTTAAGCAAATGCACGAGAAGGCAAAGCAACATATCGAGAACAAAACGGACCAATTCCGCAAGTATGCCAACAAAGGTCGAAACAAAAAGACGTTTGAACCCGGAGACCTTGTTTGGATATATTTGCGAAAGGAGCGGTTCCCGGAGGAACAGAAGTCCAAACTCTTGCCGAGAGTTGATGGACCAATCACGGTTTTGGAGAAGATCAATGATAACGCTTATAAGATTGATCTTCAAGGTAAGTACCCCCATTAGCTCTAGCTTCAACGTTTCTGATATTATTCCCTTTATTGCAGACGAAGTAGATTTGAGGACAAATCCTTTTCAAGAGGAGGGGGATGATAGATTCATGGATGCGCCTACGTTGGACGAGGTTTCCGAGGAAGCTTTGATCATTCCCGAAGGCCCCGTTACGCGGTCTAAGACGAAGAAGTTAGCCGGAGCTGTTCGAAAACTACTTAACGATGTTCGGAATGAGGAGGAAGACCAACTTACGCACTACGCCTTGACCTCTTTATCATTTGCGGATTCAGCTTGAGGTTGGCCGAGTGTAAGTTGTTGTACTCTTTTTCCTATGCTCGGTTTTGTCCCAATGGGTTTTCCGAGTAGAGGTTTTAACGAGGCAACGGCTTACACTTCATATCCGGTCCAATCGCAAGTTGATTTCCAGGGGAATATTTCCAAGGGATTTTTCCGAGGGATTATTTCCGAGGGACTTTTCCGAGGGATTTCCCGGGGGGATTTTTCGAGGGATCCAATCCGAGGGAGCAAATCCGAGGGAGACTAGTCAAAGCAGCCCAAGGGACATTCAACCCTTCTAGTCAAAGTCTTTTGTCTTAGTCTTCACATTTATTTGGTTTTGTAATTCCCCATGCATTGTTTTTAGTGCTTTCTTCTTCACCCCTTCACATTCTCTTCTTATAAATACTCTTTGTAATCTTTCATTTCAAATCATCCAATTTTATAAACCTTTTTAGAGAATTCTCTCCTTTGTTCCTCTGTGAAATTTTCGATTCTTTTGGTGGTTAGCCAAAGAAATCATTTCGATCCTTGGGTGGTTAGCTCATTGGTCACTTTCGTTTCTTAAGGTGGTTAGCTTTAAGCTCGATCCAATTCCGAGGTGGTTAGCCGAAGAGTTACAACGTTCCTTAGGTGGTTAGCCTTCGGTTCAGGTTTACCGAGTGCCGTTCATAGCTCTCGACGTAGCCATTCATTTCCCCCGCCTTGCTCGTTCAAGGATTATCCCCGTTTCAATTCCGGTTCAATACCAACAAGAGTGTGCGTTTTTGGGAGGATCGTATCAAGATCTATCCGATGAAGTCGCTGCCCCCTCAGTCAATTACTACTTGGAACGAGTACAAGGTTGCCTTCTTGAACCAATTCTATACCAAGCAAAGATCGAGTTCCATAAGAAGCAAGATCTCAGGTTTTCAACAAGGACCTACCGAATCTTTCTATGAGGCGTTGGAACGTTTTAAGGAGTACACTAGAGACTGCCCCAATCATGGTTTCTCCGATGAAATCTTTGGAAAATCTTCTACAACGGGATCGATCACTAGTACAAGCTATCCCTTGATACCGCGAGCAATGGATGCTTCATGAACAAATCGGTATTGGAAGCTAAGATTCTTATCGAGAACCTTGCTGCTAGTGATGCTAATAGATGTCTCGGGTACAATAGAAACATTCGTACCACCAACAAGCCAACCGAATCAACACAAATCGCAGAGCTTCGGAACATGGTTTCACAACTACTAAAAGTTCAAAGAGGCGCTCATGGTATTGAAGACGTGGTGGTTATTAATGGTGAGCCTATGATGGAATATATTGGAGATCGTACAGTGGAGAACCAAGAAGAAGTAAACTATATTGGTAGAAATAGAGGAAATAGAGGATTCAACCAAGGATATCGATCTCACCGAAATATGTCCTACCGAAACAACAATGTGGAGAACCCTCAAGATCAAGTGTATCCTCAGCAAAACGTCCAAAAATAGCTCAATACTAGCCTAACCAACCATTATATCAAAATTGAGTCTATCAAGTGAAGCCCCATTCACTTTCCCTCAAGCTACCGCACCGGTTCGACACGAAGACAAACTCGAAGCAATGATGAAACAATGCATCGAATGACAGAAACAAGCCAAAAAGGAGATTCATGAGAAGATGGATAACATCTACAACAATCTCAACAACAAGTACGATTCAATCGTTGCTCATGTTCAGAAGCTAGATGTTCAAGTTGTTCAAACTATGGAAGTCGTGAAGAAACAAGCCGATGCAAGTGCAAATACGTTTTGCAATGTTATCTCCTCCAATGAGGATGAGCTCGTGCCAACCTCTACACCACCTCCTAAGGCTTATGAGTTAGACAAAATCGAAGAACAAAAGCCATACCAAGGAGAATCGAAGAGAGCTTTCAAAAGGAGGCTGAAAATGAGGCCACTCGAGAAGGTCGATAGTCCGGGAAACCTCGATAGAGTATGCGGATTCGTCATTCGATACGCCTTATGGATTTTTGCCTAATGTAACAGTTCGTGTAGGCAATGGTCTTATTCCTACTGAAAAGGAAGGAGACCCACATGTAAAACCGAAGCTAGAGGCCAAACCGGCAAAAATGGACCGTATAGGTGTCTTGACACCTATTGTGGTAAAGAATGACGTGGGAGAGACCAAAGTAAAGCCTAAAGATGTGCCAAGATCTTTTACAAAAATACAAATTATGCTCCCAAAAAGATGGATGCAAAAGATGAGGAAACCGTGAGGAAAAATCTCGAGAACACTTTGAAGCTTTTCCCGAAGGCGTTCGTTCTTAAAAACAACATTGGAGGCAAGTTTGAGGAGCTCACAATCCCTCCTGACCCTCCTAGTGAAGAGACAAAAGAAGCTAAAGGAGATTCACTTCCTTTAGTGGATTCATCCTCCGCTTAAGCCGAAAAGGAGTCGAGCTAACGACTTAAAACAAGTGATGTGTGGGAGGCAACCCACAATGGTTTTTAATGTTTATAACTCTATTATATGCTTAATTATTTGATTTTCAGTTTTAGGAATTTTTTAAAAACGTTTTAAAAATACAAAATAGGTTTTTGACGAAGAACAGAGAAAAAACGAGAAGTGGTCCAACATTGGGCGCTGAAATCGACCTAGAAGAGTTCCAGCCCGAGCTTGCACCTCAAAATGAGGCAGAAATCGACCCAGGGCAAGAAACCTTCGGCCCGACCCCTCCTGACCCGAGCGCGTGCCTCAAACTGTGGCAGAACTCGACCCAGAACAAGACAACCTCTAGCCCGATCCCTCATGGGCCGAGCCCGAGCCTCCAACGGAGGCAAACCTCGACCGCCAGCATTGGTCCAGCCTCGCCTTGCTCCCGGCCGATCCCATGTAAGTTTTTCTTCCTCCCTTAGTTTAACTTCTCCCAAACCGATCCTAAACCGATTTAAACCAGATTTTTCATTCCCCACTTCATAAAAAAAAAAACGATTTTTAAGTCTAACGATGGGAATTTTTGGATCAAAAACACAAAAACCTCAACTCTTTGTTTTTGAGAGAGTGTTCTTGAGTCCAAAACATAAAATCCTAAAAATTGGGGATCTTGTTTAATTTGTTTGGTTTGAAGTGAATTGACCAAGAAATTTCCATTCTCTTACTCATTCATCATCAAAATCCAAGGTATGTTCTCTGTAAACTCAATTTTCTCAACTTTTCAAGTTTATGAACTTTTTGAGTTTCTCATGGATTTAGCTAATTCTTGCTAGATTATGAAGGAATTCACTTATCTAGACTTGTTAATCCATAGATTTTACAATTTTGATGGATTTATGACTTGTATTCACCTTGAATCAATCTTGCACAAAAACTAAATTTTGTGTTCTTCATTAAAAGCGAATTTGGGTGATTTATGAGTTGTTTATGCATTCATTGATATTGTTTTATCATATGCACTTGGGATTTGCTTGATTTTTGGCACTATGGAACTTAAGATTCAAGTTTTTGATGAAAATTGTTGTGCCATGAACAGTAACTCCGAAAATTGCAAATATTTGTGAGAAAATTGGTTTTGATCTTGTCTTTCCTTTCTTGTTGATTTATATTGTCTCATCATGCTCTTAATTTATTATGCTAAGCATTGAAACAACTTCCTCGATTTTTAGTAAATTGTTTACTAATGGTGTTCTTCAAGAATTCTAATTTTGTAGAAAAGTCCAATGACGGATGATGTCTCTCGACGACGATCCACTAGGCTTACTCGGGTAACCGACAAACCTTTGGTGTTTCGAGAACCGGAGGACAACACCCCTCAAGTCTAAATAAGAAGGAAAACACAAAATCAACAAGGAAGAAGACATGGAAAAGATGTTGTGCAAGATAGTGAGGAGACATTGAGCTACCACTTGAGAGATGAGGATGACGAGCTGGAAGAAGCGCAAACGCAATTCGTGACGGTCGAGCGAGTGGCTGCACCGCAGAGCGTTCCTAAACCGGTTGATGCGAATCGAATTCGTCTCTGAAACTTCAGGTTTTAAATTTGTAAACCTTAAAGCCTGCAAGTGCACATATGTGCGTTGTAGTACTTAAGGTATCGATCCACATGGAGGGAATGCTGTTCTGCGAGACCTTAGACACTGTATAGTAAATAAACCTAAGACAAATATATGTTTATAGGGTTTTGTCACGAACTCGAAACTAGGAATATAAACTATACTAAACTAGACTAAACTAAACTAAGCGAGAAAATAAGAAAGCGAACGAGACTAAACTAACCGAATAAATAAATATAATCTAAGTGAACAGTAGAAAGCAATAATTATTTCGAGGTTGTAAATCAATTAACGAACCGTTGGGCAATCGGGAATTCTTTAGGGTTCATGGCCGATTTTCACCGAGAATTCGCTAGGATTTCTAAAGCGGCTTTTTGTCGTCTTTGGGTTCTTGAACTTGGAACACGTACGCTGTATGTACTCTACTCCCTTAATCCTACACACCTGCTCACTTCAGTACTCGGACGGTAGCTTTTGTCTCCGCCCGCGCAAGAAGTGAATGATACTCTCAAAGGTCGTTTACGCCCACAATTCCTCTGTAAGTATACTTTCGAAATCTTACGACGGATTTGCTCGTCTACCATAGGTCAAGCGATTAGATTCAGCACTATCGTGGCTCTAAAACGCCTAATATCAGTTGCTAAGACGGTTAGTCAAGCAACGCATTCACAACAAAGATAGAACAAAGAACCCTAATCGGTATCCTAGTCGAAAAACTCAATCAAAAATCGAACCATGAGAGCCCCTTTGAACCCCTATACCCAATGGGAGAACTACTCAGCCACGACCATGCAAGACAAAATCAATCTTCTGAATTTCACAATCAATAGATAAGAAATCAAACAAGAGGGTTCAAGGGAAATCCCTATCTCCCTAAACAAAGAACAACGAACAAGAGCAAAAGTTTAGTGCAAAACAAGTCTAAAAGTGTAACAAGAGGGTTGATAATCCCATATTTTACATCTTTTAGCATGCATATTATTTGGTGTTTTGTGTCTCATGCATGTGTCTTGCATAGTTTTTATAGCATTTTGGTATTTATTAGAGTATTAGGTGTTTGCATTAGGTCCTAGTGAGTTCTTGCATTCATTTGGAGTGTTTTTAGGTGTTTTGGAGACATTTGGGATGATTGGAGTGGTTGAGCATAAAGAGAAGGAAGAGCTCCGACACGCCGGAAAGATGTGGCTGGACGGAAGCCTTCCGATCTCAATCAGCTTCAATGATCTTCATGGAAGTTGTAGAGAAGTGAGTTAGCTGTCCATAGGAGTTGGAATCAAGTCATTCCGACGTGTGGTTTGAGAGATATGACTTATTTACCAGAGACAGGTCTGCCTGGCCGAGACGGTTTCTTCAATACCGAGGTCAGTGGTAGGTGCAACTGCTCGGTGTGGAAACAGAGAGAAAATTCCCTTACTACCGATGTACAATACCGATTTGTGACGTCGGTATTGAAGGGTCTCCACTCCGAATTAGCCTCGGTGGTCTTCACCAAAGTTGTAGAGGAGTGAATCAGCTTTACACAGGAGTTTGAATCGAGTTATTTGGACATATGGATAGGGAGATAAGATGGATTTACTGAAGGTATATCTGTCTGGCCGAGAGAAGACGATACCGTCTAAATAACTGGCAAAACGAATGCCTTCCGATATGAATCAACTCAAACGGTCTTCATAAGAGTTGTAGAGGTACGAGTTAGCTGTCTACAGGAGTTAGATTCAGGTCATTCGGATGTCATATTCAGGAGGTATGACCAATTCACTGAAGACGTATCAAAGACTTGACCGGGTCAAAACCCGGTTTGTTCCGGATTGACCCGGTCCGATCCAAACTCATTTAAATATTGAAAACCCTTTTTTTTAGATCCAAGTTTCCTTTTTTCTAGAGTTGGGTTTTTTCCCAAACTCTTTCTAAGATGATTTTGGATGGATCTACATCATTCATGCCACTCTAGTGAAGGATTTTTCAACCTATCTATATATTATGTTTATTTAATCTATGTTCTTTATCTTTATGTCTTTTTTTCCCTTGTATTCTATCTTGTTCTTCATATTTAGGCCTTAGGCCCTTTTTTGTTGGATTTTGGATTTTGCTTGATTTTGATGATTTGATGATTGATTCTTGATGCAAATGCACTCAATCATTGCTATTCCTTAGGCATTAGATCCATAATCTTGATTAATCCTATGTCTAGGCACTAATCACTTCACTAATCATTAATCCCATTAGCAAAATGGTCATTTGTGGAACAACAATTAGCAAGCATTAAGATTTGTAACAAGATCAACCAAAAGAGTGCCTTGACAACTAATTCCTTAGGCTAAGAACACAAATCCTTTGAATAATTGATCTTGGCATTTCGTCGAACACCTTGTGTCCATGAAATGCCTAAGGTCTAAATCCACTTTTTCAAGCTAGATCTAGCATTAAACACATTAAGCAAAGAAGGAATGCAAAAACCTAATACCTAAGCATCACAAATCAATCATCAAGCCATCAAAAATCAAGCAAAATCCAAAATCCAACAAAAAGGTCTAAGGCCTAAAGAACATGAAGAACAAAAGATAAAAAGACATAAAAATAAGGAAATTGCATAAATAAAAGATAGAGTTGAAGAAATCTTCTCTAGAATGGCATAGATGTGAAGAACAATCCAAATCCCTCAAAAGAGAGAGTTAGGGTCGAGCCCCCACTCTTACAAGAAGAAAACTTAGGTTTAGAAATGTCTAAAATTTGCATAAATACACAAAGTGTTCGAACCGGATCGACCCGAGTCAAATCGGGTCGGATCTTGGACTGGGCAGAGTTGATATGTGTCTACTAAATCGACGATAACTCCTGGAATAGTACTCAGAATGAGCTGAATCTTCTTGCGTTAGAAATCTAACTCCATTTCGCATGACTTTTATCAAGAGCTCAGATTACACTGGGCATGATAAGGCTTCCATCCGACATGATCTTTCAGCTGCTTCGGACTGTCTCTGCATTTTCCGACAGTGACATATCTTTAGTAAATCACCCGTATCTCCTGAACCTGACATCTGAATGACTTGATTCCAGCTGATCCGAACAGCTCACTCACTCCTCTACAACTTCTATGAATACCATTGAAGCTCAATCAGGCGGGAAGGTTCTCGTCCGGCCACATCCTTCAGACGCTTTGGGTGAACTCTTCCTTCTCCTTGTCCAAGTCCGGAAGGTTTCAACTCTATGTCCCCAAATGTTCTCCAAAACACCTAAAATAGACTCCAAAATATGCAAGAACTCACTATGACCTAATGCAAATGTCCTAAACTCTAAATGAGACCTAAATGCAAGACAAAACCGTGATTATGCATGCAAATGGCACAAAACTCTAAGTAAAATGTATGCTAGAACATGTAAAATATATGAATATCAACTCCCCCAAACTTACTTCCTTGCTTGTCCTCAAGCAAAAAATTAGGAAACAAGAAAGGAAGAAAGGTTGAAATGAGAGCTCAAATCCACAACATCATCGAAAAAGTTCAAATTCAATTGCCAAGTTACTAGCTCCAAGATGCGATCAAACAAGTTTACTCAAAATGAGCTAGCCATATCCTTTCCTACATGAATCAAACTTAAGCCTCGACCTACACAAGCAATCATTTCATCCAATCCTTTGACATTCATTAAATCGTTCAAGTGAATCATGTTTATGGAAGACAAGTGAATTCATTTGGCTAGGGTGAATGTCTTGAGATTAAGATGATCTCAAACGTATGGGCTTATTCCGATGCAAGGGATCTCTCAATGAATGGTAAGCTTTAGAAAAATGCTAAGAGTAAAGAGCAATATATGCATACAAGGATAGATTTACATCTACCCATTGCCTAACAGAAATGTCTCAACCCCTAGCAATTCTACCCATAAAACCCCAACCTAGGCTACCCTTATTCCATAAGGCTTTTTACCTTCTTCTTCCACACGTTTTCATCGTCTTCTTTCACTTGGGGGATTTTCTTCTTCTTCCTTGATTCATGGTATGGTGCTTTCTCCTCACTTCTCTTAGCTCTTCTTGTTGATTTCTTTTGCTTTGTCTCCATCCTCATCACTTTGATGCTTTAGCCATATTTTTGGCTTCTTTTCCTTTTCTTTGAACATTTGGAGATCAACCTTGATGTTAAGAGCCAATTCAAACTTTAACACCAACCATGTATTCTTTGACAATTTCTCCTTCTTCACCTTTTTCTTCTTTTGACCTCAATTTTTATTCCCACAATGATTCCATCGATCAAACACTTTTGTTCATTCCAAACCCCAAAACTTCCCTTCCTAGCTAGCCTAGCCTAGTCTAGCCCGCGATGTCGAGCTAGATCTACATGCAAACCTATCCTTGTCGCTCAAAACTCAACACTTTTTGCCAAGCTTACTCGAAAATTAGGCCTTACATACGCTCACTAAAGATTTGGCTTGAAAGGAGGGTAGGTTAGAGGTGTGGTAAACCGTTTGAATGATGGGAATCGGCTATTTGGGCTAACAAGAGAGTGGTAAAGTGAATAATATAGCCCAAATATGTATGTGGTATCCATGAATTCACTATGCAATGCACAAACACGATAATCAAGTGTCAAAATTAAGGTTCTCACTTAGGTAGGATTGTAATCAAATCAAAACTTGCTTTAGCCAAGACATGAGTAATGAAACATGATATCAAAATATGGTTCATCCTTGATTTCAAACTCAATCAGAAGCATCAAACAACTAACAACGATGGCAATGAGCCAAGCTCTTAGAATGATATTACACATGGAAATCACATCATTGCTCTAAATGCAAATGCAAATGCAACCTATATGCAACTATAGACTCAATCTTAACATGAGATGCAACTAGATGCTTCTTTTTATGTTCAAAATTTTCAAATTTTTGTGGATGCATGATATGCATGAGACTGAAGTATGCAAAGAGAAAAATAAGAAAACAAAACACAAATTCAAATGACACAAACCCCTCCCCCAAACTTTAATTGCACCGTCTCGGTGCAACAAAAGTCAAAGAGAGCGCAAACATAATGCAAGAATGTATATACAATGAAGTGGAGTGAGAATCATACCTTGGAATTGAATCGAGGAGGAGAGGAGTGTGATACGTTGTGGCTTAAGCCCTCCTTTCATCACATATCACGACCTTGGACCCAAGAGACCCTTATTGATTGCTTGTTTTGTGTCTCAAGCTCGACAATGGATAGGCTTGGGGAGGTCCCCAAGGGCGCGTTTAACGTCACTAGCTTGATGGTTGCTTCCTCATTGTCACTCCTTTTATGAAAATCACAAGAAAAGTGAAAATCACAAGACCAATGGATAGACTAATCCTATTTTTGGTCTAAAAACCCTTTTCTCCTTAGAGAGAGTTCTTAGATTTTTGTAAGAGAGATCTTCTATTTTTATGCAATATAGTAGTTGTTTTCATTGAATCTCTCCTTCTTATCTTCTTTTCTTGTTGATTATCCAAGATCCATCCATGAATTCTTCTCTTATGAAAATCGATTTAGAGGTGTTCTTCATGGGTCTTGAGTAGTCATTTTAGGATCTTGAGATGGGTTAGATTTAGGGGATTCAAGGCATGATCTAAGGTGTTTAGGATTAGATTATCTATTATTCTTCTTTGTTTAATGTTCTTATTGCTAAATCTAGCTTGAGATAGTGGATTTAGATCATAGGAATTTCATGCTCACCAAGTGTATGATGAAATGCCTTGATCAATTATTCAAAGGATTTATGTTCTTAGCCTATGAGAATAGTTGTCTAAGGCATATTTTTGGTTGATCTAGTTTATATTCTCAATGCATGTTGATTGATAATTCACAAATTAGAGTTTGCTAATGAATTTGATAATTAACATAGTGATTAGTGTCTTGAAAGAGGACTAATCAAGATTAGAGATCATTAACCTAGGGATAGCTTGTTTGTGTGAATGAATGCCTTGGATCATGCTTTGATTGCCTAATATCGATTACCCCATCTTAGGATTCGCTTTGCTTATTGCTTTTACATCTTGCTTAGTTTCTTATTACTTGTTTGAACTTGATACTTAATCAAAAACCCCTTTTATTAGCTTAACTCATTTAGTGCCTTGCATTCTTAGTGTTTAGGACTACTTCCCAATATTGGATTCGATAACTTCTTACTACATCGGTTAGAGGGTATTGATACCTCCTTGGAATGCAAAATCCTAGTATCAATTTGGCGCCGTTGCCAATTGGGTTTAGCTTTCGACATTAGGATTTTACTACTTTTTGAGATTAAGCCTTTTTGTTTCTTTTGTTTACTAATCTCTCCTTCTAGCTCTCTCTTGTAGGTGCATGAACTTGCGTTCTAAAGGAAACACCAATCTTGTTGAGCCAAGAGACGACATCAACCTTCTACACCGCGGTCTTAGAGCAAGAAGAGATAGAGAACGGGTCGTGCACATTGCTAGGCTTGGTATGGAAAACGTGCAAGTGAACCCGGATGGTGGTAATGACCACGTTGCTTATGCTCCACATCAAGGAGCAAATGGTGGTAATGGAAACCACCACCCACCCGCCCATAATGGTCCTAACATAGTTGGAGTGGGTGATGCGGCCAATGCTCATGTCAACCGCCAAGGCATTCGAGCACCACCGGTTGAGACCAATGACTTTGAGGTCAAAGCTAGCTTCATCAACATGGTACAAAGCAACAAATTCTATGGCTTGAAGGTGGAGGATCCAATTGATCACTTGGATCATTTTGACAGGATTTGTGGCTTGAAAAAGATGAATGGAGTCTCGGAGGATAGCTTTAAGCTAAGGTTGTTCCCATTCTCTCTTGGAGACAAGGCAAGACAATGGGAAAAGAACCTTTCCCACGGTTCTATCACTTCATGGGACCAATGCAAGACATCATTCCTTGCCAAGTTCTTCTCTCCCTCTAGAACGGCTAAGCTAAGGAATGAAATCTCAAGCTTCACTCAACGTGCAAATGAGAGCTTCAATGAAGCATGGGAGCGGTTTAGGGGCTATATATCGCAATGCCCTCATCATGGATTTTCGGATGCTTCCCTCTTTAGCACAGTCTACCGCGGAGCACTTCCTAAGATCCGTATGTTGCTTGATACCGCTTCTAATGGAAACTTCTTAGGAAAATACGTGAATGAAGCAATGGAGTTGGTTGAGAACCTTGCTTTGAGTGATGGTACATATGGTGATGAGTATGACCGGTCTACAAGAACCACAAGTGACTTCGAGGAGCAACAACGAACCAAAGCCATGATGGCTTTCAATGAGAAGTTAGATAAGCAAGCCACCATGATTGACAAGCTTCTCAATGCTTCCAAAAGACCGATTCACTTTGTTAGTGACTTTGAAGGAAATCAAAGATCCCATGAGGAAATGGTGAATTTGAGCAACAAAGAAGAAGTGCATTATGTTGGGAACAATGGTGGCTACCAAAGGGGTTTTAACAATAACTATGGCCACCAAGGTGGTTCTCAACAAAGCTTTGTCCCACAAACTCAAGGCAATAACTCCATGCCTCAAGACCTTGATGTGAAAAATGTTCTTCAACAACTTCTCCAAGGCCAAGCAAGTGGAGCATTGGATATAAGCAAGAAGATGGAGGAAATAAATACCAAGGTAGCTTGCTCATACAATGATCTCCACAAGAAGCTTGAGGCATTGAGTTCCAAAGTGCAAGAAATGGAGACCAATGGAAACAATGGAGACAAAGTACAACAAAGCTCTTCAAATGGGAAAGCAAAGGAGTACTGCAATTCCATCTTCTCAAAGGAGCCACGTTCCATTGAAGATCATGAAGCCGCCACTAATGAGATTGAGCTTCTACTCTATGGATCTCAAGCTCCATTGAAGCTCAATGAGGACATTGAGGAACAAGGTGGGGGAGTGACCCTTGAGAAAGATGAGTACGTGACCATGGTTCAAGAACCAAGAGGTATTGTTGCTTGCATTGATTCACCAAACTCAACTAGGATCGAGCCTAAGTCTCTCCCCAAGCTTGGTAATCCCGGTAAATTCTCTATAACTTGCTCTCTTGTAGATTTGGAGATTGAGGATGCTTTGTGTGATTCCGGGTCAAGTGTGAACGTTATGTCCAATGAGATGCTCAAAAGTCTAGGGATAAGGACCCTCACCTATCATCCATCACCTATCACCTTTGGAGATGCTTCTTCGAGAAAGCCGTTGGGCCTTCTTGAAAACTACCCACTCAAGGTAGGGAATTGCATAGTCCCAACCGACTTTGTGGTCATGGAGATGAGAAAGACCAACAAACTCCCTCTTCTCCTTGGAACACCGTTCCTCCTCACTACCGGTGCTAGCATGAACTTCAAAGAGCAAAGGGTAGTTCTCTTGAATGTGGATGATAAAGTGTACTACCCAATGAGGACTTCTTCCAACAAGCTTTGTGGTACAATCACCATGAAGGATGATGAGTTTCGAGAAGAAGAAGTGAGGTATATGGGTAGTTGTATGTTGGTTGAAGAAGCTCCACCCCCAAAGATCCATGAAGAAGAAGAGAAGTCTCTTGAGAGAAAGGATTTGGGTTATGGTAATGACAAGGATGCTTCAAAGGTTGACATGGTCACTTGTTTGGAACCGCTTCACCCCACCACAATGAAGAATCACGTTAAGGGTAGTGAAGGTGCAAAGAAGAAGACAAAGGGAAAAGCTAAGGCGGGCAACGGATCAAGAGAGCTTGATGAGTTTAGGTCCGAGCACGGCCAACCCTCTATGATGACTCTCACTCCATGGAAACACAAGGATGGAGTGATTGAGTACAAGATCAAGTGCAAAGGTCGTTCCAAACCCTTTGCCTCGGTCAAAGCTTTCCTCACACCCGAGCTCAAAGAAAAGGGTGAAGCGGGTCTTCAAGAGGTCATGAACAAGGTCCTCCAACTTGAGCTCATGGATCCGCCTTGGAGTGCTCACACTCCTCTCTCACCCGCCTAAAAGGGTAACCAACGTCAAACTTAGCGACGTAAAACAAAGTGCACTTGGGAGACATTCCCATGTTTATCCTTGTATATATTCTTTCGCTTTCTAGTTTTATTTTGTGTTTCTTGGGCGTTTTTGATATTTTGGTTAAGTGGTTGCAAGGTCATTGATAGTAGAAAAGTGATGGCAAGGTAGCCAAGGGCGTTTGATGTTGGAAAGCTTATCAATTCTCCATGCTCTCCCTTCACATAGTGGCACTCCTCCATGTAAGTATCTCTTTCCCTTTTAAAGTCTTAGCATATTATATTTTGTTTTGGGTCTCTTCTTTGAATTTATTTCACACCGAGACGGTGTGATTTAAGTTTGGGGGAGAGACCGGTATTTGACCTCTTGTTTTATGCTTTTATCTTCTCTTTTGCACTTGAGTCTCATGCATATCATGCATTTTTAATAAATTTGAAAATTTTAGAACATTTAGGATTGCATATTCACTTGTAGGTGGTGTCTAGTTTGCATTTTAGCTTGCATTTGCATAAGCATGGAGTAATGACAACCTTGAAAGTAGCTTAATTAGCAATTGATTCAACGCCCAAGTTATTAGTTGTTTGATGCATTGAAGTTGAAGTTGAATCTGAAATCAAGGATGAACCATTTGTTAGAGCACATGCATCATTGTCTTTCCTTGGTTGAAGCAAGCTTGAATTGAATCTAGCCTCATCTAAGTGATAACCATAACTTGACATGTAATTATTGTGCTTGTGCAAACTTAAATGGAATTGTGGATCACTTATAAATATTTGGACATTCTTCTTCCTTTTCACCACCCTTGCTTGTCCAAATAGCCAAATCCCATCTTTGGATTGGTTTCCCCACCATGCCAATTACCTCCTTTCTATCCCCTAATCTTTTGTGTGTGTCTTGTGAGGTCTTTTTGGAGTGAATTTGACAAAACGTGTTAGGTTTAGGGCGACAAGGAAGCACTCTTGTGTAGACGTAGTTCCAACATAAAGGAGCTAATCTAGAACTAGGTTAGATAGGTGGCGGTTCTTACAGTTTGAGAATGGGGAAAGGTTAGAAATATTTAGGGGAATGGCTTGATCTTTGATGATTATGGTGGAATGAAAGAAGTAAGGAAGGACGATGAAGAGGGGAGTACAAAATGAATGGTATGGTTGGTGCAAGTGTGATTAGCAGCAAGCTCTAAATAAGTAAGAAAAGCCTCAAGAGACAAAGAAGAAAAGAAGGCCAAAAAGCCAAGCTACAAAGAAAATAAGAGGTATGGTTGGTGCAAGTGTGTTTTGTTTTCATTTTAGCTTCTTAATCACAAACCCCTATTTGCTTGCTTAACTCACTTAGTAGTATGTATTCCTAGTTCTTGAAACTTAACCCTTGGTTCGATCCTTTTATGCTCAATAGGCATTTTAGGTAATAGATATAGGTAAAAAGCCATTTATCAATTTGGCGCCGTTGCCGGAGATTAGTAAAAATTATGAATCCCATGTTCTAGGATAGTGTTCAATGCAATCTTAGACATCATTGTTTGCTCATTAATCATCTTCTTGATAGTTCATTCCATGATCCAACACTTATATCTTTGTTTTCTTTCTTGCATTTGTTTCCTTAGTTTAAAAAACATAAAAACCCAAAAACATTGCTCTAGCTTAGGAAGTTTCATGCATTCCTAGTGTATTGATCTTAACCTCTTCGGTTCGATCCTCAAATACTACAATGATATGAGTGGACTTGAGGTATTGATTAAGACCTAAAAAGTCTATCTATCAATTGGCGCCGTTGCCGGAGAGGTTTAGCATTGATCATTAGGATTTTGATTCTTCTTAAGACTAGAGCTTTTTATTTTCTTTTGTTGCTAATCTTGTGAGTTTCATGAAGGGAGTGACAATGAGGAAGCAACCGTCAAGCTAGTGACGTTAAACGCGCCCCTTGGGGACCTCCCCGAGCCTATCCCTTGTCGAGCTTGAGACACAAAACAAGCATCAATAAGGGTCTTTTGGGTCAAAGGTCGTGGTATGTGACGGAAGGAGGACTTGAGCAACAACGTGTCACACTCCTCTCTTCACCATCTCCATTCCGCTAATCTCACTCCTCCTTTGTAAGTATCTCATTTCTTTTGAGTCTTTGCAGTTCATCTTTTGTTTTTGGTCTCTCTCTTGAACTTCTCTCACACCGAGACGTTGTGATTTAAGTTTGGGGGAGGGACCGGTATCTAACCATGTGTTTTGTGTCTTATTTTCCTTTTGCATCTTGAGTCTCATGCATTTTCAATAATTTTGAAATTTTTGAATTTTGAAACACAAAAAGAAGCCACTTAGGATGCATTTGCATTTGTACATTGAGTCTAGGATTGCATACTTATGATTCATTGCATATGCATGGGAACAATGATGAATCTTCCTTGTATAATAACACTTTAAGAGATCAATTCAATTCCCTCGTTCGTAATTGTTTGATGCATTTAAGTGAGCATGAAAGTAAAGATGCACCATTCTTAGTTCTCATATATCATCATACTTGCCTTGATTGAAGCAAGCTTGAGTTGCATCCAACCCCATTTAAGTGAT
The DNA here is from genome assembly GCA_030161315.1 of Eutrema japonicum. Taxonomy (NCBI): domain Eukaryota; kingdom Viridiplantae; phylum Streptophyta; class Magnoliopsida; order Brassicales; family Brassicaceae; genus Eutrema; species Eutrema japonicum. Next base: position 24,016,072 of record BSQW01000006.1, on the reverse strand, counting down.
AACCCTAATCTTGATTTGTAAATATTGTGTTTATGCATCTTTGAATGAATTCGTGGATCACATATACATATTTGGATAATCTTTTCCTTTTTTTTACCACTCTTGTTTATCCAAGTAGCCATATCACATCATTGGAATGGTTTCCCCTACCTTAACCTCAACCTCCTTTCTAGCCATTGTTATTAGTGTGTGAATTGTGAGGCCTTTCTTTCGAACAAACTTGGCAAAACGTGTTAGGTTTAGGGCGACAAGAGGGAATTCTCATGTAGACTTAGCTCCATCATCACAGAGTTAATCTAGGAATAGGCTAGTTAGGATGACGTGTATTGGTTCAAGTTTGGGGGAAACAGTTTTGAAACTTGGTGATCGGATATGTGTGGAATGGTAATGTGGATTGGAAAAGATGAAAAAGGAGAAAGGAAAAGGGGATCGAGTTTACATAGATTGTTTGGTGCAAAAATAAAATAACAAGACTAGCTCTAAGAATAAGATAGCCTAAAAGATTCAAGGAAAAAAGAAGAAAGCCGAAAAGGCCAAGCATCAAAGATGAGAAGAGGCGTGAACAAATATGAAGAAACAAAGAGCTAAGTCAAAACAAGGAAGCACCAAACCATGACATCAAGGAAGAAGAAGCCGATCCCCAATGTGAGAAGAAGGCGAAGCAAAAACACAAGAAGCATGTGTGGGTTTGAGAAGGCAAAATGCCCTGGGATGAAAATGCTAGCTTAGGTTGTGGGCACAACTGGTTAGAATGCTTTAGGTTAGAAACACTCTAGGCATTTGGGTAGATGAGAATTCTCCCTTGTATGTGATATTCGCATATTTTAACTCTTTTTGTCATGCATATCATCTAGTTTTTGTGCCTTATTTTGTAGTTTCATAGAGTTTTTCTTTAGTTTTGCATTCATAAGTAGAAGTTAATAGATTTTAGATAGGTCCTAGAGAGTTTTGGTGCAATTGGAGTGTTTCAGGTGCTTATTGGAGTCTAGGGGAAGATCACGGACTAGGAGGAACGTACCCGTAGAACGGAGAAGGCAAACAAAAGAAGAAGAAAAATCCGCAGAGGCAATATCGGCCGGAGGCATCGGCCGCAGGGGACCGATGCAGAACGAAGAAACCAGGCAGAAGTCCATCGGTCGGCATCCCACCGATGCATCCGACCGATGGAAATTCTGGAAACCCAAAGGATCATATCGGTGCGATGTATCGGGCAAGAGCAGACCGATGGAAGCTCACAGCATCGACGTCAAGAAGTCCATCGGTCGGCATCCAACCGATACACCCGACCGATGCGAAATTCTGGAAATCCGAGGTTGCATCGGTAGGATGTATCGGTTGCAGGAGACCGATGCGACCCGCTGAAAAACTCAACCCGATGGGTTGACCCGACCCGACCTGTATTTACTTAAGAAATTAAGCCTAATTATGGACATAACTCTTGTTTTGAGACTTAACAAAAAACGTGTTTAAGGTTTTGAGAGAGAGATTAAGAGATTCTTGAGTGATTTATGCAAGTTCTTGTTGGATTATTTCTTCCATCTATTTTCTTATCATCTTTTATGATTCTCAACACTTCCTTTATGGGATTTGTGGAGAAAACCATGTGTTGTGAGTAGTTTCCTAGAATTCTAGGGTGAAGTAGATTTAGGTAATTTTAGTGTGAATCAATGATGTTAGGACTTTGAATATTAATGATCCTTCCTTGTTTAGTGTGTTTAATGCTAAATCATCCTTGATCAAGTTGATTTAGATCATAGGGAATTTCTCGCCCGGAAGGTGTTCGATGAAATTCCCCAATGAACTAATCAAGGGATATTTCATTCTTAGCCTATGGAAATAGTTGTCTAAGGTGTTTATTGATTAAATGATCTTGTTTCTAATGCTTGAAAGTTATTAAATCACAAATGGAAATTTGTTCTTGATTTAGTAATTTGCAAAGGGATTAATACCAAGGAATTGGATTAGTCTAATTTAAGGATCATAGTCTAAGGATTAGCATTACTTGAGATTATTGACATCATTGTGAACCACTAAAGTTACCAACAATCATATACTTCACCCTTGGATTCGTTTTTAGTACTATCTTTAAACCGTAATTTGCATTCTTGTTTAAGTTTCTATCTTTGTTTTAGTTGAAAATAGTTTGCTTTCAATATCTCTTAAGTCGTTACAAAATCAAAACCAATTCTTGGATTGCTTAGATTAAGAAGTTTCATGTATTCTTGGTTTTTAATCTCAACCCATTATGGATTGATATCTCAAATACTACAATGACATGAGTGGGATTTGAGCAATTGATAGCGAAAATCTAACTATCAGTATGCATAGGTTGCCTTTTACCTTTAGCATTTTGCTAAAGTTTGTTCATTCCATGAGAGATCCTTGTACTTGATTACCCATGCATGATATTGAGATCACCTTCATCTCATAACCGAACCCTTAGCCAAACGAATTCGATTTGACCTTGCATAAACATGATCCATGGTTACACCACTAATGAATGTTAAGGGATTGGAGAATATGATTGCTTGTGTAGATTGGGGTTTGGATTTGATACATGATGAAATAGGAATGGCTAACTCATTTGGAGTAGACTCACTTGTGCATTTTAGAACTACAAGCTTGGACGTTGAACATGATTTCTTTTTGTGCTACTTGTGGATTTGAGTTCCCAAGTTCAAACCTCTCTCCCTACTTTTTCTTATTTGTTTGCTTGAGGGCAAGCAAAAGAGTAAGTTTGGGGTAGTTGATAATCCCATATTTTACATCTTTTAGCATGCATATTATTTGGTGTTTTGTGTCTCATGCATGTGTCTTGCATAGTTTTTATAGCATTTTGGTATTTATTAGAGTATTAGGTGTTTGCATTAGGTCCTAGTGAGTTCTTGCATTCATTTGGAGTGTTTTTAGGTGTTTTGGAGACATTTGGGATGATTGGAGTGGTTGAGCATAAAGAGAAGGAAGAGCTCCGACACGCCGGAAAGATGTGGCTGGACGGAAGCCTTCCGATCTCAATCAGCTTCAATGATCTTCATGGAAGTTGTAGAGAAGTGAGTTAGCTGTCCATAGGAGTTGGAATCAAGTCATTCCGACGTGTGGTTTGAGAGATATGACTTATTTACCAGAGACAGGTCTGCCTGGCCGAGACGGTTTCTTCAATACCGAGGTCAGTGGTAGGTGCAACTGCTCGGTGTGGAAACAGAGAGAAAATTCCCTTACTACCGATGTACAATACCGATTTGTGACGTCGGTATTGAAGGGTCTCCACTCCGAATTAGCCTCGGTGGTCTTCACCAAAGTTGTAGAGGAGTGAATCAGCTTTACACAGGAGTTTGAATCGAGTTATTTGGACATATGGATAGGGAGATAAGATGGATTTACTGAAGGTATATCTGTCTGGCCGAGAGAAGACGATACCGTCTAAATAACTGGCAAAACGAATGCCTTCCGATATGAATCAACTCAAACGGTCTTCATAAGAGTTGTAGAGGTACGAGTTAGCTGTCTACAGGAGTTAGATTCAGGTCATTCGGATGTCATATTCAGGAGTTATGACCAATTCACTGAAGACGTATCAAAGACTTGACCGGGTCAAAACCCGGTTTGTTCCGGATTGACCCGGTCCGATCCAAACTCATTTAAATATTGAAAACCCTTTTTTTTAGATCCAAGTTTCCTTTTTTCTAGAGTTGGGTTTTATCCCAAACTCTTTCTAAGATGATTTTGGATGGATCTACATCATTCATGCCACTCTAGTGAAGGATTTTTCAACCTATCTATATATTATGTTTATTTAATCTATGTTCTTTATCTTTATGTCTTTTTTCCCCTTGTATTCTATCTTGTTCTTCATATTTAGGCCTTAGGCCCTTTTTTGTTGGATTTTGGATTTTGCTTGATTTTGATGATTTGATGATTGATTCTTGATGCAAATGCACTCAATCATTGCTATTCCTTAGGCATTAGATCCATAATCTTGATTAATCCTATGTTTAGGTACTAATCACTTCACTAATCATTAATCCCATTAGCAAAATGGTCATTTGTGGAACAACAATTAGCAAGCATTAAGATTTGTAACAAGATCAACCAAAAGAGTGCCTTGACAACTAATTTCTTAGGCTAAGAACACAAATCCTTTGAATAATTGATCTTGGCATTTCGTCGAACACCTTGTGTGCATGAAATGCCTAAGGTCTAAATCCACTTTTTCAAGCTAGATCTAGCATTAAACATATTAAGCAAAGAAGGAATGCAAAGACCTAATACCTAAGCATCACAAATCAATCATCAAGCCATCAAAAATCAAGCAAAATCCAAAATCCAACAAAAAGGTCTAAGGCCTAAAGAACATGAAGAACAAAAGATAAAAAGACATAAAAATAAGGAAATTGCATAAATAAAAGATAGAGTTGAAGAAATCTTCTCTAGAATGGCATAGATGTGAAGAACAATCCAAATCCCTCAAAAGAGAGAGTTAGGGTCGAGCCCCCACTCTTACAAGAAGAAAACTTAGGTTTAGAAATGTCTAAAATTTGCATAAATACACAAAGTGTTCGAACCGGGTCGACCCGAGGCAAATCGGGTCGGATCTTGGACTGGGCAGAGTTGATATGTGTCTACTAAATCGACGATAACTCCTGGAATAGTACTCCGAATGAGCTGAATCTTCTTGCGTTAGAAAGCTAATTCCATTTCGCATGACCTTTATCAAGAGCTCAGATAAGGCTTCCATCCGACATGATCTTTCAGATGCTTCGGACTGTCTCTGCATTTTCCGACAGTGACATATCTTTAGTAAATCACCCGTATCTCCTGAACCTGACATCTGAATGACTTGATTCCAGCTGATCTGATTAGCTCACTCACTCCTCTACAACTTCTATGAATACCATTGAAGCTGAATCAGGCGGGAAGGTTCTCGTCCGGCCACATCTTTGAGACGCTTTGGGTGAACTCTTCCTTCTCCTTGTCCAAGTCCGGAAGGTTTCAACTCTATGTCCCCAAATGTTCTCCAAAACACCTAAAATAGACTCCAAAATATGCAAGAACTCACTATGACCTAATGCAAATGTCCTAAACTCTAAATGAGACCTAAATGCAAGACAAAACCGTGATTATGCATGCAAATGGCACAAAACTCTAAGTAAAATGTATGCTAGAACATGTAAAATATATGAATATCAACTCCCCCAAACTTACTTCCTTGCTTGTCCTCAAGAAACAAATTAGGAAACAAGAAAGGGAGAAAGGTTGAAATGAGAGCTCAAATCCACAACATCATCGAAAAAGTTCAAATTCAATTGCCAAGTTACTAGCTCCAAGATGCGATCAAACAAGTTTACTCAAAATGAGCTAGCCATATCCTTTCCTACATGAATCAAACTCAAGCCTCGACCTACACAAGCAATCATTTCATCCAATCATTTGACATTCATTAAATCGTTCAAGTGAATCATGTTTATGCAAGACAAGTGAATTCATTTGGCTAGGGTGAATGTCTTGAGATTAAGATGATCTCAAACGTATGGGCTTATTCCGATGCAAGAGATCTCTCAATGAATGGGTAAGCTTTAGAAAAATGCTAAGAGTAAAGAGCAATATATGCATACAAGGATAGATTTACATCTACCCATTGCCTAACAGAAATGTCTCAACCCCTAGCAATTCTACCCATAAAACCCCAACCTAGGCTACCCTTATTCCATAAGGCTTTTTACCTTCTTCTTCCACACGTTTTCATCGTCTTCTTTCACTTGGGGGATTTTCTTCTTCTTCCTTGATTCATGGTATGGTGCTTTCACCTCACTTCTCTTAGCTCTTCTTGTTGATTTCTTTTGCTTTGTCTCCATCCTCATCACTTTGATGCTTTAGCCATATTTTTGGCTTTTTTTCCTTTTCTTTGAACATTTGGAGATCAACCTTGATGTTAAGAGCCAATTCAAACTTTAACACCAACCATGTATTCTTTGACAATTTCTCCTTCTTCACCTTTTTCTTCTTTTGACCTCAATTTTCATTCCCACAATGATTCCATCGATCAAACACTTTTGTTCATTCCAAACCCCAAAACTTCCCTTCCTAGCTAGCCTAGCCTAGTCTAGCCCGCGATGTCGAGCTAGATCTACATGCAAACCTATCCTTTTCGCTCAAAACTCAACACTTTTTGCCAAGCTTACTCGAAAATTAGGCCTTACATACGCTCACTAAAGATTTGGCTTGAAAGGAGGGTAGGTTAGAGGTGTGGTAAACCGTTTGAATGATGGGAATCGGCTATTTGGGCTAACAAGAGAGTGGTAAAGTGAATAATATAGCCCAAATATGTATGTGGTATCCATGAATTCACTATGCAATGCACAAACACGATAATCAAGTGTCAAAATTAAGGTTCTCACTTAGGTAGGATTGTAATCAAATCAAAACTTGCTTTAGCCAAGACATGAGTAATGAAACATGATATCAAAATATGGTTCATCCTTGATTTCAAACTCAATTAGAAGCATCAAACAACTAACAACGATGGCAATGAGCCAAGCTCTTAGAATGATATTACACATGGAAATCACATCATTGCTCTCAATGCAAATGCAAATGCAAATGCAACCTATATGCAAATATAGACTCAATCTTAACATGAGATGCAACTAGATGCTTCTTTTTATGTTCAAAATTTTCAAATTTTTGTGGATGCATGATATGCATGAGACTGAAGTATGCAAAGAGAAAAATAAGAAAACAAAACACAAAGTCAAATGACACAAACCCCTCCCCCAAACTTTAATTGCACCGTCTCGGTGCAACAAAAGTCAAAGAGAGCGCAAATATAATGCAAGAATGTATATACAATGAAGTGGAGTGAGAATCATACCTTGGAATTGAATCGAGGAGGAGAGGAGTGTGATACGTTGTGGCTTAAGCCCTCCTTTCATCACATATCACGACCTTGGACCCAAGAGACCCTTATTGATTGCTTGTTTTGTGTCTCAAGCTCGACAATGGATAGGCTTGGGGAGGTCCCCAAGGGCGCGTTTAACGTCACTAGCTTGATGGTTGCTTCCTCATTGTCACTCCTTTTATGAAAATCACAAGAAAAGTGAAAATCACAAGACCAATGGATAGACTAATCCTATTTTTGGTCTAAAAACCCTTTTCTCCTTAGAGAGAGTTCTTAGATTTTTGTAAGAGAGATCTTCTATTTTTATGCAATATAGTAGTTGTTTTCATTGAATCTCTCCTTCTTATCTTCTTTTCTTGTTGATTATCCAAGATCCATCCATGAATTCTTCTCTTATGAAAATCGATTTAGAGGTGTTCTTCATGGGTCTTGAGTAGTCATTTTAGGATCTTGAGATGGGTTAGATTTAGGGGATTCAAGGCATGATCTAAGGTGTTTAGCATTAGATTATCTATTATCCTTCTTTGTTTAATGTTCTTATTGATAAATCTAGCTTGAGATAGTGGATTTAGATCATAGGCATTTCATGCTCACCAAGTGTATGATGAAATGCCTTGATCAATTATTCAAAGGATTTATGTTCTTAGCCTATGAGAATAGTTGTCTAAGGCATATTTTTGGTTGATCTAGTTTATATTCTCAATGCATGTTGATTGATAATTCCATATTTTACATCTTTTAGCATGCATATTATTTGGTGTTTTGTGTCTCATGCATGTGTCTTACATAGTTTTTATAGCATTTTGGTATTTATTAGAGTATTAGGTGTTTGCATTAGGTCCTAGTGAGTTCTTGCATTCATTTGGAGTGTTTTTAGGTGTTTTGGAGACATTTGGGATGATTGGAGTGGTTGAGCATCAAGAGAAGGAAGAGCTCATCCGACACGCCGGAAAGATGTGGCTGGACGGAAGCCTTCCGATCTCAATCAGCTTCAATGATCTTCATGGAAGTTGTAGAGAAGTGAGTTAGCTGTCCATAGGAGTTGGAATCAAGTCATTCCGACTTGTGGTTTGAGAGATATGACTGATGTACCAGAGACAGGTCCGCCTGGCCGAGACGGTTTCGTCAATACCGAGGTCACTGGTCGGTGCAACTGCTCGGTGTGGAAACAGAGAGAAAATTCCCTTAGTACCAATGTACAATACCGATTTGTGACGTCGGTATTGAAGGGTCTCCACTCCGAATTAGCCTCGGTGGTCTTCACCAAAGTTGTAGAGGAGTGAATCAGCTTTACACAAGAGTTTGAATCGAGTTATTTGGACATATGGATAGGGAGATAAGATGGATTTACTGAAGGTATGTCCGTCTGGCCGAGAGAAGACGATACCGTCTAAATAACTGGAAACACGAAGGCTTTCCGATATGAATCAACTCAAACGGTCTTCATAAGAGTTGTAGAGGTACGAGTTAGCTGTCTACAGGAGTTGGATTCAGGTCATTCGGATGTCAGGTTCAGGAGTTATGACCAATTCACTGAAGACGTATTAAAGACTTGACCGGGTCAAAACCCGGTTTGTTCCGGATTGACCCGGTCCGATCCAAACTCATTTAAATATTGAAAACCCTTTTTTTTAGATCCAAGTTTCATTTTCTCTAGAGTTGGGTTTTATCCCAAACTCTTTCTAAGATGATTTTGGATGGATCTACATCATTCATGCCACTCTAGTGAAGGATTCTTCGACCTATCTATATATTATGTTTATTTAATCTCTGTTCTTTATCTTTATGTCTTTTTCCCCTTGTATTCTATCTTGTTCTTCATATTTAGGCCTTAGGCCCTTTTTTGTTGGATTTTGGATTTTGCTTGATTTTGATGATTTGATGATTGATTCTTGATGCTTATGTTCTTAATCCTTGCTTTCCTTTCTTTCTAAGTGATCCTAGCGCTAGATTGGGCTTAAGAGAGTCAATCTAGATCATAGGGAAAATCATGCACACCAAGTGTTTGATGAAATTCCCCTAGGAGCTTAGTAAGAGATAAACATTCTTAACCTATGAAAGTAGTTGCTTAAGGTGTTTATTGGTTGATTTGAATGTTGATCTAAATGCTTGCTAATCATTTTATCACAAATGAGAGTTTGATCTTGATTAAGTGATTAGCAAAGTGATTAGTGCCTTGAGAGAGGATTAGTCATAATTAGTGATCTTAACCTAAGGATTAACATTGATTGTGTGTTAGACATCGTTAGTCAATTGTCTTGATGATTATATGATGATGATTTAGGTTGATCTTTGTTAGGTCCTTCACTTAGGTTGGTTCTCAATGCTAGATTTGATGAGATAAACCAAAGTCTAGAACTACACCTAGATTAGGTAGTTCTAGTTGGCGTGACAAACCAATGTAGAGCTACACCCTATGATTTTTGGTCTCATCCCATGCATTAGGGAGAGATTTGAGTAAACGGTGTTAGTGCTAGATTAGATTTATTCATTTGAGTCTTGAACTTAGGCATTTCACTCCTAGCCGGAGTTTAAATGAATTGCTTGAAACGAATCTTTTGTGAGCTTTTCGTGCCTAGGGTGATTATTGAACTCAGTGGGATTGGAGGTCAATGCTTGTTAATCACCCTATCACAAACGACGGTTTGTTCTTGATATGGTGATTAACAAAGTGATTAGTGGTACGACGGTGGATTAGTCAAAATTATGAATCCCATGTTCTAGGATAGTGTTCAATGCAATCTTAGACATCATTGTTTGCTCATTAATCATCTTCTTGATAGTTCATTCCATGATCCAACACTTATATCTTTGTTTTCTTTCTTGCATTTGTTTCCTTAGTTTAAAAAACATAAAAACCCAAAAACATTGCTCTAGCTTAGGAAGTTTCATGCATTCCTAGTGTATTGATCTTAACCTCTTCGGTTCGATCCTCAAATACTACAATGATATGAGTGGACTTGAGGTATTGATTAAGACCTAAAAAGTCTATCCATCAAGGGTGCTACGAAATTCTGTCTTAGAACATCTATTTATAGGTAATCCACTCTTGATTTTGTCGACCTTAGGGTTTAGTTGAAGAGAAAACGAAGGGGCTTGAAGATGGGCTTTGAAATAGATGGTATTGGGCCGTTTCTATTTCACCACTGGCGCGAGGCTTGGACCCGCGGCCAAAGGGAGTTTCGCATTGGCTGGAGAGCCTACACCAGCGGCCAGGAGTGTCTTCTCCGCGGCCAGGAGTGATGGATCCGCGGTGGTTGGCCTATAGCTTTAAACTTCAATTCTTCTCTTGCTTCGCTCGCGAGACTGCAGCACATGCCTTCAGTCAATTGGATTTATCTTGAGATCTAACCGTTGGATTGACTTAAAACCAACTGGGTATGAAAGGTGGTTCTCCCTTATATCGTGTGTCCAAATTAGGTCGTGATCAGACTGTGAGATGGTCTTCATCCGATGCCAAATTTCTGACGGTCCAAAACTGTCCAAAATCTGGATCTTCTCCAATATGCGTCGTTTTTACCTAAGAAACGTGAAAAGAGTTTTGGAACTACTAATATGCAAATATCATAGTAAAAGTATATAAAACCAAGTGAAACACTTATTAAAGTGTTCAAAAATAGATAGTAGAATGGGTAAAAATACGGTGTTATCACCGGTTCGCAAACCGAAGAAGCCAAGAGCTAGTCGGGATAGAAGAAGGGAAAACACGTTGAGTGTAGAAATGATACTCTTTGGACCAGCTCTAGACGAGGATACCGATTACATGGCTGGTCTGAATAGCATGAAGATCATCATGACGCTTCGTCTTGATTGGGAAACCATTGATCATCTCGGCCTTCGCGTTGATATCGAGTGGAATTTAGATGCGCTTGGACTCCGACGTTTCATGGAGCTTTCTCACCCGACTTATGAGAAGTTGACAAGGGAGTTTCTCTATACCGTATCTCTCGCTTATCCCGTTGGACAGAACTTCACGGTAAAAGACGAGATCCTTTCGTTCTCTCTTGGTGATCATCAATCTTACTCCATAACCATCGGTGATCTTTGTGAACTATTTGGATTTGCTTGTGATGAGAAGAAGACTTTCACGAGGAGCATCACTTCTTATGGCATTTGGAACCGATTTGCTAACAAAGAACTTGACCCCGACTCATCAAAGGAGTCACGAATCACGCACCCCGCTGTCCGCTACATGCATTGAATGATATCGCGCAAATGATTTTTAGTCGGAATGGGCATAGTTTGGTCCTTCGAGATGAGTTCTTCATTCTTATCGCCCCTTTTGTGGACATGCCCGAAACAGAAAATCTTGGCTCAATCATTGCTAGAAGCTTCATCGCGATTAAGCATGATGCTTCAAAGGAACGCAAGGAAAGCAATGTTTACAACAACTTTGGAGGCATTATCACCGCGATCCTTCTACATTGTCGAGTTAACTTCGGGACTCAAGAACCGCTTCAATATGAGAACAAAATCGACCTCGCCGGGCTTCAAATGAAAGGTTATCTCGCGGGTTGGCTTGAAGAGTCCAAACTTTTCGCTTACGTATTCACGCCACCTTCTTTAAAGAAGGCACAATGCATCCTTCTTCCGCGCGAAAACCTTCCTCGTTTACGTGACGGTAACCCTTCTTTCAACCCTCCTGAAAATATGTGGTTCATACGTACACCGGGAGATCCTATTGTAGGGATTAGATTTTTATACAAAGCTCGAGCAAAAGCAGCACGCAACTCTCGCCTCGATGTAGAGACACGACGCCCCGTAGTGTTAGGTGCATCATCATCCAGTATTCCTCCTTTGGTTCAGCCTATCACCACACCAATGAGGAACCGCACAGACCAATAGTTCTATGCTACTATCGCAAAGGAAAGAGATGAGAGGATACTCCTTAAGACAAGGTTATTACTCAAGGAGAGATGATCTCAAAGCTCGTCAAGATGTTTGTACCACATTTCTTCAAGAAATCTCGAACAACCCAGTGAGGCGAGCAAGTGGATAACGAGCTAGTTAGTCTCTCACTCATCTCTGATTTCGATCAGACCGAGGCTACCGATGACGACGCCACAAGAGTATGAGTTCGAAGCTTATTCCAGCGAGACAGAGGTGCTTTCTCGCGAATCCGACGACAACGAGACTTCATCTTCCGTTTCCATAACATTCTGATCCAGGTCCCTTCGTCAAAAAAATTTCTTTTATTTATTTTCTATTTATTATTATTTTTATTTTATCGGGTATGTTTGCTCCCTTATATCGCTCACTTTCACACCGAGACGGTGCGAAGTAAGTCTGGGGGAAGATTTATCATCTATTAACGTATTTTATTTTTCTTAGATGTTATTTTATTTTTCTTGAGTCATTTTAATGAGATTTCTTGAGTCGTTTTATTGAGTCAAAACTATTATGTTTGAAATTATGAACTTTTCTTGGAACTAACCGTGTGACACCAACTTTTAGTGACCGTTTTAACAGAGATTGATCGCAGATTTTTACTAATGGAAAACCCGTGAGTGGACCGACCTACTATAAAACGCCCATTTCTCTAAGGGAGCCTGAAGGATTTAACGCTGGCTTCAACCTAATGAACTTAATTTTTCTCATCTTGGGGCTTGGTATACATCGACCAAGACACCTTTTTCAAGCCTGCCATGACAAGTCTGTGTGAGTACGGTTTCCCTCTCTCTTCCCTTTAGTTAAGTACTTCAATGCAAAAAGGATATGGAAGGCGCGAAAGTGAACCGCAGATTCGGTGGCAAAAATCATCAATACACGTGTCTCATGGAAGTATGCCAAAAGAAATTAACCGGGGATTCGGTGGCAAACAACATCAGTCTTCGTGTCTCATGGAAACTTATCCAAGGAGAAGAACCAGGGATTCAATGGCAAACACCATCAATACTCGCGTCTCGTATTCCTTAATCTCGTGAAACAAAAAGACAAAAAAAAATCGATCTAAGGAAGAGAGAAAAAGGGAGAGTAAAGAAACCGGAATTAAGACTGTCAAGGTAAGCATAAAATTTGATTGAGGAAAGTCTACATGTTCTTTGATCGATACTCCCTCGATGAGACCACACGCCTTTAACTTTAAAGAAGTTAGCAATGGAGAATTCGGGTAACCTTATGAGAATGTGGGTCGGACTAGGGAAGTTGAGAACCAAACGGGGAAGTACATGGTGGTTTCTACCTAACGTCAAATCTGTTCTAATTGGTTTACGACAATAAAGGTTAGTACGACGTTCTAAAGAATTAGTGAGTTTCCTCGTTATCAAACCTCTTTTCTGTTCTTAGTTTCTTTGTTTGATGCAAAAAGCTAAGTCTTGGGGAGTTGATATACTCTATATTTTACTGTTTTTATTATGGATTTTTGTATTTTATCTAAACATTTTCATTCGGTTTTGTGCTTTTTGAGGTACTTTTCTCGTATTTGTAGTTTTAAATTCTATATAGGTCAAATCATAAAAAAAGATACAAATGGAGCCAAAAATAAGTTTACCACGTCCAAGACATGTTTCAAAGTCCAAAAGATCAGCCAAGCACCTAAACCTCAAGAAAGGCGGATTTCTCCAATTGGACATCACATATACATCAGAAGTTTTACCTTCATTGGATGCCTTCCCGTTGATTGATATGAAATTTGGTGGAAAGATAGAATTCTGAGTCATATTTCATATGGAATTAGTTTCAAGTAATTTGGAGCATTGGTCAGGAAGATACACCGAATTTACTGAAGACGCGTCCGAATTGGGCCTGAGCTCGGCTCAGAAGCTTCGCCGACCCATGCGACCCAAAAACTTCATTTTTTGGTTTAATGAAACCCTAGGTCGACTTTAGGGCTATATATACTTGTTTTTAGCCACAAAATAGAGAGCCACCTTAAACACAACCACGTTTTCTTCATCCCCTTTCATTGTTTTTACAAGTTCTTCATTGATTTTGGATTCTAAAAGATTCAAGGAGAAGATCTCGACTTTATACTTCGATGTAGAGAATTTTTCTCAACCTTACTCTCTTAATACAAGTATTGTTATCATGATTTCAATTCATACTTGATGTGTTTCGTGCATCATGAGTGAGTAGTTCTTTTGTTAGGTTGAAGGGATCCATGGATGCATAATTCGATATTTATATGATGATTGTTTAAAAGGGATGTTCATATGGTTCTTCATCATTATTTGTTCTCAATGCATGATTACTTTACCGTGCATTTAGTAATCTGATCTTAGGTTAACATACTCTCCAAAAGCTTGTTATGTTGTCGGAACTAATATTTGATGAGCTAGGTGTCTTAACCTTCCAAAAGTCGAGTTAAGGAGTCTAGTGAACTTTATCATTACTTGTTCGATTTAATGCATGTTTTCATTCTACAATAACCAACGAAATTTGAGTCTATTGGTTTGTAAAACATAGTGATCAGAGCCACGACAGTTTAAAGACTATAAATTCGTGTTTTGTGTTCAAGACGGTTTTTACTTAAATCCCTATCGAATCATCTATCTTATCGTTGCATGTTTTCCATGAGATTTCCCTAGTACATAACCTTTTCTTTATTGATTTATTTCTGATTTTATTTGCTTATTTAGTTTATTAGTTAATCACCATCGACACACTCTCTTTTGTTTTGTTTTAGCTTGATTACTTTTCTAACGTTTTCGTCGTGCAGTTTACAAGTCCCAGTGGATTCGATCCCGTACTATACTAATCGTGATTGCTGTGCACTTGCAGCTAGTATTAGTTGGGTGAAAACTTTATCCACATCAATATGGCACCTTGCAAATATCCCTATTACATGCTTGTTCCAGCCGTCATCTGACTGTGAAGAGAACATCAAAAGTTTAATAGATCTTCAAAATTGTCAAGGGCTTTCTCCACAACAAAGATTACTTCTCTTCTGGCTGATGTGGCGAATCTGGAAGTCGAGAAACAATCTGATTTTTAAGAAACAGATTCCAAGTCCATCAAAGGATGTCGTTCTATCTTCAGAAGAAGTAAATCAATGGTTAGATGCTACAAAAGGAACATAAGTTTCATGTGTTATAAATCAGAGAGCTTATATTGGAGAATATTCAATGTCTACTTCTTGGATCAGACCTCCTCTTGGTATATTCAAATGCAATTTTGATGCTGTGTATAACACTTCTTCGACAGTGTCTTCTTCTAGATGGATTATACAAGATGAACTAGGTCTTGCTAAGTTTTGGGGATCATCGATAGTTGAAGAATCTTCCTCTGCTTTGGAAGCCGAAGGTAAAGCTTTATCATCTGCAATTCAAAATACTCATATGATGGGTTTTCTAGAGGTTATATTTAAAAGAAATTGTTTAAATCTCATCTGAAATTTGAATGGTCAAGACAAAGATTTTGGAATCCATAATCTCTTTAAGGAAATTTAATGGTGGGCAAGTAGATTCAACCGGGTAAGCTTCCAAAGCGTTCGTAGGTACTGCAATATTCCAACTCACTTTTTGGCCAAGAATGTTCCTAGGGATAATCTTTGTTATTCTAGCTGTAATAATCCTCATCTTCACAAAGATTATGTATCTTCAAGTTTACTTGAATAGTATTCAGTTCTCGTCGAAAATAAAAATTATTTGTTTGTAGGAAAATATATGAGGTGATTATTCATGGAGCTGAATAAGAACCGAAAAAACACTAGACCATGCACTACTCAATTCAGAGAGGGGGGGGGAATGGTGTATAATCAAGGCTACGCTAGGATTTCGCTAAATGCAACAGGAAATTTTTTTGCCTTTTGTATAACGCCTCGACCGCCTCTACCTGTGGGCCCCATGCCCTCTCTAGGCCCGTGGACCCCACCTTTGTCCGATGGCCGGTGTGCTAGTCCGGGAGGCTAGCAAATCTTGTTTACTGACACTACAAATCACCACGTGATCTTTCCCCGTGTTTTGTCCTCACTCGCACGGTACCGCGAATCACTTCTCGGTAGATCACCCATCTTTCAATTGCTCCAGCTCAAGAACACTTAACCATGGAGTTCTCTCTGGACAAGTGACCGAAACGATAAGTGTCCTTTGGTGACATAGGTAGCCAAATCAATTCTTATAAGCCTCTCCGCATATACCAGAAATCGAGATGTTAGAATCACCACCACTCACAGAGCGCAATGTCCTCGTTGCGCACCAGGACCGTTACCCTTGACGGTGTGAGCCCACATGACTCCACACACGTTTTGGGGTTCGGCTCTGATACAACTTTTAACGCCCCGACCGCCCCTACATATGGGCTCCACGCCCTATCTAAGCCCAAGGGCCCCACCCTCGTCCGACGGCCGGTGCGCTAGTTCGGGAGGCTAGCAATTCTTGTTTACTGACCCCACAAATCACCACGTGATCTTTCCCCGTGTTTTGTCCTCACTCGCATGGTACCGCAAATCACTTCCCGGTAGATCACCCATCGTTCAATTGTTCCAGCTCAAGCACGCTAAATCATGGAGTTCTCTCTGGACAAGTGACCAAAAATATAATTACACTTTGGTGATATAGGAAGCCAAATCAATTCTTATAAGCCTCTCCGCAGATACCAGAAATCGAGAAGTTACAATCACCACCACTCACAGAGCGTAACGTCCTCGTTGCGCACCAAGACTGTTACCCTTGACGGTGTGATCCCACATGACTCCACACACGTTTTGGGGTTCGGCTCTGATACCACTTACAACACCCCGAACGCCCCTACCTGTGGGTTCTACCTTCGTCCGACGGCCGGTGCGCTTGTTCGGGAGGCTAGCAAGTCTTGTTTACTGACCCTACAAATCACCACGTGATCTTTCCCCGTGTTTTGTCCTCGCTCGCACGGTACCGCGAATCACTTCTCGGTAGGTCACCCATCTTTCAATTGCTCCAGCTCAAGCATGTTTAACCCTAGAGTTCTCTCTGGACAAGTGACCGAAAAGATAAGTGCCCTTTGGTGACATAGGTAGCCAAATCAGTTCTTATAAGCCTCTCCGCATATACCAGAAATCGAGATGTTACAATCACCACCACTCACAGAGCGCAACGTCCTCGTTGCGCACCAGGATCGTTACCCTTGACGGTGTGAGCCCACATGACTCCACACACGTTTTGGGGTTCGGCTCTGATACCGCTTTTAACGTTCTAACCGCCCCTACATGTGGGCTCCACGCCCTTTCTAGGCCCAAGGACCCCACCCTCGTTCGATGGCCGGTGCGCTAGTTCGGGAGGTTAGCAAGTCTTGTTTACTGACCCTACAAATCATCACGTGATCTTTCCCCGTGTTTTGTCCTCACTCGCACGGTACCGCGAATCACTTCCCGGTAGATCACCCATCATTCAATTGCTCTAGCTCAAGCACGCTTAACCATGGAGTTCTCTCTGGACAAATGCCCAAAAATATAAGTACACTTTGGTGACATAGGTAGCCAAATCAATTCTTATAAGCCTCTCCGCATATAACAAAAATCAGGATGTTATATTTTGGCCTACACAACCAATGAAAAAGTTACGAAGACCGGCTATATATGGTGCAATGCATCAATTTGTATGTTATTTTTCCTTACATTTGAATTTATTAAACGGTAAGAGAAAATAAGTAGTCCTACTTTATATCTTAGGGTATTTTCTCTTCACGTGCATTAATGCAATCATATGTTGGTAAAGAAAATATTACAAAGATGTCTCTAAAGAGAACTAAGTGATATTTAAGAGTGATATTGTTTCAAAAAATCATAATTTAGAAACTGAAGCATATCCAAAGGGCCTAGGCGAGCAACAAATAGTAACTTTTTCGTTTATTACCGTGTACTTTGTCTTTGTCTCAAGATTTTGCTCAGCGCATTAATGTTCTGATTCACTCATCCGAGTGGGCCGTAGTGTAAAACCCTAACCCGCTTTTCAATTTTTAGCCAACACTTAGCCAAATTCTAGCCGGATTAGTTTTTAATATTTTCTTAACTTTTTCGTGTTTAGATCGATTTTGACAAGCCTTTTTATCGAGCATAAGTAAATTAAACAGAATACTTAGATTTATAAAAGAGGTTCTAGTATAACATGCGAGTTTGTTAATAAGCTATTACATCGTTTACTAGACCGAATCTACCCACACGTCCATCCATCCATTCCAGCCTTTGTTCCGCGATCTGATCAGCCATCACAAGTACCGTCTCGTCTAAACCCAGAATCTGCATCCAAAAAAGAGGCATAAGTAACATAATTGCCTAGTGAGAGCGGTCATCCCGTCTCACCGAGCCAAAGTCAAAAATCGCAACACGCATCGATTATATAGCCAGAATGCTTATCACAACAGAAACTAACCGCACATAATTACCCATGCTTACCGGCCAATCTTCCCATAACCAGACAGGCCTTGGCAAGCATTTCTGCCCCCAAGCGCGTTGCCAGATTTAGATTGCCGAATACGGTAGATCGATTATCACGGATAGTCAGAAGAATAATGAATGATAAGCCACATAATCTACCAACCAACATACTACATAATCTAAACATGAAACGATCCGAGACTCAAAGCCACGGTCACGCACTCAGCTTTGATTTCCCTCGGATTGATAAGAACGTTCTGACACCTTTTGTTGCCTTCAGATCGATCGATCTCCTTCCCTCGGCAAGAGACGGATTCTCTCGGCAAGAATCAGATAACTCTCTCGGCTAAGAATCTTCTCTCGGCAATGATCAGATTCTCTCGGCTAAACTCCTTCCCTCGGTAAGAATCAGATTTCCCCCGGCTAAATCCTTCCCTCGGTAAGAATCAGATTTCCCCCGGCTAGAATCCTTCCCTCAGTAAGAATCATATTTTCCTTCCCTCGGTTAACTTCTCTCAATCTTAATGAGTTCTTGGTCGCGCGAAACTGAATAAATAAGGTGGAGATCTATCTTAAATAGATAAGTCATTCGTTTCCTCGAAGAAAACCGTCCTTAACCGCCTTGATCTCATTTCGCACCTTTTTGGCTAAAACTGCCCGCACATGTCTATTTTCGTCGGCTAAAACCGTTCATAACCGCCCGCACGTTTCTATTATCATCGGCTAGAAACCGTGCATAACTGCCCCCATGTTTCTATTATCATCGGCTAGACACCGTGTATAACTGCCCGCACGTTTCTATTTTTATTGGCTAGAAAGCCGTTCCGTGAGTTTTGTTGTTTGGTCTGACTGATGTTCCCAGTTAAGTGTTCCCCCTGATTTATGCCAAACGCTTGTGTTAGATACTGTTTCCCCCGATAATCATTCCCCCCGGATTTCTTCCGCGATCCGAATTTCGACTAAGTCCCGAAAAACTCGGACAGTCGATTTCAGTTGGCTACAGTTTCCGAAAATCACGGCCAGCTGATTTTAGCTCGGTAAAAACTCCCCCAGCTCGGCAATCACCCAAACTGACTGATTCCCCGACTAAACTTTAATCTTTCCCACTTCTTCTCGGCTAAAAATCAATACTGCCTTAACCAATTTTCCCCGTTTGGCAGATTCGCAGAACACGGGTGTTACAATTCTCCCCCACTTATGACTAGATTCGTCCCCGAATCTTTCTTCTTTTTCTTCGGCTTTTCCGTCAACTTTGGTTGCTTCTCAAATCACTTGGGAAATTTTTCTTTCATCTGTTCTTCTGGTCCCCAGATTGTGTCTACTTCCCCTTCGCAATCCCAGACAACTTGGATCATTTTGATCTTCTTCCGGCCAACTTGTTTCACTCTTTTTCCCACGATTCGAACTGGTCTTCCCTCAAGAGTCCATTTTCTTGCAATTCCGATGGTGGATCTGCGGTAACCCTTTCCCCATGAGTTACGCATTTCCTTAGCAAGGATACGTCGAAGACGTTATGGAATGCTTCCAATACTGGTGGCAACTCCAACTTATAAGTCACTGGTTTCAACTTCCCGGATAACGTAGCTCGATCTTTACCCTTGTTGATAACCATCTTGACGTAAACCAGATCCCCCACTTGGAATTTCAATTCCTTCCGGCGCTTATCAGCATAACTCTTTTGCCGATTTTGAGCTCCTTTCATCTTAAGCTTCAACACTCTGATTCTTTCAGTTGTTTCTTCCACAAAATCTCGGCCATAGATACTCCGCTCCCCCACTTGGGTCCAACATAGCGGTGTACGACATAGATGTCCATACAAAGCTCATAAGGAGATATCCCAATACTAGCGTGGTAGTTATTATTGTAGGAAAACTCAGCCAAAGGCAAGTAGTCTTTCCATCTCCCGCCCCAATCTAGAACACAAGCTCGCAGCAAATCTTCAAATGTTATGATTGTTCTCTCAGAAAGTCCATATGTTTGCGGGTGATATGATGTACTCATATGGACTCTTGTCCCAAAACGCTTCTGAAGTGCTTTCCAGAAAGTCGATGCAAACCGCGATTCTCGATCAGAAACTATACTCGTCGGCACTCCATGCAACTTAACGATCTGCTCCACATACAACTTTGCAAGTCCGTCAGCCTTGTCGTGCTTGTTGATTGCAAGGAAATGAGCAGACTTAGTCAGTCTATCGACTATAACCCAAATCAAATCCATCTTGCCACACACTGGCAATCTGGTCACAAAATCCATTGTGATCATGTCCCATTTCCACTCTGGAATAGGTAGGCTTTGCAACAGCCCACTCGGAACCTGATGTTCAATATTCACCATATGGCAAGTCTGACATCCGGCGATCCACTTAGCCACATCTCCCTTCATCCCTACCCAGTGATAGTATCGCTTCAAATCCCGATACATCTTAGTGGATCCTGGGTGAATCGCAAACTTAGAATGGTGAGCTTCCTTAATAATTTCTTCCCTTAGTTCCTTGTTATTCGGAACACAAACTCGACCATTAAACAGAATCGTCCCATTGTTTGAAGTCTGATATTCTGTATTATCATTCTTCGCCGACTTCATGAGACTCTCATCTTTTTCTTGAGCTAACCGTACCCGACTTAACAAATTCGCTTGATCTGCTGCACATAAGCCCAACAGTTATACCTCATCAGTCAAAGCTGCAAGACGCAAAGTCCCAACCATGCTTACCAATCCCGCAATATCTTTCTCAGCAGACGCAACCACTCTCTTCCGACTCAGTGCATCTGCCACTAGATTCGCCTTTTCTGGATGGTAGGCAATATCCAGATCATAGTCATCCACTAACTCCATCCATCTACGTTGCCTCATATTCAACTCCGGATGGGTGAATATGTACTTCAAACTCTTGTGATCCGTGAAAACTTGCACTTTCCCACCATATAGGTAAGATCGCCAAATTTTTAACGCAAACACTACCGCAGCCATCTCCAGGTTGTGGGTAGGATAATTCATCTCATGCTTCCTCAACTATCTTGAAGCGTAAGCTATTACTTTCCCTTGCTGCATCAAGATGCATCACAAACCCATTCGTGATGCATCTATGTAAACCACATAAGGCTGATCAGGCTCAGGTAGAGCCAACATAGGAGTACTCGTAAGCATCTCCTTCAGCTTAGAGAAACTCTTCTCGCAGTCCGCCGACCACACATATTGCACATCCTTCCCAGTTAGCCGAGTCATTGGCTGAGCCATGCTCGCAAAGCCTTTAACAAAACGTCGGTAATACCCTGCTAAACCTAGGAAACTCCTTATTTCCGAGGCATTCATAGGTCTTGGCCAATCCGCGATTGCCTTGATCTTTTCCGGATCTATAGATACTCCCTTATCAGAGACCACATGCCCCAAAAATCCGATCTCCCTTTGCCAGAAGCTGCATTTGCTAAGCTTAGCATACAACTTATGTTCCCTCAGTCTATTCATCACCCTCTTGAGGTGAACCACGTGTTCCTCTCGGTTCTTTGAGTATACCAGAATGTCATCTATAAAGATGATTACGAACTCGTCCATGCAGTCTCTAAAGAAATTGTTCATGAGCTTCATGAAATCCGCAGGTGCATTCGTCAGCCCAAAAGGCATGACTACGAACTCGAAGTGACCATACCTTGTCTGAAAGGCAGTCTTCCTGACATCCGACTCGTCTATCGGAATCTGGTGGTATCCTAAAGCCAGATCGATCTTGGAAAAACAAGTAGCACCTCGGAGTTGATCCAGCAACTCATCTATCCTCGGAAGAGGGTACATGTTCTTCACAATAACTATGTACAACCCGCGGTAGTCGATACAAAGCCAGAAACTCTCATCCTTCTTCTTAACAAATAACACCGGTGCACGCCACGGTGAACTGCTTGGTCTCACAAACCCTTTCTCCATCAGCTCGTTCAACTGTTTCTTTAGCTCGGCCATCTCAGTCGGTGCCATCCGATATGGAGCCTTAGAAATCGGAGTCGTTCCAGGCTCGAGCTCAATGGTGAACAGATCATAACGTGATGGTGGTAAACCATTCAACGCCTCAAAAATATCTTTGAATTCCTTTATTACCAGAATGCTGCTCAACTCCGGATCCGGCCAAACTTCGGCGGTTGTGATTGTAGCCAGATACGCCTCACACCCCTTCTCAATCATCTATTCAGCCTGAACTGCCAAGACAATCAAGATCCCCGAGGTCGGTCTGATCCCT
The DNA here is from genome assembly GCA_030161315.1 of Eutrema japonicum. Lineage (NCBI taxonomy): Eukaryota > Viridiplantae > Streptophyta > Magnoliopsida > Brassicales > Brassicaceae > Eutrema > Eutrema japonicum. The sequence continues at coordinate 23,993,665 of BSQW01000006.1, read as the reverse complement.
TGATACTCCAAAATTCCCTTCTTGGTCTCAAACCGAACTCTCCCACGATGACAGTCTAAGTGTGCCTTGTATTTCCCGAGCCAATCCATCCCAAGGATCACATCATAAGACTTCACCTCGCAGATTACTAGATCAGCCGACAAGTTCACTGAGCCGATCATCACTGAAATATTACGGACTTTCCCGAGGGCACACATGACCTGTCCGCCAGCCGCTTGGACCAAGCCAAGGTTTTCCCCCGGTTCCTTGCGGAAACCACCCTTCCCAATCATATCCGGATTCACAAAGCAATTTATTGCTCCAGAATCAAACAGAACATGGGTTGCCACACCACCCATGGCAAGGGTCCCTACACATTCACTTAGAATGCTAAGACTAACGCAACACGTAAGAATTTCACACAGAAATTTACTTAGGCAAGTGATAGGTTTTACTGGTGATCGGGCGAGAACATCATTACGATGCTCGGCAAACCCAACACCGCTAAGAATTTTGCTAACACTTGGGTCGGCAAACCCAACACCGCTTCCAGACCAACTGGAACATCATTACGATGCTCGGCATTCCCAGCATTTAGCGCATCGTTTAGGTTCCCATCAACGGGATTTTCCCCATTTCCCTCCACGGAATTCCTTGCCGCATTGTTTCCAGAATTCTTGCTGGTGTTCTCATCCTCATCTCGCCTTCTGCGATTACCTCTTGCCATCTGCAATGACGAGAACATATATTTCTAAGTTAGCCGGCAAACTAACTCAGACAATCAACCATAGAAAATCATACTTACCGCGAGACAAGGCGCTGAAAGATGGATGTACCCACTAACCAACTTATGCTAGACTCTGTCTTAGAACCGACCGCGCTCTGATACCAACTTGTAAAATCCTAACACGATTTTCAATTTTTAGCCAACACTTAGCCAAATTCTAGCCGGATTAGTTTTTAACATTTTCTTAACTTTTCACGTTTGGATCGATTTTGACAAGCCTTTTTATCGAGCATAAGTAAATTAAACAGAATACTTGAATTTATAAACGAGGTTCTAGTATAACATGCGAGTTTGCTAATAAGCTATTACATCGTTTACTAAACCGAATCTACCCACACGTCTATCCATCCGTTCCAGCCTTTGTCCCACGATCTGATAAGCCATCACAAGTACCGTATCGGCTAAACATAGAATCTGTATCAGAGCCGAACCCCCAAATTCAAGAAATCGCAACACGCATCGATTATATAGCCAGAATGCTTATCACAACAGAAACTAACCGCGCATAATCACCCATGCTTACCGGCCAATCTTCCCACAACCAGACAGGCCTCGGCAAGCATTTCTGCTCCCAAGCGCCTTGCCAGATCTAGATTGCCGAATAAGGTAGATCGACTATCACGAATAGCCAGCAGAATAATGAATGATAAGCTACGCAATCAACCAAGCAACAGACTACATAATCTAAACATGAAACGATCCGAGACTTAAAGCCACAATCACGCTCTCACCTTTGATTTCCCTCGGATTGATAAGAACATTCTGACACCTTTTGTTGCCTTCAGATCTACCGATCTCCTTCTCTCGGCAAGAGACGGATTCTCTCGGCTAGAATCAGATAACTCTCTCGGCTAAGAATCTTCTCTCGGCAATGATCGGATTCTCTCGGCTAAACTCCTTCCTTCGGTAAGAATCAGATTTCCCCAGACTAAATCCTTCCCTCGGTAAGAATCAGATTTCCCCCGGCTAAATCCTTCCCTTGATAAAAATCAGATTTCCCCCAACTAAAATCCTTCCCTCAATAAGAATCAGATTTCCCCTCGGCTAAATCTTTCCCTCAGTTAACTTCTCTCAATCTTTATGAGTTCTTGTTCGCGCGAAACTGAATAAATGAGGCGGAGATCTATCTTAAATAGATAAGTCATTTGTTTCCTCGAAGAAAACCGTCCTCAATTGCCTTGATCTCATTTCGCACCTTTTCGGCTAAAACTGCCCGCACATGTCTATTTTCGTCGGCTAAAACCGTTCATAACTGCTCACGCGTTTCTATTATCATCGATTAGAAACCATGCATAAATGCCCGCACGTTTCTATTATCATCGGCTAGGAACCGTGCATAACTCCCGCACGTTTCTATTTTTATCGGCTAGAAAATCGATCCGTGAGTTTTGTTGTTTGGTCTGACAGATAACCGTTCCCCCGGATTTATGCCAAACGCTTGTGTCAGATATTGTTTCGCCCGATAATCATTTCCCCCAGATTTCTTCCGCGATCCGAATTTCGACTAAGTCCCGAAAAACTCGAACAGTCGATTTCAGCTGGCTTAACTTTCCAAAAATCACGGCCAACTAATTTTAGCTCGGTAAAAACTCCCCCAGCTCGGCAATCACCCGAACTGATTGATTCCCCGACTAAACTTCAATCTTTCCCACTTCTTCTCGGCTAAAAATCAATCATGCCTTAACCAATTTTCCCCGTTTGGCATATTTGCGGAACACGGGTGTTACACGTAGCCCTCTGGAATTTCTTTTACATATCTAGAGTGAACAATATATAAAACATTAGTGAGTTCTTGCTTAATTTAAATTAATGCATTAAAATTTAAAGCAAAATATAGTTATTATATCACTAATGTTTAGGAGGATTTGGAAATATTTGAGTTTTAGTGAGTTTTTAGATGCTTTAAGTGAATTAGGTAAGTTGTTATGATTTGTTTTAAAAATTCTATCAAATCTCACATAAAACCATGAGATTTGGATTTTTATTTTTTTTAACTAAAAAACTCCACCAAAACATATTCAAATCACTAAAAGTCCCCTAAAATTCACTAAAAATATTTCAAATAACTTTGGATTTGAATGTTCATTTACAAATCACTATTTCAATAACATATGTTTTTAAAAGACTTTTTAAAATTCATGTTTGAATAACATAATATTTGTGATTTTAATAAAAATCACTCCAAATACTAAATTGAATTAAATACACCGTTTAGGTTCCACACACATTTTCAAAACAAATGTCTTGTCATCATAATATTATCACCTTGAAAATCTGTCATTAATGTCTTTTTGCTATTTGTCTGCATCTATCTCGTTAAAAACATTCAAAAGACCGAGTATTTGTCTTTAAAAAAAACAAAAAACCGGCAAAGAAAAAAAAACTCAGAAGAAAACTCCAATTCAAAAAATATGGTAAAGTGAAAAAATTACGACTACGCAAACTCTTCTTAAATGACCATGATAACATTTTAACATTTTATTGGTCTCGCCATGATGGAGACATGTTTCGAACATCAAGATAAAAAAAGACATCGTCAAACGATCAAATATATTTGAACTAAGACTTAATCCGCGTTAATTATAACGTGAAATAATTTTTTTTTAATAAATTATTTTGAAATTTAAGAAAAAATACTTTTATTTGAATTTTATAATATGTCTAATTATAGATAGAGTTGTCAAACGGAATAATTTATCTATTTAACTCGTTTTGGAATGGACTAAAATATTATTCTGACTAACTCACCAAACCTATAATCTTAAAAATATAACTCTAATATGCACCGTTTAATGACTCTAGTTTTGTGATTAGTTCACGAACTCTTTAAAAAAAACAATTTTTTTGTGTATAACTTTTTATAAAATTAGTAAAATATTTTTCAGCTTTTATTTTGATATATATTCAAATAAAATATAATAAATTATAGTGAAAAATATAGCAATATTTCAAATAGATTTTTTTTTTGAATATATATGAATTGATTATTATTTAAAAATAATTAAGAAATTAAATAGTAAATAACGTCTTTAATGATAAATGAATACTTTATATATTCTCATCAATAATTTTAAAAGATAATTATATCATTTCCTATTTCAATTATCTTTTTATTTATAATGGCATAATATGTAATAACTTACAAGACAAACTTCATTTTCAAAAATGTCTTATTAAATAATATTATAGGGATTCTTGGATATCTGATAAGAGATTCACATCCTATTGCTCTTAATATTTTTTAAATACATGTTTCTCTGGGTACCCATTTTTTTCGACAAAAATATATTATATTAATATGAATTGATAAAATCAGAATACAAAGTTTGATTTAGCCACGAAGGACCCTTCTTTGCTAACAAATGTGATGCGACATTAGAGGTTCTTTTAACATGAGTAAAGGAGATACAATTAAATTTGGAACTCCAATACTTGATATCATCTATTAAGTTTAAGAGAGAAAAATCTTCTCTTACGCCATTTATCATATTGGTTAAGATTTGACAGTTACCCTAAAAACAAATTGATTTAAAGCCCATGCTCCAAACGTTTTGTAATGTCGTTAATAACGCTTTCCCTTCAGTTTCAAGGCTCGATATACTTTTCTCCAGATATGCCGAACCCCAAATTTTTTCTCTTTCTTGATGATCACGCAAAATCCAACCACTTTTGCTTTTGTTTGAAAGAGGATCAAAAGCAGCGTCATAGTTGCATTTATTCCATCCCGGTTCAGGCCTGGTCCATGTCGTCCTTGTATGTGAGTCTCGAGAAGGAAGTTTTGTGGAGTCAGCATTGGACATTATAGTGTTGATCCATTCCGCAACATCTGAAATTGCATATTCAACATCACGCCATGGTTTAATTCTCTGTTTTTTTAAGACAAGATTATTCCGAGCTTTCCAAATACGCCACATGATTCAAAAAGTAGTAATTTATGATGTTATGTTACCTGTTGATTTCCCTGAAGATCCATTAAGTTTCGTATATTCTCTTCAACATCCTGAGAAGGATTAAATAGAAAGTGAAAAGGTAATTTCGAAAGACGCCAAGTGAAACCGATAATGGACATGTGAATAGCATATGGTTGATGGTTTCTTCTTCTTGACAGCATCTCTAACATGTGACATCCATACGAACTCATCTTTTTGTTAGTCGAGTGGCCGTACCAATTTCCTTTGTAAGAATACGCCATAGATAATGTTTGATTTTTGGAATTATAGGCAATTCCCAAATTTTTGATTTCAAAATAGGATCCCCTTGAGGAGGGGCAATAGTTGGTGCATCATTAGCTTCAACTACGGTTCGTGAAAATTTGTATCCTAAAGAAGTCGTATAGATACCTGAATTAGTGTAATTCCATCGAACTTTGTCTTCTCTTGTTATCTTACTCAAATAAAGCGTTTTAGCTAGTTCCTTCTCCTCAACCGAGTGATATGCTCAAATTAATACCCTAAAAAGTACTAAAGCAGTTGTTGCAGTATATCAGGGGTCGAACACAAGAACTCAAGATATCACACAGTAGATTATATAGATCTGAATTAAGCTAAATCAAAAGATGTAATTGAAAACAAGTATGCAATTAAAAGTGTTGTAAATTCGATGGTGAGAATATAGGTTCAGGGTATTTCTCAGGAAATCAATGAATGCAGAGAAACTAACAAATTAGGGTTCAGGTTACGCACGGTTCTTGAACTCAAATCACTAAGTATAGCTAACCAACTCTCGCTGCGAAAACTATCTAAGTCTAAATCCTAGAATTTCAAATCTCTTTGCGAATCCTAAAGTAAAAACCAGCTTTTAGTTCAAGTTTGATTTGTTCACAAAACAACTAAACCAAATCTCTTTGCGAATAATTATTTTGCTCACCCTAAGTTCTGTCAGATAATTAATCGCACTCTCGTGCCTAATCAATTATCCTAAGATCTAAATTCTAGGTGATCAATCCAGAATTAGCTTTGAGAACAACCTAAGGCGAAGAACTAATTCAGATTGTGAACCCTAAACAACTAATCAACCTAGCATTCAAAGAAATCCCTATGAGAAAACCCCAAACCTAACAAGAGATCTACTCAGACATGGAGATTGAATCAATAAACATGACTGAATAAATAATCAAATAAATAATAAGAAAGAGTAACAAAAGGGTTGAAATCTTCTCTCGGACGAACAGAGTTTCAGACTTGTCTCCCTTCAAAAGCTCTCTCACAAATCCAAAGTAAAAATAAAGTGTAGCCAACAAAGTGGCTGTAAAATCCTATTAAATAACCTAAACACGTTTTGGGGCTTCTTGTAAATAATAAAGTCTTCTGGGGCAATTCTGCAATTCTTCAATTCTTGGAAAAGTCGCGGGTCGTGTCTGCTGCGATGGGTATCGATCGATACTAGGCAGTATCGATCGATACTTATGCTTCAAATTGGGTACTCAGCAACATTAAATCCTGCTTTGCTCCAGAATGCTCCAGAAAGCTCCAATATCCCAATTATGCTCCAAACGTGCTAAAACCTGTAAAAGACTCTAAAAGACTCCAAAATACTAGAAAGACTGTATAAAATGGACTTATATCATGGCCTAAAAGGGGTAAAAACCATGATATATCAACTCCTCCAGACTTAGCATTTGCTTGCCCTCAAGCAAATAGAAGACTAAACCAGAGAAAGAGGTTTGAAAACACGGAGACTCACATGTTCATGAACCATCGAAATGACCCTCTTCCCAAGCACCCTAATGTCACCTAATCAGCTTTTGATCTAACCACCATGTACTTCTCCGTAGACATTCGCAGCTTTCCCAGACTCCACACATTATCCCACATCATTGTTCAAATAAAGCCCTCATCGCCAGTTTCATCGCTGCAGCCAATGTTCAAGAACCTTCTAGATTCTTTACCATACAATATCATGACAAGGAACCATCCAATTTCACACATTTTGTATCACTTTCTCTCCCCTAGACTTATTTCTTATTATGTTCTCTTTTTTTTTTTAGATCTGCATATACACATCAAGGTCCGAAACGCGAGTATTGATGGTGTTTGCCATCGAATTCCTGTATCTTCCCTCTCTATGTATCAAAGGTTTAGGCGAATAGTGGTATCACGGGAAATTTTCCTAACCTCACTTTCAACCTTTGTGTGATCATTCCCTCTTAAGTAGAATAATGGGATCGCTGGAAATTTTCCTAGCCCTCTACTCAGAAGAAAATCATTTCATCTTTTATGCTCTTATTTATCAACTTATAAGTTATAACAGGGAAGAGAGATACCATTACTTTAGACACATGGGTTCCTTTGTCAGATATGAATGATGAATCAAGCTCTGTAAACACTAACCACATCGATGAAGTGTAAAAATTTGGCTCAGGCTTCAGAAGAACTCTGCTATAGACATGGATGTTTTCAAGTCAACTGGTCAGTCTTTGGATTTTTCATTAGTCGATCTAGAACCGATCCTGTAACACTGTGCACTCAAAAACAAAATCAAATCAATAGGTTCAAGCACAGGATCATCATCTCCAACAAGTTTTGACTCAATACATTTTTTTTTTTTATGACTCTAAGAAAAACAAAAACAATGTCAGCAGACACCTCCCCCAGACTTGAACAACACTGTCCCTAGTGTTATCTAGCCTAGAGTCGGTGAAAGAAAACAAAAGAACAGAATAAAATTGGGAAAAATAAGAAGTTACCTTACTGGAACATCGAGTATCGACCGACACACGTCCTGGTATCGATCGAAACCAGGCTTAAGTCGACATGATGAACTTCTCATTCGCGTAGAGTGTCGACCGATACCAATGGGGTATCGATCGACACACTGGCGATTTCGAGTTTTTGCTCCTTGTTTATCCTGACACAAACACAAAACGAAAAATAAAAAGAAAAAGACTCAAAAACAAACTCACCAATGGGTTGCCTCCCACCAAGCGCTCGTTTAACGTCATTAGCTTGACTGTACCGCCATTCAGGCTGTGGGTGCATCATCCAGAGGCATTATGTGTCCGTCTGGAATCTCGGCTTTCGCCCAATAGTGTTTCACCCTTTGTCCATTGACAGTGAACTCTTTGCCTGAAGCGTTCGTCAGGACAATTGCACCATGTGGTCGCACTTCCTTAACTGTGAAAGGACCTGACCAACGAGAGCGCAGTTTACCAGGAAACAATTGCAAACGAGAGTTATACAGAAGTATCTGGTCGTTCGGCTCGAAATGTCTAGAGATGATCTTTTTATCATGATAAGCCTTGGTTCTCTCCTTGTACAGCTTCGATTTCTCGTAGGCGTGGTGCCTAATCTCATCCAACTCGTTCAACTGAATCAATCTCCTCTCAGCAGCAGGCTTGATGTCGAAGTTCAACAACTTCATCGCCCATGCAGCCTTGTGCTCTATCTCCACTGGAAGGTGACATGATTTCCCATACAGCAAGTGAAATGGTGTAGTATCCAGCGGTGTCTTGAAAGCTGTCATGTATGTCCATAGCGCATCATCCAACTTCGTAGACCAATCCTTCCTAGAAGCACCCACTGTCTTCTCCAGAATCTCCTTGATTTGCCTGTTGGAGACCTCGACTTGCCCACTGGTCTGAGGGTGATATGGAGTAGCCACATGATGATTTACACCATACTTCTTCAGCAACCTCTCGAAAATCTTGTTGATAAAGTGAGAACCACCATCACTTATCACAATTCGAGGTACTCCAAAGCGAGGGAAAATGATGGTCTTAAACAGCTTAAGAACCACCGCAGAGTCGTTTTTCTTACTAGCAATCGCTTCCACCCATTTGGACACATAGTCCACAGCAACCAGGATGTATCTGTTATCGTGTGACGAGGGAAATGGACCCATAAAATCGATGCCCCAGCTATCGAAAACTTCAACCTTAAGGATGAAATTATGTGGCATCTCATGTCTCTTACTGATCTTCCCTCTTCTCTGACAAGCATCGCACTGTGAAATGAAAGCATGAGCATCCTTAAACATGGTAGGCCACCAAAAGCCTGCTTGAAGAGCCTTGGACACTGTCTTGAAAGTGGCAAAGTGTCCAGCATAGTCGGATCCATGGCAATGAAACAAAATAGCAGGTACCTCTGATTTAGCAATGCATCTCCTGTAAATGCCATCAGAACAATGCTTGTACAGGTAAGGTTCATCCCAAAAGAAGCGCCTTATGTCACGCATGAACTTCTTCTTGTTATATTTCTTGAGGTGTTTTGGCTTTGCATCTACAGCGAGGTAGTTGGCAATATCAGCATACCATGGTTGATCAGAATCGGTTGCAGCGACGAGATAGTCTTCAGAAACATCAAGATGATCATCAATCAATACAGGTTCGGAATCGCCAGGGTATCGACTGATACCAGCAGGGTATCGATCGATACCGAAACCTGCAATTCGTGGGAATTGCTGAGTTGCTGCGAAATTCATCTGAAAGCAAGTTTCAATGAAGTAAATGGATTCCTTTGGTAGTTGATCATCAATAGGGACGTCTGCTTCGATCTGCATCCTCGAGAGATGGTCAATGACTCCGTTCTCTATGCCTCTCTTGTCCTTAACCTCGATGTCGAAACCTTGTAGCAAAAGAACCCAACCACAAAGACGAGGCTTGAGATCCTTATTCTGCATCAGATATTTGAGAGCAGCATGATCAGTATGAACAATCACTTTGCTCCCAATCAAGTAGGACCGAAATTTCTCAAAGGAGAAAACAACTGCAAGTAGTTCCTTCTCCGTGGTGCTGTAGTTCCTCTGAGCATCATCCAATGTCATGCTGGCATAGTAGATGACGTGCAGCTTCTTATCCTTCCTCGGACCCAGAACTGACCCAACAGCAAAATCACTAGCGTCGCACATGATCTTAAAAGGAAGAGTCCAATCAGGAGGTTGCACAATAGGAGCATTCACCAAAGCCCTTTTAATCTCCTCAAATGCTGCAAGACAGTCAGGTGTGAAATCGAATTTGATCTCCTTGCATAATAGAGCGGTGAGTGGGCGAGCTAGCTTGGAGAAATCTTTGATGAACCTTTTGTAAAACCCAGCATGACCAAGGAAACTTCGAATGTCCTTCACAGAAGTCGGTGGTTGGAGACTTGTCATGACCTGAATCTTGGCTTTGTCAACTTCGATCTCAGCTTCAGAAACCTTATGCCCAAGCACGATGTCGTCCTGAACCATAAAGTGACACTTTTCCCAATTAAGGACCAAGTGTTTCTCTTCACCCCTCTGGAGCACCTTGCACAGATTATCCAAACAGTCCTTGAATGATGGTCCGTATACTGAGAAATCATCCATGAATACCTCCATAAAATCCTCAATCATGTATGTGAAGATAGACATCATGCACCTCTGAAAAGTGGCTGGAGCGTTACATAATCCAAATGGCATTCTCCTGTATGCGAATGTGCCATAGGGACATGTGAAAATCGTCTTCCCTTGGTCATCTAGATGTATAGTGATCTGGAAGAATCCTGAATATCCATCAAGAAAACAGTAGTAGGGATGACTAGCCAACCTCTCCAACATCTGGTCAATGAATGGCAAGGGGAAATGATCTTTCCTTGTAGCTGAATTCAACTTCCTGTAGTCGATGCACATTCGATGTCCAGTGATAGTTCTAGTAGGAATCATCTCACCCTTTTCATTCTTCACCACGATTATCCCTCTTTTCTTAGGAACAACGTGCACTGGACTGACCCAAGAGCTATCTGAGATGGCATAGATAACTCATGCATCAAAGAGTTTCATGACTTCTTTCTTAACCACTTCCTTCAGGTTTGGATTCAGCCTCCTTTGATGCTCAATTGAAGCCTTTGATTCGTCCTCAAGATGAATCCTATGCATGCACAGGTCCGGTGATATACCTGAAATATCATCAAGAGAATAGCCAAGAGCTTTGCGATACTTGCGCAGCCTGCTCAGCAGTAAGGTGACCTCTGCGTTGTTCAAGGAAGCATTAATGATCACTGGGAATGTGAAATTAGGACCAAGAAAACCATACCTCAGATTTGCTGGAAGTGGTTTGAGTTCCACCTTAGGAGCTTTCTCCTCGCTCCAATCTCCAAGCCCAACAGCTTGCTTAGACCTTTCGGCCAAATCTCTTTCGGGCCGCAGGTTATCGACCGATACTAGGTGAGTATCGATCGATACTGGCAGTGCTGTATCGAGCATCTTCGCGTATTCAGCAGCAACATCACTCGAATGGACCTATGACTCAGCTGAACAGACCAATGCCCTCTCCGATGGGTCTTCAGGATGCATCTCCAGGAAGTACTCTTCAGCAATGTCACTAAAGGTATCAATAAAGAAAGTCTGCCCATCGATGGTTGGTCTCTTCATCATCTTCTCCATATTAAAAGTCATGACCAACTCACCGATGTTAAGAGCTATCTTCCCATTCCTGCAATCAATCAGAGCACCAGCTGTTGCTAGGAATGGCCTTCCCAGGATAAGAGGATCTCTGGGTTCTGAATCATACTCCAGAACAATGAAATCAGTTGGGATCAAGCAATTCCCAATCTTTATAGGAACATCTTCGAGCAAACCCTCTGGAAGTCTAACTGAGCGGTCAGCAAGTATCAGTGAGATCCTCGTGGAGGTGAAGTCTGTCATTCCCATCCTTTTAGCAACTGAGTATGGCATGAGGTTGACACTTGAACCAAGGTCGCAAAGAGAACGCTCAAACCTGTCTGTAAAGATTGTGCAATCTAAAACAAAACTCCTTGGATCTGGTAGCTTCGTTGGGATCATCATGTTGGTTAGGATTGCACTGCACTCATGAGTGATCATCAGACAACCGTCTTCAAGGTTCACATTGCTGGACACCATCTTCTTGACATATCTCCTGAAAGCTGGAGAAGTTTTTATAGCATCGATGATAGGAAGTTCAACAACCAGCTTGTCCAAAATTTCCTTGCATCTAGAGTCTTCTACCTCCTTCTTGGTCTTCCCAATAGCTCTGGGATAAGGTATCCTTGGTATGTAAACTCTCTCTGCAACCGCTTTAGGTTTTTCCTCCATAACCTTAGGTGATGTATCGATTGCATGTTCAGTGTCGATCGATACAGGGGTGGTATCGATCGATACACGGGACTTTGAGTTTTCCCGTGAAAGTATCTTGACTGGTGTCAATCGATGCTGGGTAGTGTCGATCGATGCCCTGGCGATTTCAGAGTCCTCATCATCAGACTCGACGAAATTCTCAGCAGTTTGGCCAATTTTCGCTCCTGGAGTGACCTCTTTACCACTTCTCAAGGTAATGGCATTGATGTGTGCCATAGGGTTCTCTCCTTTCCCTGGAAGAAAACCTTCTTATCTTCTCGCACCCTCTGAAGTCTGGGCTACTTGAGTTTCCAGTTTCTTCTGATGAATACCAAGAGTATCGATCCTTCCACTCAGATCTTTGTACATCGCATCCATCTTACCATTGAAAGTCACTGTTATCTGCTGCTGTCCTTGAACCAGCTGTTCAAGCATAGTCTCGATCTTGCTCTCTGGGTTTTAGCAGGTACATGCTCATAAGAAGAATTCTCATAGTTCCTGGTGTAACCACTGTTCTGGGAAGGTTTCTGGTTGAATCCTCCTTGCTGGAAATTGTTGTTGAAGTTTCGATTGTCGAATTGGTTCCTCTGACCCTGAAAACCAGAACCACCAATGTAGTTAACATCCTCTGCTTCACCTTCATTGAACACCTCAACATCTTCAGCAAAATGAACGACTTTCGTTGTCTTCCCCAGTAGAAGACTGTGCATAGAATCCAGCTGGGCCCGAACTTCAGCGATCTGCGATCCATCCATGTTACCAGCTAGCTTCTTGCGCTCAAAATCTGCACTATTGGTGCTACTGCTAGATGCAAAATTCTCAATCAGCACATAAGCGTCCTCAGGATACCTGGTGTTGAAGTTTCCATTGCTTGCAGCATCCAAAGTCATCTGATATCTCCAATCAATTCCTCTGAAGAAGAAACCCATCAGCTGCACATCAGAGTATCCGTGATGTGGACAATCTCTCTGATACGATCTGAATCTCGTCCAAGCAGCCTTAAACGCCTGAGTAGGTCCTTGAGAAAACTAGGAGATCTTGTTCCTCAGATCCTCAGATCGTGCATCATCATAGAAGTTGATCAGGAAAGCATTCTTAGTCTCTTCCCAAGTAGTCAGTGATCCATGAGGTAACTGCTTCAGCCAGTAGGCCGCTTCTCCACCAAGAGAGTATGGGAAGAGCTTGCAGAAGAGGTAATCGTAGGACACTCCATTACTCTTGATGCTAGTGACCAAGTCCTCGAACCTCTCGATATGGTCCATGGGATGCTCATTGGAAAGACCATGAAAAAGGTGATGTCCCACAAGAGTGTAGTATGCGGGTTTCAGCTCAAAGTCATTCCTCGGAAACACAAGAGGACGAATCGATGATCGATTGGCGTAAAACTGATCATGCCTGTTGTACTCACCAATCGTTCTACCACGATTAACCACATCATTCCCAGCGTTCGCGTTCCCAGCGACATTCCCATCGACAACAGGAGCAGGTAGAATGATGTTCCCCTCTCCATCCAGACGTTGTCCTTGCTCGTTGCACAACCGACCCTATTGGTCTCTGTAAGCACCAACTGCATCTTGAACCAACTCCTCTTGATTGTTGTTCATTTTTGCTGGCTTCTTTGCTCTTCGGTTTGTGCATTCCAAAAGTGCTAGCTGCTCAAGTGACAGATCAACTAGCTGAGTGCTCTTGTTCTTTCTGGTTTCACGATTAGGCATACACCTGAAAACAAGAGTAGAGAACGTAAGTAACTGAAATTCACGACGGGTATCGACCGATACCACTAGGGTGTAGATCGATACTCGGGCGATTTAGACGAAATTCTTAGCTAAAATCTAATGGCGAATTGAGTCCCCGGCAACGGCGCCAAATTTGATACCGAGAGAAAATCTGACAAACATCTTCATCCCAACAACGTACTCCTCTTTGATTTTTGATCAAATCGCTAACCAAAGCGTTACAATTCATAGACTACGTAGTGTGTTCATTAGCAGTCGCCGGTTTAGGTGAATTTGTTGGTATCCAATTATCTTCAAAAATTCTAGTAGTCTTGCCATCTTCAATTATAAAGTGTGATCCCTTCTTCAACAACTGAATCCCATTAAGTAATGATGACCATCCATAAGAATGATATGGGAGTGCTTTAGCATCAAATAAATGGCAATCTTTAAAATATCGAGCTTTCTATAGCCGTGAGAAAAGGCAATTTGTATTCGTCAATAGTCTACATGCTTGTTTTCCCAACAAAGCATCATTAAAGTTTGCCATATCTCTGAATCCAAGCCCCCGTCATGTTTCGAGTAATGGAGTCGCTTCCATGCCACCTATGGAATACCCTTGTTTTGTGAACTTTTTTTCCCCCAGAAACGCATCAAGAGACTTTCAATTTCAGAAATAACTTGGTTTGCCAATTTATAGCATGACATCGAATACACATGCATTGAGATTGCTACTGATTTTAATAAAATTTATTTGCCCGCTGGTGATAATAAACGAGAACTCCAACTTGAAATACGTTCTTTTACTCGATTGATGATATTATTGAACATGTCTTTCTTCTTGCATCCCAATTGCTCTGGTAGTCCAAGATACTTACCTCCACCACCATGATTAGCTATCCCAATTATCTTTTTAAGACTTTCTTGTTTATCCCCAGGGATCCGTGAACCAAACGTTATCATTGATTTATCTTGGTTGATTTTCGGTCCCGAACATAATTTGTAAACCCTAAAAACTTCTTTAATTGCTGCGCAATTTTTCTGATTTGCAATACAGAAAAATAGTGAATCATCAGCAAAGAGAAGGTGCGTGATTGCCGGAACCCCGTTACCAACTTTAATTCCATTAATTTTCTTTTTTCGAACTTTAACCTCCAGCAGGTGACTCATAATATCAGCACATAGTATGAATAAATACGGTGACAACGGGTCTCCTTGTCGTAATCCTCGTTCAGGTATTATGTGTCCTTGTGGATTCATGTTTATCAAAACCGAAAAGCTAACCGAACGCACAATGGCCATGATCCAACTAATCCAAATTAAGTGTAGAGAAACCAAAAGCTTTCATTGTTGCTTCGAGAAATCGTCATTCTACCCTATCATATGTTTTGCTCATATCGGTCTTAATAGACATATAAGTTTGAGACACTCTCTTTCGTGATACTAAGGAATGCATCAAATCGTGAGTTATTAGTACATTATCAGAGATCAAACGTCCCGGAATAAACGCCGCTTGTGATTATGAGACAATCATGTCTAGAGATGATTTTAACCGATTAACCAAAAGTTTGGAAATAATTTTGTAAAGCACATTGCACGGAGCAATGGGTCAGTAATCTGAAAGAGTAATTGGTTTTTTGATCTTAGGAATCATACAAATATTAGTATGATTAACACCATCTCTTAACTTAGATGTTTGGAAGAAGGTTTTTACTTCTTGAATGACATCAAACCCGACAATATCCCAACATTCTTGATAAAATCTCGCTGTTAAACCATCGGGGCCGGGAGCTTTATCTGCACCAATATTACAAACTAATTCATATATTTCTTCATTCGTGAAAGGTCGGTGTGATATTTTGGTTAATTTCTGTTGTCACCGTTGGCTTGAATTCAGAGAAAATTGAGGGAACAAAATTATTGTTGTCACTCGTATAAATATTTTGAAAATACTTTTCCGCATGTTTTCCAATTGCATAATATCCACGATATAATGATCCATCGTAATCTTTGATAGAATGAATTATGTTTCTTGAAAAATGTGCCTTTGTACAAGCCTGAAAAAATCTAGTGTTTCTATCACCTTCAAGTAACCACAAAATTTGACTTTTTGTAGCCAATAAGCTTCCACGTCCCTACACGCTTGAGCTAGATTTCTTCTAATCCTTGGAATAGCTTCACGTGACCGTCCAGATGATAACATTGCAAACTCCAATTCAAATTGCAACTTATTAATTCTTATTGCAGAATTCAGCTTTGAATCTCTTCGACATTGACTCATTGCTTTTCGACATTCACGTATACGATCGATAATAGAGATATTTTGTTGATAATTCTTTTTGTTCCACCCTTTATAAACATAATCCTTGAATTCATTTACTTGCAATAGCCTTTTATCAAATCAAAATTGTTTACATGGATTCTCAGCAACAAAAGCAACTGAACTTACTACAGGTTTATGGTCAGAACCATAGAGGCGTAAAAACTCAGTCTCCGACGCCGGAAAATTTGCAAGCCACTCTGAATTCACAATCACTCGATCTAAACAACATTTGACTGTGTGTTTTCCCCGTTGACCCACCCAAGAGAACCGATCTCCCTTATGTCTTAGATCGGAGAAATAACACGAGCTGTACATGTTTCGGAAATCATAAAACGTCATCTCATCTCTTAAAGGACCACCTACTTTATCATCATTAGACAGGATCTCATTGAAATCTCCAATGAGTAACCATGGACCTTGACGAGATGTATTCATCCTTTCTATTCTTTCCCATACTTCACGTCTATTTGTACAGAATCACCATAAACACAAGACAAATATAAATCCATACCATTACATTCAACAAACACATCAATCATTCTTACACTTTGGAAAAGCTTATTTATAATCACTTTTTCCAAAAGATAGCAATTCCTCCACTTCTGCCACAAGGAGGAACCGAGATTACAAAATCAAATCCTAGATACACACAAGCATCACTTACAACATCACACTTATTTAAAGTTTCAACTAAAAACAATACATTTGGAGAAACCACACAACATAGTTCCTTCAGACGATCTTTCGTCAGCGGTGATTTAATGCCCTGACAATTCCATGAGCAGATCTTCATATTGACTGTGGGGGTACCGGGGCCCCTGCACCTCTGTCGATTAGCTTGACTCTTGAGCATGAACCAGTAGACTCACACAAAAGCTCTTGAAACAGAAACAGGTACATCCGTTCAGGTTGAAATGCTAGTGGAGTCTCAAGCATACACTCCACATCTTCTCTCTTCTTTTTACGCAGACCAGAATCTTCACCATGATTCACATAAGCATCAAAAACATCCATGAATTCCTCTTCCCTAAACTTTCCCTTTGCCAATCTACGCATATTATATTCCTCTTCTTCTATTTGTTTCCTGTAATTATCCATACTAGGCGACATTTCCGAGACTTCTAAATCGTTAGACACATCAACAACAGAGCCATTAATACTTGGAATTGCAATTGGATTCAAGCATGGATACATATCAGAAGTATTAACTTCAGAATGATCATTATCATAGTATCGCAACATTGCTTCAATCTCATTCCTTTTCCTCTTTCCAAATCCAGAGGATTCTGCTTGCTTCAAATGTGACTGAGGATAACGCCATTTCTCTGCCATCATATCAACATCAATCTCCAGAGAAGGACTCCTTATAGTATCATCAACCTGACCAGAAGACGGTCCAGCAACCGTCCGGTTTTGATCAATATCTGCAATATCTTCGGGAACAAACTCGCCCTGATTCTCCTATTGATTATCATCATTATTACCTCCATCTCCATTCTCGTCATGATCGTCATCTGCACCTTCAAACTGCAAAGGACAGTCTTTCGATTCATGAGAAAGGAGGCCACATTTCACGCAGAAATTTCGCAATCTCTCATATCGAAAACTAATAATCGTGTTTTCATTTGCAGAAAATTGAAAATTTCGTTTGAACCGTAAAGATCGTCGATGTTCCAATTCACTTTGACTCTCACACAGTCGACCATATTTGCCGCTTCATCAAAGTCATAGCCAACCACCGGACCAAGCGTACGGACAATAAACTCAACCATTTCCCGATTTAAGAACTGAGAAGGTATCCCGCGAATCTGGATTCAAAACGGGATAATCTTCATCTGGTCCTCCGATAGATTTGGATGCCATCGTTGAGTGACTAACATCCACTCACTGAAAGACCATGGTCCTCGCCTGAGAACTAGATTGAGAGCCTCTTTCGATTGAAAGACAAATTGGAATCTTGTCGGAGTAACAATTCGTCCAACGACATGAGCACTTAAACCCCACAAACGAGGCATATCGTTGATCAAAGCCCGCATATTTTGTTTCTTTGGATTGAGAAGAACACCCACAATCGCAACACGGTTCGCTTGCACCGCTTGGGCACAAACTGCTTGCGGAAGAGCAATTGAAGCATCATTCATGCCCAATGCAATATATTGCATCTTCCTCCTTATATTATCACTCATAGTTGCAGTAATTTGCCAAAAGAAACCAGAATAGAAGGGAAAAACAAGAGTATTTATAGAAGGGGGAATCCATGGAGTTTGGGGATTGAGATGAAAACCGAAAAGGAGATAACTCCCACAACCGCCAGAGAAACTTCTCAACGGACATAAACAGGCAAAAAAAACGCCAATAATTACCAGACAGAGAGACTCATAAGAGAGGAAAGAAAACCGTTTTTAAAATCGCCATTGTAATTGCCATGATAGCGAAAAATCGACATTGGACTGCCCAATTAAAATATACACTACTGGGGTACCCATTTTTTCCAGATCGAATATAGGCTTAGCTTAGATATATCGGAAAGGAAATACTTAAAGAAATATAACGGAGACAGTTGTTGTTGAGACCCCAACATGTACATTTTAAAATCGTCGCTAGAAAAACCATCAAAGCAAAACCATAAAATCCTAAAATACATTCTGAGGTTTACTCTTGTTTCACTCTTTACCCTAAAATCCTAAACTATCGGTCACACTGTATCCTTTTGATGACCTCTAATAAGACCACCACATTTTGCGTTGAGGTTCACTTTGCAGTTTCCGCAACCGATTTTCCTTTCGTATCTACAGTTGCCGGCTTCTGGAGAAGCCGAAGTTGGTTTTGTAACACCTACCCAGAAAAACAATTTGATAGAAACTCTTGAGCCGTTAAAAGAAAAAAAGTTGTTTTTGTACAAATTATATCAACGTACCTCGATTTGGGACTCAAGAAATCTCTTCTGAGCTTCTAGCTCCGTCTGAGGAAGCAATGAATAACCTTGAGACCTTCATATGTTCAGTCTTAGTGTTAGTTCTTTCTCTACCATCATATAGAAGATGATGACAGAAGTTACAGAAAAGAAATATTATACAAGCTAAGTACCGAGCTAACATGATATATTCAAGACATCATACGTAATATAATAGCTAACATGATATATTCAAGACAAGCTAAGTACCTAGTCTGGGTGAATTAAAAAGACATGAGAGAGAAACTGGCACTATAATAGCTGAAACTAGGAGACTCGAAAGAAACTAACTGAAATCGAGTCTGAATCTTTTTGTTATGCAGACATCAGGCTATGTACTATTTATTTGGACACAGTTTTCACACATACCATACTAGTGTGTTTGCAGAAGATGGATAAACAACGGATCTCCCATATATGGACGCTGCAGAAGCAGCAGCTCGAAACCTAGCCTCGTGCCTGCTCATATTCTCGCTAGCAGCAGCAGCTTCAGAAGAACCCTGGCCATCTGAACTTGAAGTACCCTTTCCTATTTAAACCGTAGAGCATCATTAGTCTCAATGTTTCTCAAAACTGAAATAAAATCACCTTCTGGACATGCAGAGTATAGATGTCATTCTCCATACCAAGAACCTCAAGAAACAAATAAAGCTGAGAGCAGAGAGTCCAAATTAATAAGATTCATTATGAAAATATGTATAAATAGCAAGATCAGTACCCTGCTGCAGGGATTCTTGATGTGGTCCACGGTTTCCAGTAGCTGACGATGTAGCATTCTCAGCTGGTACAACCAGCGCTCTGCAAGTGGGACATGTGTTTTGTCGTTCCAACCATGACCGAAGACAATGCACATGAAAGAGATGGCCACATATTAATTTCTTCGCTGAGGTCATTTCTTCACGGCATATGATACAGGTCGTGTCAATTCTGCAAATCCCACATAAAGATTAATATAGATATATAACCATAATGAAGTTAAGAATAAGCATGTCATCAAAAAAAAAAAATTAAATATTTAGAATAGTTGGAAACATAAAATTCTTCAGGGAATATCTGGAACTTACGCACTAAGTTCCTCAGGAGTTGCATCAGGAAACCGATCATTCATATTGGAAGTGATTTTACGATACCGGAGGTAATCAGTCACACGAATCTTGAAGTTTCTGAACGTTTCGTAGAGCTCCCTTATTAGATGAAGGGGGAGGCCATAGTTCCTATGCAATAAAAAGTGATGCTCGAATTAGGATACCATACCAAAAATGTCATCAAAGCCCTCAGTGCATTACGATTGCGTGGTAAAGTACACAGAATAATTGCGTAGGATTTACACAAATTCTCAGGTCTATGGATTGACTATATCTATTGTTTTGGCTTTCTAGCTGGTTATTGTTGCTCATTTATGATTTTCATCGTCTACAAGTAAAAACATATGAAGAACTAATGTAACCAAGAGAAGAATCATAGATCTGCATAAATGTAATATATAGTTATGCAAGTATCCAACAAAAAAAAACTGTAGAGAGATAAGGCGATCATGAGTTGTGACATAATAACTTCAGCATGTTAATTAGTCAGGATTCAATTGCCTTTTAGTGGTACAACATCTAATTTTGGAACAATGAAAGACCGGTATGGACTAAAAACTTACATGAATATCATAAGGAAGAAGCAAAGATACATGGACAGGTGAAGCAAGTCACGGACAAGCTCCAGATAGAAAGTATATACTGGTTTTCCTTCCCATTGACCTTCCTTGAGCATATCAGTGACATAGAAGGCATACTTCACAATCAAAGAGATAGTTGTTGTTGCCAGAATCATATACCTAGAACATAAAATTATCAATTAAGACTAAAGCTAGGCTGTACGATGCAAAGTTCAATAAGACTCGGTTGTAAGAAATATCTTGAATAAATATCCCTTAAATTTTGATCACTTGCGACCTTCCACGAATATATCAACTTTTTTCACCAGATGCCTCATGTACTTTTCATGCTTAATAGCTATTACAGTTAAGGGGTTGATTAAACAAGGATCCTAGTAACTGAAACAATATTTAAAAGGCCTTCAAGTAGGGTTTATAGAAAACAAATTTCCGGATAGTAATAATTTCCCATAGAGTTCTTCTTTGACACCTAAAGAGCTAAAACAAATGTCAGAGTTATTCTTCCTTCTGCGATGCCCGCCGCACATCTTTATAAAGCCAATTTGAAAAATACCAGCTATTCAGTTATAGGGCTAAAATTAAATCTAAACCAATAGGTAAGTTATCCTAGGCAAAACAAAATCTTGGCAGATAGATTTATTAAAGACCCTTCTCATAGGCTATATCAAATTCACAGGTTTGGGGGACGCAAAAACTTTCTAACATTTTCAAAATTTAGCTCCAATTCTTTGCACTCAAAAGAGCCTAACGCTCCAATTTTATAGGATTCTTAGCCTGTCTTAATAACACCAAACCCCAACAAAACTAGTTGATTCCATGAAATTCAAAGACACTTACTCAAACGTGAAGAAAACCGACATCGAAGCCTTCCGTGACCCTGACTGAATCAATTGCCGTAAAGAGCTATACGTAAGGAGCCCATCCAAGACGAGAAGGAACACCATGAAAGAAACAATACGAACATGAGAGAGTAAAGTCACAGAAGGAGTAGTCTCAATATACTCCAATCTCTTCTGAGCCATCCAATGCAAACCTTTGATCAGCAAAAGAGTCGCAACCAAAGAGAGAAACCCAACAGAGAAGTCCTGTCGAAAAATAGTGACGGCAAAGAGAATCTCCATGAGTTCCCTCCACGCTTGCTCATTCAAACGCTCCACCTCAGCTTCTCTAAGTGAACCCAGAAACACAATTTTCACCAGATTCCATAAGCTGAACATTAGAACCAAACCCATGTTGAGGAGAAGCACCAAACTGATCTTCGACGTCGATAGATACACAGTCGCTGGGTAAAATTGACCACGGCTGCTAAAGGCATGATAAACCACAGCCAATGTTGCGAGAGAACTAAGCCCCGCGTAAACCCTAAGCCGAATCATATTCCTTAAGCTGCTTCACAATACAGGGGAAATAAATAAAAAAACAGAAAGTCCAGATTTTAAAATCGCATTCGAAGATGTAAACTAGGAAGATCTGATTGTAGATGTAAGCTACAAAACCCAAATCCCAGAAATTGCAGTTTTAATCTCATCGTTTCAAAAATTGAGAGGTCGATCAAAGACAAAGATCAGAGAAGAAGAAACGTACAGGGAAGAAGAAATCAGAAGCGATCAGGGAGAAGTTGATAATCGAAGTCGTCTAAGCGTCGAAGAAGAGCGAGAGCGTGAGAGAGACTCAAGCCTTTAAGCTCTCATTAGGAAATGAGAAATCACGAGCCAAGAGGAAGAAGAAGCGCTTGCTTTAGGAGAAAGAAGAGACGAATGACATGGATCAAAACCTCAAAAGACCCCATCTCTTAACCCCAAAACCCCAATTTTCAAATGACCCGACAAAAAATCAATTTTTTTTCTTTTTTTTTTTAATTGAAAAGTGGGCGAAAACCCAAATAAACCATGGAAGTTTCACTTAATTACGAACTCAACCTGACGGATCCGACCCATTCTTTGTAAAATCGGACAATTTCCGAATCCTAAAATCAAAACTTCAAATCGCGACTTTTCTTCTTCCTCTTCTTCTTTTCTTCGTTTCAAAACAAAGAAATTCCGTCTAAAAATCGCACAACCGAGTAACACTAAGCTTGCAATTCGGAGGATTTATCCTTGCAACTCAACTCTTATCCCAATTCCTCTTCTCTAAGGTATTGAATCAATCCCAATTCGAAACCTAATTCTTTTCTCTTTCTTTTCGATTTTGATTAAAGATAATCCGACCAAACCTAATTCTTCTCTTTGTCGATTTGTTAGATCATGAAGGGAACCGTCAAGGCCCGTAAGGCCCGTACAAAAAGAGCCTCTGTTTCGGAAGATGGAACTCCTATAAACGAAAGAGTTCCTCGGAGCGTTCCAACTATAGTTGATTCTACGGAATCAGAGGAAGCGGCGAAAACCGGGACATAAGCTGGGTCTGAGGAAGACACTCCAAATTCGAATCGAAACAGAAAGGGGAAGGTATGTAAAGGAATCGAGAGTCGAAATTTGTTGTTAAAAAGAAACGTAACACTAGGTAACACTGGAGAACTACTGTGTTATAAGAATTTGTACAACTGGAGAACTACTGGATATAATGCGTGGTACAACTGGAGAACTACTGTGATTTAAATTTGTTTTTTGATTGCAGGGAGTAGCTGAGGAGGAAACTGAAGCATTGAAGCCGACAAATATGTTCTTTCCAACAACTCAGTATAATAAGTCCATAAAGATTGAGACAAGGTGTTCTCTGTTGAAGACAATCGAGACGTTGAAAAAGGTTCTTACGGAGAAGGAGCTAGGATGGTTTCATGACCATCCTCAGTTCAAGCATTTCTTCCACATGCCGGAGCTTAAAAACCACAAGTCCATGGGCATGTGGATGCTTCTTCTTCGGACTGTGTGCACATCGAAGATCCGGGAGGCTTGGTTTTTGGTCAATGGAACTCCCATCCGTTATTCCATAAGAGAACATGGAATCATCTCTGGATTATTCTGTCACAACTATCCACTGGATTGGGAGAGGATGGGAGGAACTGCGTTTATTGAGAGGCACTTCGAAATGGGTTCAACAATTAGGTTGGCGGATGTGGAGAGGAAGTTTAAGGGGATGAGAAATTGCAAAGATAGGTTGAATATTGCGGTCCTCTACTTCTTATCGAGTGTTATAGTTGGAAAGAAGAAGACCGGAGCAGAAGCACCGTCCGTGGAGAGTTTATTTTTGAGAGCTGTTAACGATTTGGAGTTGTGCAAGACATTTCCCTGGGGAAGATTTTCTTTTTATGACACTTTGTGCCACATCAATGAGATACGACTGAAATTCCATGGCGTCGTCGACAAAGAACAGTGGTGCTTTCCCTCTTTCCTTATTCCTCTAGAGGTAATTGATTCATATTTTAAATCAAACTTTCATTATTACTTTACTAAATTTTAGTTTTAATATCTATTCAAATTGTTCATGTCTTTCTCTTCTCTTATTGTGTAGCTTCTTGCGTTTGAGACAATTCCGGCTCTGAAGGCGGCGTTCTTCAATGATCCTAAGCAACCAGCAAACCCTTCTTGTCCTCGGATGTGCAAGTCGCAATTCAAATATAGTCCGATGAAAGGGATTCCGCTTGAAGAAATTTACGAAAAACTTGGTAAAACTGAGGTTAGTGTTAATTTTCTGTTATTGTGTAGCAAGAACTTTTTTTAGATGTAATCTTTCAATAATTGTATTGTTTTTTAACATCCACAGGACATAGATAGTATCTTGGTACCGACTCATCGTGAACGTTGTCTTTTGGCTGCAATCTTTGATGACGAGGAGGACCGTCGTGATACCGATTGTCCCATGGTTGATAGTTGGATGAAACGGCTTTTGAAAGACGAAAAGCCTGTTTTCTGGAAAGAACTGTTGGAACTTGATTTTAAAGGTCGATCCCAACCTTTAAAACCAAAAAAGGCTGAAGTTGAGGGTGTAGGTCAAGATGAAATCAAGAAAGTGTTGCTTTCCATACAAGAAGGAATGGTCAAGATGAATCAAACCATGAAAGAGGGTTTTGAAATGGTGCAAAGTACGTTTTCTGGGTATGAAACAAGGTTGAAGGCTGTGGAAGCGTTTGTGGAAGCTCAAGGCTTTGATTTTGCTGGTGATGATTATAATCCTCCATCTATGTTTTTTGATAAGGGTGGTAGCTCTCATGGTGGTGGTGTACAAGTAGAGAAGGACCCACATATGGAGACACAAACCGAAGGTGAGAAGACAACAGAGGCAAAGGAGACAGAGAAGGAGCCAGAGGAGACAACAGAGGCAAAGGAGACAGAGAAGGAGGCAGAGGAGACATATAAGGGGGCAGAGAAGGATGCAGAGAAGGAGGCAGAGGAGGATGCAGAGATGACAGAGAATGAGGCAGAGAAGAAGGAGACAGAGGGAGGGGAGAAGGATGCATAGGAGAAGGAGAAGGAGGTAGAAGCTGCAGAGGATCCGGCTGCAGAAGAGAATGAAGTTGTTGAGAAGAGGATTAAGAGGCCAGCAGCAGCAGTAAGACCTCCCTACGAGGCCGGGAACCGAAGAAATAGGAGAAAGAATAACCCAGCACCAAGCAATTAGGATTATCCATCTTTTTATCGTTTTATGGCAAACTGTGAACGTATATTTGTTTCCAAACTGGATTTAGTATTTAATCTACTAGTACTTTTATTAAAAATTGTGAACCGGTGTTTGTACTTCTAGTACAACTAGAGTAAAACTATGAAAGTATGTTTGTACTACTAGTACAACTAGAGTAAAACTATGAACAACGCATACCACAAATCGAAATGGTGTCTGGAGAAGCAAGCAGAATTGCAGAGAGGAAGAGAAACGAGAGGCGATAAGACATCTTTGTTTTTCTCTGGATCATTACAAAAGCGGATACAGACAGCTTTTGCGGTTTCTTTCAAGCAACAAAAAGCAAGAACAAGCAATCGTGGATTGAATACTCTTTCGAGCAGCAAAAAGCAAGAAAAAGCATTTGTGTTTGATTACAACATTGTGTTATCCTTGTAGCTTTGCAAAGCCAAACATGATAACAAGCCCAACGATAACCCCAATACATTGTACCTTCCAAAATCCTCTCTTTGCATCAGATATTGCTAATTCAATCCTCTCAATCAACCTCTCCTCGACCTCAATTTCCATCTACTGAAGCTTCTTTCTCTCAAACTCGATACTCTCACTCAAGTTTTGCTTCATCTCCAGCAGTTCTTCTTCAATTGTCTTTGACTTCAAATTACCAGAAACTTCATCAACCCACTTAAAATAATGGCCATCATTCGTCAGCTAATAGAAATCCCACAAACAGAACCATGAATCAATATGTTTCATAATCATAACTCATTAAGCATCAAATTGTGAACTAATTTTTTAATCAAAGTACCCTATTATCAGCAGCATATGAGCAACGATTATACATTCGACCTGGATTGCGAGTGCTCTTCGACTTAAGCTCCACAACTGAGTGACCACACCAACAAAGTGGTGGGTTCCCGACGACTCTTCCTCTCACATTCGCAGATGCATTCGACGACGAACCTGCGGACTGACTTACTTGGAGATTCGAATTCGACCTCATGTTAGCTGCGTCCTCAATTTCGCCTTTGACTAAACCCAGAAATTCAGATTTCATCCGATTTCAATTTGGAAAATTAGGGTTCTTTAGGATTCTTTAGGCTCGCCAGTGTCTTTTTTAAGTCTGAGCAAATTGGTGCGAAGCTTTGGTTAGGGTCAAAACCGGAAACCAGTGAGTTGGACCAAAATAATACCTCTATCGGTTCAAGGTCGATATTAAAAAACCCGACAATTTTTGTCTTCTATTTAAAAAAAAAAAAAAAAATGGCGCCGTCATTTTTAACCTCACGTGCGACATGTGCGCCGTCATTTTTCACTTAGTTGTGCCCTAGTTTTTTAGTTGTGCAGTTTTCTTAATAGTTGTACATTTGGTGATTTAGCTATTATTTAGTTTTACTATATTTTTGAGAACAAATTTTCAGTTGTACAACAGTTTTTTAGAAATAAAAACACATTTCTTTAGTCACCATGAAAAAATATGTTGCATTTCATATTTCATGTCAGTTTTTGCATCGTAAGGTGAACAACACTATCAAACTATACTTAAAAGTGTAATGTGATACATGGAAGATTGTAAAAATTATAATTCGTTTAAGTTTGAAGACAAATGTGAAAATTATAATTTTTATTTTATTTTTACATTACTTAAATTTTGTTCGACAAATTATATTTTAAAACACAATTCAAACGAATCCCATTTGAAAAACAATAGCCTTAGTTGTACAATCACAATAACCAGTAGTACTTAGTTGTACAAACACAATAACCATTACTACTCAGTTGTACAAATACAATTACCAGTAGTACTTAGTTTTACAACCACAAATACCAGTAGTACTTAGTTTTACAAACACAAATACCAGTAGTACGCTCACTCGCCACCACCAACACCACTTGGGCCACCTACTTCACCACCAGCTACTTCACCACCGCCACCACTTGGGTTCTCAAGCTCAGCAATTTGAATCGTCTTCTTCTTTGGTTGAGGTTCTCCTGTTGATGGAAGCCTTCTTACTTGACGTCTTCCCTTTTTGTTCTTTTTCTTCTTCGGAGGTAACATACTTTTTGCTTCTACATCTGCGGGAATATCCCACTCAGACTTATGCGGCACTGGATAAATGGTCTTGGAATATGCGAAAATCCACTGCTCAACGTAATACTTTGGTGAACACAACTCAAATATCTCGAAGCTCCTCGTTCTCGATTCTTCCTTCATGAGGCTATAGAGTGCGGCTAAAGCATGGACACAAGCAAACTGGTCAATATCAAAAGTTTTGCAACTACATTTTTTGTTTCGCAAATCCACCTTATAATGAATCCCATCCTGTCCAACCACACTATATTCAAGCATGTACATGTTTAGCTCGGTCGCAATCAAATGAGTCGCTTCTGCACATCTCTCGTGCACTACGTCATTCACCTTCAGCACTAGTCGCTTCCCGTAGTTTCCGTAGTTAATGCTATCTTTCCTATGCTTGTTAAACCATTCGCAAATTTTGTCGATAATCGCATCCATCATAGGTAACAAATTGTAGTGTCTTGCCTTCTCAATCACTTTGTTCAGAGACTCTACACAATTACTTGTGTCTATGTTGTACCTTGCTCCGGGAAAATAGCATCTCGCCCATTTTTCCACCTTAACGCTTTTATCTAGATATTCCGCTACTTTAGGATATCGTCTTCTAAAATCATCATACCTTCTTAGGAACTCATGCTCTGTATAAATCTGAGCAATATCCCTGAATGTTTGTGCAACTACTTCTTTGTTGACGTGCGAAACTTTTAGCCTTACGTTTTGGGACAAGTGGAAGATACAATACCCATGTGTAGACTCGGGGTACACCTCACGCACTGCCTTAATGAGGCTTGTATTTCTGTCACTCACAAATACCAGCTCCTTCTCATCCTTAATAGCGGTTTTCAGAGTCGTGAAAAACCAATTCCAACTCAAATCATTTTCACCATCCGTTACAGCAAATGCAATCGGATAAGTGTGACGATTAGGATCCTGAGCTGTAGCAATCATTAGCACACCACCGTAACAAGTCTTCAAAAAAGTAGAATCCACAATGAGAACTTGCCTCATCGATTTAAACCCTTCAATACAAGCTCCTAGTGCGATGAATACATACTTGAACCTTCCTTCCTTATCCAACTCAACATTTGTGATTGTTCCAAGATTCACTTTCTTTAGCATATGCAAATAAGAGTACAACTGATTGTATCCTTCTTCTGGATCACCACGCAAGTCGTTAGCAGCATCATTCCTTCCCCTCCAACATGTAGTATATGACGGTGCGACACCAAATTTTCTTTGAACCAAACCCATGAGATGTTTAGCACTTGGAGTCTGCATTATACCAGGATAGTATTCTCTCAAAAGACCAGCAACTAATCCCGCTGTAGCATTGTTTCTATTCTCGCTGCTTGTAGTAGCACTAGCCCGAGAGCATGTGTGCGTGCTGTTGTATACTTTAACACAAAAGCAGTCTGAACCCTTCACCTTTGTGGTTCGTAAATACCATTGACACCCTTGTCCAGATTGACGACATTTCAACACATATCTACCTTTCTCACTCTTGCTTGTTGAGAAGGCAAAACAACCTTTATGTGCACCTCTCTCAACAAAAGCTTTCACTTCCTTCTTATTATTGAATTCTTGACCAACTTTCAAATCCATACCATCTTCCCATCCCTGAGCAAACTGATCCATTCCTTCCCCTTCACTTGGAAAATATTCATGCTCCATATTGTTACCCATACTCCTATCCGAAGAGTAATCCATTCCGTTATCTTCATCATCACTTGAAGAAATATTCTCAAACTCTCCACGACCATCATTATCCTCAGGCTCATAATGTTCTTCCAACTGTGTTTCGTAAAGAGTAAGAGCACCACCATTGCCACAACCTCTTGGAACCACTTCCTCTTAATTCAAACCAACTGAACTACCTTCCTCTCTACTTGAAAGTACACCCTTACCCTTCTCCAGCTCATTCCTTCTCGAAACTAGACCCTTACCCTTCTCCACATGCAATACACTTTTACATTTATTTGCATCCATCGACGTTAGATAAACATAAACGTCATCATCATCAACGATATATGATTTTCTCAAAGGTCTTGTGTCCAGTGGTATGAAACTCAATTTAAGTTCTCTTGTAGCTGAATCTATCACAACCTTCTTGCATACACTTTCCAATAACATCGTATAAGTAATCTCCTCAGCAGATAATCTCTTGAACAATAGTGGATACATGCGATCTTCTTCTGAAATCCATTCATAACCATTCCCGTTCTTAATATAATGGCCTCCATAATCAAAATATAGGCTTGTGCTCATTGTCTCCTGAGAAAAAAAAAAATAACTAAATCAGTCATAACAGTTGTACCCAGTTGTACCCAGTTGTACTAAGTGTCAGTACTACCCAGTTCTACTCAGTTGTACTCAGTTGTACGCAACGTTGCCTTTATCAGTAGTACCCAGTGTTACCCAGTTTTACCCAGGTGTTCTAAGTCGAATTTTTTCAATCCCCATATCATACTCACTAATCCTCAACGATTTTCAACAAATGTGAGTCTACATTACTTGATATAATGAACTCATGCATAGCTAACGAATAAGCTAATAAGATCCAAGATAATGAGAGACCTAATCCCAAATCCAATTGAATTTAAAGCTAAAACTCAATGTTGGGATTGAGCTACTAAATTTCAAGAAAACTCACCTCAATTGTGTTATCCTTTTTGCTCCAAATTGGTCCGATTTGCTCCAAAAATAACTCCAAAACTCAATGTGCTCCAAATTGGTCCGATTTGCTTCAATGGCCGGAATAATCTCAGAGAAGAAGAAAGAAGAAGTCGCGTGGAGGAGGAGGAGGAGGAGGATTGGGAGTTGGATCTGATTTTCTTTTTATTTTCTTTTTCGATTTTTTTTTTTAATTATTAGGTTAGGGTTTTTTGTCATTTCACACCTCATTAAAGGTTAGAGGGTTATATGGAGTTATTTTTTGGTGTTGAGAAAAGGTATTGAGAGAAAGGGTGTTATAAGGTTTTGATCCTACCAAAACCTCAAAAGACCCCATCTCTTAACCCCAATTTTCAAATGATCCGACAAAAAATCAATTTTTTTTCTTTTTTTTTTTAATTGAAAAGTGGGCGAAAACCCAAATAAACCATGGAAGTTTCACTTAATTACAAACTCAACCTGACGGATCCGACCCATTCTTTGTAAAATCGGACAATTTCCGAATCCTAAAATCAAAACTTCAAATCGCGACTTTTCTTCTTCCTCTTCTTCTTTTCTTCGTTTCAAAACAAAGAAATTCCCTCTAAAAATCGCACAACCGAGTAACACTAAGCTTGCAATTCGGAGGATTTATCCTTGCAACTCAACTCTTATCCCAATTCCTCTTCTCTAAGGTATTGAATCAATCCCAATTCGAAACCTAATTCTTTTCTCTTTCTTTTCGATTTCGATTAAAGATAATCCGACCAAACCTAATTCTTCTCTTTGTCGATTTGTTAGATCATGAAGGGAACCGTCAAGGCCCGTAAGGCCCGTACAAAAAGAGCCTCTGTTTCGGAAGATGGAACTCCTATAAACGAAAGAGTTCCTCGGAGCGTTCCAACTATAGTTGATTCTACGGAATCAGAGGAAGCGGCGAAAACCGGGACAGAAGCTGGGTCTGAGGAAGACACTCCAAATTCGAATCGAAATAGAAAGGGGAAGGTATGTAAAGGAATCGAGAGTCGAAATTTGTTGTTAAAAAGAAACGTAACACTAGGTAACACTGGAGAACTACTGTGTTATAAGAATTTGTACAACTGGAGAACTACTGGATATAATGCGTGGTACAACTGGAGAACTACTGTGATTTAAATTTGTTTTTTGATTGCAGGGAGTAGCTGAGGAGGAAACTGAAGCATTGAAGCCGACAAATATGTTCTTTCCAACAACTCAGTATAATAAGTCCATAAAGATTGAGACAAGGTGTTCTCTGTTGAAGACAATCGAGACGTTGAAAAAGGTTCTTACGGAGAAGGAGCTAGGATGGTTTCATGACCATCCTCAGTTCAAGCATTTCTTCCACATGCCGGAGCTTAAAAACCACAAGTCCATGGGCATATGGATGCTTCTTCTTCGGACTGTGTGCACATCGAAGATCCGGGAGGCTTGGTTTTTGGTCAATGGAACTCCCATCCGTTATTCCATAAGAGAACATGGAATCATCTCTGGATTATTCTGTCACAACTATCCACTGGATTGGGAGAGGATGGGAGGAACTGCGTTTATTGAGAGGCACTTCGAAATGGGTTCAACAATTAGGTTGGCGGATGTGGAGAGGAAGTTTAAGGGGATGAGAAATTGCAAAGATAGGTTGAATATGGCGGTCCTCTACTTCTTATCGAGTGTTATAGTTGGAAAGAAGAAGACCGGAGCAGAAGCACCGTCCGTGGAGAGTTTATTTTTGAGAGCTGTTAACGATTTGGAGTTGTGCAAGACATTTCCCTGGGGAAGATTTTCTTTTTATGACAATTTGTGCCACATCAATGAGATACGACTGAAATTCCATGGCGTCGTCGACAAAGAACAGTGGTGCTTTCCCTCTTTCCTTATTCCTCTAGAGGTAATTGATTCATATTTTAAATCAAACTTTCATTATTACTTTACTAAATTTTAGTTTTAATATCTATTCAAATTGTTCATGTCTTTCTCTTCTCTTATTGTGTAGCTTCTTGCGTTTGAGACAATTCCGGCTCTGAAGGCGGCGTTCTTCAATGATCCTAAGCAACCAGCAAACCCTTCTTGTCCTCGGATGTGCAAGTCGCAATTCAAATATAGTCCGATGAAAGGGATTCCGCTTGAAGAAATTTACGAAAAACTTGGTAAAACTGAGGTTAGTGTTACTTTTCTGTTATTGTGTAGCAAGAACTTTTTTTAGATGTAATCTTTCAATAATTGTATTGTTTTTTAACATCCACAGGACATAGATAGTATCTTGGTACCGACTCATCGTGAACGTTGTCTTTTGGCTGCAATCTTTGATGACGAGGAGGACCGTCGTGATACCGATTGTCCCATGGTTGATAGTTGGATGAAACGGCTTTTGAAAGACGAAAAGCCTGTTTTCTGGAAAGAACTGTTGGAACTTGATTTTAAAGGTCGATCCCAACCTTTAAAACCAAAAAAGGCTGAAGTTGAGGGTGTAGGTCAAGATGAAATCAAGAAAGTGTTGCTTTCCATACAAGAAGGAATGGTCAAGATGAATCAAACCATGAAAGAGGGTTTTGAAATGGTGCAAAGTACGTTTTCTGGGTATGAAACAAGGTTGAAGGCTGTGGAAGCGTTTGTGGAAGCTCAAGGATTTGATTTTGCTGGTGATGATTATAATCCTCCATCTATGTTTTTTGATAAGGGTGGTAGCTCTCATGGTGGTGGTGTACAAGTAGAGAAGGACCCACATATGGAGACACAAACCGAAGGTGAGAAGACAACAGAGGCAAAGGAGACAGAGAAGGAGCCAGAGGAGACAACAGAGGCAAAGGAGACAGAGAAGGAGGCAGAGGAGACAGATAAGGGGGCAGAGAAGGATGCAGAGAAGGAGGCAGAGGAGGATGCAGAGATGACAGAGAATGAGGCAGAGAAGAAGGAGACAGAGGGAGGGGAGAAGGATGCAGAGGAGAAGGAGAAGGAGGTAGAAGCTGCAGAGGATCCGGCTGCAGAAGAGAATGAAGTTGTTGAGAAGAGGATTAAGAGGCCAGCAGCAGCAGTAAGACCTCCCTACGAGGCCGGGAACCGAAGAAATAGGAGAAAGAATAACCCAGCACCAAGCAATTAGGATTATCCATCTTTTTATCGTTTTATGGCAAACTGTGAACGTATATTTGTTTCCAAACTGGATTTAGTATTTAATCTACTAGTACTTTTATTAAAAATTGTGAACCGGTGTTTGTACTTCTAGTACAACTAGAGTAAAACTATGAAAGTATGTTTGTACTACTAGTACAACTAGAGTAAAACTATGAACAACGCATACCACAAATCGAAATGGTGTCTGGAGAAGCAAGCATAATTGCAGAGAGGAAGAGAAACGAGAGGCGATAAGACATCTTTGTTTTTCTCTGGATCATTACAAAAGCGGATACAGACAGCTTTTGCGGTTTCTTTCAAGCAACAAAAAGCAAGAACAAGCAATCGTGGATTGAATACTCTTTCGAGCAGCAAAAAGCAAGAAAAAGCATTTGTGTTTGATTACAACATTGTGTTATCCTTGTAGCTTTGCAAAGCCAAACATGATAACAAGCCCAACGATAACCCCAATACATTGTACCTTCCAAAATCCTCTCTTTGCATCAGATATTGCTAATTCAATCCTCTCAATCAACCTCTCCTCGACCTCAATTTCCATCTGCTGAAGCTTCTTTCTCTCAAACTCGATACTCTCACTCAAGTTTTGCTTCATCTCCAGCAGTTCTTCTTCAATTGTCTTTGACTTCAAATTACCAGAAACTTCATCAACCCACTTAAAATAATGGCCATCATTCGTCAGCTAATAGAAATCCCACAAACAGAACCATGAATCAATATGTTTCATAATCATAACTCATTAAGCATCAAATTGTGAACTAATTTTTTAATCAAAGTACCCTATTATCAGCAGCATATGAGCAACGATTATACATTCGACCTGGATTGCGAGTGCTCTTCGACTTAAGCTCCACAACTGAGTGACCACACCAACAAAGTGGTGGGTTCCCGACGACTCTTCCTCTCACATTCGCAGATGCATTCGACGACGAACCTGCGGACTGACTTACTTGGAGATTCGAATTCGACCTCATGTTAGCTGCGTCCTCAATTTCGCCTTTGACTAAACCCAGAAATTCAGATTTCATCCGATTTCAATTTGGAAAATTAGGGTTCTTTAGGATTCTTTAGGCTCGCCAGTGTCTTTTTTAAGTCTGAGCAAATTGGTGCGAAGCTTTGGTTAGGGTCAAAACCGGAAACCAGTGAGTTGGACCAAAATAATACCTCTATCGGTTCAAGGTCGATATTAAAAAACCCGACAATTTTTGTCTTCTATTTAAAAAAAAAAAAAAAAAATGGCGCCGTCATTTTTAACCTCACGTGCGACATGTGCGCCGTCATTTTTCACTTAGTTGTGCCCTAGTTTTTTAGTTGTGCAGTTTTCTTAATAGTTGTACATTTGGTGATTTAGCTATTATTTAGTTTTACTATATTTTTGAGAACAAATTTTCAGTTGTACAACAGTTTTTTAGAAATAAAAACACATTTCTTTAGTCACCATGAAAAAATATGTTGCATTTCATATTTCATGTCAGTTTTTGCATCGTAAGGTGAACAACACTATCAAACTATACTTAAAAGTGTAATGTGATACATGGAAGATTGTAAAAATTATAATTCGTTTAAGTTTGAAGACAAATGTGAAAATTATAATTTTTATTTTATTTTTACATTACTTAAATTTTGTTCGACAAATTATATTTTAAAACACAATTCAAACGAATCCCATTTGAAAAACAATAGCCTTAGTTGTACAATCACAATAACCAGTAGTACTTAGTTGTACAAACACAATAACCATTACTACTCAGTTGTACAAATACAATTACCAGTAGTACTTAGTTTTACAACCACAAATACCAGTAGTACTTAGTTTTACAAACACAAATACCAGTAGTACGCTCACTCGCCACCACCAACACCACTTAGGCCACCTACTTCACCACCAGCTACTTCACCACCGCCACCACTTGGGTTCTCAAGCTCAGCAATTTGAATCGTCTTCTTCTTTGGTTGAGGTTCTCCTGTTGATGGAAGCCTTCTTACTTGACGTCTTCCCTTTTTGTTCTTTTTCTTCTTCGGAGGTAACATACTTTTTGCTTCTACATCTGCGGGAATATCCCACTCAGACTTATGCGGCACTGGATAAATGGTCTTGGAATATGCGAAAATCCACTGCTCAACGTAATACTTTGGTGAACACAACTCAAATATCTCGAAGGTCCTCGTTCTCGATTCTTCCTTCATGAGGCTATAGAGTGCGGCTAAAGCATGGACACAAGCAAACTGGTCAATATCAAAAGTTTTGCAACTACATTTTTTGTTTCGCAAATCCACCTTATAATGAATCCCATCCTGTCCAACCACACTATATTCAAGCATGTACATGTTTAGCTCGGTCGCAATCAAATGAGTCGCTTCTGCACATCTCTCGTGCACTACGTCATTCACCTTCAGCACTAGTCGCTTCCCGTAGTTTCCGTAGTTAATGCTATCTTTCCTATGCTTGTTAAACCATTCGCAAATTTTGTCGATAATCGCATCCATCATAGGTAACAAATTGTAGTGTCTTGCCTTCTCAATCACTTTGTTCAGAGACTCTACACAATTACTTGTGTCTATGTTGTACCTTGCTCCGGGAAAATAGCATCTCGCCCATTTTTCCACCTTAACGCTTTTATCTAGATATTCCGCTACTTTAGGATATCGTCTTCTAAAATCATCATACCTTCTTAGGAACTCATGCTCTGTATAAATCTGAGCAATATCCCTGAATGTTTGTGCAACTACTTCTTTGTTGACGTGCGAAACTTTTAGCCTTACGTTTTGGGACAAGTGGAAGATACAATACCCATGTGTAGACTCGGGGTACACCTCACGCACTGCCTTAATGAGGCTTGTATTTCTGTCACTCACAAATACCAGCTCCTTCTCATCCTTAATAGCGGTTTTCAGAGTCGTGAAAAACCAATTCCAACTCAAATCATTTTCACCATCCGTTACAGCAAATGCAATCGGATAAGTGTGACGATTAGGATCCTGAGCTGTAGCAATCATTAGCACACCACCGTAACAAGTCTTCAAAAAAGTAGAATCCACAATGAGAACTTGCCTCATCGATTTAAACCCTTCAATACAAGCTCCTAGTGCGATGAATACATACTTGAACCTTCCTTCCTTATCCAACTCAACATTTGTGATTGTTCCAAGATTCACTTTCTTTAGCATATGCAAATAAGAGTACAACTGATTGTATCCTTCTTCTGGATCACCACGCAAGTCGTTAGCAGCATCATTCCTTCCCCTCCAACATGTAGTATATGACGGTGCGACACCAAATTTTCTTTGAACCAAACCCATGAGATGTTTAGCACTTGGAGTCTGCATTATACCAGGATAGTATTCTCTCAAAAGACCAGCAACTAATCCCGCTGTAGCATTGTTTCTATTCTCGCTGCTTGTAGTAGCACTAGCCCGAGAGCATGTGTGCGTGCTGTTGTATACTTTAACACAAAAGCAGTCTGAACCCTTCACCTTTGTGGTTCGTAAATACCATTGACACCCTTGTCCAGATTGACGACATTTCAACACATATCTACCTTTCTCACTCTTGCTTGTTGAGAAGGCAAAACAACCTTTATGTGCACCTCTCTCAACAAAAGCTTTCACTTCCTTCTTATTATTGAATTCTTGACCAACTTTCAAATCCATACCATCTTCCCATCCCTGAGCAAACTGATCCATTCCTTCCCCTTCACTTGGAAAATATTCATGCTCCATATTGTTACCCATACTCCTATCCGAAGAGTAATCCATTCCGTTATCTTCATCATCACTTGAAGAAATATTCTCAAACTCTCCACGACCATCATTATCCTCAGGCTCATAATGTTCTTCCAACTGTGTTTCGTAAAGAGTAAGAGCACCACCATTGCCACAACCTCTTGGAACCACTTCCTCTTAATTCAAACCAACTGAACTACCTTCCTCTCTACTTGAAAGTACACCCTTACCCTTCTCCAGCTCATTCCTTCTCGAAACTAGACCCTTACCCTTCTCCACATGCAATACACTTTTACATTTATTTGCATCCATCGACGTTAGATAAACATAAACGTCATCATCATCAACGATATATGATTTTCTCAAAGGTCTTGTGTCCAGTGGTATGAAACTCAATTTAAGTTCTCTTGTAGCTGAATCTATCACAACCTTCTTGCATACACTTTCCAATAACATCGTATAAGTAATCTCCTCAGCAGATAATCTCTTGAACAATAGTGGATACATGCGATCTTCTTCTGAAATCCATTCATAACCATTCCCGTTCTTAATATAATGGCCTCCATAATCAAAATATAGGCTTGTGCTCATTGTCTCCTGAGAAAAAAAAAAATAACTAAATCAGTCATAACAGTTGTACCCAGTTGTACCCAGTTGTACTAAGTGTCAGTACTACCCAGTTCTACTCAGTTGTACTCAGTTGTACGCAACGTTGCCTTTATCAGTAGTACCCAGTGTTACCCAGTTTTACCCAGGTGTTCTAAGTCGAATTTTTTCAATCCCCATATCATACTCACTAATCCTCAACGATTTTCAACAAATGTGAGTCTACATTACTTGATATAATGAACTCATGCATAGCTAACGAATAAGCTAATAAGATCCAAGATAATGAGAGACCTAATCCCAAATCCAATTGAATTTAAAGCTAAAACTCAATGTTGGGATTGAGCTACTAAATTTCAAGAAAACTCACCTCAATTGTGTTATCCTTTTTGCTCCAAATTGGTCCGATTTGCTCCAAAAATAACTCCAAAACTCAATGTGCTCCAAATTGGTCCGATTTGCTTCAATGGCCGGAATAATCTCAGAGAAGAAGAAAGAAGAAGTCGCGTGGAGGAGGAGGAGGAGGAGGATTGGGAGTTGGATCTGATTTTCTTTTTATTTTCTTTTTCGATTTTTTTTTAAATTATTAGGTTAGGGTTTTTTGTCATTTCACACCTCATTAAAGGTTAGAGGGTTATATGGAGTTATTTTTTGGTGTTGAGAAAAGGTATTGAGAGAAAGGGTGTTATAAGGTTTTGATCCTACCAAAACCTCAAAAGACCCCATCTCTTAACCCCAATTTTCAAATGATCCGACAAAAAATCAATTTTTTTTCTTTTTTTTTTTAATTGAAAAGTGGGCGAAAACCCAAATAAACCATGGAAGTTTCACTTAATTACAAACTCAACCTGACGGATCCGACCCATTCTTTGTAAAATCGGACAATTTCCGAATCCTAAAATCAAAACTTCAAATCGCGACTTTTCTTCTTCCTCTTCTTCTTTTCTTCGTTTCAAAACAAAGAAATTCCCTCTAAAAATCGCACAACCGAGTAACACTAAGCTTGCAATTCGGAGGATTTATCCTTGCAACTCAACTCTTATCCCAATTCCTCTTCTCTAAGGTATTGAATCAATCCCAATTCGAAACCTAATTCTTTTCTCTTTCTTTTCGATTTCGATTAAAGATAATCCGACCAAACCTAATTCTTCTCTTTGTCGATTTGTTAGATCATGAAGGGAACCGTCAAGGCCCGTAAGGCCCGTACAAAAAGAGCCTCTGTTTCGGAAGATGGAACTCCTATAAACGAAAGAGTTCCTCGGAGCGTTCCAACTATAGTTGATTCTACGGAATCAGAGGAAGCGGCGAAAACCGGGACAGAAGCTGGGTCTGAGGAAGACACTCCAAATTCGAATCGAAATAGAAAGGGGAAGGTATGTAAAGGAATCGAGAGTCGAAATTTGTTGTTAAAAAGAAACGTAACACTAGGTAACACTGGAGAACTACTGTGTTATAAGAATTTGTACAACTGGAGAACTACTGGATATAATGCGTGGTACAACTGGAGAACTACTGTGATTTAAATTTGTTTTTTGATTGCAGGGAGTAGCTGAGGAGGAAACTGAAGCATTGAAGCCGACAAATATGTTCTTTCCAACAACTCAGTATAATAAGTCCATAAAGATTGAGACAAGGTGTTCTCTGTTGAAGACAATCGAGACGTTGAAAAAGGTTCTTACGGAGAAGGAGCTAGGATGGTTTCATGACCATCCTCAGTTCAAGCATTTCTTCCACATGCCGGAGCTTAAAAACCACAAGTCCATGGGCATGTGGATGCTTCTTCTTCGGACTGTGTGCACATCGAAGATCCGGGAGGCTTGGTTTTTGGTCAATGGAACTCCCATCCGTTATTCCATAAGAGAACATGGAATCATCTCTGGATTATTCTGTCACAACTATCCACTGGATTGGGAGAGGATGGGAGGAACTGCGTTTATTGAGAGGCACTTCGAAATGGGTTCAACAATTAGGTTGGCGGATGTGGAGAGGAAGTTTAAGGGGATGAGAAATTGCAAAGATAGGTTGAATATGGCGGTCCTCTACTTCTTATCGAGTGTTATAGTTGGAAAGAAGAAGACCGGAGCAGAAGCACCGTCCGTGGAGAGTTTATTTTTGAGAGCTGTTAACGATTTGGAGTTGTGCAAGACATTTCTCTGGGGAAGATTTTCTTTTTATGACAATTTGTGCCACATCAATGAGATACGACTGAAATTCCATGGCGTCGTCGACAAAGAACAGTGGTGCTTTCCCTCTTTCCTTATTCCTCTAGAGGTAATTGATTCATATTTTAAATCAAACTTTCATTATTACTTTACTAAATTTTAGTTTTAATATCTATTCAAATTGTTCATGTCTTTCTCTTCTCTTATTGTGTAGCTTCTTGCGTTTGAGACAATTCCGGCTCTGAAGGCGGCGTTCTTCAATGATCCTAAGCAACCAGCAAACCCTTCTTGTCCTCGGATGTGCAAGTCGCAATTCAAATATAGTCCGATGAAAGGGATTCCGCTTGAAGAAATTTACGAAAAACTTGGTAAAACTGAGGTTAGTGTTACTTTTCTGTTATTGTGTAGCAAGAACTTTTTTTAGATGTAATCTTTCAATAATTGTATTGTTTTTTAACATCCACAGGACATAGATAGTATCTTGGTACCGACTCATCATGAACGTTGTCTTTTGGCTGCAATCTTTGATGACGAGGAGGACCGTCGTGATACCGATTGTCCCATGGTTGATAGTTGGATGAAACGGCTTTTGAAAGACGAAAAGCCTGTTTTCTGGAAAGAACTGTTGGAACTTGATTTTAAAGGTCGATCCCAACCTTTAAAACCAAAAAAGGCTGAAGTTGAGGGTGTAGGTCAAGATGAAATCAAGAAAGTGTTGCTTTCCATACAAGAAGGAATGGTCAAGATGAATCAAACCATGAAAGAGGGTTTTGAAATGGTGCAAAGTACGTTTTCTGGGTATGAAACAAGGTTGAAGGCTGTGGAAGCGTTTGTGGAAGCTCAAGGCTTTGATTTTGCTGGTGATGATTATAATCCTCCATCTATGTTTTTTGATAAGGGTGGTAGCTCTCATGGTGGTGGTGTACAAGTAGAGAAGGACCCACATATGGAGACACAAACCGAAGGTGAGAAGACAACAGAGGCAAAGGAGACAGAGAAGGAGCCAGAGGAGACAACAGAGGCAAAGGAGACAGAGAAGGAGGCAGAGGAGACAGATAAGGGGGCAGAGAAGGATGCAGAGAAGGAGGCAGAGGAGGATGCAGAGATGACAGAGAATGAGGCAGAGAAGAAGGAGACAGAGGGAGGGGAGAAGGATGCAGAGGAGAAGGAGAAGGAGGTAGAAGCTGCAGAGGATCCGGCTGCAGAAGAGAATGAAGTTGTTGAGAAGAGGATTAAGAGGCCAGCAGCAGCAGTAAGACCTCCCTACGAGGCCGGGAACCGAAGAAATAGGAGAAAGAATAACCCAGCACCAAGCAATTAGGATTATCCATCTTTTTATCGTTTTATGGCAAACTGTGAACGTATATTTGTTTCCAAACTGGATTTAGTATTTAATCTACTAGTACTTTTATTAAAAATTGTGAACCGGTGTTTGTACTTCTAGTACAACTAGAGTAAAACTATGAAAGTATGTTTGTACTACTAGTACAACTAGAGTAAAACTATGAACAACGCATACCACAAATCGAAATGGTGTCTGGAGAAGCAAGCATAATTGCAGAGAGGAAGAGAAACGAGAGGCGATAAGACATCTTTGTTTTTCTCTGGATCATTACAAAAGCGGATACAGACAGCTTTTGCGGTTTCTTTCAAGCAACAAAAAGCAAGAACAAGCAATCGTGGATTGAATACTCTTTCGAGCAGCAAAAAGCAAGAAAAAGCATTTGTGTTTGATTACAACATTGTGTTATCCTTGTAGCTTTGCAAAGCCAAACATGATAACAAGCCCAACGATAACCCCAATACATTGTACCTTCCAAAATCCTCTCTTTGCATCAGATATTGCTAATTCAATCCTCTCAATCAACCTCTCCTCGACCTCAATTTCCATCTGCTGAAGCTTCTTTCTCTCAAACTCGATACTCTCACTCAAGTTTTGCTTCATCTCCAGCAGTTCTTCTTCAATTGTCTTTGACTTCAAATTACCAGAAACTTCATCAACCCACTTAAAATAATGGCCATCATTCGTCAGCTAATAGAAATCCCACAAACAGAACCATGAATCAATATGTTTCATAATCATAACTCATTAAGCATCAAATTGTGAACTAATTTTTTAATCAAAGTACCCTATTATCAGCAGCATATGAGCAACGATTATACATTCGACCTGGATTGCGAGTGCTCTTCGACTTAAGCTCCACAACTGAGTGACCACACCAACAAAGTGGTGGGTTCCCGACGACTCTTCCTCTCACATTCGCAGATGCATTCGACGACGAACCTGCGGACTGACTTACTTGGAGATTCGAATTCGACCTCATGTTAGCTGCGTCCTCAATTTCGCCTTTGACTAAACCCAGAAATTCAGATTTCATCCGATTTCAATTTGGAAAATTAGGGTTCTTTAGGATTCTTTAGGCTCGCCAGTGTCTTTTTTAAGTCTGAGCAAATTGGTGCGAAGCTTTGGTTAGGGTCAAAACCGGAAACCAGTGAGTTGGACCAAAATAATACCTCTATCGGTTCAAGGTCGATATTAAAAAACCCGACAATTTTTGTCTTCTATTTAAAAAAAAAAAAAAAAAAATGGCGCCGTCATTTTTAACCTCACGTGCGACATGTGCGCCGTCATTTTTCACTTAGTTGTGCCCTAGTTTTTTAGTTGTGCAGTTTTCTTAATAGTTGTACATTTGGTGATTTAGCTATTATTTAGTTTTACTATATTTTTGAGAACAAATTTTCAGTTGTACAACAGTTTTTTAGAAATAAAAACACATTTCTTTAGTCACCATGAAAAAATATGTTGCATTTCATATTTCATGTCAGTTTTTGCATCGTAAGGTGAACAACACTATCAAACTATACTTAAAAGTGTAATGTGATACATGGAAGATTGTAAAAATTATAATTCGTTTAAGTTTGAAGACAAATGTGAAAATTATAATTTTTATTTTATTTTTACATTACTTAAATTTTGTTCGACAAATTATATTTTAAAACACAATTCAAACGAATCCCATTTGAAAAACAATAGCCTTAGTTGTACAATCACAATAACCAGTAGTACTTAGTTGTACAAACACAATAACCATTACTACTCAGTTGTACAAATACAATTACCAGTAGTACTTAGTTTTACAACCACAAATACCAGTAGTACTTAGTTTTACAAACACAAATACCAGTAGTACGCTCACTCGCCACCACCAACACCACTTGGGCCACCTACTTCACCACCAGCTACTTCACCACCGCCACCACTTGGGTTCTCAAGCTCAGCAATTTGAATCGTCTTCTTCTTTGGTTGAGGTTCTCCTGTTGATGGAAGCCTTCTTACTTGACGTCTTCCCTTTTTGTTCTTTTTCTTCTTCGGAGGTAACATACTTTTTGCTTCTACATCTGCGGGAATATCCCACTCAGACTTATGCGGCACTGGATAAATGGTCTTGGAATATGCGAAAATCCACTGCTCAACGTAATACTTTGGTGAACACAACTCAAATATCTCGAAGCTCCTCGTTCTCGATTCTTCCTTCATGAGGCTATAGAGTGCGGCTAAAGCATGGACACAAGCAAACTGGTCAATATCAAAAGTTTTGCAACTACATTTTTTGTTTCGCAAATCCACCTTATAATGAATCCCATCCTGTCCAACCACACTATATTCAAGCATGTACATGTTTAGCTCGGTCGCAATCAAATGAGTCGCTTCTGCACATCTCTCGTGCACTACGTCATTCACCTTCAGCACTAGTCGCTTCCCGTAGTTTCCGTAGTTAATGCTATCTTTCCTATGCTTGTTAAACCATTCGCAAATTTTGTCGATAATCGCATCCATCATAGGTAACAAATTGTAGTGTCTTGCCTTCTCAATCACTTTGTTCAGAGACTCTACACAATTACTTGTGTCTATGTTGTACCTTGCTCCGGGAAAATAGCATCTCGCCCATTTTTCCACCTTAACGCTTTTATCTAGATATTCCGCTACTTTAGGATATCGTCTTCTAAAATCATCATACCTTCTTAGGAACTCATGCTCTGTATAAATCTGAGCAATATCCCTGAATGTTTGTGCAACTACTTCTTTGTTGACGTGCGAAACTTTTAGCCTTACGTTTTGGGACAAGTGGAAGATACAATACCCATGTGTAGACTCGGGGTACACCTCACGCACTGCCTTAATGAGGCTTGTATTTCTGTCACTCACAAATACCAGCTCCTTCTCATCCTTAATAGCGGTTTTCAGAGTCGTGAAAAACCAATTCCAACTCAAATCATTTTCACCATCCGTTACAGCAAATGCAATCGGATAAGTGTGACGATTAGGATCCTGAGCTGTAGCAATCATTAGCACACCACCGTAACAAGTCTTCAAAAAAGTAGAATCCACAATGAGAACTTGCCTCATCGATTTAAACCCTTCAATACAAGCTCCTAGTGCGATGAATACATACTTGAACCTTCCTTCCTTATCCAACTCAACATTTGTGATTGTTCCAAGATTCACTTTCTTTAGCATATGCAAATAAGAGTACAACTGATTGTATCCTTCTTCTGGATCACCACGCAAGTCGTTAGCAGCATCATTCCTTCCCCTCCAACATGTAGTATATGACGGTGCGACACCAAATTTTCTTTGAACCAAACCCATGAGATGTTTAGCACTTGGAGTCTGCATTATACCAGGATAGTATTCTCTCAAAAGACCAGCAACTAATCCCGCTGTAGCATTGTTTCTATTCTCGCTGCTTGTAGTAGCACTAGCCCGAGAGCATGTGTGCGTGCTGTTGTATACTTTAACACAAAAGCAGTCTGAACCCTTCACCTTTGTGGTTCGTAAATACCATTGACACCCTTGTCCAGATTGACGACATTTCAACACATATCTACCTTTCTCACTCTTGCTTGTTGAGAAGGCAAAACAACCTTTATGTGCACCTCTCTCAACAAAAGCTTTCACTTCCTTCTTATTATTGAATTCTTGACCAACTTTCAAATCCATACCATCTTCCCATCCCTGAGCAAACTGATCCATTCCTTCCCCTTCACTTGGAAAATATTCATGCTCCATATTGTTACCCATACTCCTATCCGAAGAGTAATCCATTCCGTTATCTTCATCATCACTTGAAGAAATATTCTCAAACTCTCCACGACCATCATTATCCTCAGGCTCATAATGTTCTTCCAACTGTGTTTCGTAAAGAGTAAGAGCACCACCATTGCCACAACCTCTTGGAACCACTTCCTCTTAATTCAAACCAACTGAACTACCTTCCTCTCTACTTGAAAGTACACCCTTACCCTTCTCCAGCTCATTCCTTCTCGAAACTAGACCCTTACCCTTCTCCACATGCAATACACTTTTACATTTATTTGCATCCATCGACGTTAGATAAACATAAACGTCATCATCATCAACGATATATGATTTTCTCAAAGGTCTTGT
The DNA here is from genome assembly GCA_030161315.1 of Eutrema japonicum. Classification (NCBI taxonomy): domain Eukaryota; kingdom Viridiplantae; phylum Streptophyta; class Magnoliopsida; order Brassicales; family Brassicaceae; genus Eutrema; species Eutrema japonicum. Next base: position 23,948,850 of record BSQW01000006.1, on the reverse strand, counting down.
GTCCAGTGGTATGAAACTCAATTTAAGTTCTCTTGTAGCTGAATCTATCACAACCTTCTTGCATACACTTTCCAATAACATCGTATAAGTAATCTCCTCAGCAGATAATCTCTTGAACAATAGTGGATACATGCGATCTTCTTCTGAAATCCATTCATAACCATTCCCGTTCTTAATATAATGGCCTCCATAATCAAAATATAGGCTTGTGCTCATTGTCTCCTGAGAAAAAAAAAAATAACTAAATCAGTCATAACAGTTGTACCCAGTTGTACCCAGTTGTACTAAGTGTCAGTACTACCCAGTTCTACTCAGTTGTACTCAGTTGTACGCAACGTTGCCTTTATCAGTAGTACCCAGTGTTACCCAGTTTTACCCAGGTGTTCTAAGTCGAATTTTTTCAATCCCCATATCATACTCACTAATCCTCAACGATTTTCAACAAATGTGAGTCTACATTACTTGATATAATGAACTCATGCATAGCTAACGAATAAGCTAATAAGATCCAAGATAATGAGAGACCTAATCCCAAATCCAATTGAATTTAAAGCTAAAACTCAATGTTGGGATTGAGCTACTAAATTTCAAGAAAACTCACCTCAATTGTGTTATCCTTTTTGCTCCAAATTGGTCCGATTTGCTCCAAAAATAACTCCAAAACTCAATGTGCTCCAAATTGGTCCGATTTGCTTCAATGGCCGGAATAATCTCAGAGAAGAAGAAAGAAGAAGTCGCGTGGAGGAGGAGGAGGAGGATTGGGAGTTGGATCTGATTTTCTTTTTATTTTCTTTTTCGATTTTTTTTTTAATTATTAGGTTAGGGTTTTTTGTCATTTCACACCTCATTAAAGGTTAGAGGGTTATATGGAGTTATTTTTTGGTGTTGAGAAAAGGTATTGAGAGAAAGGGTGTTATAAGGTTTTGATCCGGAGGAGGAGGAGGATTGGGAGTTGGATCTGATTTTCTTTTTATTTTCTTTTTCGATTTTTTTTTTAATTATTAGGTTAGGGTTTTTTGTCATTTCACACCTCATTAAAGGTTAGAGGGTTATATGGAGTTATTTTTTGGTGTTGAGAAAAGGTATTGAGAGAAAGGGTGTTATAAGGTTTTGATCCTACTCTCCCCTTAACTCTCTCTGAAACTCATCTGCGTAAGCATAACCAATGCAATTATGACACGTGTGCAAAGATCTCGTTATACTCATTTGGATTTTTAGAACGGGTTGGGTCGCTTCGGGTCGAATAGTTCGAATATTGGATAATTCGTTTATGGAAGAAGCGAAAGGACTGAATTTAAACCGAAAAAATAACAGTTCGAGTAGGTAAAAGTCTGATTTTGTGTTTTATAAAGATGACTGAATTACTAGGGAAATATAGTTTGGATTGTTTTTTTTTTTTAAAGATAATTTCAGTTATTTTTCCTAATTTATTTCCAACATCGAAATTGTGCATAACCCAAATTATAATTTCCATATATAGAAGCAATCATTAATGATATACGAAAACAGACCAAAACCACCACGAATTGAAAACATCGCCGGAAAATAACTCTACTTGAGACTTGAAAGAATAGAAACAGTTACCCAAATAATGAATGCTTAGGGATAGATCTATATGATTTTCCCAAGATTTAGAGTGTTTAATGCTATGATTACGTTGATCACTTAAAACTAAAACTTGGTCATTTTATTGCCCTGAAAGTATTTGATAAAAAATGTATAGAAGAGCTATATGCTTGATTTTCACTCTTTGCTAATGGAAATTATTGATTGAGGTGAATTGTTGACTTGTGTAACTCCAACTTAATGATTATTAATTTTTTAAAGCAAATGAAAATTTTGTATGATAAAATAATTAGTAAATAGATAAATGTCATGGAAATGAATTAGTATATTTGTGTGATTTTTGTCTTAGGGATTGAGCTTCTCTGACTTGCCTAGGATCACTAGATAATAGTTGACCATCTTCAATCGATTATTAGCGGGGAGCTCACGAAGATGAGCTTCACGAATGCCCAAAACTTTCGCTACTAACGGGGAGCTCATGAATGAGATCGATTTAGAGTGTTGTGATAGTGCTTTGTTCAGAGATTGCTAGAATGTCCATCCAATTCATGATGATGCGATATCAGCCCTACAAATTGTATCCGTTCTGCATAGAATAACACCCTCGGGGCATGTTCTGGGTTAAAGAACCGGTGAAGACAATGGTGGTGATTTTGGGTGTTGTGCATCATTACATTCCTTTGCATCCACAATTGCTTTGAAGACAATTTCTTCAACCCTGAATATTCTATTGGAGAAGATTTGTTGGTTCCTTGAACTCCAAAGTTCCCAACAAATCCATGCCAGTAGTGATTCGATGTTGACACCCGTTGGAGGAAGACATGGTGAAGATTTGATGAGTTTCCATCCTTCGGCAAAGCTTGTAATCTCACTTAGGTCTGGCATTGATGATATAGGAGCTTTCCCCCACACTTGTTTTGCAAAATCACAATGCAATAACACATGTGCAATATATTTACTTTCATCACATCGCAGACATGTGGGATCAATTGGAATGTGTCTTGCCGCTAGTCTTTCTCGAGTTGGAAGCACTCCTCTAGCTGCGTTCCAGATGATGTGTTGGATCTTAGGCGTTGTTGGTATATTACACACATCTGGAATTCTTTCGGGTCAAGTTAGATCGGATTTGCTTCTTCTACCACTGTGTGGTATCCTGATTTTGTAGTGTAATCCTCTGACCTTTGTTTCAGCCATATACGCTTATCAGCCCCACCCTTTTGACTAGGCTTCATACTCAATATCTATGTCTCCTTTTGCGGTAACATGAGATGAATTATCTCCCTATTCAACTCAGTGGTTTCGGGGAAGAACAAATCTGAAACTTTTGAAAGAATAGAACGTTGTGGTGCTGGTCCCATTGGTGTCGTTGACTTGAATGGCGAAAGCAACGCATCTTGCCATATGGTTACTGATTTTCCTTCACAAAATTGCCCATCTAAGATTCTTTGAGATAAGATCACGTCTTATGAGTATATCTCTCCATCCATGGGATGAGTTGCTTGCAGGATGCATTTCAAGGGAATTTCATGAGGGACAATACTTTCCAAGGAGAATAGTACTGAGAAGACTCTCGGGTTTGTCGAGTAACAACCAACTGAGCTTGCCCAACAGCGCTATGTTAAAGCTTTGTATGTCTCTCATGCCTAATCCGCCAAACTTTTTTTCCTTCGATAGCTTCTCCCAAGCTAGCCATGACATTTTCTTTTTCTATGGTTATGAATCCCGCAAGAATCGTGTCAATGCTGATTGGATCCCCTTACAGAGTAAGCTTGGTAATTAGAAGCAAGACATAGCGTATGACGGGATCGTAGTAAGAACACTTTTTTGCATAGTGAGTTTTTTGGTCGAAGATAAGAACCTAGAGGACCAATTGATGCATTACCGGAGGCAGCCTCATATCTATTAAGAATGTTCTTCAAGGTTTTGACTGATTGAGGAAAAAAAAATATTGTGTCATCGGCAAAGAAAAGATGATTCCCTTGGGGGCTTCCTCTTGCCACTCTAATTCAATTTAGCTTTCCTTCCTCCTCGGCTCTAGTACATAGGCCCGAGAGCACTTCACTACAAAGAATGAAGATGTACGGAGATAGCGGGTCGTCTTGTCGAATTCCACGATAGGGAATGACTTTTCGGGTATCGTTGATAAGAAAGGAGAAAAAAACCGTTGAGATACATTGCATCATCCAATTGACCTATTTGGTGTGGAAGACAAGCCTTAGAAACACCAATCTAATGAAGTCCCATTCAAGACTATCATAAGCCTTATTCATGTTGATTTTCACCTCCATATAGCAATTTTTTGTTGCCTTGGACGTTTTGAGTAAATGGATAATTTCATGTGTAATCAAAACATTATCGTTGATGGCTCTATTTGGAACAAACGCAGATTGGTTCTCCGATATCAGATTTGGGAGAAGCGGCTAAAGTCTCTTTGAGAGAAGTTTGGAGATCACTTTATAATAGACATTGCAAAGAGCAATTGGTCTACACTCTGACACCTTCTTTGGTCCTTGAATCTTCGGGATTAATCTGATCACTACAAGAAAACTGCCTATTTCCAACAAAAATTTACGACGATTTTAAATCGTCGTAATTAAAATCGTCGTAATTGGCCAACGATATTACGACGATTATATGACAATATCAAAAATCGTTGTAATTCCGTTGTAAAGTTACATCGATGTTACGACGAATATGACTTTCGCATATTACGTTGTAAAGTCGATATAATTTTACATCGGATTTACAACGACCTGTATTCGATGTAAATTAACGACGATTTCACGTCGATTGTTTCCAGTTTGGTGAAAACGTTTTTCAGTGGGTTCACCTAATTATTTACATCTAATCTAGTCGTCGTAAATTCATCGTTTATTCGATATAAAGTCTTTGTAAATATTATTTCGATGTAAATTCGTTGTAAAATTCCGATGTAAATCCGTTGGAAATTCTTAAAAAAATTTCTATAAATACATCCTAACTTCAAACAAAAGTTTCAAAAAAAAAAAAACACTTATCCCAAAAAAACACTATAAAATCTTTTTTTATCAAATGTCTATATACGATCTACGAAGATGGATGTATACGCAAAAAGATTCAGAGGGAGCGTTGAAGAAAGAATTCAAAGAGAGGCTAGAAATATTCATGTATCAGGCCGGAAATATGCAAACAACCCTGGAAAGCGGTAAAATGTTCTGTCTTTGTCGTAAATGCAAGAATACGAGATATATTTTTATTGAGACGGTGTGGAAGCATTTACTAAATAGAGGGTTTATGCCGCAATATTATGTTTGGTATCAACATGGAGAGGGTTTTGAAAGGAGTACTAAAGCTGATCGTAATAGTAATTATCAAGGTCATGTAGATTTTGATCAGGGTAGTAGTTATCATCATGGTGAACATCAATTTGATCAGTCTCAAGATCATGATAGGATGCATGCCATGGTTACTGATGCATTTCATGAAACAAATGATGATAATAGTGTTGAGGAACCCATCGTAGATGCGAAACAATTTTATGATATGCTAGACGCTGCAAATCAGCCACTCTATGATGGATGTAGAGAAGGTCACTCTAAATTGTCGTTAACAGCTAGGATGATAATAAAACTGATCATAACTTAGCTGAGGTTTGCATGGATGATTGGGCTGATCTTATTAAAGAGTATTTGCAAGAGGATAATTTGGCAGCCGAAACATACTATGAGATACAGAAGTTGGTGTTTAGTCTTGGGTTGCCTTATGAGATGATAGATGTATGTGTTGACAATTGTAAGCTTTTTTGGAAATATGTTATAAGGTGCAGGAATGTCAATTTTTCCAAAAACCGAGATTTTAGGCCGCAAACTTCTGAGCGTAGTAAGATACCGTATCAACGGATATGGTATCTTCCTATAACTGATAGGTTGAAACGATTATATCAATTTGAAAGGACAGCTACATCGATGAGGTGGCATGCAGAACATTCACATAGAGAAGGAGAAGTTACTCACCCGTCAGATGCAAAAGCTTGGAAACACTTTAACACGGTATACCCAGACTTTGCTAGATCTAAGCGATAGGTGTATCTTGGTCTTTGCACTGATGGATTTAGTCCATTCGATATGTCTGGTAGGCAATATTCTTTGTGGCTAGTTTTTGTAACGCTTTATAACCTTCCCCCAGATATGTGCATGTAAAGGGAATTTCTATTCCTGAATATTTTAGTCTATGGTCCCAATATTCCAAAGAGGTCCATTGATGTATTTTTGCAGCCTCTCATACATGAGTTGAAACAATTGTGCTATACAAGAGGTCATACATATGACTGTTCGAGGGAAAAAAATTTTACAATGCGTGCGGTGCTTTTGTGGACAATAATCGACTTCCCTGCATATGGAATGCTATCAGGTTGGACGACGCATGGGAGGTTATCTTCTCCTTATTGCCTTGATCAGACATATGCGTTTCAGCTGAAATATGGTCAAAAACATGCTGGTTTGATTGTCATCGCCGGTTTCTACCAATCAACTATCCATATCGGAGAAACAAGCGGTTGTTTAGGAAGAACAAAATCGTGCGTGTCCCCCCACCAGTGTATCTATCTAGGGAAGATCTAGAAGAGTAAATAGATCATTTTGGGGGATTAGAAACGGTGAATCGTGGGGAAAATTGGCACACTCCAACTAATATGCCTAATGGATACAAGGTCAATCACAATAGGCACAAGAAAACATTTTTTGGGAACTTCCGTACTGGAAAGATCATCTCCTGAGACACAATCTTGATGTCATGCACATTGAGAAAAACTTTTTTGATAACATCATGCATACAATGTTAAACGTGAAAGGAAGAACCAAGGACAGCGGAAAGTCAAGGTTGGACTTGTCTGATATTTGCAATAGAAATGAGTTGCACATAATGAGCAATGACAAATAACCAGTTCCTATATTTTGGTTGGGTGCAGAAGAAAAAAAGGCATCGTTGTTCAATTAGATTTCATCTTACGTGAAGTTTTATGATGGGTACGTATCCAATCTTGCTAAATTTGTTGAGAAAGGACAAAAAATTTTAGGGATGAAGAGTCATGACTGCCACATGTTTATGCAACGATTACTTCCTTTTGCATTTGCCGAACTCCTTCCAGGAAATGTTCATGAAACAATTGGAGGTAAGATACATCATTACATATAAAATTATTGATATTAATTATATATGTTCAAATATTACAATATATAATTTTTGATTGTGCAGGCATCATAGCGTTTTTCCGGGATCTTAGTACACGCACGTTGTAAAAAGATGTGATTGTACGAGAATGCATTGAAGGCGTTTCAGATGATGAAATAAACGATCGTAAAGATCGTCAATTTTCTAAGTGGTTGAAGATGCGAGTAAGTTAATATATAGTTATAAATATTTCATTTAATTAGATCGATACTCAATCTAACATGCACACTTATCGATATACCTTTCATAGGTGGATCATGGCGACTCCGCATATCCAATATGGTTTCATGAGTTACTCAAAGGCCCCATCGGGAAGATAACGACTGCACCCATGTATTTCGCCTGTGGTTATGTGTTTCATACATACAAGTATGGGGTATTGCAGGATATAATAGAAGTGGAGTATCCTGGTTTGGTTAGTATGAAATGCGTTATCTTCAAATGTGATTGGTTCGATCCAACAGTCGGTCGAGGGGTGCGAATTAACAAATTTGGTGTGGTTGTCGTCAACAAATCACGAAGATACAACAAGTTTGAGCCATTTAGTCTAGCATTACAAGCAGAACAAGTAATATTTTTTCCATATCCGCGAGTTCGAACCACTGGGATCTCATAGTTATCGGTTATTAAAATAGCTCAAAGGGGTAAAATTATTGGTGTTGACGATCTTCCAATGCAACAAGATTCTTGTCGTGACATTACAGAACCAGAGATTACAGACAACGTTCTTTTAGTTGATCCCCAAAATAGGCAACTTGAATATCTACCAAACGACACAGAAGAAGAAGGCGATTCTGATGAGTTTGAAGAGAGTACTGACGATGATGATGAACTTGAAGACGATGAACCCAATGAAGATGGTGAACTCAACGAAGATGATGATTCTGATTGATTTATGATGTAATTGCTCTTAATTTGTATAATAAAAATAGATATGGAATCGGAGATTTATCTCGGTGGAAAATGACCAGAGATAATCGGAGATGGGATCATAAGGATTCCCAAAGGTCGAATATTACCCAAACCCTGAAAATTTTATGGTTTGGCTAATATTAGACCTTCGGGAGTCCTTTCAATCCCATCTCCGATTGTCAGTATTACGACAGACTTACGACGATTTAAGACACATGCGTCGTAACATCGTCGTAATACTTAAACCATAAAATTCAAATTTCGGTTTAAAGTTAACGACGATTTAAAACAGAATTGTCGTAACATCGTCGTAATACTTAAACCATAAAAATCAAATTTTGGTTTAAAGTTTACGACGACATTACGACGATTATGTCTTAAATCGTCGTAATTATGTTTGGTTTTTCATCGTTTATCTTGTTTTACGTAAATTCTTTACTCATTGTATAAAAAACATTGAGTGATCATAAAAATTAATTACATTATATACTTCATTGATGTTACGAATAAACTTATAAGAACAAATGACATACATTATTATGTAAGGTAATGAAATGTTCCATAAATTAGATTCAATTGTTGTTATTGAATTTGTTGTTTACTATGAGAAGTCTTGGATGCAGAAATATACTTTGTTAATACACGACGGATTTGTGTATTAAGGTTTAGGGTATAGGATATAGATTTCTTATATTACGATGATTTTACGACGGATCAGTCGTAATTTCGATGGTAATTTACGATAATTTTACGACGGATCCGTCGTAAAATCGTCGTAAATCGAAAACATTAAATTTACCGTGTGGGGGGGGGGGGGGGGGAATTTTCCGCGTGGGGAAAAAATCTGATTGGTTTAATTTTTGGTTTCATGTTTATGATGATTTTACGACGAATCCGTCGTAAAATCGTCGTAAATTACCATCAAAATTACGACGGCTACAAACTCTATATATACAAGCCCAGCTTTCTTCTCTTCCTCGCTCATAATCTCACAAACTCTCTCTCTCTCTCTCTCTCTCTCTCTCTCTCTCTCTCTCTCTCTCTCTAAAGTAAGCTTTTTTGTAATTAGATAATTAATAGGATTGTAATTATTATATAGGATTGTAATTATTAGATAGGATTGGAATTAGATAGGATTGGAATTATTGGAATATATATATATTTTTGATATTTGTTAATCTTGTTATTAATTAGTTTTATATAATTTTTTTTAGATATATATGGGCCACGTAAATCTCACTATCGCATGTTTATGGGTCACGAGTCGGGACCAAGTGCTAATTCGGAGCTCCCGTCATCTTATGCCACACCGTCCGCGGTTCCGGATTCTGGGTCCGCACCAGGGTCACCGCCACCTCTACCTGCACCTCGACCCCCATTGATATTTGCGGAATACACAGTGCATAATTTTTTGCTTTTGCCGGGTCATGATGCTTTACCCCGGTTAGATCCGAACCGGCCGCCGAATACTTTTTGGTACGTAACTTCAATTTTTTTTTTAACATTATTTTTTTACTGATAATTATCGTTTTATTTCTCAAGTTTAAGGAAGATAACAAAGTCGGATGGAGTGTGTCTGACACCATTAAAGGATATTTCGAGGAGCCTTACTACAATTGGTATGCGGTTCCGGATGACGTAATCGAGACGTGGTTCAAATGTTTTGCGGTAATTTAATCGTTTATATATATATTTTTAAGAATTATTTATTTTTATTTAATCGTTTCTAAGCAAAAATGGCATTGGGACATTGGGATCAACGAGATGGTGAAGACGCAGTTTAAGAAGAAGGGAAAATTTCGACTCAATAATACCGTCTTCGATTGGAAGAGGAAGTGGGAGGTTGTTGGCGATTGATGTGCTCAAATTAATACCCTAAGATACTAAAGCAGTTGTCGTAGTATAGCTAGGGGTCGAACACAAGGACTCAAGACTTCACACAGTAGATTATATAGATCCAAAATATGCTAAATCAAAAGATGTAATTGAAAACAAGTATGCAAGTAAACGTGTTGTAAATTCAGTTGGAGGCAGATAGGTTCAGGGTATTTCTCAGGAAATCAATGAATGCAGCTAAATTAACTAACATGATTCAGATTAAGCACGGTTCTTGAACTCAAATCACTAAAATATCGCTAACCAACTCTCGTTGCGAAAACTATCTAAATCTAAATCCTAGGAATTCAAAATCTCTTTGCGAATCCTAAAGTCTAAATCAGCTTTAAAGTTCAGGTTTGATATGTTCACAAATCAATTAAACCAAATCTCTTTGCGAATAATCAATTTGCTCACCTAGGTTCTATCAGGTAATTAATCGCACTCTCGTGCCTAATCAATTATCCTAAGATCTAAGTTCCAGATTCGTCAACCTAGAATTAGCTTTGAGAACAACATATGGTGAAGAACTAATTCAGATAGTGAATCCTAAACAGATAATCAACCTAGCATTCAAAGAAATCATTTATGAGAAAACCCTAAACCTAAAGTGGATCTACTCAGACATGGAGAATGAAACAATCAACATAACTGAATAAATCATCAATAAAATATAAAGAGTAAGGTTTTGAGATCTGATCTCGGACGAAGGGAGATTCAGACTTGTCTCTCTAAAACCAAAGTAAAATCAAAGTATAGAAAATAAAGCATAGCCTAAACAGGTGGCTGAAAACCTAATTATATAGCTAAAACACGTTCTGGACCATCTTGTAAATATCAAAGTCTTCTGGGCCAATTCTGCAATTCTTCAACTCTTCAATAAGTCGCGATCCTTTTGTTTCCTCGACGGGTATCGATCGATACTAGGCAGTATCGATCGATACTCAGGTGCTTTTGATGTCTCAGCTACACGGATCTTTGTTTCGCTCCAGAATGTTCCAGAAAGCTCCAATATCTCCAATTAAGCTCCAAACGTGCTATAACATGTAAAAGACTCTAAAAGACTACAAAACACTAGAAAGACTCTATAAAAAGGACTTATATCATGGCCTAAACAGGGTAAAAACCATGATATATCAACTCCCCCAGACTTAGCATTTGCTTGCCCTCAAGCAAATAGAAGACTACACCAGAGAAAGAGGTTTGAAAACGTAGAGATTCACCTGTTCATGAACAATCGAAATGACCATCTTCCCAAGCACCCAAATGTTACCTAACCAGCTTTTGATCTAACCACTATGTACTTCTCCGTAGACATTCGTAGCTTTTTCAGACTCCACACATTATCCCACAGCATTGTTCAAGTAAAGCCTTCATCGCCAGTTTCATCGCTGCAGCCAATGTTCAAGAACCTTCTAGATTCTTTACCATACAATATCATGACAAGGAACCACCCTTTTTCACACTTTTTGGTTTTATTTCTCTCCCCCATACTTATTTCTTATTATGTTCTTTCTTTTATTTTCAGCTTTGCATATACACATCAAGGTATGAGACGCGAGTATTGATGGTGTTTGCCACCAAATCCCCGGTTCTTCCCTCTCTATGTATCAAATGATGTAGGCGAATAATGGCATCATAGGAAAATCTTAGCCTCGCTTCCAATCCTTTGTGTGATCATTCCCTCTTAAAAAGAATAATGGGATCGCTGGAAATTTTCCTAACCCTCTACTCAGAAGAAAATCATTTCAATCTTTTATGCTCTTATTTATCAACTTATAACAGGGGAGAGAGATACCATAACTGTAGCGCCCGTGTTCCGGAAGAATTGATTATTGAGGGAAAATAATTAATTCTGGTTGTTCCGGGGGTGGTATCGATCGATACCAGCATGTATCGATCGACACCAGCCGGGTTTTTCTCCTGGTTGTCTTCTTCTCTTATCTTCTTTCGAGTATAAAAGCATATCCTTTGAGGATAAGACCTAGGTTGGTCGCGAAAGAGAGAAAGAAAGAGCGAGAGAGAAAGAGAAAGTGAGAGAGAGAGAAGGAAAGCTTGCCGAAGCTTAAATCTTGCTAGATCAAGAGAGTTAAGCTTGAGAGAAGCTTGAAGGAGAGGTTGGAAGAGCTTGGGTTCGACGTGAGCTTGTAAGAAGAGAGGGAGATCTTCTTGAGCTTGGTAAGGTCGTTTTAGAGCTCGATCCCTCGTGTTAAGGTGAGTTGTGACCAAAGGATAGCAAGTGAGCTTGCGTGGTGCCTTGTTAATGCTTGGTTGATGCTTTTTGTGGCTTGTATGGTGATTCCTGTGTTTAGGTCTCGCGAGTATCGACCGATACCAGGTGGGTATCGATCGATACCAGACCATAGGCGGTGGTCTCGTGTTGTGGTTGTATCGATCGATACCAGGTGTTGGTATTAGTATCGATCGATACCAGTCCCTTGTCGGGAGTTGTGTGTTGTTTGGGCATCGATCGACACTATGGGAGTATCGATCGATACCAGTTGTAGCTTTGTGCTGAAAGTTTTAATTGTGGTGAATTAATTCTTGATGATTGTTGATTGTGCATATTGGTAGCCTGTTGTTGGGATGATCAATCTCACTCAGCATTTGGTTAGCCAAATGTTGATGCATCACTTTTGTCGATGCAGGTAAAGATAAGGCGTGATCGTGGAATCGAGGCAGTGAAAAGGGGATGATTAGGACCCGGGGCTTGCTTTTGTTGTTTGGGTATCGATCGACACTAGGGGAGTACCGATCGATACCAGTTGTTGTTATAACCGTTAGCTTGTGTAAGCTGTAGTACCTGTGTTGTACTGTTTGATGTATAATTATGATTGTTTAATTATATGCAAAAATAAATAAATAAATAAATGCGGTCCTTTCAATTAATTGGTATCAGATCCCATACGGTTCTAGGAGCCTAGGTGGTTCTAGAATAATTGGGTGTTGTGTGGGGTCGTAGAATCATCCTCTTTGAGCCTTGTGAGATTCCACGGTGAGTATCTTTATTGTGATGATTGATTTTTAGTTCTCTAAGCATGTGCTTCTGCACGTGTGCAGATGGCTAGAGGACGTGGTAGAGGTCGTGGCCGTGGTAGAGGTCGTGGCCGTGTGCCGGAGGAGCAGGTTGAGGAGTCGCGTGCGAGTCAAGTTGGGTCTGAGGGTGTGGCTGGCGTGAGTGCCAGTGTGGCTGGTGTTCCAGCGGGTGCTGCGGGTGTAGCAGCGGGTGATGCTCGGGCCCGAGATGATCGCATAGCGGATCTGTTGTCGAGGTTGTTGGAGCGGTTACCAGAGAGGGTACCGGCTCAGGCTCCTGTGGTCCCGGTAGTTGTGGAGGCTCAGCCTCAGGTGGCAGCTGCGGTTGCTGAGGAGCTCCCATCCTACCTTAGGATGGTGGAGCAGATGCAGAGGATTGGCATGGGGTTCTTCTCTGGAGGTGCTAATCCTGAGGACGCGGGTGCGTGGTTGAGGAGAGTGGAGAGGAATTTCCTCTCAAGTAGGTGTCCCGCGGGATACCAGGTGGACATTGCGGTCCATTATCTGGAGGGTGATGCGCATCTCTGGTGGAGGGGTGTGGCAGCACGGAGAGTTCAGGCCGCGATGTCTTGGGCGGATTTTGTGGAGGAGTTTAACTCCAAGTATTTCCCTCAGGAGGCGTTCAACCGGATCCAGTCGAGGCTTGCGAGTTTGACTCAGGGGGATCGGTCGGTACGCGAGTATGAGGTGGAGTTCAACCGGCTCGGGTCTTATGTTAGACGAGGGGTTGAGTGTGAGTCGGACCGTGTTCAGAGATTTATGATGGGTCTGCGGGTTGACTTGAGGAACCGTTGCATGGTGAGGGCTTTTTGCACGGTTGATGAGTTGGTTGAGACTGCGGCTTTGCTTGAGGAGGGTCTGAAGGACGAGGTGGTAGCGGTTACACCGAGTTTTCAAGCGAGATCTGTGCAGCAGCAGTCCGGTCCGAGCAGAAGCAGTAAGCCGATGCAAGGACAGAAGCGGAAGCGAGAGGGCGTTTCGAGAGGTAGTCGGGGTGGTCCGGGTTGCTTTGGGTGTGGGAGCATGGATCACCGAGTGGCGAACTGTCCTCAGAAGGGCGGAGTGTGAGTGGATTCTCGAGTGTGCTATCACTGCAATGAGCCGGGTCACATCAGGCCTCAGTGTCCCCAGTTGCGGCAGAGTGAGACCACAGTGGTGCAGCCCGTCAGGCAGGTGGCATCAGCGCCTCGAGTGTACTCCATCGCCGAGTCCGGAGAGCCGAGTTCCAGGCCGATCACAGGTATTTTCTTAGACTCATCTAAGTTTAATTATGTGTCGGAGAATGTCGTGCTCGTCGGGGTGTTAAGGTTCTCGGCACATGTGTATGTGCAGGGACCTTGTGTGTTGGAGGTGTAGTGTGTCATGTGTTGTTTGACATGGGAGCATCGCATTGCTTCGTTTCCCCGGAGTTGGCCGAGAAGGCTAACCTTTGTAGCGAGCCCGGTGTGAGTTTGGGTTTCGTGGAGGTTGCCGGAAGGAAGCTCCTGAGAATTCACGGTCGGGTGCGAGACGTGGATGTTCAGGTAGCAGGAGAGTCCATGCCTGCCGATTTGATTATCTGCTCCGTGGAGCTGTACGATGTCATTTTGGGCATGGATTGGCTCGGGAAGTTCAGAGTGCATCTGGATTGTCACCGAGGGCGGGTCGAGTTCGACCGAGGAGAAGGGAAGTGGGTGTATCAGGGTGTGAGACCGACTTCCGGGAGTCTCGTGATCTCGGTTGTGCACGCGGAGCGTCTGATCGAGAAGGGTTGCGAGGCGTATTTAGCTACGATTTCTTTGCCGGAGGCCGTCGGAGAGGCCAGGGTGCAGAATATTCTGGTGGTTTGTGAGTTCCAGGATGTGTTTTAGTCGTTGCAGGGGTTTCCACCGTCTAGATCGGATCCCTTCACGATCGAGTTGGAACCAGGGACGGCACCGATATCCAGGGCTCCTTATAGGATGGCTCCCGCAGAGATGGCAGAGCTGAAGAAGCAGCTGGCGGAGTTGTTGAACAAGGGGTTTATTCGCCCGAGTTCTTCACCATGGGGAGCGCCAGTGTTGTTCGTGAAGAAGAAGGACGGGAGTTTTCGGTTGTGTATTGATTACCGGGGACTTAACCGAGTCACAGTGAAGGACATGTATCCTCTTCCTCGGATTGATGAGTTGTTGGATCAGTTGAGAGGGGCTACTTGGTTCTCCAAGATTGACTTGGCGTCGGGATATCATCAGATTCCCATCGATGAGGTAGATATCCGGAAGACGGCTTTCAGATCTCGTTATGGTCATTACGAGTTTGTGGTGATGCCATTTGGGTTGACGAATGAACTGGCTGCATTTATGAGATTGATGAACCGTGTCTTCCAGGAGTATCTAGATGAGTTCGTGATTATCTTTATTGATGATATCTTGGTGTATTCGAGGAACCGGGAGGAGCATGAGGTGCATCTGCGTGTGGTTCTTTCGAAGCTGCGGGAACAGAAGTTATTTGCTAAGTTGAGCAAGTGTAGCTTCTGGCAGCGGGAGATCAGTTTTCTGGGTCACATTATCTCTGCGGAGGGAGTATCGGTAGATCCGGAGAAGATTCAGGCCATTAGTACGTGGCCGAGGCCGAGGAATGCCACTGAGATTCAGAGTTTTCTTGGGTTGGCAGGGTATTATCGGCGGTTCGTCAAGGGTTTCGCGAGTCTGGCCAAGTCTATGACGAAGCTGACGGGAAAGGATGTTCCTTTCGTGTGGTCCTCGGAGTGTGAGGAGAGTTTTGCGGAACTGAAGGCCATGTTGACTAGTACTCCAGTATTGGCGTTGCCAGTGTCGGGCGAGCCTTACGTGGTGTACACCGATGCGTCGGGTGTGGGCCTTGGTTGTGTGTTGATGCAGCGGGGGAAGGTTATTGCCTATGCTTTGCGGCAGCTGCGGAGGCATGAGAGCAACTACCCTACCCATGACCTGGAGATGGCTGCAGTGGTTTTCGTTTTGAAGATTTGGAGATCTTATCTTTATGGCGGAAAGGTGCTGGTGTTCACAGATCATAAGAGCTTGAAGTACATTTTCACTCAGCCTGAGTTGAATTTGAGGCAGAGGCGCTGGATGGAGCTAGTGGCCGATTATGATCTGGAGATAGCTTACCATCCTGGTAAGGCTAATCTGGTTGCGGATGCGTTGAGTCGGAAGCGGGTGGCTTTGGCTCGGGAACGCGAGGTTGAGTCTTTGGTGAGCGAGATTAGCACATTGCGCTTATGTGTTGTATCTCAGGAACCTTTGGGCTTAGAGGCGGCTAACCAGGCGGATCTTTTGAGCAGAGTTCGGTTGGCTCAGGGAAAAGATGAGGGTTTGGTTAAGGCTTCGAGAGCGGAAGGTTCTGAGTATCAGGTATCTGCGAACGGCACTATCCTTGTTAGTGGGAGGGTATGCGTACCTTTGGATGAGGATTTGCGGCGAGAGATCCTGAGTGAGGCTCATTCGAGTATGTTCTCGATTCATCCAGGAGCGACTATGATGTATCGCGATCTCAAGCGCTACTATCATTGGGTCGGGATGAAGAGGGATGTGGCTAACTGGGTTGCGTCGTGCAACGTGTGCCAGTTAGTGAAGGCGGAGCACCAGGTCCCGAGTGGTTTGTTGCGGAGTTTACCCATTCCAGAGTGGAAGTGGGATATGATCACGATGGATTTCGTGGTGGGTTTACCAGTTTCTCGGACCAAGGATGCTATTTGGGTCATCGTTGATCGATTGACCAAGTGTGCGCGTTTTCTGGCCATTAAGAAGTCCGATGGGGCGGCAGTTTTGGCTAGGAGGTACGTGCAGGAGGTTGTGAGACTGTATAGAGTACCGGTGAGTATTGTTTCGGATCACGGGAGGTAGTTCAGTCGAGATGCTTAGAGATATGTGACTTATTGCTCGTTGAGAGGACTGGTTCCTCTGGTGCCGATAGCTCGCAGGACGGTGTGTCTTGAGAGTGTGAGTGGCGATGTACCCAGACTCGGGTGGTTTATAGCCTAGAGTGATACGTGATACTGTGGATTCGTAAGGAGTATGTCCTAGACGTAGGATATATTCCCTAGATTTGAGTGGTATGGGGTATTGAGACTCTTTCAGGTTATATTATCGAGGGGAGTGGTACGGCAGATACCCAGAACTCGGAGATGCTGCGGTGTCTTGGGTGATGTGGTATGGTTGATACCTTGTGAGGTATGGTGGATATCCTGCGGGATATGGCTGACGCTCGGAACTCGGAGATGCTGCGGTGTCTTGAGTGATGGGGTTGGCGTGTGTTTGAGCAATCAGTACATATGATGCTGCGGTGTCATAAGCATAGGAACTGAGTGGGAAACCTCGGAGGTTGGTGTTGGACCTCGTGTGAGTGTTGAGATGGCCGGGTTGGCCAAGGTTTTGTAATCGTTGCGACGATTAAGGTTCATTGGAGATGAACGGTTCATTGGAGATGAACGGTAACGAAGATTCGAGGTCGAATCTAAGTTAGTGGGGGGAAATTGTAGCGCCCATGTTCCGGAAGAATTGATTATTGAGGGAAAATAATTAATTCTGGTTGTTCCGGGGGTGGTATCGATCGATACCAGCATGTATCGATCGACACCAGCCGGGTTTTTCTCCTGGTTGTCTTCTTCTCTTATCTTCTTTCGAGTATAAAAGCATATCCTTTGAGGATAAGACCTAGGTTGGTCGCGAAAGAGAGAAAGAAAGAGCGAGAGAGAAAGAGAAAGTGAGAGAGAGAGAAGGAAAGCTTGCCGAAGCTTAAATCTTGCTAGATCAAGAGAGTTAAGCTTGAGAGAAGCTTGAAGGAGAGGTTGGAAGAGCTTGGGTTCGACGTGAGCTTGTGAGAAGAGAGGGAGATCTTCTTGAGCTTGGTAAGGTCGTTTTAGAGCTCGATCCCTCGTGTTAAGGTGAGTTGTGACCAAAGGATAGCAAGTGAGCTTGCGTGGTGCCTTGTTAATGCTTGGTTGATGCTTTTTGTGGCTTGTATGGTGATTCCTGTGTTTAGGTCTCGCGAGTATCGACCGATACCAGGTGGGTATCGATCGATACCAGACCATAGGCGGTGGTCTCGTGTTGTGGTTGTATCGATCGATACCAGGTGTTGGTATTAGTATCGATCGATACCAGTCCCTTGTCGGGAGTTGTGTGTTGTTTGGGCATCGATCGACACTATGGGAGTATCGATCGATACCAGTTGTAGCTTTGTGCTGAAAGTTTTAATTGTGGTGAATTAATTCTTGATGATTGTTGATTGTGCATATTGGTAGCCTGTTGTTGGGATGATCAATCTCA
Organism: Eutrema japonicum; assembly: GCA_030161315.1. NCBI lineage: Eukaryota > Viridiplantae > Streptophyta > Magnoliopsida > Brassicales > Brassicaceae > Eutrema > Eutrema japonicum. The sequence continues at coordinate 23,930,986 of BSQW01000006.1, read as the reverse complement.
CTCATCATTTGGTTAGCCAAATGTTGATGCATCACTTTTGTCGATGCAGGTAAAGATAAGGCGTGATCGTGGAATCGAGGCAGTGAAGAGGGGATGATTAGGACCCGGGGCTTGCTTTTGTTGTTTGGGTATCGATCGACACTAGGGGAGTATCGATCGATACCAGTTGTTGTTGTTGTTATAACCGTTAGCTTGTGTAAGCTGTAGTACCTGTGTTGTACTGTTTGATGTATAATTATGATTGTTTAATTATATGCAAAAAAAAAAAAAAAAAAAAAAAATGCGGTCCTTTCAATAACTCTAAACACATGGGTTCCTTTATCAGATATGAATGATGAATCAAGCTCTAAAAACACTAACCACATTGATGAAGTGCAAAAATTTGGCTCAGGCTTCAGAAGAACTCTGCTGGAGACATGGATGTTTTCTAGTCAACTGGTCAGCCCTTGGATTTTTCATTAGTCGATCTAGAACTGATCATGTAACAACTGTGCACTCAAAAACAAAATCAAATCAATAGGTACAAGCACATGATCAATATCTCCAACAAGTTTTGACTCAATAAAACGACAAATTTTTTTTATTTTATGACTCTAAGAAAAACAAATACAATGTCAGCAGACACCTCCCCCAGACTTGAACAACACTGTCCCCAGTGTTATCTAGCCTAGAGTCAGTGAAAGGAAACAAAAGAACAGAATAAAATTGGGAAAAACAAGAAGTTACTTTGCTGGAACATCGAGTATCGATCGACACACAACCTGGTATCGATCGATACCAGGTTTAAATCGACTTGATGAACCGTCTATTCGCGATTGGTGTCGATCGATACCAATGGGGTATCGATCGACACTAGGCGATTTCGAGTTTTGCTCATTGTTTAACCTGACACAAACACAGAACGAATGAAAAATAAAAAGAAAATACTTATATATATAGACTCACCAGTGGGTTGCCTCCCACCAAGCGCTCGTTTAACGTCAATAGCTTGACTGTAACGCCCTTCAGGCTGGATAAGAGTGAGAGCTTGCACCAAAACAGGCTCCACAACTTGACATTGCTAGCTTCAGAGTTATGCTCAACATGCCTTCCACGAACTCTTTTCCCTTCTCTTTCAGCTCCGAAGTGAGAAGGACTCTAGCTTTAAAGAATGGCTTCGAAGCTCCTTTGCACTTGACCTTATACTCAATCGAATTTCCATCACTTTTCTGAGGGATTAAAGTGACATGGGGATTCTCGACGTTTTTGCTCTTGGCCTTCTTATTCTTTGTTGCCTTAGCCTTCTTAACAACTTCCTTGGGAATGCAGGGTGGTTTAGCTGAAAAGTCTGCGACAGTAGGCTCATCAGGAGGCTCTTCCAAAAGATCAACTGCCAGCGACATTCCTGTGACAACCTCGATGCTAGAGACACGTGTGGGAACACCTCTAGGGGGAATGACATCATAATAGACCCCTCCATCAATGTAAGAGAAAGAGATTCTCTTATTAGGCGTGTCTATGATTGCGCCAGCAGTAGCCATAAATGGTCGTCCCAGGAGTATAGGCATACGAGATATCGCACTCATCTCCACAACCTGAAAATCAGTCGGCACCAGACAATCTCCTACTTTGACCAGCAAAGCAGAGATTGTACCGTATGGAAGTGAGGTGGAGTCGTTCGCGAGTGTGATAGATACCTTTGGTGATCGAATATTGGCTGAAAACCTAATTTATAAGCTAAAACACGTTCTGGGCAATTTCTGTAATTAATAAAGTCTTCTGGGCTTAGGGAGAAACTCTCCAGGCCTTTAAAATCGCGTATCTGCTTTCCTGAAGTCGGTATCGGTCGACACCAAGCGGTGTCGGTCGATACCAAACAGTGTCGGTCGACAGCCTGCTTCTTCTGCTCGCCAGACTGGATAGTCTTCACGAAAACTGGCATAACTTTCGATCGCACCGTTGGAATGGCCTCAAACCACTTCCAAATGTAAGCTAATCCATTGATCTATCTTGTGTCCAAATTTGAGCTCAATCCATCCGTGGGAAGTTCTTTAACGAATGTCAAATTTCTGACGTCTCTGCATGACTCTGCTCCTTTTCTCTCAAAATGCTCTGGAATCCTCCAAAACCTTCAATTAAGCTCCAAACGTGCTAAAACCTGTAAAAGACTCTATAATAGAATAAAGACTCGATAAAACGGACTTATATCATGGCCTAAAACGGGTAAAAACCATGATATATCAACTCTCCCAGACTTAGCTTTTGCTTGCCCTCAAGCAAATAGAAGACTTAACCAGAGAAAGAGGTTTGAAAACGTAGAGACTCACCTGCTCTTGAAACGTTGCAATGACCATTTTTCCAAGTACCCAAATGTCACCTAATAAGCTTTTGATCTAACCACCATGTACTTCTCCGTAGACATTCGCAGCTTTCCCAGACTCTACACATTATCCCACAGCATTGTTCAAATAAAACCCTCATCACCAGTTTCATCGCTGCAGCTTATGTTCAAGAACCTTCTAGATTCTTTACCATACAATATCATGACAAGAAACCACCCTTTTCACACTTTTTGGTTTTATTTCTCTCCCCCAGACTTATTTCTTATTATGTTCTTGCATTTACATATTAAGGTTTGAGACGCGAGTATTGATGGTGTTAGCCACGAACCCCCGATTCTTCCCTCAAAAGTAATCAAAGGTGTAGGCGAATAATGGTATCACAGGAAATTTTCCTAACCTCGCTTTCACCTTTGTGTGATCATCTCCTCTGAAGTAGAATAATGGGATCACTGGAAATTTTCCTAACCCTCTACTTAGAAGAAAATCATTTCAATCTTTTATGCTCTTATTTATCAACTTATAATAGGGGAGAGAGATACCATAACTCTAAACACATGGGTTCTTTTATTAGATATGAATGATGAATCAAGCTCTATGAACACTAACCACATTGATGACGTGCAAAATTTTGGCTCAGGTTTCAGAAGAACTCTGCTGGAGACATGGATGTTTTGTAGTCAACTGGTCAGTCCTTGGATTTTTCATTAGTCGATCTAGAACTGATCATGTAACATTGTGCACTCAAAAACAAAATCAAATCAATAGGTTCAAGCACATGATCATTATCTCCAACAAGTTTTGACTCAATAAAACAATTTTGACTCTATAAAACGACTGACTCTAAGAAAAACAAACACAATGTCAGCAGACACCTCCCCCAGACTTGAACAACACTGTCCCCAGTGTTATCTAGCCTAGAGTCAGTCAAAGAAAACAAAATAACAGAATAAAATTGGGAAAAACAAGAAGTTACCTTGCTGGAACATTGAGTATCGATCGACACACAGCCTAGTATCGATCGATACCAGACTTAAATCGACATGAACCTTTCTCAATCGCGTAGGGTATCGATCGATACTGAAGGGTATCGATCGACACTCAGACGATTTCGAGTTTTGCTCCTTGTTTATCCTGACACAAACACAAAACGAACGAAAATAAAATGAAAAACGACTCAAAAACAGACTCACTTGTGGGTTGCCTCCCACCAAGCGCTCGTTTAATGTCAATAGCTTGACTGTAACGCCCTTCAGGCTGGATAAGAGTGAGAGCTTGCACCAAAACAGGCTCCACAGCTTGACATTGCTATCTTCAGAGTTCTGCTCCACATGCCTTGCACGAACTCGTGTCCTTTCTCTTTTAGCTCCGAAGTAAGAAGTACTCTAGCCTTGGAGAATGGTTTCGAGGCTCCTTTGCACTTCTTAGGTATCAAAGTGACATGGGGATCCTCGACTCTTTTGCTCTTGGCCTTCTTCTTTGTTGCCTTGGCCTTCTTGACAACTTCCTTGGTGATGTTGGGCGGTTCAACTGAAACGTCTGTGACAGTAGGCTCATCAGGGGGTTCTTCCAAAATATCAATTGCTAGCGACTCTCTTGTGACAACCTTGATGCTAGAGGCACGTGTGGGAGCACATCTAGGGGAAATGGCATTATAGTAGATAATCTCCTACTTTAACAGGCAAAGCATGGATAATACTGTATGGAGGTGAGGTGGAAGAGTTTGCAAACGTGAGAAGCAAAGTAGGGGGTCTTATATCAGCCTTCAACTGTTCGGCAATTCCCCTTGATATCACATTGACGCTAGACCCTGAGTCAACGAGAGACGCATCGAATTCAACTCCAGAGATGGAGCATGGAACTGCGAATTTCCCTGGGTCTTCCCTCTGGGTCAACTGTCTCAGTGGAGGTGGACCTCTGGCCTTAATGAAGAGTGCCTTGATCTCTTCCTCAGTTTCTCTGCAATCTTTGAAGTGACTCAGCAGAGGCCAGCCCTCTAGAGCTTCTTCAAAAGATGATTCATGGGAGATCCTTCGTACCATCTTCTCAAAGCCACGCAGCTGCTTTGGAGTGATAGGATCTCTGAGGTGTTTAGGAATAGGATTTTGCTTCTTGGGCTTGCGAACTCTTTCTCTGATCACCTCAGGTGTTGTCACAATTTCTGGTTCGTTCTGCGAGGGGTATCGATCGACACCAGGTAGGGTATCGATCGATACTCGTGCTGTTGAATCGTCCTCGACAGATTTATCATCATCAGAAAGAAGCTCCACGTTCCGCTTATCCAGCAAATACTTGCATCTAGCGTCCTTCCATTCCGTCCTTGTCAGCTTAGGAAGTATAGGATAAGGCATCCTGGGTATATAGACTCGTTCTGCTACTACTTGAGGCACCACGGTCGAAGTCTCACTTGTCTCCTCAGAAATCGCCTCAGTATCGACCGATACCAATGGGGTATCGATCGATACACGGGTTTTGGAAGTATCCCGTTTCAGAATTGTAACTGGTATCGATCGACACTTAGGGGTATCGATCGATGCATTGGCGATTTCAGGATCCTCATCAAAATTTTTTGCATTTAAGGAGATTGCATTGATGTGTGCTCTTGGATTTTCAGTTCTCCCTAGAAGAAAACCTTCCTGCCTCTGCACAGCTGATGCGGTCTGAGCGACCTGAGTTTCCAGCTTCCTCTGACTAAGGTTGACAGCTTCAATCTTCCCATTCAGGTGGTCAATTTTCCCATTGAGATCAGCGTACAAATGGTCAATTTTCCCGTTGAAATCCACTTGTAGTTTTTGCTGTCCCTGAAGAATCTGCTCAAGAATGGATTCCATCTTATTGTCTGTGGACTTTGGAGAGATGGGCTGGTACGAAGAGTTCCCGTAATTGCGAGTGCTGTTGTTGAGGTTTCAGTTGTTGTTGTACCCAAATTGTTGACCCTGAAATCCAGAACCACCAACGTAGTTACAATCCTCCACTTCATTCTCAGCAGCAAAGTGGACGGCTTTCTGATTCTTTCCGATTAGGAAATCCAGCTTGGCTTGAACTTCAGCAATCTGCGATGCATCAATTCCTCCAGCCTGCTTCTTCCTCTCGAAATCGGCATTCTTGGTGCTATTACTAGACGCCAAGTTCTCAATCAGCACGACCGCATCATCTGGATACCTGGTGTTGAAGTTCCCATTACTCGCAGTATCCAAAGCCATCTGGTACCTCCAATCAATCCCTCTGTAAAATGTGCCCAGCAGCTGAACCTGATTGAACCCATGGTGCGGACAATCTCTCTGATAAGATTTGAAGCGAATCCAAGCAGCATTGAGTGCCTCTGTTGGACCTTGAGAAAACTGAGAGATCATGTTCATGAGCTCTTCAGATCTCGCATCATCGTAGAAGTTTCACAGGAATGCTTTCTTCGTCTCATCCCATGTAGTTAGAGAATCAGGAGCCAACTGTTTCAGCCAATAAGCAGCGTCTCCACCAAGAGAGTATGGGAAGAGTTTGCAGAATAAGAACTCGTTGGGTACTCCATTGTACTTCATCCCAGTGACCAAATCCTCGAACCTCTCGATATGATCCATGGGATGCTCATGAGGTAGGTCATGGAAAGGACTCTGACTTACAAGAGCATAGTACGCAGGCTTCAGCTCGAAGTCGTTCCTCTGAAAAGTTGGGATGCGAATCGAAGATCGATTGGCATAGAACTGATCAGGTCTGTTGTGCTCAGCAAGTGTTCTACCGCGATCACATGCAGCATTTCCAACGTTGGCGCGCCCAGCTGGCGCGACAATCTCAATGACAGCAGCAGGGACAACGACGTTTCCAGCTTCATCAAGTCGCTCCCCTCTATCATTACACACATGACCCTCTTGGTCTCTCAGAATCCCAACCTCATCAGCTCTTAAAACCACTGGGTTATTCATCCCTGATGTTTGCTTGGTCTTTCTGATTGTGCGTTCCACAAGTGCTAGCTGTTCCAGTGACAGTTCCACTAGCTGAGTGCTCTTGTTGCTTCTGGTTTCACGAACAAGCATACACCTGCAAACAAAACACTAGACAAGGCACGTAAGTAACCAGAAAAATACGTTGAGTATCGATCGATACCAACAAAAGAAGACGACGAGTATCGACCGATACTACAGAGTATCGATCGATACTGACGGACTTAGTCGAAACTCGACAGCTAAAACCTAATGGCGAAATTAAGTCCCCGGCAACGGCGCCAAATTTGATATGCTCAAATTAATACCCTAAGATACTAAAGCAGTAGTTGTAGTAAGTGTAGGGGTCGAACCACAAAGACTCAGAGAGATCACACAATAGATTGTATAACGTCGAATCAAGCTAAGCAAAACAGATTAAACAAAAACAATAAGCAGTAAAAGAGTTGTAAGTTCAAGGAAGAGAATATAGGTCCAAGGTTTTTCTCAGGAGATCAATGAATGCAGATAAACTAACTAGCAGGATTCAGATTTAGCGCAGTTCTTGAACTCAAATCACTAAGCTATAATTAACCAATTGTCGTTGCTAGAATTATCTAAATCTAAATCCTAGGAATTCCAAATCTCTTTACGAAATCCTAAAGTCTAAATCAGCTTTAATAACAGGTTTGATATGTTCACAAATCAATTAAACCAAATCTCTTTGCGAATAATCAATTTGCTCACCTAGGTTCTATCAGGTAATTAATCGCACTCTCGTGCCTAATCAATTATCCTAAGATCTATATTCTAGGTAGCTAATCTAGAACAAGCTTTGAACACAACCTAAGCGAAGAACTAATTCAGATGGTGAATCCTAAACAGATAATTAACCTAGCATTCAGAGAAAACCCTTATGAGAAAACCCTAAACCTAAAGTGGATTTACTCAAACATGGAGAATAAAACAATCAACATGTTTGAATAAATCATCAATAGAATAGAAAGATTAACAAGAGGTTTTGAGATCTAATCTCGGACGAAGGGAGATTCAGACTTGTCTCTCAAACCCAGAGTAAAATCAAATTAAATAAAAGCATAGCCTAAACAGGTGGCTGAAAACCTAATTTATAAGCTAAAACACGTTCTGGGCCTTTTCTGTAATTAATAAAGTATTCTGGGCTTAGGGAGAAACTCTGCAGGCCTTTAAAATCGCGTATCTGCTTTCCTGAAGTCGGTATCGGTCGACAGCCTGCTTCTTCAGCTCGCCAGACTGGACAGTCTTCACGAAAACTGGCATAACTTTTGATCGCACCGTTAGAATGGCCTCAAACCACTTCCAAATGAAAGCTAATCCATTGATCTATCTTGTGTTCAAATTTGAGCTCAATCCATCGGTGGAAAGTTCTTCAACGAATGCCAAACTTCTGACATCTCTGCATGACTCTGCTCCTTTTCTCCCAAAATGCTCTGGAATCCTCCCAAACCTTCAATTAAGCTCCAAACGTGCTAAAACCTGTAAAAGACTCTAAAAGACTCTATAATAGAATAAAGACTCGATAAAACGGACTTATATCATGGCCTAAAACGGGTAAAAACCATGATATATCAATACCTTTGGTGATCGAATATCAGCCCCTAACCGCTCTGCAATTGCCCTTGAGATAACATTGACACTAGCCCCTGAGTCAACGAGAGACTCTTTGAAATCAACTCCAGAGATAGAGCATGGAACCACGAATTTCCCTGGATCTTCCCTTTGGGTCAACTGTCTCAGTGGAGGTGGTGCACCTCTAGCCTTAATGAAGAGTGTCTTGATCTCTTCCTCTGTTTTTCTGCAATCTTTGAAGTTACTTAGCAGAGGACGGCATTCTAGAGCTTCTTCGAAGGTTGATTCAGGGGAAATCTTTTGTACCATCTTCTCAAAGCTACGCAGCTGCTTTGGAGAGATGGGATCTCTGAGGTGTTTAGGAACATGATTCAGCTTCTTGGGCTTGCAAACTCTTTCTTTGATCAACTCACGTGTTTCCACAAGTTGTGGCTCGTTCTGCGAGGGGTATTGATCGACACCAGGTAGGATATCGATCGATACTCTTGCTATTGAATCATCCTTGACAGATTTATCATCATCAAGGGGAAGCTCCACAATCAGCTTATCCAGCATAGCCTTGCATATGGCGTCCTCTACTTCCTTCTTAGCCTTTCCAGCAACTCTGGGGTAAGGTATCATTGGTATATAGACCCTCTCTGAGTGTACTTTAGGCACCACAGTCGACATCTCAGGTGTCTCCTCTGAAATCGCCTCAGTATCGACCGATACCAATGGGGTATCGATCGATACACGGGTTTTGAAAGTATCCCGTTTCAGAATTGTAACTGGCATCGATCGATACTTGGTGGTATCGATCGATGCTATGGTGATTTCAGGATCCTCATCGAAATTTTCTGCACTTGAGGAGATCGCATTGATGTGTGCATTGTGTGAATGAACCGTCTTTCCCTTGGCATTTGCTGCAGTCTGAGCTACTTGCGTTTCCAGCATCCTGTGATTGGTATTGAGAGCCTCGATCCTTCCACTCAAATCGGTGTACACAACATCCAGCTTCCCATTGAAGGTTACTGTCATCTTCTCCTGCCCTTGAACCAGCTGTTCAAGCAAAGCCTCAATCTTACTCTCATGAGCTTTGGGTGGTGGGGATTGGTACCCTCCTTGCTGAGCATTGTTGGTGAAGTTTCGATTGGTGTTGTACCCAAATCGCTGACCCTGAAAACCAGAACCACCAATGTAGTTAACATCTTCCACTTCATTCTCAGCAGCAAAGTGGACGGCCTTCGTTGTCTTTCCCAGCAGAAGACTGTGCATAGAATCCAGCTGAGCTTTAACTTCAGCGATCTGCGACCCATCCATGTTACCAGCCAGCTTCTTGCGCTCGAAGTCTGCGCTCTTGGTGCTACTGCTAGATGCAAAGTTTTCATTCAACACATAAGCATCCTCAGGGTACCTGGTGTTGAAATTACCATTGCACGAAGCGTCCAGAGCCATCTGATACCTCCAATCTACTCCTCTAACGAAGATACCCAGCAGCTGCACATCAGAGTATCCGTGATGTGGACAATCTCTCTGATACGATCTGAATCTCGTCCAAGCAGCCTTGAACGCCTCAGTAGGTCCTTGAGAAAATTGGGAGATTTTATTCCTCAGATCCTCAGATCGTGCATCATCGTAGAAGTTGATCAGGAAGGCTCTCTTAGTGTCCTCCCAAGTAGTTAGCGAACCAGGAGGTAGCTGCCTCAGCCAGTAGGTCGCCTCTCCACCTAAAGAGTAGGGGAAGAGCTTGCAGAAGAGATAGTCGTAGGACACTCCATTGCTCTTGATGCTAGTGACCAAGTCTTCGAACTTCTCCACATGGTCCATCGGATGTTCATGAGGAAGACCATGAAAGAGATGCTGTCCCACAAGAGCAAAGTAAGCAGGCTTTAGCTCAAAGTCATTCCTCTCAAATGCAGGAGGACGAATCGCTGACCGATTGGCGAAAAACTATTCAGGCCTGTTGTACTCAACAATCGTTCTTTCATGATTAACCACAGCATTCCTCGCGTTCCCAGCGACATTCTCAGCGACAACAGGAGCAGGTGGAATGACGATCCCCTCTCCATCTAGACGTTTTCCTTGCTCATTGCACAATCGACCCTCTTGGTCTCTGTAAGCACCAGCTGCATCACGAACCAACTGATTGTTGTTCATCTTAGCTGATTTCTTTGCTTTCTTGTTTGTGCGTTCCACAAGTGCTAGCTGTTCCAGTGATAGATCAACTAACGGGGTGTTCTTGTTGCTTCTGGTTTCTCGATTAGGCATGCACCTGAAAACAAAAGTCAAGAACGTAAGTAACTAAAATATACGTCGGGTATCGATCGATACTCAAGGGTATCGATCGATACTCGGGCGATTTAGACGAATTTTTTAGCTAAAATCTAATGGCGAATTGAGTCCCCGGCAACGGCGCCAAATTTGATGTGCTCAAATTAATACCCTAAGATACTAAAGCAGTTGTCGTAGTATAGCTAGGGGTCGAACACAAGGACTCAAGACTTCACACAGTAGATTATATAGATCCAAAATACGCTAAATCAAAATATGTAATTGAAAACAAGTATGCAAGTAAAAGTGTTGTAAATTCAGTTGGAGGCAGATAAGTTCAGGGTATTTCTCAGGAAATCAATGAATGCAGCTAAATTAACTAACATGATTCAGATTAAGCACGGTTCTTGAACTCAAATCACTAAAATATCGCTAACCAACTCTCGTTGCGAAAACTATCTAAATCTAAATCCTGGGAATTCCAAATCTCTTTGCGAATCCTAAAGTCTAAATCAGCTTTAAAGTTCAGGTTTGATATGTTCACAAATCAATTAAACCAAATCTCTTTGCCAATAATCAATTTGCTCACCTAGGTTCTATCAGGTAATTAATCGCACTCTCGTGCCTAATCAATTATCCTAAGATCTAAGTTCCAGATTCGTTAACCTAGAATTAGCTTTGAGAATAACCTATGGTGAAGAACTAATTCAGATAGTGAATCCTAAACAGATAATCAACCTAGCATTCAAAGAAGTCCTTTATGAGAAAACCCTAAACCTAAAGTGGATCTACTCAGACATGGAGAATGAAACAATCAACATAACTGAATAAATCATCAATAAAATATAAAGAGTAAGGTTTTGAGATCTGATCTCGGACGAAGGGAGATTCAGACTTGTCTCTCTAAAACCAAAGTAAAATCAAAGTATAAAAAATAAAGCATAGCCTAAACAGGTGGCTGAAAACCTAATTATATAGCTAAAACACGTTCTGGGCCATCTTGTAAATATCAAAGTCTTCTGGGCCAATTATGCAATTCTTCAACTCTTCAATAAGTCGCGATCCTTCTGTTTCCTCGACGGGTATCGATCGATACTCAGGTGATTTTGATGTCTCAGCTACACGGATCTCTGCTTCGCTCCAGAATGTTCCAGAAAGCTCCAATATCTCCAATTAAGCTCCAAACGTGCTATAACCTGTAAAAGACTCTAAAAGACTACAAAACACTAGAAAGACTCTATAAAAAAGACTTATATCATGGCCTAAATAGGGTAAAAACCATGATATATCAGCGATAAGGCGAAGCCCACATATATGTTTTCTTAAGTGTGGAACGACTTGAAGGCCTACTGGATGCTTTCGCATTTGCATATAGTGGCCGGTAAGTGTTTGGCTTCTTGTAACACTGTCGGTGTAGACTGTCTTCCGGCGGTTATGTCACATACTCCGGGTCAAACGCCTTTTGCAGGAAGACGCATTCAAATGGTATGCTTTTTCGGTTAATTTCTATTCACTACAGGAAAATCGAGTATTGTTAGCGGCCGAAAAAATGCTATTTATCTCTATCGTAGCGTTATTAGAAACGCTCTATCATCGACCGCGACAATAGGTTCGAGACCTAACATAGCGGGTTTTCGTGATTCTACAGTAGTATTTTTTACAATATCGTTTTAATTAATGTTATTATTAATTTTATTTACGTCATAATGAAAACTTATATTGTAACATTTAACCTTTGCAATAATTTGATATGTTATCTTTTGTTCGTGTTGAGGACCTGGATAATATTATTTGCTATATTGCAAAACGGTTATTTTGGATCAATAAGATACACACATTCATAAAGTTAACCATGTTTTACTTAAAGCCAAACTACATAGTCTCAAACAACAAGTACTATAAATTAATACAGAATACAAACAAAAGTTCAATGTTTCAAATGAAAACGAGTTTGTCAATAGGCCAAGCCACAGTAGTACCTAAAGCATCAGCAATGAATTCAATTTCTGAATTTGGTCTCCAAACCGGTACATCTCCAATCTTAGAAACATCTACCCATACCTTGCTTGCATTGGGACCCAAGGGGACAAAATGAACTCTATCTTCTGGATTTGTAGAACAAATTCGGCCTTCTGCAACTTTGTTTCCTGATCCTTTAGAATCTAAGAGGATGCACTTCTTCTTTTCAGAGCTGTTACTTACACTCTAGCAAACAAAATTCTAGACAATTCATCTCAAGTCCATCACAACAACAATCCAACACATCATATTTAAGACTGAGAAGGTTTAAGATCTTACCCCGGATGATCTACTTTTTGCTACCGTTTCCTCCCTGATTGGTGGTAAATTAGCCAGTTGAACCTTATGAATAGGCCATGCTATGTTCTCATCAAGTGCATCACCCATCAAAAGCATTTCAGCACTTGGTCTCCATAGATATGTCTCCATAGATATGCATCTTTCTTAACTACCAAATCAACCTTCACAATAGTAGCATTCGAACCCAGAGGAATGTTGTTCACCAGTTCTTTTGGGTCAGTTGAACACAGACGACCCTCAACAATAATTTCATCATCCAAATTCCAAGCATAGATGTGGATTCTATCGTCTGATGCATTTGTAGCCTAAGTAGCGGTGAAAAAAAAAACCCAACAATAGATTAGTTATCAACTTGTTTCAGCTTCATATTTATACAAGTTTAGAATATAAACCAAGATATATAATTAAAAACTTGTACCGATTAACCAACAGTCTTATTATAAGGTGTGGAGTCCATTTCATTGTCCAAAATGAGCTTATCATTTGGCCATGCAATTTTGACTCCAACAGCTTGGCCAAGTAAAGTAACAGTTGTCGTAGGCCTCCAAACATATGCTTCAGCATCTGAAGCAAACTTCACAAGAATAGCAGCCGCAATAGGACCAAGTTGAATGCGTCTAATCTTGTATATTGGATCAGATGAGCAGAATTCTCCTTCCCCAATAACAACATCATCTGGTGAACACAATTCCAAAATCTGACACCTAGGTCCTTTGCAAACATCACTGACCTCAGAATTAGAGACATCATCACATTGTTTCTGACAAAAAGAAGCAAAGGAAAAGTTAAAAACATTCAAGTTGGTAACTTACAACAACAAACTTGATAATTAACTTACACTTTTACTTTGGGCAGCTAAGCCACGAACCACATTCTGCAAGTCTTCAACCTTGCTGAGCAATTCAGCTTATTTAGATTCAAGCTTTTGCACATGTGAGTCCCTAGCCTACTGATAAGCTCAAATATATACCCTAAAAGTAATAAGCTGTAGTTGCAGTATATTTAGGGGTCGCACCACAAAGACTCAGAAAAATCACACAATAGACCAAATAGTTTCGAATCAAGCTAAACAATTCAGTTGAAACAAAAGCAATAAACAGTAAAAGAGTTGTAAAATCGATGGAGAGAATTTAGGCCCAGGGTATTTCTCAGGAAATCAATGAATGCAAATAACCAATCAGTCATGATTCAGATTTAGCGCGGTTCTTGAACTCAAATCACTAAATTATTATTAACCAACTGTCGTTGCGAAAATTATCTAAATCTAAGAATAAATAAGCCTTAATACCGAGTTTGATATGTTCACAAATCAATTAAACCAAATCTCTTTGCGAATAATCAATTTGCTCACTCTAGGTTCTGTCAGATTTCTCAATTGCACTGTCGTGCCTAATTGATTAACCTAAGATCTAAATTCTAGGTGATCAATCCAGAATTAGCTTTGAGAACAACCTATGGTGAAGAACTAATTCAGATGGTGAATCCTAACTAATCAATTACCAGCAATCAGAGAAAACCCTAAACCTAAGATGGATCTACTCAGACATGGAGAATGAAACAATCAACATAACTGAATAGATCATAAAATTAAACAATAAGAAAAGAGTAACAAGAGGGTTCAAAATCTTCTCTCGGACAAACAGAGTTTCAGACTTGTCTCCCTCACAAAGCTCTCTCTCAAAACCAAAGTAAAATAAAGCGTACTGGCCAAAGTGGCTAAAAACCTAATAAATAATCCTCAAAAACGTTTTGGGGCTTCTTGTAAATAATAAAGTTTTCTAGGGCATATTGCAAATCCTTCAACCTTCAAAAAGTCACGATCTGTGTATGTCTGCAGTTAGCATCGACCGATACCATAAGTGTATCGATCGATGCTCGAGCTTCAAATCGGGTACTCAGCTACATGATCTCTGCTTTTGTCCCAAAAACTCCAGAATGCTCCAATATCTCCAATTATACTTCAAACGTGCTAAAACCTGAAAAGACTCTAAAACGCTACGAAAACACTAGAAAGACTCTATAAAAAAGACCTATATCATTGCTAAAAAGGGGTAAAAACTATGATATATCAACTCCTCCAGACTTAGCCTTTGCTTGCCCTCAAGCAAACATAAAACCAAACAAGAGAAAGAGGTTTGAAAATACGGAGACTCACCTTTTCATGAACCATCGCAATGACCCTTTTCCTAAGCTTTCCAGATATCACCTAACCAGCTCCAGATCTAACCACCATGTACTTCTCCGTAGACATTCGCAGCTTTCCAGACTCCACACATTATCTCACAGCATTGTCCAATAAAGCCCTCATCGCCAGTTTCATCGCTGCATCCAATATTCAAGAACCTTCTAGATTATTTCCCATACAATATCATGACAAAAGAACCACCCAATTTTCACACTTTTTTTTTTTTTGGTCTTGTTTCCTCTCCCCCAGACTTATTTCACATCATGTTTTCTTGCATATACATATTAAGGTTTGAGACGCGAGTATTGATGGTGTTTGTCACCAAATCTCCGATTCTTCCCTCTCTACATATCAAAGGTGTAGGCGAATAATGGTATCACAGAAAATTTTCCTAACCTCTTTTTCAACATTTGTGTGATCATTTCTTCCAAATAGAATAATGGGATCGCTGGAAATTTTCCTAACCCTCTACTCAGAAGAAAATCTTTTCATCTTTTTATGCTTTTACTTATAACAAGGGAGAGGAATACCATTACTTTTACACATGGGTTCCTTTGTCAGATATGAATGAGGAATGAAGCTCTATGAACATCAACCACATCGATGAAGTGCAAAAATTTGGCTCAGTCTTTAGAATAACTCTGCTGGAGACATGGGTGTTTTCTAGTAAACTAGTCAGTCTTTGGATTTTTCATTAGTCGATCTAGAACTGATCCTATAACACTGGTCACTCAAAAGAAAAATCAGAACAATATATTCAAGCACATGATCATAATCTCCAACAGGGTTTGACACGATAAAACTTTTTTTTTTTTTTATGACTCTAAGAAAACAGAAAACAATGTCAGCAACTACCTCCTCCAGAATTAAACAACACTGTCCCCAGTGCTATTAAGCCTAGAGAAGGTAAAAGAAATCAAAACGACTCGGTGTAAAAATGTTAAGGACAAGAGGCGTTACCATCGTGGTCATGGTGTCGACCGACACATAGCACTGGCATCGATCGATACCAGGCTTGAGTCGAAACATGTCCTCAAATCAGCGACAATGGGTCAATTGTTACTCCAGATTTCGTGTCAAAGGATCCAAGTGTTAGCAATGGGTGGTAGTATCGACCGATACCATAAGTGGTATCGATCGATACGCGGGGGTCGGTCCAGAATATGTGCGTTTAAAACCGGTATCGGCTGATACCATAAGTGGTATCGATCGATACGCGGGGGTCGGTCCAGAATATGTGCGTTTAAAACCGGTATCGACCGATACCAAATGGTATCGATCGATACTGAGCCTCCGAGTCTGATTTATGTGACACAGCAAAACACAAAACAAAAACTTGAAAAATAAAAGACTCATATGTACAGACTTACCAATGGGTTGCCTCCCACCAAGCGCTCATTTAACGTCACTAGCTTAACTTTAACGACGTTCAGGCGGTGTGTGCATCATTCAGAGGCATTATTTGCCCTGCTGGAATCTCAGCTTTCGCCCAATTGTGTTTCACCCTCTGTCCATTGACAGTAAACTCCTCGCCTGTAGGACTAATCAGCACAACGGCACCATGTGGTCTGACCTTCTTGATTGTAAAGGGACCTGACCAACGAGAACGCAGTTTACCAGGAAACAATTGCAAACGAGAGTTATACAGAATTACCTGGTCGTTCGGCTCGAGATGCCTTGAGATGATCTTTTTATCATGATAGGCCTTAGTTCTCTCCTTGTACAGCTTCGAGTTCTCGTAGGCGTGGTGCCTAATCTCATCCAACTCGTTCAGCTGAATCAATCTCCTCTCAGCAGCAGGCTTGATGTCGAAGTTCAGCAACTTCGTCGCCCATGCTGCCTTTTGCTCGATCTATACTGGAAGGTGACATGCTTTCCCATACAGAAAGTGAGACGGTGTATTACCCAGCGGAGTCTTGAAAGCAGTCATGTAAGCCCATAGCGCGTCATCCAGCTTTGTAGACCAATCCTTACTAGAAGTACCCACTGTCTTCTCCAAAATCTCCTTGATTTGCCTGTTGGAGACCTCTACTTTCCCACTGGTCTGAGGGTGATATGGAGTAGCCACACGATGATTTAAACCATGCTTCTTCAACAACTTCTCAAACACTTTGTTAATAAAGTGGCTGCCACCATCACTTATAACAATACGCGGCACTCCAAATCGTGGGAAAATGATGGTCTTAAACAGCTTAAGAACCACAGAAGAGTCGTTTGTTGGACTAGCAATCGCTTCCACCCATTTGGACACATAGTCCACAACAACCAGGATGTATCTGTTCTTGTATGATGAAGGAAAAGGACCCATAAAATTGATGCATCAGCAATCGAAAACCTCAACTTCAAGGATGAAATTTTGTGGCATCTCGTGTCGCTTACTGATTTTCCCTCTTCTCTGACAAACATCGCACTGCGATATATAAGCATTCGCATCTCTGAACATAGTAGGCCACCAGAAGCCTGCTTGAAGAACTTTGGACACCGTCTTGAAAGTAGCGAAGTGTCCAGCATACTCAGAGCCATGACAGTGATAAATAATTTCAGGCACCTCTGACTCTACAATACACCTCTTGTAGATGCCATCAGAGCAATGCTTGTACAGGTAAGGCTCATCCCAGAAGAAATGCCGTATTTCACACATAAACTTCTTCCTCGCATACTTCGTGGGATGCTTTGGCTCAGTCTCTGCACCAAGGTAGTTGGCAATGTCAGCGTACCATGGTCGTGCAGGAGTAGATACAGCAGCTAGATAGGCGTCATAAGAGTCGAAGTGCTCTGTAGGCAAAACAGGTCCAAAACGTGTCGGGTATCGACCGATACTAGGTGAGTATCGATCGATACTCAAGCTCTGCACTCGCGAAAATTGCATATTTTCGGAACAAACATCGTGAAGCTGAGCCTCAATGAAGTAGATACCCTCCTCTGGCAAGAAATCATCAATAGGCACGACTTCATCGATCTTTATTCGCAACTCCATTCTCAACTCCCTTCTTGTATTTGATCTAGATATCAAACCCTTGGAGCAAAAGTACCCATCGGCAAAGACGAGGCTTGAGGTCCTTGTTCTTCAGGAAGTATTTGAGAGCAGCATGGTCTGTGTGAACAATAACCTTGCTCCCAATCAAGTAGGATCGAAATTTCTCAAAAGAGAAGACAACTGCAAGTAATTCCTTCTCAGTTGTGCTGTAATTTCGCTGAGCATCATCCAACGTCCTGTTGGCATAATAAATAACATGGAGCATCTTGTCTTTCCTCTGACCCAACACAAATCCAATAGCAAAGTCACTCTCATCGCACATAACCTCAAAAGGTAAACTCCAATCAGGTGGTTGGACAATAGGAGCACTCACCAATGCCTTCTTAATCTCCTCGAAGGCTGCAAGGTAGGTGTGAAATCAAATTTGACTTCCTTGCACAACATGGTTGTGAGTGGGCGTGCAAGCTTAGAGAAATTATGGATGAACCTCCTGTAAAACCCAACATGACCAAGGAAACTTTGAATCTCAGATACAGATCGTGGAGGTTGCAGGCTTGTCATGACCTGAATCTTAGCTTTGTCAACTTCGATCCCTGCCTTAGAAACCTTGTGCCCAAGAACGATGCCATCTTGTACCATGAAGTGATACTTCTCCCAATTAAGAACCAAGTGCTTCTCCTCGCATCGCTGAAGCACCTTGTACAAGTTATCCAGACAATCCTTGAATGACGATCCATACACAGAAAAGTTATCCATGAACACCTCCATAAACTCCTCAATCATGTATGTGAAAATCGACATCATGCATCTTTGAAAGGTCGCTGGAGCGTTACATAATCCAAATGGCATTTTTCTGTTGGCGAATGTGCCATAAGGACATGTAAAAGTTGTCTTCCCCTGGTCCTCTGGATGTATAGGAATCTGGAAAAAGCATGAGTACCCATCGAGAATATAGTAGTATGGGTGGCTCGCTAACCTCTCCAGCATATGGTCGATGAATGACAATGGGAAGTGATCCTTCCTTGTGGCCGCATTCAGCTTCCTGTAGTCAATACACATCATGTGATCAGTGATTGTCCTTGTAGGGATCAGCTCATCCTTCTCGTTCTTCACCACAGTTATACCTCCTTTCTTAGGCACAACGTGAACTGGACTAACCCAAGAACTATCTGAGATGGCGTAGATAATCCCTGCTTCTAACAACTTCATCACCTCTTTTCTGACCACTTCCTTCAGGTTCGGATTCAGCCTCCTCTGACACTCAATCGAAGACTTTGACTCATCCTCCAGGTGAATCTGATGCATGCACAAGTCTAGTGCTATACCTGAAATGTCATCAAGAGAATAGCCAAGAGCTTTGCGATACTTGCGTAGCTTGCTCAGCAGTAAGGTAATCTCTGTGTTGTTCAAGGAAGCATTAACAATCACAGGGTATGTGGAATTAGGACCAAGAAGAACATACCTCAATGCGGTTGGAAGTGGTTTGAGTTCGATCTTAGGAGCTTTCTCCTCACTCCAATCACCAAGCTCACCAGCCTTCTTAGGAGTTTCGGCCAACTCCTCTATCGCACACGCCCGGTGTCGATTGATACTGTGGGTATCGATCGATACCGGATCAGTTGTATCGAGCATCTTGGCGTATCCTGCAGCTACATCGCGAGTCATCATAGCACACCAATGCTCTCTCTAGTGGATCTTCAGGGTGCATCCCCGTGAAGTACTCCTCTACTATGTCGCTGAAGGTATCCACATAGAACGTCTGCCCATCGATGGTTGGTCTCTTCATCATCTTCTCCATGTTAAAGGATATCACCAAATCACCGATGTTGAGAGATATCTGTCCATTCTTGCAATCGATCAAGGCTCCAGCAGTTGCAAGGAATGGTCTGCCTAGGATAAGAGGATCCTTAGGCTCAGCATCGTACTTCAGGACGATGAAATCTGTTGGAATCAAGCAATTTCCAATCTTGATTGGGACATCTTCGAGTAGTCCCTCTGGAAGTCACACTGAGCGATCAGCATGGACCAGTGAAATCCTTGTAGATTGGAAATCTGTCATCCCCATTCGCTTAGCAACTGAGTGTGGCATGAGGTTCACACTCGACCCAATATCGCAGAGAGAACGCTCGAATCTCTCTGTGAAGATAGTGCAATCCAAAACAAAACTCCCTGGGTCAGGTAGCTTCTTGGGAATTTTGTTGAGTAGAATCGCACTGCACTCGGATGTAATCATCATGATATATTCCTCAAGGTTCACATTGTTAGACACCATCTTCTTCACATACCTCCTGAAAGCTGGAGAAGTCTTAATAGCATCAACAAAAGGAAGCTCCACAACCAACTTATCCAACATAGTTTTGCATATGGCGTCCTCCCATTCCTTCTTCGTCATCTTAGGAGGCATAGGATAATGTATCTTGGGTTTTTACACCATCTCCTTGACAATCTATGGCTCATTCTCGACCTGCATCTCAGCATCGACCGACAGAGAAGAAGTATCGATCGATACATGGGGTTTTTGATCGGCTTGAGCAGGTATCTGGACTGGTGTCGATCGACACTGGCTGGTGTCGGTCGATACACGAGGATTTTCAGAATCCCAATCGCCATCTTCAGCAAGATCGACGAAATTCTCTGCAATTGGGATGTTCTTTACTCCTGTAATCACCTCTTTTCCACTCCTCAAGGTGATGGCATTGATGTGTGCCCTTGGATTCTCAGTTTTCCCTGGGAGAAAACCTTCCTGCCTCTTCACATTTGCTGCAGTCTGAGCAACCTGAGTTTCCAGCTTCTTCTGAGAAACATTGAGAGCTTCAATTTTCCCATTCAGATCAGTGTACAGAGAGTCAATCTTCCCATTGAAATCCACTTGCAGCTTTTGTTGTCCCTGAAGAATCTGTTCAAACATGGATTTCATCTTACTCTCTGTGGACTTTGGAGAGATAGGCTGGTAAGAAGAGTTCCCATAATTGCGAGTGAAGTCGCTGCTCTGGAGTGGTTTCTGAGCAAATTGTTTTGCTCCAAAACCAGATTGGTTTCCCTCAAACTTGTACCCACCATGCTGAGTGTTGTTGTTGAAGTTTCGGTTGTTGCTGTACCCAAATCGCTGACCCTGAAAACTAGAACCACCAACGTAGTTAACATCCTCCACTTCATCTTCATCAATATTATCGACTCCATCAGCAAAGTGCACAACCTTCTTCGATTTCCCGATCAGAAGGTTGTGCATAGAATCCAGCTTGGCCTGAACTTCAACTACATGTGATCCATCAACTCCTCCATCCTGCTTCTTACGCTAGAAATCAGCATTCTTGGTGCTATTGCTAGATGCCAAGTTCTCAATCAGCACAACTGCATCATCTGGATACCTAGTGTTGAAATTCCCATTACTCGCAACATACAAAGCCATCCGGTACCTCCAATTGATCCCTCTGTAGAAAGTACCCAGCATCTGAACCTGAGTGAACCCATGGTGCGGACAATCTCTCTGATATGACATGAAACGAATCCAAGCAGCCTTGAGTGCCTCTGTCTGACCTTGAGAAAACTGAGAAATCTTGTTCCTGAGCTCTTTGGATCTCGCATCATCATAGAAATTATTCAGGAACGCATTCTTCGTCTCATCCCATGTAGTTAGCGAACCAGGAGACAACTGCTTCAGCCAATAAGCTGCATCCCCACTAAGAGAGTATGGGAAAAGCTTGCAGAAAAGGAACTCATTGGGCACTCCATTGTACTTCATATCAGTGACCAAATCCTCGAACCTCTCGATATGATCCATGGGGTGTTCATGAGATAGACCATGGAAAGGATGCTGACTCACAAGAGCGTAGTACGCATGATTCAGCTCAAAGTCATTCCTCTGAAAAGTTGGAATGCGAATCGCAGCTCGATTGGCGTAAAGCTGATCATGTCTGTTGTGCTCACCAAGTGTCCTCCCACGATCAACTGCAACATTCCCAACGTTGTCGCACGCAGCTGGTGCGCCAATCTCACCAACAACAACGGGAGGGACAACGACGTTTCCAGCTTCATCAAGTCGCTGCCATCTCTCGTTGCACAATTGACCCTCTTGGTCTCTCAAAGTTCTAGCTTCATCACGAGTCAATACTACTGGGTTATTCATCTCTGCTGGCCTCTTTGTTTTTCTGTTTGCACGTTCCAAGTTTGCTAGCTCCTTGTTGGAAAGATGAAGTAGCTCAGTGCGCTTGTTCCTCCAGGTTTCGCGAGTGGGCATACACCTGAAACACAAAAGACAAGTCACGTAAGTAACAAAAATACGATGAGTATCAACCGACACTGGCTAGTATCGATCGATATCAACAAAAGAAAACGACGAGTATCGACCGACACTGACTAGTATCGATCGATACCGACGAACTTAGTCGAAACTCGATAGCTAAAATCTAATGGCGATTTTTTGAGTCCCCGGCAACGGCGCCAAAATTTGATAAACTCAAATATATACCCTAAAAGTATTAAGCTGTAGTTGCAGTATATTTAGGGGTCGAACCACAGAGGCTCAGGAAAATCACATAATAGACCAAATAGTTTCGAATCAAGCTAAACAATTCAGTTGAAACAAAAGCGATAAACATTAAAAGAGTTGTAAAATCGATGGAGAGAATATAGGCCCAGGGTATTTCTCAGGAAATCAATGAATGCAAATAACCAATAAGTCAGGATTCAGATTTAGCGCGGTTCTTGAACTCAAATCACTAAGTTATAATTAACCAACTGCCGTTGCAAAAATTATCTAAATCTAAACTTCATAATCCCAAATCTCTTTGCAAATTTCTAAGAATAAATAAGCCTTAATACCAAGTTTGATATGTTCACCAATCAATTAAACCAAATCTCTTTGCGAATAATCAATTTGCTCACCATAGGTTCTGTCAGATTTCTCAATTGCACTGTCGTGCCTAATTGATTAACCTAAGATCTAAATTCTAGGTGATCAATCCAGAATTAGCTTTGAGAACAACATATGGTGAATAACTAATTCAGATGGTGAATCCTAACTAATCAATTACCAGCAATCCGAGAAATCCCTATGAGAATACCCTAAACCTAAGATGGATCTACTCAGACATGGAGAATAAAACAATCAACATAATTGAATAGATCATAAAATTAAACAATAAGAAAAGAGTAACAAGAGGGTTCGAAATCTTCTCTCGGACGAACAGAGTTTCAGACTTGTCTCCCTCACAAAGCTCTCTCTCAAAACCAAAGTAAAATAAAGCGTACTGGCCAAAGTGACTAAAAAACCTAATAAATAATCTTCAAACACGTTTTGGGGCTTCTTGTAAATAATAAAGTCTTCTGGGCATATTGCAAATCCTTCAACCTTCAAAAAGTCGCGATCTGTGTCTGTCTGCAATTAGCATCGACCGATACCATAAGTGTATCGATCGATGCTCGAGCTTCAAATCGGGTACTCAGCTACACGATCTCTGCTTATGTCCAAAAAACTCCAGAATGCTCCAATATCTCCAATTATGCTCCAAACGTGTTAAAACCTGAAAAGACTCTAAAACGCTACGAAAACACTAGAAAGACTCTATAAAAACTATATCATGGCGGGTAAAAACCATGATATATCACATGCATGAATGCTATCTTGGTAGCAGTAATCCCTCTGCATATTCCTCTAATTCTCCCTGGTTTGTCTTTTCCTAACACTTGACTAACAACATCTTCTCTAACATTCATACTGGCGGTGGAGTCCATTTCACTATCGATTGATTTGATTTTCTCCTGATATATCAAATATGTGAATTCAATTAGGATATAAGCTAACAGAACTAATACATTCATAAGATTTTCTTACAATAGTCTCTTCAAATAATGGCCTCACTGGTCTCCCATCTGAATGTGTGTGTCCTGCTACCCAAACCTTACTCCTAGTCACCCTTGTAGGGTCTGAACTCTTTTTCTTCTACAAGTAACAAAGAATATTGCTTATTACAAGTATCTAAAATCTTTCATCTTATACTAATCGTGAATACTATAAATAACATAAGCATACCATATCATGAGCTAGGCGAACCATTCCTTTGTGGCTAGTGGTGTGGGGAATCTGACTCCTCCGCAATTCCCTGAATTTTTCATTTTGGACCTTCAAAATAAAACCAAACATTAATATTACAAATCCCCAAACACACACATCTACTTGTAAGGAAGTTAAACCTAAACAACCTTAAAAGTTGTGTATTTCCTACTCTCCACCCAATTCATCCAAGCTGACACATATTGGACGTTGTTTGGCTTTAAGTTAATAAGTTGTTCCTTACTCCTTATATCTCGCACAGCAGAAACAAGCCTAGATTTAGAAGCCCTTCATATACACCCCATCTGTTTTAAAACACTTTCTTTCTGCCATTCTTCTTTCAAATTGAGCGTCGCCTACAATTGTTTCAGAAGTTAACAAATATACACTTATAAGTAATGTAAAATAATTTTGTAAAAACTTAAAAATAGTACTTGAATTTCCTCCCACATTGTGTCGTTTGTCTATTCATCGAGGCGCCTCTAATCTTTAAGTAGTACCAGTACATGCTCCCTCACAAAAAGACCAAGGAAGGAGGAAAGTGTTAATGATCCCTTCCCAACATGTTCACCCAAAGATATAAATTTAACTTCAACCTTGTCCTCATGGTTTTTAGCCACTTTACTCATCCTAGTTGGTCCTCTTGTTTTCCTTTTCTTTGTCTATGACTGCTGGGTTTGACCTGGTTCAGTTGAATGTTGCGTAACTTCTTCTTCAATATGATTAGACATATCTTCCCCCTGCTTCTTCTGGTCCTTCTTCTACGTTTTCTTTTTCTTCTTCTTATGATTCTTCTACTTCATGTTCTTGTACTGCATGCACTTCTTCAGAGGCAGGTTTTGTCGTAGGAGGCAGATCATCAGCTAAAAGATGTTCAGTTTCTTCAGCTGGATGATCATTTTGTACAGCATTAACATTTTTTTTTGGTCTGCCTCTTTTCTTCAGCGACTGAATATTCGCATCAAAGCCTTGTTGACACTTACTGCATGCACTTCTTTAGAGGCAGGTTTTGACGCTTAATGACGCGTACATCATTAACTTGAGCTCTCGTCTCCATCATATTGTTTCACCTGAAACTATTGTAAACAATTAGAAACTAACAGCTAGTAATTAAAACAAACATCTAATAATCCTAGCTCTATTAATCCACTACTAGGACCCCTTCACAATCATCCCTAGCACAAAAACTCTCGTCATCAGAAGATTCATTCCCCAAATCTTCAATCTCCTGGATGGGATATTGGTGCAGCAACAAAATCTTCATCTGTCTCTAACTCATGATATACTATTGGTGGCGCCCTCATAACTACATACAATTGTGAGGAGTCATCTTCTCTGGAGTAAAACACTTGTTTTGCTTGAGAATGCAGAATGTATGGATCTAGGAGAAATGCTGATTAGTTTAAGTGGAGGTTCAGAAGCGTAAAGCCATCTTCTTCCTTTACACCATTCCCTTTGTTGGCCCACTTACACTTAAATAATGGAACCTGGAACATGTGGTAGTCTAGCATTATGATCTCTTGTATCACTCCATAGTAAGAAACTATGTCTGCCATATGTTTGGTATCTCGTGCGCTAGATCTACACATACTGAAAGCTTCATATGTTACTCCACTATTCTGAGTCTTCCACTTTAAGTCCTCGGTGTGAAATCGATGTCCATTGATGATATACCCCTTATAGGTTTGAGCAATATGTCTTGGTCCAAATGCTAACCATCTCAGCTTTTACGAATGATTCTTTGAGTTAGTAGGGATCTGATGACAACAAAACATAGAATATGATAGTGTTAATAACAATATTAGTGAGTAAAAGAAAAAGAGATGTATGCATAACTTTGTTCATACCTTTTATTTTACCCACTGTGAAAACTTTCCCCCATGAAACTTCCATAAAAAAGTTTGATTTCTTCTGCAACGAACATCCTTATCTTGCAAATCTTCCAAATGCATACTGATTTACAAATTCCACAAGTAAGTATTCATGCACTAAAAGTAATCAACAATGAATGAAATTTAAAAGACTTACGTGAAATTGGGTAGAACTTACTCAACATATGGATTCATAACTGCCGTGTTCATTAACACATACCGATGAGCAATGTCTCTCTCTTTATCAGAAAAAGTTACTTCTTTAGCCTTCTGAATTGGACGGCCTTCAAGGATGTGCTCATCTAACTCAACATCTTCATTACGATTTGCATTTTCTAGAACTGGTACAAATGTCTGTAGAAACTCCAAGTAAAAGGCAATACATTCTCCTGCCAAGTATCCCTCTGCCATACATGCTTCTGGCCTTGCATAGTTTTTAACATACGACTTTAGTGTTTTCATGTACCTAAATATCAATCAGATAACAACTTTGTCAAATATTACTTACAACAAATGTAATATCAAAAGAGATAAACCAAAATATTAGTACCTTTCAAATGGATACATCCATCTAAAGTGTACCGGTCCACCCAATCGTGTCTCCCTTGCTAGGTGTAAAGGGAGGTGGAACATGATATCAAAAAGGGATGGAGGAAAGAACCTCTCCATTTGGCACATTTTCTCAACAAGCTCAGACTCCAGTGTTAAAAGCTTTTCTGGATCAATTACACGCTGACACAATCTATTGAATAAGTTGCAGACTCTACTCACTACAATCCTAGGTCCTTTAGGCCGCAACCCTCTCAAAGCAACATGTAACATGTTTTGCAGCAGAACATGATGATCATGAGACTTCAAGCCACCAATTAGAGGAAGATCAAGTGTGGCACATTTGGCAATATTTGCACAATAGCCATCGGGCCCTCTGAATTCAGATAACCTTTTGCAAAATCTTTTTTTCTCTTCCTTGGACAGCCAATAAGCAGTTGGAGGTAAGTATGTTCTCTTTCCACGTAGCTCAGTGTGTAAGTTTCTTCGAATCCCCATATCTTCCAAATCTTGTCGTGCTCTCAAGCCATCTTTTGATTTAGCATTGTGCATCAAAATAGACAGTATGGCATCAGACACGTTCTTTTCCACATGCATAACGTCAATGTTGTGACGCACATGCATTTCCTAACACAGATAACAAAAAAGAAGTATTTAGAAATTATTAAAATTTAAAGTTACTTCAGACATATTATATAGACAAAGAACTAACCTTCCAATAAGGTAAATCGAATAGAATAGATCGTTTCTTACACCTCCATTTGTCACTGTCTTCTTCGTATTCTTCCTGGGTAAGTTCTTCATCTTCACCCAAATATGATCTTCTCTTTTTGCTTTTCTTCTCTAAAGGTTTTCAAAAATCATTCTTAAAATCCTTAAGTAGCTCAAATATCTCAGCTTCAGTTTGAATTCTATTTGCAGTCCCTTCCTCCACAGTGTTGTCTAACCAGCCTTTACGGCGTCTGTAAGGATGGCTAGGCTTGAGTCGTTTTCTATTGCCCAAATAGACGTGCTTTCGACTAAACTTCAACCACCTAAAAGGTGTATCCTTTCCACATACATTACAAGTTTGTTTCTCTTTTACTTTACAACCAGCCAATGTCCCCAAACCTGGATAGTCGCTGATACTCCACAACAGTATAGCTCTAACTGTGAAATTCTCCTTGGATAATTAGTCGTATACCTTGATACCTTCATTCCACAAATCTTGTAAATCATCAATCAATGGTGCTAGATAAACGTCGATGTTGTTGCTCGGTGCAGTTGGTACAGGAATCAAAAGAGTCACCATTATATTATATGCCTTCATACACATAGTTAGAGGCATGTTGTAGTTAACTAACAAAACTGGCCATGTGATGTACTTCGTGTTCTGAATAGAGAAAGGATTCATCCCATCTGTAGATAGACCGAGTCAAATGTTTCTCGGGTCAGCAGCAAATTGAGGGCCATTTAGCATTGACTTGCGCCCAAGTCAATGAGTCCACTGGGTGCCGCATTGTACCATCTTCAGCAGCATTGCTGAAATGCCATTGCAAATCCTTGGCCATTCTCTTCGATATGTACATCCTCTTGAATATTTCCTTGATCGGGAAATATCTAAGTACCTTTGTTGGAATCCCATTCTTTTCCTCACCTGTATTCTTATCCATTTCCCATCTTGAAGCATTACATCTTGGGCAGCTAACCAAATCCTCAAACTGCTTCCGGTAAAGAATACAATCATTTTTACAAGCATGAATAACATCATAACCGAAACCAAAAATCTTAAAGAATTTCTTCATCTCACTGGTGGATGTTGGAAGCACATTACCTTCAGGTAGCATGTCATGAACCATAGTCAAAAGTTGATCAAAGTAATTCTCTGAAATCCCACTCTTAACTTTTATGCGGTAGAGTCCCATAATTGCATAAACTTTGGTGTATTTGCGACAGTTCGAGTATAGTGGAGTTTCTGCATCTTTTAATCTTTTCTTAAACTCAGATTCTTCTTCACCTTCAACTACCTCATGCTGATCTACATTGTGGCTCATGGATTGTGAATTTTCTTCACCATCAAAAAAGGCAGTTCTAAACAACTCATAGGCTTCTAAATCAACACTCTGATCATCAACTGTCTTCCCATTCCTTATGTCCCCGTGAATACTCCAACAAGCATTCATCTTGTACTTCTAATCCATACCTCTAATTACTAGATGATCAAAAAATGTGTTTATAGGTTGATGACACACGTTCCAGTAATCAATACAGGGACATAACATGTCCAGAGGATTACCCAACCTCTTTGCTGATGCATACACAAAATCATGTGCTCCTTCCTCATACTCAACGCTTGCCCTGTAATTTATCAAACGATTCAAAGTTCAATCAAATTCAGAAACTTAGTTGTATTTATGAAATTGGCAAAAATAGCATACAAGTTCATACCTTGGAAGCCAAACCCAAGACTTGTCCATGTTACAACACCACCACAGCTCCAACGCCAATCGAAAACCCCTAATTGAAAAAAGAAAACGCTTAAACTTTGATAAACAATCTACGCATAAATTGAAACCACAAATTGTAACGATAACCCTAAGATATTAGCCCCAAATTGAAACAAAACCCTTAAGATATTAGCCCCAAATTGAAACGATAACCCTAAGATATTAGCCCCAAATTGAAACGAAAACCCTAAAAATTTCATAAACATTTGCATGTATTTTGTCTCCAAACTCAGTTTGTAAACCCTTAATCCATACGAAATCGATTAGCCCAACAAAAACTAACCTTCAATCGGAAACTTGTTCTTTAGCGTGACGAGAATTCTACTAGAAGAAGATCGAGAAAGAGGGCAACTGTGAGATTAGCCAGAGAAAATCGATGCCGAAGAGTATCCAGAGAAAGTGATAAAGTTTAATTTCTCGAGCCTGAGAGGGATTGAGGGAAAGAGAAATCTAGAAAAAAAGCTTGTATGTGAGAAAAAAGCTTGAGAGGGAGACTGAATCGAGAATGGAAGGAGATTAATTTTTTCGCCAAGTGTTAAGCGGGCAAAATAATTAGTTTTTCCGCCTAACCTATGCACAGCGTTTTATAATTGGTTATGCTATGTATACAACATAAACCAAAAAGCGTAACCATTTTTTTTATATGACCATATATTCATAACTTTTACAATTTTGGAAACGTTATTAAAAAGTAAAACATAGCAAAACTACATAAAACGCTATATTCTACTGCTATCGATACCTCAATTTCCTGTAGTGATTTTTGTTATTTTGTTATTCATTAAAATTAACCATTAACCGTTTAACTTTTTTTTTGAATGTCGTTTTGTTAGGCAAACGGAGGCGAGCTTCCTCCAATTACCAGAGTTTTTGACAAAACTCACAAAAAGAAAGATGGCTCTTTTGTGGATCCTCGAGCGGAGAAGGTCTACAATGACGCTATAGCTAAGATCGCCGAGCGTCAAACTCTGCTATCATCTGGTAGCTCGGTCCAATCCACTGCGGCTTTAACCACATCCCAGATGGAAGAAATATACGAAGAGGTAATAATAATCAAATTATATTTTTACGGAATTATTTTGTATTCCATTTATTAAATTTAACGTGTCTTTTTTTTAAGGTTGCCGCGAAGAAAAATGGCAGAATTTTAGGGATATGATCGATCCGAGATAGTGTCGTCGCCTCGTCTTCCTCACGTTATCATTTCGAGGATCCGGTTGAGTTGCGGAATGAGTTAAACACCGCCAACTCCGAGATCAGCACTTTGCGGGCGAAGCAACTGGTATACGATGAGAAGATCCAATGATACGATAAAACGATCCAAAGATACAACTCTCTCTTCGATATTATTGCCGCGAGTAACCCCGCTTTGGCGACCGCACTGAGGTAGCAGCAAGCCTCGACATCGGGCCCGAGGGATGAGCATCAGGATGCGGATCCGCTCGCAGAACATCGAGCAGAATTGGAGCGGAACACGGATGAGGAGCTTTTCGGTAACTTCGGTATTAACCCACAAGATAATAATTAGTATTTAGTATTTTGAATTATTTATAAAATTTTAATTTATAATTATTATTTTCTTAATTTTAATTATTAATAAAATAAATATTTTATATTATATACATCGATTTTACATTGACTTAGAATTTACATCGATTTATTTCTACATCGCTTTACATCAATTTTACATCGACTTAGAATTTACATCGATCAACAATTTACGACGAATTTACATCGATTTATTTCTACATCGCTTTACCAACGAATTTACATCTATATATTATGACGATTTTACGACGGATTGCCGATACGAAAATTCGATAATTCGATGTAAAATCGTCGTAATGTTACAACCATATACTAACGCTATACCAACGAGGTTATTTTGGTTGTAATGTCGATATAATTTTACGACGATTTTATGACGGATTTTGTACGACGGGTTTACGACGATTTTTATACGACCCAATTTTTCCGTTGAGTTTACGACGATTATCGAGTAACGACGAACATTTTACGACGAATTGGCAATCGTAGCTAATACGTCCCAAAGCTT
Source organism: Eutrema japonicum (assembly GCA_030161315.1). Taxonomy (NCBI): domain Eukaryota; kingdom Viridiplantae; phylum Streptophyta; class Magnoliopsida; order Brassicales; family Brassicaceae; genus Eutrema; species Eutrema japonicum. Next base: position 23,900,401 of record BSQW01000006.1, on the reverse strand, counting down.
TTTTTACATCGATTTTACATCGATTCTATCCGTTGTAAAATCATGTTTTCTTGTAGTGGATGTGAGTGTTGTTAATGTTCCTCGAGAGAATGCATGATTTGAAAAACCCTTGAACCTCGTCTACAATTTCTGGACCATTAGGCTCCTAATTTGATTGAAAGAAAATGGCAGAAAAGCAATTGGGTAAAGGTAATTGACTCGGGTAATTCTTAGCTAATTTAAAATGTTCATGCGATCAAACAATGCTAATTCTTACGCCTTAGATCATTGAATCAAATTAATTCACTTTCATGACATTAATCCTATGCTAATCATTCAATTAAGAAAAATGTATGTTCGTAATTAAATGATAAACATGCATTAATCACAAGTCTAAATAGCCACTAAATACCCTAAACATCAATTGCCATTGGTTAGGAATGAAAATCACTTAAGAGGTTCATTCAAAAAATTTATCTAACACCTTCTAGATATGAAATTCCATAAATTCTATATTAACTTGGCCTAAATTAATCTAGCATTAAGAACACCTAATAAACAAGGATCTTAACTAATCTAGGCCATAACCATCATAAATTAGCATTGAGCTCCCCTAATCTACCATACCCAAAGGTCCTAAGAAACCTACACACTAATCCCCATGAAAACACAAATACCTATGATGATAATTTGCATAATCATGAAGAGATTTAAGAGATAAACAAGAATCTAAAACAAAAAGATATGTAATAACATAAAACTTAGAAAGATTCTCATACAAATAGGTTTAAACCTTCAAGAGGAAAGAGATTCAAAAAAAAAATTGTTTAAGTAGATGATGACAGTGTTTAAGTATGGAATATGGGTGAACTGGTTCAATCCGAGACAATCCGGATCAATCCGTGGGTTTTTCGGATCTTAGGTGGTCTGTAGCGGTGTCACAAAACCGATACATCATGCTGTCATTTCTTATGGAATTCGTCTGATCTTGTAGCGGTATTCTCATACCGATGCACCATCCCGCTATGAGCATAGCGGTTTCTTCATGCTATTGCACCACACCGATATTTCTCCAGTAAATTGGCTAAATCTCGGATGTGCTCGTAGTAGTGTATGCTGGTACTGCTACGCCATATTGTCGTGGCTTATGTTGGTCCTTTACTTTTTCTCTTAGGCATATCTTTTGCTTTAAACAAGTTCTTCTTGGTCCACTTTGAATAAAACTCCAAGAATCTAGAATATGCAAATGCAAAAGCAAGATGCAACTAAATTTGTCTAAATATGAATGCAAATACATAAAAACAAGGGAAAATACAGTTATAAAACAAGTAAACGCTATGTTATCAGACTGCGATGTGAACTGTTGGAGCAATAATCATCCATTTGCATTGTGGCCTTTTATCCCGCATATTTGATAACGTACTAGATATGGTCGCAGTGTAATATTGTTAGATTAGTAATTGTATTGTTGGTTGGAATGATTTGGTGCAAGCATGTTGTTATTGCAATCTTGTGCAAGTTTTGCAGAAGAAGAGACCATCAAAGAGAGGCAGCTAAAGAAAAAGGAAAAAAAAACATAAATTTGAACTTAAGGTATTGTTAAAGCTATGATACCGTATATGAATTGAATCTTATCTTTTACTAAATGAGTTGAATACTCAAATATAAAGAGTCATACATCTATACTATTAAGGGTATTCGTAATGCAGGGACCTAAAAACTTCTGAAATTAGTTTTCCATAAAGTGTACAGTACCCGAAGACTATTGCATGAAGAAATGATGACAAAATCCCTATGATATAGGCTGAGATAAGTGTCGCTTTTTATGGCGTTGTCAGACCAAAATCTTTACTTTTGGATTTTGAACTTTTTTGGTTTATCGAAAAAAGAGAGAGACAAAGATATATGACAAATCTCGACCATTCGTTACCCCCCCCCCCCTCTAGGGTTAGATTTTTGAACCAAAATAAACGTTATTTTCATATCAGAAGTTGTATCTCTTCACTTTTCGAACCAAATCAAACGAGAGACAAAATAGAACCCACATGAGTCGATTATCACCAAATTTAACAACTGCAAACGCATATCCGTTCAAATCGACAGTTTTCGAAGGTGAATCTAGAACCAAATTGTTGATTTATTTATCACATACGTCTTCATGTCCCAAATTAAAGAAATATTATTTCTTATTTTGTTCTTATACGATTCGTCGATGAATCGTCTCTTAATATCTTCTTCAGATGACCGATCTTCAACTTCCGAGAAGACTATTCGTCTCCGGTGAAGAGCCAAACGGAGTCCGAGTTAATCTTTACCAGAAGATGTCGATAATTCATCAACTCAAGAAATCTATGTCCCCGCCGGAGTTAAAGTTTATGATGCAATCATCTCTTGGGAAACTTCTTGATTTTCCGTCCAAACCGGCGTGGTCAGCGCAATTCGGTCTTTTCCTGCTAGCATGACAGTTGGTGACAAAAAAATGAGCTATGGGTTCTATTCGCCGGGTCTCCTATTAGATTCTCTCTTAGGGAATTCAAAATCATAACTGGCATATCGTGTGGGAAATATCCCGATAAAGATCCCGACACGGTGCAAAATAAAAGAAAGGAAACTTCAGGAGTCTCCACCTCTTTCTATGACATTATGTTTGGCGGTCAAGCGGATGTCACCATCCAGGAGGTTCTTACGATATTGCGGAAGAAAACAGTGAAAGACAGTACAATGAGGCTTCGGATGGCCTGTGTAGTTCTCGTAGACGCCATCTTAGTTCCGACCCAGCACTTTCCGAAAGTTAAGGTAGACGTAGAGCACGCCGAGATGACAGAAGATCTAGATTTTTTCCTGACATTGCCATGGGGCCGGTTATTGATATGCTCAATTTAATACCCTAAAGTACTAAAGCAGTTGTAATAGTATAGCTAGGGGTCGAACCACAGAAGACTCACAGAAACGCACAATAGATTCTATAGTGTCGAATTACGCTAAGCCAGATGATGTAATTGAAAAACAGGGTTGCAAGTAAAACGTTTGTAAATTCAATTGGGGGAATGTAGGCTTAGGGTATTTCTCAGGAAATCAATGAATGCAGGTAAACTCATTAACAAGATTCAGATTAAGCACTGTTCTAGAACTCAAATCACTAAAATATAGCTAACCAACTCTCGTTGCGAAAACTATCTAAATCTACATCCCAAGAATTCCAAATCTCTTTGCGAATCCTAAATTCTAAATCAGCTTTAATATCAGGTTTGATATGTTCACAAATCAATTAAACCAAATCTCTTTGCGAATAATCAATTTGCTCACCTAGGTTCTATCAGGTAATTAATCGCACTCTCGTGCCTAATCAATTATCCTAAGATCTAAGTTCCAGATTCGTCAACCTAGAATTAGCTATGAACACAACCTAAGGTGAAGAACTAATTCAGATGGTGAATCCTAAACAGATAATTAACCTAGCATTCAAAGAAATCCTTTATGAGAAAACCCTAAACCTAAAGTGGATCTACTCAGACATGGCAATTGAATCAAAAGACATGTTTGAATAAATCATCAATAGAATAGGAAGAAGGGTTTAGAGATCTGATCTCGGACGAAGGGAGATTCAGACTTGTCTCTCTAAAACCAAAGTAAAATCAAACACAGAAAATAAAAGCATAAAAAGGCATAGCCTAAACAATGGCTGTAAAATCCTATTTATAACCTAAATCACGATTTGGGGCCTTCTTGTAATTATCAAAGTCTTCTGGGTGCTTTTGCAATTCTCCAAGACTTCATAATTAGTCGCGGCCCATGAAATCTTGATGAGTGTCGATCGATACCAGGGGGTATCGATCGATGCTCGGTGCTCAGATCGGGCTCTTAGTCATCAGACTTCAGTCTCGCTCCAGAATGCTCCAATAATTCCAATTAAGCTCCAGACGTGCTATAACCTGTGAAAGACTCTAAAAGACTCCAAAACACAAGAAAAGACTCTATAAAAGGACTTATATCATGGCCTAAATAGGGTAAAAACCATGATATATCAACTCCCCCAGACTTAGCCTTTTGCTTGCCCTCAAGCAAATAGAAGACTAAACCAAAAAAAGAGGTTTGAAAACGTAGAGACTCACCTGTTCCTGAACCATCGAAAAAACCCTTTTCCCAAGTACCCAAATGTCACCTGATCAGCTTTCGATCTAACCACCATGTACTTCTCCGTAGACATTTGCAGCTTTTCCAGACTCCACACAAAATCCCACAGCATTGTTCAAGTAAAGCCCTCATCGCCAGTTTCATCTCTGCAGCTAATATTTAAGAACCTTCTAGATTCTTTACCAGACAATATCTTGACAAAGGAACCACCCTTTTTCACACTTTTTTGTATCAATTTCTCTCCTCCAGACTTATTTCTTATTATATCCTTATTATTTTTTTTATTTTCAGCTTAGCATATACATATCAAGGTAGGAGACGCGAGTATTGATGGTGTTTGCCACCAAATCCCCGGTTCTTCCCTCTCTATGTATCAAAGGATGTAGGCGAATAATGGCATCATAGGAAAATCCTAGCCTCGCTTCCAATCCTTTGTGTGATCATCCCCTCTTAAGTAGAATAATGGGATCGCTGGAAATTTTCCTAACCCTCTACTCAGAAGAAAATCATTTCAATCTTTTATGCTCTTAATCTATCAACTTATTTCAGGGGAGAGAGATACCATAATTCTAAACACACGGGTTCCTTTATCAGATATGAATGATGAATCAAGCTCTATGAACACTAACCACATTGATGAAGTGCAAAAATTTGGCTCAGGCTTCAGAAGAACTCTGCTGGAGACATGGATGTTTTCTAGTCAACTGGTCAGCCTTTGGATTTTTCATTAGTCGATCTAGAACTGATCCTGTAACACTGTGCACTCAAAAACAAAATCAAATCAATAGGTTCAAGCACAGGATCATCATCTCCAACAAATTTTGACTCAATAAAACAGTTTTGACTCGATAAAACGACTGACTCTAAGAAAAACGAAAACAATGTCAGCAGACACCTCCCCCAGACTTGAACAACACTGTCCTCAGTGTTATCTAGCCTAGAGCCAGTGAAAGAAACAAAGAAAAAGGATAGAACGAAGAGAAACAAGAAATTACCGTTCTGGAACAGTCGGTGTCGATCGACACACGGCATGGTATCGATCGATACCATGCTTAGATCGACTTTGTGAATTTTCATCCGCGATTGGTGTCGATCGATACCATAGGGGTATCGATCGATGCTTAGGCGATTTCGAGTTGCTCCTTGTTCATCCTGACACAGACTCAAAACAAACGAAAATAAAAATAAAAACGAATCAAAAACATACTCACCAGTGGGTTGCCTCCCACCAAGCGCTCGTTTAACGTCAATAGCTTGACTGTAACGCCCTTCAGGCTGGATAAGAGTGAGAGCTTGCACCAAAACAGGCTCCATCACTTGACATTACTAGCTTCAAAGTTCTGCTTAGCATGCTGTCCACAAACTCCTGCCCTTTCTCTTTCAGCTCAGAAGTAAGAAGGACTCTTGCCTTAGAGAATGGCTTCAAGGCTCCTTTGCATTTGACCTTGTACTCAATCGAATCTCCATTACACTTCTGAGGTATCAAAGTGACATGGGGATTCTCAACTTTGTTGCTCTTGGCCTTCTTCTTTGTTGCCTTAGTTTTCTTGGCAACTTCTTTGGGGGTGCTGGGCGGTTCACCTGGAACATCTGCGACAGTAGGCTCATCAGGAGGCTCTTCCAAAATATCAATCGCTAGCGACTCTCCTGTGACAACCTCGATGCTAGACACATGTGTGGGAGCACTCCTAGGGGGAATGACACCATAATAGACCCCTCTGTCAATGTAAGAGAAAGAGATTCTCTTATTAGGTGTGTCTATGATCGCGCCTGCAGTAGCCATGAACGGTCGTCCCAAAAGGATAGGCATACGAGATATTGCACCCATCTCTACAACCTGAAAATTAGTAGGAACTAGACAGTCTCCTACTTTGACCAGCAAACCATGGATAGTACCGTGTGGAAGCGAGGTGGAGTTGTTCGCGAATGTGATAGATGCCTCTGGTGATCGAATATCAGCTCCTAACCGCTCTGCAATTGCCCTTGAGATGACGTTGACACTAGCCCCTGAGTCGACAAGAGACTCTTTGAAATTAACTCCTGAGATGGAGCATGGAACAGCGAATTTCCCTGGGTCTTCCCTCTGTGTCAATTTCCGCGGTCGTAGTGAATTGCGAACTCTTTCTCCGATCACCTCAGGTGTTTTCATAACTTCTGGTCCGTTCTGAGAGGGGTATCGATCGACACCAGGTAGGGTATCGATCGATGCCATGCGATTTGAATCGTTCCTGACAAGTACATCTTCATCAGAAAGAAGCTCCACGTTCGGGTTATCCAGCATATACTGTAGTTTAGCAATCTCCCATTCCTCCCTTGTCAGCTTAGGAATCATAGGATAAGGCATCCTGGTTACATACACTCGTTCTGCAACGACCTTAGGCACCACAGTAGAACTCTCTGTTGTCTCCTCAGAAATCACCTTAGTATCGACCGATACCAATGGGGTATCGATCGATACACGGGTGATTGAATCCATTCTAGCAGACGTCTGGGCTGGTATCGATCGATACTGGGGAGTATCGATCGATGCTTGTGCGATTTCAGGAATGGCTTCGAGATTTTCTGCACGTAAGCTGATGGCATTGACGTGTGCATTGTGTGATTGAACCGCCTTTCCCTTGGAATTTGCTGCAGTCTGAGCTACTTGCGTCTCCAGCATCCTGTGGCTCGTATTTAGTGCCTCGATCCTTCCACTCAAATCGGTGTACATGGTGTCCATCTTACCATTGAAGGTGGCTGTCATCTTCTCCTGCCCTTGAACCAGGTGTTCAAGCATAGCCTCAATCTTACTCTCAGGAGCTTTGGGTGGTGGGGATTGGTACCCTCCTTGCTGAGCATTGTTGGTGAAGTTTCGATTGGAGTTGTATCCGAATCGCTGACCCTGAAAACCAGAACCACCAATGTAGTTAACATCTTCCACTTCATTCTCAGCAGCGAAGTGGACGGCCTTTGTTGTCTTTCCCAGCAGAAGACTGTGCATAGAATCCAGCTGAGCCTTCACTTCAGCGATCTGCGACCCATCCTGATTACCAGCCAGCCTCTTGCGCTCGAAATCTGCGCTCTTGGTGCTACTACTAGAGGCAAAGTTCTCGATCAACACAATAGCATCCTCAGGATATCTGGTGTTGAAATTACCATTGCTGGAAGAGTCCAGACCCATCTGATATCTCCAATCTACTCCTCTGAAGAAGATACCCAGCAGTTGCACATCAGAGTATCCATGATGTGGACAATCTCTCTGATACGATCTGAATCTTGTCCAAGCAGCCTTGAACGCCTCAGTAGGTCCTTGAGAAAATTGGGAGATTTTATTTCTCAGATCTTCAGATCTTCCATCATCGTAGAAGTTAATCAGGAAGGCTCTCTTGGTGTCCTCCCAATTAGTTAGCGATCCAGGAGATAGCTGCCTCAGCCAGTAAGTAGCTTCTCCACCCAGAGAGTAGGGGAAGAGCTTGCAGAAGAGGTAGTCGTAGGACACTCCATTGCTCTTGATGCTAGTGACCAAGTCCTCGAACTTCTCTACATGGTCCATTGGATGTTCATGAGGAAGACCATGGAAGAGATGTTGTCCTACTAGAGTGTAGTAAGCAGGTTTCAGCTCGAAGTCATTCCTCTCATAAGCAAGAGGACGAATCGCTGACTGATTGGCGAAAAACTGCTCTGGCCTGTTGTACTCACCAATCGTTCTTCCACGATTAACCACAGCATTCCCTGCGTTGGCGCGCCCAGCTGGCGCGATAATCTCAACAACCGCAGCAGGGACAACGATGTTACCAGCTTCATCAAGTCGCTGCCCTCTCTCATTACACACGTGACCCTCTTGGTCTCTCAGAATTCCAGCTTCATCAGCTCTTAAAACCACTGGGTTGTTCATCCCTGATGTTTGCTTGGTCTTTCTGTTTGTGCGTTCCACAAACGCTAGCTGTTCCAATGACAGTTCAACTAGCTGTGTGCTCTTGTTGCTTCTGGTTTCACGAACAGGCATACACCTGCAAACAAAACACTAGGCAAAGCACGTAAGTAACCAGAAAAATACGTTGAGTATCGATCGATACCAAGTGGTGTCGATCGATACCAACGAAAGAAGACGACGAGTATCGACCGATACTACAGAGTATCGATCGATACCGACGAACTTAGTCGAAATTCTAAACTAAAATCTAATGGCAAATTGAGTCCCCGGCAACGGCGCCAAAATTGATATGCTCAATTTAATACCCTAAAGTACTAAAGCAGTTGTAATAGTATAGCTAGGGGTCGAACCACAGAAGACTCACAGAAACGCACAATAGATTCTATAGTGTCGAATTACGCTAAGCCAGATGATGTAATTGAAAAACAGGGTTGCAAGTAAAACGTTTGTAAATTCAATTGGGGGAATGTAGGCTTAGGGTATTTCTCAGGAAATCAATGAATGCAGGTAAACTCATTAACAAGATTCAGATTAAGCACTGTTCTAGAACTCAAATCACTAAAATATAGCTAACCAACTCTCGTTGCGAAAACTATCTAAATCTACATCCCAAGAATTCCAAATCTCTTTGCGAATCCTAAATTCTAAATCAGCTTTAATATCAGGTTTGATATGTTCACAAATCAATTAAACCAAATCTCTTTGCGAATAATCAATTTGCTCACCTAGGTTCTATCAGGTAATTAATCGCACTCTCGTGCCTAATCAATTATCCTAAGATCTAAGTTCCAGATTCGTCAACCTAGAATTAGCTATGAACACAACCTAAGGTGAAGAACTAATTCAGATGGTGAATCCTAAACAGATAATTAACCTAGCATTCAAAGAAATCCTTTATGAGAAAACCCTAAACCTAAAGTGGATCTACTCAGACATGGCAATTGAATCAAAAGACATGTTTGAATAAATCATCAATAGAATAGGAAGAAGGGTTTAGAGATCTGATCTCGGACGAAGGGAGATTCAGACTTGTCTCTCTAAAACCAAAGTAAAATCAAACACAGAAAATAAAAGCATAAAAAGGCATAGCCTAAACAATGGCTGTAAAATCCTATTTATAACCTAAATCACGATTTGGGGCCTTCTTGTAATTATCAAAGTCTTCTGGGTGCTTTTGCAATTCTCCAAGACTTCATAATTAGTCGCGGCCCATGAAATCTTGATGAGTGTCGATCGATACCAGGGGGTATCGATCGATGCTCGGTGCTCAGATCGGGCTCTTAGTCATCAGACTTCAGTCTCGCTCCAGAATGCTCCAATAATTCCAATTAAGCTCCAGACGTGCTATAACCTGTGAAAGACTCTAAAAGACTCCAAAACACAAGAAAAGACTCTATAAAAGGACTTATATCATGGCCTAAATAGGGTAAAAACCATGATATATCAGTTATCTTTTGTAGCCATGATTAATTCAATCAAAGAAAGAGACCTCACAGAGATTTTCACTTCCAATTTCTCGGTGCAAGGTTTGTTTATAGCACTTTAGTGGGTTGTTATCGAAGCAGTACCTGATATTCAAGATGAGTCGTCAACAATCGCCGATGTTGGTAGTGAGTCTGATGAAGAAGCTTCGCATTCGGGATACCATCGAATACGCCTCAAACTAAACCAAGCTATGGAAATGGATGCGGCATGTGAGGTACGGAATTAGTTGTCAGTTTTAATAGTTTCGAGCAATGCATTAAGGAATTAGTTTTTAATTTTTGTTATCGGTGACCCGAGTTATTCAATAATTTTGGAATTATAACAATGGTACCCTATTACAGTTGACAATGTTAGTTTTATTTCATGGATAACGACATATATAAATAAAGTTAACAAAATTTCCAGAAAGTAGGTTATTTTTAGCATTTACTTATTAATTTCATAACCTATTGTATATTACCTAATACATTGATGTTATTGAATTTAAAGGTGGAGGTGACCCCAATCATTTGCTCTGATATTGATTTCGACGAGGATGAGGAAGATTTGAGTTGGTCCGACGAGGAAGAAGATCCCACTGTTGTTCACCTCGTCAAATTAGCTAAGGAACGTTTTGAATTCAAGGATGACATGTTTGTTGGAGGAAGCAACATGTCATAGATTGGGTAGTCCAGAGCCAAAAAAATAGGCCTTTCAAAATCTCTTCAATCTAAGTTTGTCATCCAAAGTAAAGCAAAACGTGGTCTTCCTAAACCACAACACCGCCGAAGGAGCAAGAGAAGACACGTAAATCAAGGGGAGGAGGAAGTTGATGACGGAGAAACATATGGAAGCGGAATATCTGGCATGTTGGATAATAAGCTGATTACCCATGCAAACCTGCTTAAAGATACGATTAAGGAAATCGTGAAGGCGGAGATTGAGGCTAACAATATCAAAAACAATGAAACAATCCTTAAGTCCTTCACCGAGTCCCTCAAACAATATCGCACGATATTAGGAACAGCTACCGGCCCTGCTTACACACACAACACATTTCGAACATTTAATGACGGCATTGGTGATGAGACCACTAAGACGGTGGAATCTGACTCCAATGTGGGGCGTAATGAAATTGGTGTTAAGCAAAAATCTCTGGGAGACAACGACGGCATCAACAGAAATCCGCAATTTGTTTCAGAGGTTGCTGCCTTCTATTTGTCTTCAGAATTCTTGGTCATATAAGCTATAATTTTTTTGTTTATACCGTTTGTCAAAATACAGCTAACTCTCTATGTCCCTTGCATTGTAGGGTAATCCCCAGGATGCGTGTGCTTAGGCCCTTTCAGGGGGACCACATATTATAGCACTTATGTCTATTTCCTTAAATTATCTTATATCCTAATTATCTGATAATCGTGGTCTGTTGGTAACATTTCCAATCTTGGCATTATTTTGTGTATCTCAGAAATTCACATATATTTTCATATATGTGATATATATAGTAACATTTGTTATCTTCGTTATATCCATATTATCGAGATAACTTATCCTACGACAACAATTGTGTTGTCCAATGTTTTGTTAGGCTCCCTTGGTTGAAGATAATGGTAGGGCTGGTACTCTGCATCCCATGGGGAGTCTCCAAAGCTTGTCTGGATCCATCCCAGCTAATGAAGTGATTGGAGAGATACATAAAACAAATCCACATATTATGTTATAAACTTCTCCAATTTCTAACAAATTATTTTTGTTTTCCTCATTCACCATCTATTAAAGGAGATTGAGAAAGACCACCCTCCCTAGCTGACGGAACTGGTCATGCTGTGGATAGAGAGCAGTTAATTCCACAAGTTGATCCAACTCCACATGCAATGGAGGTTGAAGATAACAGGTCAGCATATTTTTAATGTTATCCAGATAAATTTACATGGAAAGATTTATCAAATAATATTGTTTTAGGGATTATCTTTTGTTATGTCTCATAAGACTTCAGCATAATCTATAGGCAATTGACAAGATGGTCCCTCCGGCGGCTGAAGAAAACGTCAAACTAGAGGGCATAGATGAAATTGGTGAAGACGATGACGACAGTGAGGCTACAGATAACGAGGTTATCATTAATTTATGTCTTCCAGAAAACAAATACCAAACTTTTAATTTAAATGACCATTGAAACTACTCATCACATTATGCAATGTAGGTTAAAGAAGCAAGTGGGAATGGTGAGGGCGACAATGCGAAGGGCCATGTTGTAGGTGTCCCTGTAAGGATAAGCATGCGAACCAAGATCGCGTCATCAATTCTAAGGGATGAAAGTTTTGTTCATGACAAGAAGAAGAAGCCCACCGTTGAACCGGAACTAACCTCTGAAGAACAGGCCATAGAACAAAATTACCGTACGGCCCTGCGTTATATGAAGAGGTCCCCATTTCTAAACTCATTTCCACATAAAAACGGAGGATCTATAATTTTCTTCATCGTGTGTTATATTATTTAACGGTACGTAACACAATGTACTGTCTATTTGCAGCCCCTTGAACCCTGGATTCTCTGTATTCATGTCTGCCAGAGACATGAACGATGTAGTCGAGCGGATTAAAATCCTCACTAATAAAGTAAGTTTCTTTTCTCTTGTCAATCCATCCATATTTGGAAATTACTATATAACTCCTTATATTAACCTTCTCGTACAGGTTGTTGATGCCCTCATTCGATTCTCTCGCCATGTTTTGAGGACCGACATGGTTGAGGGTCAAAAGCTAAGGGTTGACCTCCTGGATTCTGAGTTTGTGTCCTAACTGGCAAAACAATTCACCAAGTTTTCTAAGTCAGCTGACCGTGATCAATTCAGTTACCCATAGCAACTCGTTAAAGTTGTTAAAGGGGACGGTGATTCGGATCGCGTTCAACTGTATGTAGAAGCTGACTTCCTGTACGCGCCATTCAACCTAGACAAAAACCATTGGTTGCTCTTGAAATAGATCTAAGAGGTGCGAAGATAATTGTTCTTGACTGCAACTACAGACTCCGCAGCGAATTTAGTCTCATAAAGGAAATCGAACCGATTGGGATTATGCTTCCATACCTGGTCAGGCAAGTTGCAGCAAACCCGGAGATGGCCAATGTCCCGAAAACACCATTCATTGTTGAACGCATTGTAAGGATTCCACAGATTGAATCTATTCACGACTCCGGTGTTATGACCATCTTCCATATCCAAATCCATGCGCATGGTGGGCTACCAAAAACTCAGAAATTTAATTCAGCCTCCATTGTTGTACAGGCCAAGAGACTTGTTACCGCGCTCATCGAGCATTATGCGTAATGATCTTTTCGGATAACAATGTACTTTCTAGTGAAGACGGATAACAATATGTCGTTATATTTATGTTCAGTAATGTGTACGCTAGACGGATAACAATATATCGTTTTTTTATTGACATCTAAGTATTCAAATTTTCATCTCACATTTTTTCATTGCCTTCTCCTATTTACACAATTTAGAGTTTATTCTGATGGTTTATTTAGTGTTTTGGGTATATTCCCCGTGTCTGGATAATTGACATATCCATACGTTGTGATAATATACTTAACAATTACTAATTGATTTCGGTAAATTACTTGCTATATTCGGATAACATAGTTATTGATAACATTCTCAACTGCATCTCTTATCTATTTGGTTTTCTAGTAAAGTACACGGTGTTGGGTTTATAGTTTAGTGTTTTAGGGTTTTTAAGGATATTGGGGTTTAGGGTTGACTGGTTAGGGTTTAGGGTATATTGTTTAGGGTTTAGGGTATATGATTTCTGGATTTATGTTTAGGTTTTAGGATTTACCCATATATAATGTACCGGATAATATAATTTACAATAAATAATATATTTCGATAAATAACTTTCAATACTCGGATAACATAATTATTGATCACGATATCATACACATATCTGATTTATTGGGTTTACAATTACTCTTTTGATGGGGTTTTGGGTTTATAGTTTATTGTATTTGGGGTTTGAAGGATTTTGGGGTTTATCGTATACTGGGTAGGGTTTATGTTATATGGTTTAGGGTTAATGATTTAAGGATTAGTGTTTAGGGGCCAGGATTTTCACATTGTTAATGTACGGGATAATTTTGTTTATAATTAATAATTGCTTTCGGTAAATTACTATAGATAATCGGACAACATAGTTATTGATTACATTCTTAAAGTCATATCTGATTTATTGGGTTTTGTAGTAAAGTATAAGGTCTTCTGTTAATGATTTGGTGTTTATGGGGTTTTAAGGAAATTGGGGTTTAGGCTATACTTGTTAGGGTTTATGGTTTAAGGTTTATTTAGGGTTTCTAGTTTATTCCCCGTTTCTAGATAATTGACATATCCGTATATTCTGATAATATAGTTTACAATTAATAATTGATATCTGTAAATGTCTTGCTATATTCGTATAACATAGTTATTCATCACATTCTGAACCGCATATCTTATTTATTGGGTTTTCTAGTCAAGTATCGGGTTTATGTTATATGGTTTAGGGTTTATGATTTAGGGATTAGTGTTTAGGGGTCGGGATTTACCCATTGATAATCTACGGGATAATATTATTTATAATATTAAATTGCTATGGGTTAATTACTATAGATAATCGGACAACATAGTTATTGATCACATTTTGTAACACAAATATGATTCATTGGGTTGTTGTAGTAAAGTATAGGGTCTTGGGTTAATGATTTGTTGTTTAAAGGGTTTTAAGTAAATTGGGGTTTAGGCTATAGTGGTTAGGGTTTAAGGTATAGGGTTTAAGCTATAGGGTTTAGGGTTTATTTAGGGTTTATGGTTTATTTCTCGTGTCTGGATAATTGACCTATCCATATATTCTGATAATATAGTTTACAATTAATAATTGATTTGTGTAAATTACTTGCTATATTCGGATAACATAGTTATTGATCACATTATGTCCTCATATCTGATTTATTGGGTTTTCTAGTCAAGTACAGGGTGATGGGTATATAGTTTAGTGTTTAAGGATTTGTACGAATATTGTGGTTTAGGGTTGTCTGGTTAGGGGTTAGGGTATATTTTTTAGGGTTTAGGGTATATGATTTTTGGATTTATGTTTATGTTTTAGGATTTACCCATATATAATTTACCGGATAATATAGTTTACAATAAATAATATATTTCGATAATTTACTTTCGATAATCGGATAACATAGTTATCTGATTTATTGGGTTTTCTAGTAAAGTCTAGGTTCTTGGGTTTATAGTTTAGTGTATTTGGGGTTAGGTAGGAATTTGGGGTTTAGGGAATACTGGGTAGGGTTTAGGATATATGGTTTAGGGTTTATGATTTAGGGATAAGTGTATAGGGGTCACGATATTCATGTGTACGTGATAATATAGTTTACAATTACTAATTGATTACGGTTAATTACTATCGATAATCGGATAACATCGTTATTGCTCACATTTTCAAACACATTTATGCTTTTTTGGGTTTTTTAGTAAAGTATAGGGTCTTCGGATAAGGGTTTGTTGTTTATGGGTTTTAGGGTTTACGGTTTAGATTTTAGGGTTTAGTGTTTAGGATTAAGGGTTGAGGGTATAGTTACCCAAATTATAGTTTATTATTATGGTTTCTTTAGCGGTTACGGTATATTCCCCGTCTGTGGATAATTAACATTTCCTGGTAATGTACTCGATAATATAGTGTTTAAGTAATCATTGATTTCGGTTATTTACTTTAGATAATCGGATAACATACTTTTTCTTCACATTATGAAACACATATCTGATTTAATGGAATTTCTATTATTGTTTCGGGTGTAGCCTTATGGTATAGGGTTTAGGGGTAAGGGTTAAGTGTTTAGGGTTTAGGGATTAGGTTGAAGGATTTAACCATTGTCTGGAGAATGTACAAGTCGGGACAATGTTGTGGAAAACTTAGTTTTCCAAACTTTTAGTTATCTGGATATTTATATAAGGTGGCAAAAATAAGTAGGTATTCAGCATGATTAAAAAAATTCTGAGTATGAACAATTGTCCCACTATGTGGTTTTACTTTATTTATGGGGGTTAGCCAGATAATTTATATCATTTAGATATATTGTGATTTGTAGAGACGTAAAGCTCAGTAGATATTGAGATAAATACTTTAAGGCGTACATTAGATTTAAGCATAATATTCTACATTGTTTATGTCATACACACAATTTAGGAACATTGAAGGCATCATTTGGGTTCATATATCACAATGCGAGGGATTAATGGTGAATTACAAATATACATCAAAAGGATCACCAACTTTTCGAGGGAGCATGGTTGATTTCGAAATTTACACCAAAACGATTACCTGTTCCGTAGTCTTATTTATTGTAACGCTGAAGTCATCTCGCTGTTCCCAACTTGCCTTTAAGTCATGTTCCTAGTCCCCCTAACGGAAACAAGAACATTATGTTAAATGCTTAGATAATAGACAATAAATTTATAGCATGGAGGTGTAAATAACTGAATTACCTAACTAACAGAAATATATTTACATAGTCAAATATGCTGTTTCAAATTTATTATTTACCATAATGGGGTTCTTGCATATTGATCGGTTGTGTCCTCGAGTTCCACACCGACTGCACCTTCTTCTGGCTATTGTCTGTAGAAGTGTTTAAATATTTTCATATTTACTACTTGCTTAGCGGCAAATTTTGAAATCCCTTAAATGTTATTATTTATATACCTTGAATTCTCCTCTCGAGAGAAACCGCTTCTTTCTCGGACGTCTAGGTGGCATGCGCACATATGGTGGAGCAAGGTTACCTCCAGCAATGTCTTCGGGAAATGGTGCAAGGAAAGTCATGTGCGCTTGTTAAGACATTGTTCAACGCCTCTGAAATATTGCTAGTCGTAACGTTGTAGCGTTCTCCAACAAAATATGCTCGCGTCCAGTGTTCAAATCCGATGCCAGCAAGATAGTCCGCGCACTTTGGGCTTGTTGCTCTTATCTCAGCAAAATGTATGTTGAAATCGATTAGTATATAGGCACGAGAGGCTTGGGAAACCATCCAACTCAAATTTTCAGACTTAAATATTGATACTATGTTTCGCTGGAGGTGTACGACGCAAGCAGCGTGGGAGGACATTGGGTAAACCTGACATGTAGATAATAGTTTATAAACGATGTCAATATATTCTGAAGTATAGCAGACATTTGATTATCGGATAACCCTATTATCAAAAATCATATTAGTAAAAGATATAACAAAATTACCTAACTACATATTTTATTGGTAACGTGAGTTTTATAGTACATTAGTTAGTAAGTATACGAAGTTATCCAAAATTTATCTATGATAGAAGTTATATGTTTCTAATATTTTTATGCAGTTTACCTTACAGATGCTTGAGTAGATTGACGCGTGGCGGTCCGACACGAAAACCAAATATGGGTCGTCGGGAACAATCTGGGAAAGATTGGCCAAGAACCACTCCCAAGAAGCATCATTCTCACTATCCACTACCGCAAAACCTAATGGGAATATTTGGAATTTTCCGTCTTGCGCACTAGCGGCAACAAGGAAACCCCCGTAGCGTCCGCGTAGGTGTGTACCATCAATGACAATAACCTTCCTCATCCAAGGGTATCCATTAGCGTAAGCTGCGAGAGAGAAAAACAAATATTTGAATCTCTCAACCCCTTCGCGGTCCTTCTCCGTCTTAAGATCCACGATGGACCCCGGGTTTGTCTTTAGCAACAACTTAAAGTATGGAGGAATTAAGGCAAAGGAACCCATCGCAGAACCCATAGCATTGTCCATTGCTATTTCCCTTGATCTCCAGGCCTTCCAGTAACTGATATTCAGACTAAACTATTGGCGTAACAAGCGTCGGGGGTCACACGATCTTGGACCACGTCCAATTCCACCGTAACGTGATCGCATCATATTCCCAATCACCGCTGTCGAAGCTTGTCAGTGAAAATTTCCTCTTGCGTCAACACTACATGTGTGACGTAGTGAGACTCATTTTATCTCAAATCGCTCTGTATCCGCCACCTTTGTTGCGTATACACGCCATTTACAAGCATGGCTTACACATACTAGGGTCAACACCTCAGGCCGGGAAACCGCGCATCGAAAATGGAACTTTCGATTAATAGCGTGAATAGCCAGCTTCAGCTTTGCGTCTTCCTTAGTTTTAAACTTGCGTCCTACGAAGATCTCGTCTCCCTCGTAATCAACATCGCAAGCTGCTCTGCGTAACGGATCTATTAACAACCAAACTATGTTAGCAGATAACTATGTTTTATAATACTACAATTATTATCTGTATAACTTCGTTTATATCTAATTATTGGTCAGATAAGCTATAATTATTTTTCATAGGTTGGTGTCTTCTATTTGTTTCACAGGTTGACTTATCTAGATAATGAAATTTACATACCTTCACCAATAGGGTCATCAAAGTATGGAGTTGCATCTCAATCATGCATGACGGTGTTCACTGGTGCTTCCAAAACCTCCACTAATCCATATTCGTAACGATTTGGTGTACGGGATGAAAAACCAAGTAATATCTGCGGAACCTCACGCCCTGTAATCGGTCCTTTTCCCTTATCCGAAGGTCTAACATCAGGTGCTGTCATTGTTGCATGCTCCTGCATTGTTGGTTGTGGTGGTGTAGTAGTCCGAGGGCAGTCATCTACGGTATCTGAATAATAATGGGCAACCATGTCGTCCCATGAAGATTGAATACGAACACACACTCACATCCTTTTGTAATTATTAATAAATTGGGTATTAAAAAGAATACATTTACGACTCACCCATCAATGAAATCCGACGACTCTGGCCTTCATTGCTGTCACTGACAACTCTTCCTCAGAAAAAATCCTCTCCACTCGTCATGTTCCTTAGCCAACTACTAGTCGAATCACTTGAGGTGAGTACAACATCCGCGGTCCGGGTTGGTGTAATTTCGATTCTTCTACAATCATCCCCATATGTCCCAGCAAGTGTGAGTTGCAAAGATGTTTCACTAATCAAAGGGTGGGTTGTGATTAACTTCACTTGGACCAGCGCCATGTGATTTGTTGTCTTCATCCACTGGCATGGAAGGCATAGTGTGGACAGTAGGGGCAACATGTTGTTCCTCACGTCCCTCCAAAGCATTTACACTACTCACAAAATTTCTCCAAAGTGTGTAAATGTCATTGGCCAATTCAGTTTCTCGTCCACCATGTACATTTAGTGCATTCAACATTGCTTCCTCTCTAGCCAAACCACGTAACATATGAACAAAGGATTCAAGTTATTAGAAATACTAAAACCTCAGATAACATCAAACGTCAAAGTTAATATCTACTAACAGACATTATATGATTTAGAACAACAAAAGTTCCACTCCATATTACCAGTAACATATCCGGTCGCCTGATTATGGACAACGGGTGGAGGCAATGGGTGTGAATTTCCAGGTTCATAGTCTGCAAAATAGTCAACATTTAAAAAACAACTTCAATTCTCCCACTCAATATATTGAAGAGGATAACATTATTAACCGTTATTGGAAACAATAATTACATGCATGGTCAGGGGTTATCCGATAACTCAAAGGGTAGCTCAATAGTCGATTATAGTTGCCACGCGGGACCCTTTCTATTTCGGAAGTATTTACCCTTCTCTTCTCAAAACCCAAATCGCCTGATACTTAGGAATGGATAATGAGTTATTTAGAAACTTACTTTACTAGATTACAGTGTTTGGGCTACAATTTATCTCTAACAATCTATATCACATGTATACGTTCTCATTACCAATAACAGGGAGGGTGCCCTGATTGTCAACAATCGTGCCAGCTGTTGACCTCGAAGTTCCACTGAAAGAGGGTCCTTCATCTAGGGAACAATCATGTTGGTTAATGTCATTATATTACTATTCTTGGTAAATAATGTACGGGGTAACAACATTATTTTATTACCAGGATTATCCTTCGTAACCCTAAAACTTGAAGGGTTTATGAGTGTTGGACTATGTTGCTCCGTCTCGTTACTAGTAGGGATTAGATGTGTTCCGTGGAAGCGTAAGACAACAGGTAATACAGCACCGGTCCCTAACTCACTCCTATATGAGTTCACATTTCGATCCATCTTCGATTGTAACACTTGAACTCGGAGATCAACTTCTTGTAGATCGGCGCGTATGGCCAAGAACAAGGCAGCATCCTCGTCGGTGACAACGTATATTGGTTCCGATTTTCGCCATTTTGGCCCTAACATCCAGTGAGGCCACTGATATGTTATCACTATCTCATCCTCAATACCTACTTAGAGCTTCTCCTTAATTTTTGTTACCAAGGCAATGTACCCCTCGTTTTCACTAACATCGATTGTGTAGTGAAACACACCCACCACAGGTACATGGACATACTCTCCATTCGCAGTCTTATCCCAACGTCCACGCAGAACTCGGACATTAAGAGACATTATCTCTGCAATAAATTCCTATGAAACGAGATAATTAATTTAGTTATCTGGGTAATGTTATTATCGATCTGAGAAAAAAAAATTCTGGATATTTCACCTTCATGGGTGAGCAACAATGGCGGATTATACAGACGCAAAGGGTTAGGGTAGAGCAATAATAAAAATATCAGGTAAACGTTATTATTATTAAGTAGAGAAATCGAAGGGACTGCAAAAGTTTTGGTATACGATTTATGTACCTCGATTGACCAATCACGAAACCCCGTTGTATTAATTGCCGCCGTAAATCTCTTGTTCGCAGTTAATAATCTTCATCTAGGTTTATTTTGGTATGTGTCTTCTGACCAGAAGACCAGCAAAGTAAATGAACGACTAAAATATGCGGCATATTTCTAGGCATCTCGGTAGGCATCCCGGTAGGGATAATTCTTGTCCACATAATTAACTTAATAATTATTATAATAAAGTTGCAGGTATATCTTAGCAAGATCTTTCGTCCGCCGGCGATACTTTGAGTCAGCATTAAATGCTGTTTTCCCTGGTTTTGAGAATAAACATTTTTGTCAGACATAGGGCCAATTTCGTCCGATTTACAAAACCACTTTTTGTAAAACTAATACTGAGTTATGTATGGAGAGATACTTTGTTTTCCAACTTTTGAAGGTCATCCACCTCATTCACCCTACTATTAAAACATAATCATTATTAGATATAATATTTTGTTCACTTGTTATTTACAAAGAATGTCATTAGAATTAAAGACAATTTAATAATTTTATTAAGGGTAAATTCGGAAAACACCTTATATTGATTAAACATGTTGTCAAACAACCAAACAATTTCAATGAATTTTTTTCTACTATCCTTATAACCAAAAAAAAATAAAACAATAAATTAAAAAGTATCATTTGTGAAAGCTCCAATGGTTGATCAATGGTTCACTAATGTTTCTACACCAGGAGATATGGGGTTCGAATTCCAAAGAGTGTGATTTATTATCATTTATGCAGATTAATAGAGACAAACTTACAGGAGATCTTCAGCCAATATGCTCATAAGGCAGTAGGAATGTATGTTGTAGAATCGTCGATGTAATAATTCTCATAATATGTAATAGAATAATAAATCAGTGTTAAAACAAAATCATCCAATTTGTGCATAATTTACACACAATATTCAGATCAAAACAATTTAATTTCGAAAATATTTTAATTAATTGCAATTAATATTTTGGAAAGTCCAATAAACATCAACTCAAAAGAGGTTAAAATTTGAATATATTTCACCAGTGTCTAATTTGTGTATTATAATTAAAATCAATTTTAGTTTCTCAAAACTAAAATCAACAATAAATTGTTGCAAATATAAAATAAATTAGTTAATATTTGTATTATTCCATCATATGTGTGGGACGGGTTAAAATTGATAGTTTATAACTACCGTCTTCTACAGGTTGTTGCACCAATACTAGAAATTAATAAATATTTTTATTATTTGATCATATGGTGGGACAGTTAGAGCACCCACATCAGTGGGTGTCTCACAAAACAATTATGAGTGTCTCAGAATAAAAAAAATTGAAAAAATTGGAAAAGCAAGAAAGAGAGAGACGGTCTCTCAAACGAGACACCCTCGCGCTGACGTGGCGCGAGGGTATTGGTCTTTTTTTCATTACTTTATTAAAAAAAAAAAAAAAATTTAGACACCCCATTAGATGTCTACCGATGCAGATGCTCTTAGGGTTTATGATTTTATGACTACGGTTTTATGCGGATTGTTCTGTCAAAATATGTAAAATATTTTAGACTAATACGAGACTGGTTAAGTAGTTGGATTAGTCCATTTCGATATGAAAACATTAAAAACAATTATTTAAATATTTTTATCACTTGAGGCTACAAAATCACCTAATCATGAAGTTTTTCATTAATAGTTAACTTAAACCATTTCCGTCAGTGGTTGGTTTATTTTATTTCTTTTAATTCAAATTTTACACTCAAAAAAAATATTACTCCACACATAACGCGGCTTAGAATATAGTCTAGAATAATTACAATAAAATATTGATTGAGTAATGATTCAAGTAACTACTGGGATTTGAGATATGGATTTGATATATCAAAGAAATTATGATTATGCTCTGTCTTTAGTTAATAGCAAGTACCCTATTTTACTCCATGTTAAAAAAATCGGCCGCCTTGATCACGGCGATTTGTGGTTGTGTGGTGAAGTTAGTCGGTTGACCGATTTTTGTCCGACTTCAACGATTTATAAGAAAATTGGTGACTTACTTTAAAAAAATTGGCCCAATCTCTTGTTTTTAAATAACACAATTTAATAAAAAAAAATTGGTCCAATAGTTAACAAAAACCCAATACAACCCATTTTTCCCTTTATCGTTATACGCCAAATCTCTAAAACATATGAACCCTAATTGTTATTCATCCCAAAACGCGATCAAATTGCTGAGAAATTGAGACCAAATTAAGAATAATCAACTTCAAATCAAGCACCTTGTTGTTTCTGCTTCAGAAGATACTCGACGTAAGTTCTTATCTTAAAACCCTTGTGTTCTTATTTGAGTGAGGCTTCTCCGATTTCTCAATCTTTTTGGCTGATCCCGAAATGAATCTATGTTGCTCTTCTTTCTGATTCTCTTTTATAGGTGTTTTCTCTATTAATGTGTTTCCAAAATGAATCTATGTTGCACGATTAGATTTGAAAACATCTCTCTAGATGCAAAAGAAAGAAGAAAAAAAACATGATATGTCTCTCTCGCTAAGACTGCACTTTTGGTATACCTAAAAAGAATTTGTGAGTGTTGTTGCCCGACATGTCTGTTTCCTGAGACAAAACCAATGTCATGTGTTCTACATAGGTTGCCTCTTTCTATCCTGACAACCCAATTCAGATTGAATAAAAAATTTTAAAAATATTGAAATTAATCGATAGGGAGATTAAAAAAGAAAAGATAAGTTAGAAGAAGTTTTACTATGTGCAAGAAACGCCTTTGCTTCGTGGTTGTTGAACTGCGAGCTTATGTGATGAGCGGTCTTAACTTCGGGTGCAGTTTCATTTAAGTTCTTATCTTCTTTGTCTGCATTTTCATCGACTGTTGAGACTTTCCTTCCCTGATTGCTCGTTGTTCTTCCCTCCTCTTCACTGTTTTTGTTTGGTTATGTTCTCCGCTTAGACATCTGTTTCGAATTGTTACACTCACCGATCCAATCAGAACTTCACTGTTCTTGGTTTGTTCCAGCTGAGTTATTATTGCATCTGGTGATATCGATTTGGGGTTATCGGATTTTCCGAAATAAATCTATGGTGAATCTTGAATTTAAAAACTTTGTAAGTGCTTGCTTCTGAAATAAAAGAGAGACATAGGCATATGCTTTGTTTTTCTTCAATTGTGGTTTCCTCTCGACATGAACTTTGTAAGTGCTTGCATCTGATTTGTATGATTTGCAGTGTTCAGATTAGGATATATGGAGAATCCACCAGCTGATACATCTCTAAAGCAGAACTCACATGATGTGGGATGGGATTATGGAGTGTTGTGTGATCCAAAGAATCTAGACAAAGTGAAATGCAAACTGTGTAGAAAAGAATTCTGTGGTGGTGTGTACAGATTGAAGTTACGCATTGCTCATAAAAAAGGAAATATCTCTTCTTATCTAGCATCGAGTAAAGAGGACCAAAATAAGTGTATGAAGGTAGTTAATGAAGCGAAGGACAAGAAAACTATTAAAAGAAAACATGAGGAAGCTTTGAGGGCAGGGTGAATATTGATGAGCATATCATCAATGACGAGCTGGAAGGAGAGCTTGGAACTCTTAAAACTCCTCACTTCCAAGGTACTATGTATAGGTTTGTGGGCTGCATTAATTAATATGTAAGCTTCTTTGGCTACACAGAAACGACAATAAGATATTCATGATGCCATTTCTAAAGAGAAGACACATAGTTTACGCCAATATTGTGCTAGGTGGATCTTTCAGTCAAGTATCCCATTCAATGCAATTGATAATGAACCTTTTAGGTTATTTTGTGAAGCATTGGGAAAGTTCGGGCCTGGTTGGGTGCCTTCAAGTCAATATCAGTTGTGTGAACCATTGTTAACTGGAGAATATCAAATGACATAGGAAAAGCTGAAGAGTCTAGAAGAAGAATGGGAAAGAGAAAGATGCTTTGTGATGAGATATGCGTGGACTGTCATGAAAAGAAGAAGCATAATGAACTTTGTGTCAATTGAAGAGGAGGTACATGCTTTCTTTCTTCAAAGGACACTTCTAAAGATTCTCACACGGGTGAGTTTATCTTCAACTACATTGACAAGTGTATTGAAGACATAGGGGCTGGAAAAATAGTGCAAGTGGTGAATGATAATGCTACCAACAACGTAGCAGCTCCAAAGATGCTAAAAGAGAAGAGATCGAGTATATTTTGGATTGGATGTGCGGTTCACACACTACACTTAATGCTTGAGGGAGTTTCTAAGTTACCTACATTTGACTAAGTCATTAGTCAAGCAAAGGATGTCACCATCTTTGTATATGATCATCATAAAATGTTAGCAATGATGAGAGCATATACAAAGAAGAGAGACATCGACATACCAGGAGCAACAAGGTTTGCAACTTGTTTTTTGACTTTCCATAGCTTGTATGAGAAGAAGGCTCAGCTAAAGGCCATGTTTACCAGTGATGAGTGGCATGAATGTACGCTTTCAAAATCTATGAAGGGAAAGAACGTGTTTGATACTGTTATGAGTTTTGGATTTTGGAATTGTGTGATGGTTGTTTTAAAAATCTTCAGCCTTTTGGTGAAGGTTCTAAGGCTGGGAAATGGAGAGAAGATACCTTCTATGGGGTTTATTTTTTGTGAGATTTTAGAAGCTAAGAATTCTATCAAGGAAGCTTGTGATCATTTGGAGAAGAATTATCAACCTGTCTTTCAGATTATTGATGAGAAAATGAAAAGTAGGTTGGATTCTCCTTTACATGTGGCTGCCTTCTTCCTCAACCTGTTTTACTTCTACAAAGATCCCAATATCCAATATGATTTGGACATCATAGAAGGATTCATCAGTTATGTAGAGAACTTTGAGAATCAAGATAAGGTCGTGAATCATGAAGTTAGTCTCTACAAGAACAAAATTGGCTCGTTTGGTAGAAGCTTAGCATTAAAAGGATGTGAAACGAAAGATGACAAGTTTGATCCCGGTCCGTCTCCTCACTATAATTGTCTTTATTTGATCATTTAGCTTTCTCATTTGATAAATAATGTCACTTGATTAATCGCATAGAATTGGTGGTCAACCTATGGATGTGGTGCACTAACTTTGAAAAAGTTAGCAACTAGAATTCTTGCTTTGACCTCTAGTTCTTCTGGTTGTGAAAGAAACTGGAGTAGTTTTGAAGCGGTTAGCCTATTCTATTTTATCTCTTATTATGTTTTTTTTTAAAATAAAAAAAGGAATAGACTAGATGTTAATCGTTTAAACAGTCTAGTCTATGTCTAGTTTAATGCTAGGTTGTTTAACAAGCAGAAAAAAAATTAGAGAGCAAAATGCTGATGCGATCTTCGAAGATGGCAATGAAGATACCGTAGAAGATTGGATCATTGGACCGCGTCTAGAAGACCAAGATATTAACCTTAATTTTTTTTAACCACACAAGCTCCAAGGATAAGAGATATTTACGTTGATGATTTCGATTCTTAACCGGAAGATGTTGTTGACATGGAGTTTGAACCTGATGTATACCAAGAAGTTTCTCAGTTTCGTGACTCACAAACTTCTTAATCGGGTTCGTTTATTTTTTATGTCTTTGCCTTTCTTTGATGTGTATGTTCTGATATTTTGATAATCTATGTCTTTGTCTTTGTCTAATGTCTTTGATGTCTCTTACTAGCCGAATAAGATGTATTTGTGTATTAGTTTTGATGTCTCTATGATCTGATATTTATGTCTTACGTGAGTGTCTTTAGTTGTTTTGTCATTTGTTCAAAACTTGTTTGATCTTATCTTTTTCTGTTTTCAGCCGGTTTCATTAGTAAGTGACAAGTTCAAACACATCTAGAAGTCCAAGACACATGATTACTTGATCATTGGAGAAGAAAAGGATGAAGATTTTGATGTCTTTGAACTATTTTTTGTGTATTCTCAAGATCAAGACAATCTATTTTTGTGTATCATGTGATTGGACTTCTCTTTTATTTTTTGAATTAGATGTGATGAGTTTGATCTTGATTTTTGTATGTTTTTCTAGATTGAAAATCAAATACATTTCTTTCATAATTGTTTTGAAAAATCTATATATAACAAATTTAATCATGAAAATATATAAATCTTAAAATAAATAAAAAATAGTTAAAACTAATCCCCGATGAATTCCCAATTTTTGGGATATGCGCTAGGCCCAACCCTACCACCCGACTAGCGCATAGCGCAATTTTGAACATTGATTTTACTTTTTTTAATATAGTTTAATCTACGTTTTTTAGAGTTAATGAGGTATATAACAATGAAACAAAAAAAACTGATGATGTGACATATTGGCGAATAATTGTAGCTGTCTGGTAAGGTTTTTACGTTTTTACCATTGATTGAGTGTGCTGAGAAGTCAAGGTTTTTACGTTTTTACCATTTTATTAGGTAAACATTTAAATGTATCTCCAACTTTATATTTAACACGACAACTCAAACATTATATGTTTAATGTCAGATCAACGCCGAGAGATTACTCAACCATTTTTATGTTTCCATGAAATATACACAATGATCTAATTTAAAAACGAAGATGAATCTGACAAAACTTCGAACATAAAACCTCTTTCTTATACTGATAACAATCTAACGATACCCATATACCCATGGTTTCAGTAACGACGACAGCGCCGACGTCGAGCACCGTTGTTATTACTTTAAAAGGGTACACGTTTTATGGTAACGTGTTAAAAATTGTTGTATGATGTATAAATATTATATTTAAATCTAATTTCATATTTATCGTGATACAAAAAGATTTAGATTGGTAAACATGTATGTATATTTCTAACATTTCGTTTACCTCTGTAAGTCAATTATTGTATGTTAACTTATGTTGAAAATGTAGCTGTCGGTAAAGGTTTTGATGAGTTTACCCTCGATTTAGTATGTTGAGAAATCAACGTTATAACTAGATAAACATTTAAATGTATCGCTAACTTTATATTTAACAAAGTTATATATTTGCGTCACATGATAATATTTTTATTGTATCGCTAACTTTATATTTAATATGGTTATATATTTGTGTAACATGCTAACAGTTTTAGTGTATCACTAACTTTAAATTTAACAAGATTATATATTTGTGCAATATGATAATATTTTTATTGTATCGCTAATTTTATATTTAACACGGTTATATATTTGTGTAACATGCTAATAGTTTTAGTGTATCGCTAACTTTAAATTTAACAAGGTTATATATTTGTTTTACTTGCTAACATTTTTATTGTATCATATTAACATATAGATGTATAGCTAACTTCCTATTTGGCCACTAACAAAATTATTGAATGTTTTAACATATCTGATCCAAAAAATGAACACAAATCCAAATCACCCCCACCGATCTCCAGACATGAGCTGAAAGAGCCATTTACGCTTCACGCGAATAAGGATCAAGACGGAATCAAAATTACCAAGCCAAACGCGAGATTTCTTCCATGGATCACGGAACTCCGTTGCAATTCGACCCCACGATCTCTTCCTCACGCCTCTAAATCTCGTCTTCTTCAAAGATCTGTTGTGATTTGCAGTAAGTCCGACGGCGGCGGAAGAGCCTTACCGAAATACAAAATCTCAGAGAATGAAGATGACAGAGATGGAAGATTTGAGAGAAAAGAGAAGAGAGAAGAAAGAGGGGAAGATGATGTCGCAAATCCAGAAAGGAGAAGAGAAAGAAAGAGTAGATAGGGGTAAAGTTGGATTTAATTTTTTGTAACAGTGCCGCAAACAGTAAATGGTTAGTTACCTAAATACTTTTGAATCCATGGTTATCTACCCCAATTTCTCTTTTTTTTAACCATTGATTTATCAAAAAAATACAGTTGTCTTAGACTCCAACACATGTTGCGAGTTGCGACAAAGGATCTAAAAATAAGACGAGTATTTTGGATACAAAAGAACGTTTGAATAATATATGAAAAAAATTACATTCAACAAAGTTTAGCTTTTTTTTTTTAAAGTAGACAAAGTTTAGCTTTGAGATCCTTTCTCAGAATTTTTCCGGAAGGAGATTTGGGAATGGAAGGAACAAAGAAGACCTTGTGCAATCTCTTGTAGAACACCACCTACAAGTTCACACATCAGTTACGTACATATTCATTCTATATATAAAGCAGATAAAAAAATTAACAAGTAAATAATTTCGTTTTCGTTGTTAAAAGCTAAGCATATGTTTTACTTTTAATCATTCTAAGTTTCTAACCAAATCGATTACTTATTTCCCTTCAGATCTTTAAGTATCTATCTCCTCGTGGTGTAAGCTAAAGGCACATCACATGCAAGGAACTTGTCTAAAATATTTTAAACTTTTAACTGATATTAAAAAAGGGTCTTACTATTCAAACTAAATAAATTTATCAAATAATTGTGATATACAGCATAAGTTTTGTTGGTAATACACGAATTTTTCTTCTTTTATTAATGGACTCCAAATTTCCAAATCACTTGTTCTGATTTCCTTCTCTAAGACTCTAACTATGGGTTTTTCTTTTGAAATTATTTTGATAGAGTGAGTCTTAATTTTTGAAGAGCTAATTTACTGTATAACTAAAAGGTGTTTAAAATAAAGAATATAGCCATCTAAAAAATTAAAATAAAGAGAATAACCATTACATGATTGTACTGACGTTTTTAACATTTTTTTGCGCATGTTCAATTTTAGATATATGGTAATTTTGTTTTGTTTTATATAGAATACTTCTATGTATAACACTTCTGTATATAACTTCTATATAAAACGAAACAAAACAGAAATATCATTTAGATAGAAACAAAACCGAATATAAAGAAACAAAATATATCGTATACCATAAAATAGATTGTGCATTGTTCTGAAATCAAGGAGATAGAGTTTGAAACAAAATATAAAGAGAACATTTAAACCAAAAGAGAAAGAAAACGTATGTGTGTACCTGTTTGGCTACATATTCTTTTATATCTTCTTCCGTGATGTCGTTTCCATTGGATCGCACCACGAAAGCAACCGGAACTTCTCCAGCCACTTCATCTCCTTGGCTATAAGTGACCAAAAAAGTTTTTAAACGGTGCCGTTTATAGTAACTTACGCGACTCATTACATATATTGGTGTGCTACTTAGTACTTACGGAACAACAGCAGCATCCGCAATTGAATAGTGATTCATGAGCAAAGCCTCTAGCTCAGCCGGAGGAACCTGTTCTTTCGCATTTCATCATGAGGGCCACGGTTTCTAAATAATCTTATATTTTGTAAGCAATATTTTTTATTTTTTATTGTAAGAAGGTACGCAATCTTTTAAACTAATCTCTACAATTTCATATTCTTGTATTGTGTTATTAATTAAAGATAATTATACTATTTTCTAAAAAGGTATATGCACTATAGATAGCCTAATTTTGGCACTTATTTCAAAAATGATGTGATAAAAAAAAATCATAAATAAATGGAAGTTGATTTTTCACGTCAATTTTGTAAATAGAATGCTTTTCGGATATGTGTTTTTTTGAAGATTATAATAATTGATACTGTATAACTCGATAATTATTAATGGACTTGCCTGAAAGCCTTTGAACTTGATGACTTCTTTGAGTCGATCAACAATGAAGATCTCATCATCTTCATCTACATACCCAATGTCTCCTGTGTGAAGCCAACCTTCTTCGTCTATTGTTGCTGACGTGGCTTGTGGATCGTTCAAGTACTCTACGCGCCAAAAGTTATTTAAAAATTTATATCACATTTTTAATTATCTTTTTTTTTTTATTGAATGTAAAATTTATTCAAACAAAAAAATCGTATTTACAACGAGTGCAATTTTAATTGAAATTTTGTTAAATGAGTTTTCTCTTATGTTTGCGAAATAAAAATTAGAAAGTAATCATGAAAAATACATATATTAATCTATATACATATATGTTTTTTTCTGAAACCACTACAAAGTTTTGGATATTTTATACTAGTATTTTAAGATTAAAATAAAAATTATGGGATTTTTAGAATTATCCAATAAAATGTAGTTCTTTTGTTTTGTCATCAACTAATTATATATAGTCTTTTAGATTGTAAAGATTGCCGTTTTAGAATATAAAACTTTCATTGTCACAAATTTATTTCCCCAAAAAAAAGAGACAACAAATGTGAACAAAAGACAGAACCAAAAAACGAACCTTTCATGATTTGTTGACCACGTATACAAATTTCACCAGGTTGGTTGTAGCCAAGAGAGAGACGTGTCTCAAGGTGAATCACTTTAAGTTCTGCGTTTCGGACCACAGTCCCACAAGAGCCTGATTTTGTCGGAATTGGCTCTTTAGCGAACCCAAGGCTCATTGACAACACTGGTCCAGCTTCAGTCATACCATATCCCTGTTTGTTCATAATCCACCGGTTATTATTATTTACTTAACTAATTCCACCTAATTACACTTTTGGCACTATCGTACTAATTCAAAAATATTAATTAAATTACGGGACTATACCGACAATACAAAAATACTCGATTATACGAGGTTGCTCCAATAAATATATTTGTATTTGCTATAAAAAAAATACATTACTTAAATAGTTTAGGTTACATAAACTTTTTAGTTATTATTTTATTAATTTCTCTGTTACAGAAACTCTCTTTTTGGGGTAAATTTGGTTACATAAACTTGACTTTGTGTTTTAAAAAATTATCATCATATTATTAATTATCGTATATAATTATCTTTTGTATATTATCTCTTGACGATCCATTTTTTATATTTCGTGTTATATATGTGGGTTTAGTGTGTGTGAATGTGTGTGTTTGAAACGAGCCCACGTCACATGACATGCCGGTGTTTTAATTTGATAACTTGAGTCAAGACCCACATCTACTTTTTCCTCTATTTAATCAAATTTAATTAAGTAGTTAGCAAACAAAATATTTAATGTATAATATTCTTGGTTTTAAACTTTGATGGCTTCTGATATTACACTATCAATATCTTAGGATGTAATATTATTCTTCGAAAAATATCTCAAAGAACTACTGTATTTAACCCAGAAGAATGCATATAATCTACCTTATAAAGAGATAAGGGTGCTCTCCAGCTTTGACATTTGTCCACTCCTCATTGGTTATTTTTTATTTTTATTTTTTTGTCAATAAATTCAAGATTAAAAAACCCATAATAACTTTATAAACCTTCCAATTTCTATTTAATTCAAAAATATATAAAAATCTTTTCAACTTACTAACAATAATTTTTTTGTTAAAGAACTTATTTACAATAATTACGTTTTTACACAATCCTTTCCAAATTCATTGTATTTTAAAGTAAAAATAAATAACTAAAACAAGTCTAAATTCATGCTATTCATATATCTAAAATGTATCTACGGAAAACGAGAAGACAAAATTAACTTAAAACATTTAATATATATAAAGAAAAAATATATATACTCACTCAATGGTTGCTATTCTATTCATATAACAAATTTTATCTAAATTCAAAGTTATGTTAAATTGTCCTTTTAAATAAGTACAGATTCTTTTAATTATGTTATTTATAGATTTTATCTTATGGCTGCACAAGACGGAAAGTTGGCTACTTTTTGGCATGCAAACAGTCTAACATATGAAATTTTTATTTAGGATAAAAAAACACGACTAAGAGAAAAGAGCACCGATAAGACATTTAACATTTATTCATCAGCATGTGAGCTATATTATCTACGAATGATGATAAATCACAAAATAAATTATATGAGCTATGAAGTTATTCGAACCGTTAGAAGCGTTACACATAAAATTTTCAAAAAAAATTGTTATGCCATAAGACTCTTTGATGGTGATAAAGAATGATATGAATCAATGGCCGCATCAGAACTTGGTGGTAACACATAGTGAATGGTTTCGAAGTTTGGGGGAGACAGATGCAAACACTAGAAAAGAAGGCAAATAGATTATAAGAAGATGAAACTCAAACTGTTTTATTTGTAAACACACATGGGCTCATCACAATATTATAAACTCATTGTTTTATTTTATATATTTATTTTAGTTTAATAAAAAATAAAATTGGAGAACACAAATTAATTATACATTATAAAACAAATTCATGGCCTCTATCTCGAATTAGGTTGTATTCGTTAAACTAATTTTTTTAAATCATATTTTACTAAACACAAATTAGAAAATATATATAACATATAAACAAGGCTCTTCCAGCGATGATTCGTTTTGGAATAGTAATGATCGCAGATTCGATCTCCTGAATTACAAGGGCCAAGATTAAAGGTTTTGGACGAGGAAAGGAGCAAGAGAGGCACTAAGGAGCCGAAGAAGATGATTCTTAATCGAACGGGGACATGCCAGCTTGCTTCAATGGGGCATGCGTCCTCGGGAAAGGGGCATTACCAAGTGGGTCCGGTGAAGATGAGTTTAATTAGGTTCGATGGTTAATCAGGGTCAGTCCCAGCAACATCAAGCGCAAGGGCAACATGTATTTACCGGTGGTGGAATGGCTGCATCGCCGTTCATGCTAGGGAACCAATACCATCCGGTTTATGTAACCAGAATGTTGGGGAATCCAGCTTTAGCAGCAGCAGCCGGAGGAGGTTACACGTATCCGATGTTGGCGAGTGCTCTAACCCATGGTGGATTGAACCACGATTTGTTGCAGTCGAGCCAGATGGGTGGTGTTGGTGAGCCAAGCGTTGGTGATGGTCTATCATTTCTGGGAATGGTAAAGATTCAGATGCTGGCGGCTCGTTTTATGGCTACACAAACTATTCATGGCACGCTCTCGCTGTAACATTTTGTGTTTTATTGCAACGCATGTGCTCATATTGTGGTTTAAATGTCTTTGGATAAGCATATGTTGTATGATTTATAGTAAGAGCGTATGTATATGTCTTAATGGATATATATAATGGGTTACGACTTCGTAGTAGTAATTGAAATATCAGTTATTCAGCCGACATGATGTCTCTCTAGATCTGTATTTGTTACAAATTTTTTTTTTTTAAAAAGCACCAAATAAATTTTACATAAAAATACCTGCGCGTTAGTGCGGGGACTCATCTAGTATAATATAATATTAGTAGAACTTCTCTTATTTATTTCAACATTAAGAGCATCTGCATTGGTGAGACATCCATAAGAAGTCTCTCAACAAAATTATATTAATATTTTAATAAAATTTAGTTATAAAATTAAATTTTAATTTTTAAATAAAGTTAGAACCAATAATAGAGAGACATGTGGCTAGAGAGTGTCTCATGATTTTCTCAAAGTCTCTCATTTGAAAGACTCATCTCATTTTCTCTCTTCATTTTCTATTATTTTTCTTTTTTTCAATAGAGAGCGTCTCAACTAGACACTCCCGTTGCGGGTGCTCTAAGGGTTTCAACTTCTTTTTTCCTTTTTTTTGGTAAAAAAAAGGTGTTTTCACTTCTTTACCCGGAATCCAAGCAATATAAATAGTCTTTTCTAATGTGTGTAAAACTTAGGGAGAACGGACACATATCCAAACCTTTTTACTACTGGCTCAACACAACGTTGGTTAAGGTTTCAACTTTGAGAAGAAAAGCTTTCAAATGTCATTAAAGTCATGACTTTAAAAGGTAATTTTTGGAGTAATATATTTGATACTTTGAAAAGAAAAGTGTACTTTAAAAGGTAAGTCATTTAAAAACAAGACAATAAAATTAAAGAACAAGACAATTTAGAGAAAGTTCGAATTAAATACTAACGCAACAAGCTAATGTCAAACTTAAATTAATAATATATTGATGTAAAAATTAGATGCAGTATCCATTGGAGCGGCGACCTAAATCACATCCAAATTTTGTTTGTTCCTTTGACTAAACCTAAACTACATCTGTTTCAAAAAAAAAAAAAAATTAAATGGAAAAAAGATTAATAAAAGAAAGAAAATGCAATGCAAAATTAGCTTGAGAGCAGATGGACAGTACGTAACAGGAATTATGCCGAAGAGCTAGACGCAACTCACTCCTCACTCTCTTCCCGTGCATTCCCCTCCCATTTTTTGTTTTTAAAAATTAATTATATAACATAACTGTTTAAAATTAACCAACTTATTCATTTCCATCAAAATTATTGGAGAATGAAAATTCGGTAATAATAATATTGGGTTAAAGAAATAAAAATATCTAAAAAAGTATGCATTGATTAGCAATTTACGAAATAGTTCGAACCAAAGAGTAAAAAATAAGGTTGTAACGTAAATGTTAAACCAAAGAGTAAAAAACAAGCAGAGAGACACACCTGACCAAGGACGGCCTGAGGGAGGCGGCGACGGAGATTATCCTGAAGATCTTTGCCTAATGGAGCTGCACCGGAGAGAACCAATCTAACTGAAGAAAGATCGTAAGAGTTAACGGTGGGGTTCTTAGCCAGAGCGATCACAAGCGGCGGAACAAGTGCCGCTATTGTCACCTTGTGTCTCTGGATTAGATCCAACAATGCTCCGATTTCGAATTTGTGCATCAGAAGAACCGTCGCACCTATACTTAAGTTTAAATATCATTAAGGAATAGTTTAAAGTTAAAATACTTAGTTTTGGTTTTAGAAGATCTTTTAGCAGTTTTTTATTAATATTATTTGATTTTTTCAAAAATTTTAGTATAATTACCAAAAACATCTTATAAAACTGAATGGAAAGAGTTTAGAACTTAAAACATTTTTAGTTTAAGGAGTACGTACGTAGTTTAAAGTTGAAATACTTAGTTTCGTTTTATAAGATCTTTTTAGTAGTTTTTTTTTCATATTTGTCGAAAACATCTTATACAACGGAAGAGAGAGAGAGTTTTAACTTTTAAACTTAAAAGGGTTTAAGTTTAGGTACCGCATCGGATGGAGTTGAGAAGCACGCTATTGAGAGAGTAGATGTGGAAAAGAGGCAAAACGCAGAGTACGACGTCGTTTGATTTCAGGTAAAGATTTGGGTTATCTCCATCAACTTGTTGCGCAACGCTAGTGATTAAGCTCTTATGAGTCAAAACCACTCCCTTTGGTAACCCCGTCGTGCCGGAAGAGAAAGGAAGTGCCGCCGCATCGTCACCATCGACACCGACGGATTCTGATTCTTCTTGTGGGTTTGTCTCGTCAATGAGTGTGGAGAAAGGTAGACACTTCTCCGGTGTAGGATCCTCGGTGGTGATCACCGTTAGATCTTCTCCGATTTTGGTTTCTTGATCGAGGTTTCTCAATTTGTCGACGTAATGAGAGTGAGTGATGATGAGCTTAGCTCCGGAAGATTTAAGCTGTTTGTAAATCTCTTGAGAAGTGTAGAAAGGATTTGCGGTGGTTGAGACGGCTCCGATCATGGAAGCACCCATGAAGGAGAAGACGAACTCGGGTGAGTTTTGAAGGAGAATCATGATGACGTCACCTTTTCGAATACCCATTTTGTAAAATCCGGCGGCGACTCTCCGGCAGATGAGGTGTGTCTCTCCGTAGGTGTAGCTTTTTCCGGTTGAGCCTACGATTAGACAAGGCTTGTCGGAAACAGAGGAAAGCTTGTCGAAGCAGTAAGTATGAAGAGGGAGGTGGTTTGGAATGTCGATATCCGGAAGCTTTGATCGGAAAATGCGAGGCGTAGGAGGCTCATTATCGCCTGAGACGGCGGTGGAAGTAGTATCGGCCGGTTTGTGAATTTGTGGTTCGTGTAGAGCCGCGGTTATCATTGTGTAATGAAGAGTGGTGAATGTGTTTGTTTGAATTCTTCTTTTTTCTTTTTTTTGTTCTCTTGTTATGGAAATCAAGAAATGTAAATTATATAGAAATATGTGTGTGTGTAGGTGATGAGGGAAGAAGAAATAAATAAGTGGGAAAGAAGAAAGAAAGAGAAACAGGGTAGGTAGAGGGAATGGCTGTTAGAAGAGGAATGGAGGATTGTTTGGTTGGTTTCATTTGTGCTATATATTCTTGCATGTCCTTGTCTCCCTCTTTAAATATTATTAATTTTTTTTGTTTTCTATTCAGTTTGTGTTTTTTTAAAATTCGGTTACATATATTGTGTATATAAATAACTTGCCACCAATATAAGTATATGAACAATTTATATGTTATACCGAGATTTAGTCCCTTGTTTGTTTTATATGTATAATAACTAGTGTGCCAAATTAATTAGTTTTCTATATTTATTCAAAGGATTTTGCATGTACGATCACTTAATGAAAACATAATTTGTGTACTACCATTTTACAAAAACTAGAAAAATAAGTAACACTTTCTCTGTTGAAATGACAATTTTGTCCCTCCTTGTTATTGGTCTGTGTATTGTACACCGTTGATTCGCGTAGTACTGTACACATGTACGTTAATTACTTATTTTTCAAAATTTGAAAAGTGTTAAAACACAAATTATATTTTGATTAAATGACACTCGATGCAAATACTCTTTTATTCAAAGATCTTATCTTATGTAATTGTTAATTTCCTATCATAAGCCATGTTCTGTTATTATTATTTTTAACACTGATACAAATTATGAGAAATACTACAAAGACAATTTTACAACATACAACGTTACCCGTTCCAGTAGGAATCACTACCCCGATGAGCGGCTCTTCTCCATTAAACTGCAGAAATTGTATCTTTTGGGAATTGAACCTCAAACCTCTTGGTGTAGAAACATTAGTGAACCCTTTGGTTCCACGTTATTTTAACGCTATATTTATGTAGAAAAACATGATAAATAATGATTCTTTTAAAATAATATAAGAAAATTTGAGATATTTCTCTTTTAGGATTTAAGAGACAACGGCGTTGTGTTTCCCTTCTACATACGGAGTCAAAAAATCTAATATGGACGATGGAATATATGTTAATGCATCAAGCGATCTCTATTTCTTTTCACACAGACAGTTTTGAGCTCGTGAAGATGACAAAATCCACTCAAAATTCTATGGCTCCCGAAGTGAACTGCTGGTTCCCTGAGATTGGTAATGCTTCCGCCTTGAACCCTCCTAAGTCCTCCTCCGACAGACCCCTCCTCTTACCACCGGATCCCCCTCCTGACCCTCCTGACCCTCTCCATTTCCCCCCTCTCCCTTCCTCTCCCTCTACTTTAGTTACCCTTGCTACTGTGGAAACTTCCCCTTCCCTCTCGAAGGAGACTGCTACAATTGCCTTAGTCCTACCTGTTCCTCCTTCCTCTCTCCCTGAAACTTCCATCGTCTCAGTTGTGGCCCATGAAAAACTACTGGTTGCTGCTACTGTGGAAACATAATCTAGATCTGGATCTGGAAAAGTTACTGCTCCAAAATACACTGTTCTGCCTCCTAAAGGTAGTTCTCCACTCAGTACTAATTCCGCTTCTACTAGTCACCAATTGCTGCTACCAGGATCCTCTCACAGAAATGGTAAAGCTATAATTCCCTCCAAGAAACCATCTATCCCCATTACTTCTTCCCTTCCCTCAGCCTCTGTGTTTCATTCTATCAAACCTCCTTCCTCTGCTACTGTTAAACTTCTGACCTATGCTAAGAAAGCTAAGTCCTTAGTTGATAGGTCTCTCTCTCGCTTGGCCCCAACTTCAGTGTCCCCGGATGGTAAGCCAAGAGTTCTGGTCCCAGATGCTGTTTTCCAGAGAGGAGCTGACCTGCACAAAGAGTATATTGTTGGGTCCTTCCTTGGGAAAATGCCTGACTATGGCCCTATAAAAAGTGTTCTCAACTACATGTGGGGAAAGGGCTCTAAGTTAAAAATTCACCTGCAACCGCTGAAGAGAACTATGCTTGTTAGAGTCCCAAATGAGTACATAAGGACCAAAATCCTGGAAAAAAGCTATGGTATGTCGACTCATCAATGTTTCATGTAACTAGATGGGGCTCCTCTACCATTACAGTTACCCCAGAGATAGTCTCCATTCCTCTGTGGGCTCACCTTTATGGAGTGCCTTTTGACCTGCGTACAAAGGAAGGGCTGTGCCTCGCTGCTGGCTTAGTTGGTGAGCCTAAAGAAATGGATGACTATACAAAGAATCTATCCAGTCTAAATGTTGCTCATGTAAAAGTAGAGGTAAATCTCAAGAAATCTCTTCCTTCTAGTGGGGAGCTTATTAGAGAGAATGGAGAAATCATTGACATAAAAATTGACTATCCTTGGATCCCCCCCTCCTGCACTCTCTGTAATGAGATATGTCATATTGCTAAAAATTGTATCAACCCCCCTGTGGCCAACGCTTCTACTTGCTCAAAGGTTCTTATTGGTATGCAGATTATTCCGGCTACCCTCCAGTCAGTTGTAGAACAAGTGGGTGTGGTCAGGCCTGCAGTTGTTGTTGGGGCACCGCCTAGTGTTGTTGTTGAACCTTGTGCTGCTACTGTTGTGGCTCCAATTGAATCATCTTCAAAGTTAAATGCTGAGATCCCAGCTGCTACTGATATGGTCACTCCAAAAGTCCCTATCTCGCTGTCTGATTTGGAAAGTGTTTCTAGACAGTCTCAGTTGTCAACTCTTCTGAAAAAGCCTCTCTTGTTCCTCCAGCCCCAAAAGCTTCTCTTTCTCTTCCTCTTTCACCTCCTAAAATATTCCCTTTACCAAACAACTCTTTTTGTCCTCCTTCCCCTCAAGTTTCTTCATCTCCTCTTTTAAATCATTCCCCCTCTTCAACTGCTTCAACTCTTTTATTCTCTAAATCGGCCCCTAACTCTCCCTCTGCAGTTGGCCTCCCTGCCCCTCTTCCACTCTCTTTTGGTGCTTACATTGCTTCAAAACAAAACTCCATTTTCAACTCACCTTTAGCCTCTCTTCCTCCTGCTTTTGCAGATTTTTATTCCTCCTCTTCTCTATCTACTTCTCTTCCTCTATATCCTCCCTCCCCAATTGTTCCCCATACTATCCAAAGTCCTCAGATTGCAAATGTTTTGCCACTTGTTTCTCGCCCAGGGGATCTCCTCTCTCAAGGAGGGTCTCCAAACACTTCTCTATGAGTACAAAGCTATTTTTTTGGAATGTCCGAGGTCTCAACGACTCGGTTAAGCACCTGCCATTTAGCCAATGGTTAGCTACTAATAAGCCTATCTTTGGTGCTATTTTGGAAACACATATCAAGGAATCAAATCTGAATCTCACTATGTCAAAATTTTGTCCTGGATGGAGTTTTACCTCAAACCATAGCTCTGATGATGATTGAAGAATTGTCTTGATCTGGAAGCACCCTGTTGTGGTTAGAGTCCTCCTGCAGTCAACGCAATCATTAACCTGTGAGGTGTCTGTTGCTACTAGTTTGAAGTTCACTTACACAGCAATTTATGCTTCAAATATGAATGATGAAAGAGCTGATCTCTGGGTGGAGCTCTTAAATCTGCAGCATTCTCTGTCTCTTCAGTCCTCTCCCTGGCTTCTTGGAGGTGACTTTAATCAAATCTTGCACCCTGCTGAACACTCTCAACCTTCGATTAACACCTTCTCTCCAGCAATGACTGTTTTTCGAGACTGTCTTCTCCAGCTTGGGATGTTTGATCTCAGATTTCAAGGACTTTTTAATACTTGGACAAATAAGCAGCCATTGAGCCCTATTGCAAAGAAGTTAGACCGACTTCTTGTTAACCAAAGCTTGATCTCCTACCTACCAAATAGTACAGCTACTTTCCTAGCACCAGATTTCCCTGCCTCCTAGACCTTGCCCTACCATTACCCCAAGCTGGAACCAAACCCTTTAAATTCTTCAACTACCTAACAAAACACCCAAAATTCCTAGCTACGGTTGAGGAAGGGTGGATTCAGGCCGGAAGCAATGCTACTAATCTCACTGATCTATGCTGGAAACTAAAGTCAATAAAGAGAGCTCTTCAAACACTTAATAGAGAGAACTTTTCAAACATTCAAGAGAGAGTTATTACTACTAACAGTTTGTTAAAAGATGTGCAGGAGCTTGCTCTGCAATCTCCATCCCCAGCCCTGTTTCAACAAGAAAGAGATTTACATGAGAAGTTGATTTTTCTCAAATAAATAGAAGAAGCTTACTTTCGGCAGAAATCAAGAATCAACTGGTTAAGAGAAGGAGATCTCAACACCTCATACTTCCATAGAGTTATGATGGTCAGAACTGCCCTCAATTCAATCAGATCCTTCATGTTGCCATCAGGTGTTCTGCTGTCTGATCCATTTGCTTTGAGCTCTCATGCTGTGGCTCATTTCAAAAGGATCTTAGCCCCTGACGTTGTGCCTGCCTCCCAATCTTCTCCTGGCTGGTTCCTTAGTCTCTCTTCTTTCAGGTGTACTGCTGCCCAGCGTTCCCTGCTCTTTGCTGTTCCTACCCCAGCAGA
Organism: Eutrema japonicum; assembly: GCA_030161315.1. NCBI lineage: Eukaryota > Viridiplantae > Streptophyta > Magnoliopsida > Brassicales > Brassicaceae > Eutrema > Eutrema japonicum. The sequence continues at coordinate 23,859,899 of BSQW01000006.1, read as the reverse complement.
AATCTCTTCATCTGTTCTCAAGCTTAACCCTAATAAGGCACCAGGACCTGATGGTCTTACCTCAATCTCTAAATGATACCTAAATGCAAGACAAAACCATGATTATGCATGTAAATGACACAAAACTCTAAGTGAGATGCATGCTAAAAAATGCAATATATAAGTATATCAATTCCCCCAAACTTAAACATTTGCTTATCCTCAAGCAAACAAGAATAAAGAAAGGGAGAAGACTTTAAATGGGAGCTCAAATCCAAAAGTGCCATAAAAAGAATTCAACTCAATGTCCAAGTTACTAGCTCTAAGATGCGATCAAACAAGTCTACTCAAAAAGAGCTAGCCATATATTTCCCTATACGAATCAAATTCAAGCCTTAACCTACACAAGCATTAATATCATCCAATCCTTTAACATTCATTATTTGTTTCAAGTGAATAATGCTCATGCAAGTCAAGTGAATCCATTTGGCTAGGGTGAAGGTCTTGAGATAAAGATGATCTCAAATATATGGGATTACTCCAATGCAAGGGATCTCTCAATGAATGATCAAGCTTTAGCAAAATGCTAAGAGTAAAAGGCAATCTATGCATACAAGGATAGAGTCACATCTACCCAATTCCTAAAATGTCTCTAACCCTAGAATATCTACCCATGAAGTCTTCATCCTAAGCTACCCTTTTCTCACTTGGCCTTTTTGCCGTCATGTCCCATACTTGAACTCCTTCTTCCACTTCATCCTTTCTCACTTGGGGAATTTCTTCTTCTCCATTGAATCTTGTGGTCTCGTTCTTCTTTTTGTTGTTTCTTTAGCTCTTCTTTCTTTTTTTTTCTTTGCCTTGCCTCATCATTTACCAATTGATGCCTTAGCCAATTTTTGGCTTTTTCCTTTGTTTTTATGAGGCTATAACTATCACTAAGAGCTTTTCTTGATAACTTGCACTAACCACATCACAATATTGCATTCCCCTTTCACCTTCACTTTCTCCCTTTTGAACCCACTTCCTTCTTATCCACAATTCCATTAGTCACACATTTTCGTTCACACCAAACCCAAAACTTCCCTTTCCCACGAGCCTAGCCTAGTCTAGCATTTGATGTTCAGCTAGATCTACATACAAACCTATCCTTGTCGCCCTAAACTCAACACTTTTTGCCAAGCTTACTCGTAAAATTAGACCTCACATACGCACACTAAGGATTTTGGTTTGAAAGAAGGGTAGGTTAAAGGTATAGTAAAACGTTCCAATGATGGGAATCGGCTACTTGGACTAGCAAAAGAGTGGTGAAAAGGATAAGAGAGCCCAAGTATGTATATGGTAACCATGAATTCACTATGCAATGCACAAGCATGATAATTTCAATGTCAAAATTATGGTTTTCACTTAGGTATGATTGAAATCAAATCAAGACTTGCTTTAGCTAAGACCCTAGTAATGAAACGCAAGATTGAAATATGGTTCATCCTTGATTTCAACACGAGATCAAAAGCATCAAACAACAAGCAACGAAGACATTGAATCAAGCTTTAAAAATGACACTTTACAAGGATAAATCTATCATTGCTCCTAATGCTCATGCAAAGCTACCTAATATGCTATGCATCTAGACTCAATCCTATATGGAATGCACAAAAGTTCAAAACTTTTCAAATTTATTGAAAATGCATGATATGCATGAGACTCAAGATGCAAAAGGAAAAATAATATCACAAAACACATGATTAGACACCGGTCCATCCCCCAAACTTAAATCACAACGTCTCGGTGTGAAAGAAGTTCAAGAGAGAGACCAAAAACAAAAGATGAAATGCAAATAATCAAAAAGAAAAGAGATACTTACAAAGGAGGAGTGAGATTAGTGGAATGGAGATGGTGAAGAGAGGAGTGTGACGCGTTGTTGCTCAAGCCCTCCTTCCATCACATACCACGACCTTGGACCCAAAAGACCCTTATTGATGCTTGTTTTGTGTCACTAGCTTGACAAGGGATATGCTTGGGGAGGTCCCCAAGGGCGCGTTTAACGTTACTAGCTTGACGGTTGCTTCATCATTGTCACTCCCTTCATGAAAATCACAAGAAAAGTGAAAAGATTAGCAACAAAAGAAAATAAAAAGCTCAGTTCTTAAGAAGAATCAAAATCCTAATGATCAATGCTAAACCTCCCTAGCAACGACGCCAAATTGATAGTTAGATTTTGTGTTAAGTTCATATCAATTACTCAAACCTACTCATATCATTGTAGTATTTGAGGATCGAACCAAAGAGGTTAAGATTAAAGCACTAAGAATACATGAAACTTCCTAAGCTAGAGCAAATGTTTTGGGTTTTTTATATTTTTAGATTAGAATGTAATCTGCAAGAAAGAAAACAAAGATATAAGTGTTGGATCATGGAATGAAGTATCAAATGAATGATTAACAATCAAATAAGGATGACAAAGATTGCATTAAACACTATCCTAGAACATATAATTCACAATTATGACCAATCCACTCTCATGGCACTAATCACTTTGTTAATCACCAAATAAAGAACAGACCATCGTTTGTGATAAGATGATTAACAAGCATTAATCTCTAATCCCACTTACTTCACTAATCACCCTAGACATCAACTCTCGTTGGCTAGGCAAGAAAAGCTCACAAAAGGTTCGGTTCAAGCAATTCATTTAAACTCGGGTTAGGAGTGAAATGCCTAAGTTCAAGACTCGAATGGATAAATCTAATCTAGCACTAACACCGTTTACTCGAATCTCTCCCTAATGCATGGGATGAGACCATAAATCCTAGGGTGTAGCTCTAGATTGGTTTGTCACGTCAACTAGAACTACCTAATCTAGGAGCAGTTCTAAACTTTGGTTTATCTTATCAAATCTAGCATTAAGAACCAACCTAAATGAAAGATTTAACAAAGATCAACCTAAATCATCATCATCTACTCATCAAGACAATTAACTAATGATGCTAATACACACAATCTAGCATTAAGAACCAACCTAAGTGAAAGATTTAACAAAGATCAACCTAAATCATCATCATCTAATCATCAAGACGATTAACTAATGATGCTAATACACACAATCAATGCTAAACCTTAGGTTAAGATCACTAATTATGACTAATCCTCTCTCGAGGCACTAATCACTTTGCTAATCACTAAATCAAGATCAAACTCTCATTTGTGATAAAATGATTAGCAATCATTAAGATCAACTTTCAAATCAACCAATAAACACCTTAAGTAACTACTTTCATAGGTTAAGAATGTTTATCTCTTACTAAGCTTCTACGGGAAATTCATCGAACACTTGGTGTGCATGATTTTCTCTATGATCTAGATTGACTCTCTCAAGCCCAATCTAGCACTAGGATAACTTGGAAAGAAAGGAAAGCAAGGATTAAGAACATAAGCATCAAGAATCAATCACCAAATCATCAAAATTAAGCTAAATCCAAAATCCAACAAAAAGGGGCCTAAAGCCTAAACATGAAGAACAAGATAGAACACAAGGGAAAAAGAGACATAAAGGTAAAGAACAAAGATTAAATAAACATAATATAAAGATAGGTTGAAGAATCTTTCACTAGAGTGGCATGAATGATGAATATCCATCCAAAATCATCTTAGGAAGAGTTTGGGATAAAACCCAACTCTAGGAAAAGAAAGCTTAGATCTAAAAATTAGGTTTTTCACTATTTAAAGAAGTTTGGGTCGGACCGGGTCAACCCGGGACAAACCGGGTATTGACCCGGCTGAATCTGGGTCGGGGTCAAGAACACCTGCAGTGAATCAGCCATAACTCGTGAACATAACATCTGAATGACCTCAAACCACCTCCAAAAGACAGCCAACTCAATTATCTACAACCTTTATGAAGAACACAGAATCTGAATCGGAGTGGAAACCCTTTGCCTGGGTTGATCTTTCTGAGGTCGTATTTGGAGCAGAACTCATTTGGATGCCAGACAGACATGTCCTTGCTTTATTAGCCATATCCCTTGCGCGGCCGATCTGAATGATATGAAACAACCACTAAACGAAATTTAGCTCGATTGTGTATGACTTTCATCAAGACCTCAGATTAAACTGGGCACAGGAAGATCTTCATTTGGCCTGATCTTCGAGTCACTTCGGCTGGTGCTGTAACTTGGATGTTTGGACCGTGTGGAGCTAACCGAATGGATCTTGGTCGGTTGAGATTGGTCTTGTCTTTAACCGAGCATGATATGGGCGGTTAGCATTGGTCAGTTGTGTTCCATGTGCTAGGACCGACCCCATTAGACCATACCGATGGTGCAAGGTGCGTTTTCTCGGCCAGGCGGATACGTCTTCAGTAAAATAGCGGTAACTAACGAACCGTAAGTCCTAATGGCCCAATTCAAACTTCCTTGGACAGCTAACTTAGTCCTCTACAACTTTCATACAAGTCGTCCAAGCTGATTCAGATCGGAGGGCCTCCGTCTAGCCACATATTTCCGGTGTATCGGATGGACCTTGCACTCTACTTTGGTCCAACTATCCAAATATCATCAATTGCCTCCAAATCACCTAAAAACACTCCAAATGCATGCAAGACTCATAGGAATTAATGCATTATGTCCTAATCTCTAAATGATACCTAAATGCAAAACAAAACCATGATTATGCATGTAAATGACACAAAATTCTAAGTGAGATGCATGCTAAAACATGCAATATATGAGTATATCAATTATCCAACTTCTCATTGAGAGCCATCGTGGCTTTGGTTCGTTGTTGCTCCTCGAAGTCACTTGTGGTTCTTGTAGACCAGTCATACTCATCACCATATGTACCATCACTCAAAGCAAGGTTTTCAACCAACTCCATTGCTTCATTCACGTATTTGCCTAAGAAGTTTCCATTAGAAGCGGTATCAAGCAACATACAGATCTTAGGAAGTGTTCCGCGGTAGAGTGTGCTCAAGAGGGAAGCATCCGAGAATCCATGATGAGGGCATTGCGATGTATAGCCCCTAAACCGCTCCCATGCTTCATTGAAGCTCTCATTTGCACGTTGAGTGAAGCTTGAGATCTCATTCCTTAGCTTAGCCGTTCTAGAGGGAGAGAAGAACTTGGCAAGGAATGATGTCTTGCATTGGTCCTATGAAGTGATGGAACCGTGGGGAAGGTTCTTTTCCCATTGCCTTGCCTTGTCTCGAAGAAAGAATGGGAACAACCTTAGCTTAAAGCTATCCTCCGAGACTCCATTCATCTTTGTCAAGCCACAAATCCGGTCAAAGTGATCCAAGTGATCAAGTGGATCCTCCACTTCTAAGCCATGAAATTTGTTGCTTTGTACCATGTTGATGAAGCTAGATTTGACCTCAAAGTCATTGGTCTCAACCGGTGGTGCTCGAATGTCTTGGCGGTTGACATGAGCATTGGCCGCATCACCCGCTCCAACTATGTTAGGACCATTACGGACAGTTGGGTGGTGGTTTCCATTACCACCATTTGCTCCTTGATGTGGAGCATAAGCAATGTGGTCATTACCACCATCCGGGTTCTGATATGCTCAAATTAATATCCTAAAAGTACTAAGCAGTAGTTGCAATATAGTAGGGGTCGAACACAAGGACTCACAGAAACACACAATAGATTATATAAGTGAGAATTACGCTAAGTGATTAATGGTATTGAAAACATAACGTAAATTAAAACAGTTGTAAATTCGATTGGAGAAAGATAGGTTCAGGATATTTCTCAGAGAATCAATGAATGCAGATAAGCTAACTAGCAGGATTCAGATTTAGCGCGGTTCTTGAACTCAAATCACTAAGGTATAATTAACCAACTTCGTTGCAAAAACTATCTAAATCTAAATCCTAGGTATTCCAAATTCCTTTGCGAATCCTAAAGTCTAAATCAGCTTTCTAAATCATGTTTGATTTGTTCACAAAACAACTAAACCAAATTCCTTTGCGAATAGTTATTTTGCTCACCCTAGGTTCTATCAGGTAATTAATCGCACTTCCCCGCCTAATCAATTATCCTAAGATCTAAGTTCTAGGTGATCAATCTAGAATTAGCTTTGCAAACAACCTATGGTGAAGAACTAATTCATATGGTGAATCCTAATAACTAATCAACCTAGCATTCAGAGAAAACCCTATTGAGAACCCTGAACCTAACAAGAGATCTACTCAGACATGGAAATTGAAGCAATAAACATGTTTGAATAAATCATCAAATAAATCAGAATGAGTAACAAGAGGGTTCGAAATCTTCTCTAAGACGAACAGAGTTTCAGACTTGTCTCCCTTCAAAAGCTCTCTCACAAAACCAAAGTAAAATAAAGCGTAATCAAAGCATAGCCATTAAAGTGGCTGTAAAATCCTATTAAATAACCTAAATTACGTTTTGGGGCTTCTTGTAAATATTAAAGTCTTCTGGGCAATTTTGCAATTCTTCAATTCTTGGAAAAGTCGCGGGTCGTGTCTGCCTCGGTGAGTATCGACCGATACTAAGCAGTATCGATCAACACTGATGCTTCAAATCGGGTACTCAGCTACACGAACGTCTGCTTTGCTCCAAAATGCTCCGTAAGCTCTAATATCTCCAATTATGCTCCAAACGTGCTAAAACCTGTAAAAGACTCTAAAACACTACGAAATAGTAGAAAGACTCTATAAAACGGACTTATATCATGGCTTAGCCTTTGCTTGCCCTCAAGCAAATAGAAGACTAAACCAGAGAAAGAGGTTTGAAAACATAGAGACTCACCTGTTCTTGAAACGTTGCAATGACCCTTTTCCCAAGCGCCCAAATGTCACCTAATCAGTTTTTGATCTAACCACCATGTACTTCTCCGTAGACATTCACAGCTTTCCAGACTACACACATTATTTCATAGCATCGTTCTATCAAGCCATCCTCACCAGTTTCATCGCTGTGATTAATATCAAGAACCTTCCAGATTCTTTCCCATACAATATCGTGACAAGGAACAACCCTTTTTCACACTTTTCGGTATTATTTCTCTCCCCCAGACTTATTTCTTATTATGTTCTTTATTTTATTTTTAGCTTTGCATATACACATCAAGGTATGAGACGCGAGTATTGATGGTGTTGGCCACCGAATCCCCGGTTCTTCCCTCTCAACGTATCAAAGACGTAGGCGAATAATGACATCATAGGAAAAATCCTAGCCTCGCTTCCAATCCTTTGTGTGATCATCTCCTCTGGAGTAGAATAATGGGATCGTTGGAAATTTTCCTAACCCTCTACTCAGAAGAAAATTATTTTATCTTTTAATGCATCTTATTTATTAACTTGTAACAGGGAGAGAAATACCATTCTTTAAACACGTGGGTTCCTTTGTCAGATACGAATGATGAATCAAGCTCTATGGATACTAACCATATTGATGAAGTGCAAAAATTTGGCTCAAACTTTAAAGAACTTTGCTGGAAACATGAGTGTCATCTAGTTAACTGGTCAGCCTTTGGATTTTTCATTAGTCGATCTAGAACTGATTATGTAACAATGGTCACTTAGAAGCAAGGCCAGATCAATAGATTCAAGAAAAAGATCACAGTCTCCAACAAAGTTTTGACTCAATAAAACAACGAATGACTCAAAAACGACTGACTCTAAGAAAAACAAAAACAAAGTCAGCGACTACCTCCCCCAGACTTGAACAACACTGTACCCAATGTTATCTAGCCTAGAGTTGGTGAAAGAAAATCAAATGAACCAAGTGGATTGTGAAAAATCAAGAAGTTACCGTGCTGGAACATTGAGTATCGACCGACACACGATACCAGGCTTAAGTCGATATGATGAACTGTTCACTCGCGTAGGGTGTCGACTGATACCAAAAGGGTATCGATCGACACTCAGGCAATTTCGTGTTTGCTCCTTGTTTATCCTGACACAGACGCAAAAAAATGAAAAATAAAAAGAAGAAGACTCAAAGACAAACTCACCAGTGGGTTGCCTCCCACCAAGCGCTCGTTTAATGTCATTAGCTTGATTGTACCGCCGTTCAGGCAGTGGGTGCATCATCAAGAGGCATTTTGTGTCCTTCTGGAATCTCGGCTTTCGCCCAATAGTGTTTCACCCTTTGTCCATTTACAGTGAACTCCCCGCCTGAAGGATTTGTCAGGACAATCGCACCATGTGGTCTAATTTCCTTGACTGTGAAAGGACCTGACCAACGAGAACGCAATTTACCAGGAAACAATTGCAAACGAGAGTTATACAGAAGTACCTGATCATTTGGTTCAAAGTGTCTGGAGATGATCTTCTTGTCATGGTAAGCCTTAGTCCTCTCCTTGTACAGCTTCGAATTCTCATAGGCAAGATGCCTAATCTCATCCAGCTCATTCAACTTGATCAATCGCTTCTCAGTAGCAGACTTGATGTCGAAATTCATCAACTTTGTAGCCCATGCTGCCTTGTGCTCGATTTCCACTGGAAGATGGCATGCTTTTCCATACAGCAAGTGAAACGGTGTAGTCCCAAGTGGTGTCTTGAAAGCAGTCCTGTAAGCCCAAAGTGCGTCATCCAGCTTCACAGACCAATCCTTCCTTGTAACATTCACTGTCTTCTCCAGAATCTCTTTGATCTGTTTGTTGGAGACCTCAACTTGTCCACTGGTCTGAGGATGATAAGGAGTGGCTACACGATGGTTCACACCATACTTCCTCAGCAACCTCTCAAAAATTTTGTTGATAAAGTGAGAGCCACCATCACTTATCACAATTCGAGCTACTCCAAATCGAGGGAAAATGATGGTCTTAAATAGCTTAATAACCACCGAAGAATCATTGGTTCTGCTAGCAATGGCTTCAACCCACTTAGACACATAATCCACATCAACCAAGATGTATTTGTGTCCATATGACGAGGGAAAGGGACCCATAAAATCAATGCCCAACAATCGAAAATCTCAACCTCAAGGATGAAATTCTGTGGCATCTCATGTCTCTTACTGATCTTCCCTCTCCTCTGACAGGCATCGCATTGTGAAACGAAAGCATGGGCATCTTTGAATATAGTAGGCCACCAGAAACCTGCTTGAAGAACCTTGGACACTGTCTTGAAAGCTGCAAAGTGTTCAGCATAGTCGGATCCATGGCAATGAAACAACACATTAGGTACCTCTGATTCAGCGATGCATCGCCTGTAAATACCATCAGAATAGTGTTTGTACAGGTAAGGCTGATATGCTCAAATTAATACCCTATTTAGATACTAAAGCAGTTGTCGTAGTATAGCTAGGGGTCGAACACAAGGACTCACAGAAACACACAATATATTATATAGGTGAGAATCACGCTAAGCAATCAATGGTATTAAAAGACAGAATGCAAATTAAAATGGTTGTGAATTCAATTGAAAAAAGGCTAGGTTCAGGGTATTTCTCAGGGAATCACTAAATGCAGATAAACTAACCAACATGATTTAGATTTAACGCGGTTCTTGAACTCAAATCACTAGAATATAGCTAACCAACTCTCGTTGCGAAAACTATCTAAATCTAAATCCTAGGAATTCCAAATCTCTTTGCGAATCCTAAAGTCTAAATCAGCTTTCTAAACAGGTTTGATTTGTTCACAAAACAACTAAACCAAATCGCTTTGCGAATAGTTATTTTGCTCACCTTAGGTTTTATCAGGTAATTAATCGCACTCTCATGCCTAATCAATTATCCTAACATCTAACTTCTAGGTGATCAATCTAGAATTAGCTTTGCAAACAATCTATGGTGAAGAACTAATTCAGATGGTGAATCCTAATAATAAATCAACCTAGCATTCAGAGAAAACCCTATTGAGAACCCTGAACCTAACAAGGGGTCTACTCAGACATGGAGAATGAAACAATCAACAAAACTGAATAAATCATCAAATAAATCAGAAAGAGTAACAAGAGGGTTCAAAATCTTCTCTCAGACGAACAGAGTTTCAGACTTGTCTCCCTTCAAAAGCTCTCTCTCAAAACCAGAATAAAATAAGCATATCCATGAAAGTGGCTGTAAAACCTAATAATAAATCAACCTAGCATTCAGAAAAAACCCTATTGAGAACCCTGAACCTAACAAGGGATCTACTCAGACATGGAGAATGAAACAATCAACATAACTGAATAAATCATCAAATAAATTAGAAAGAGTAACAAGAGAGTTCGAAATCTTCTCTCAGACGAACAGAGTTTCAGACTTGTCTCCCTTCAAAAGCTCTCTCTCAAAACCAGAATAAAATAAGCATATCCATGAAAGTGGCTGTAAAACCTAATTAAATAGTCTAAACACGAATTGGGGTCTTCTTGTAAATATCAAAGTCTTATGGGGCAATTCTGTAATTCTTCAAATCTTCATTAAGTCGCGACTTGAAATCTGCTTCGATGGGTGTCGATCGATACCAGGGGGTATTGATCGATGCTTGACGCTTTGATCGGACACTTAGTCACAAGACTTCAGTTTCGCTCCAGAATGCTCCATAAAACTCCAATATCTCCAATAAGGCTCCAAATGTGCTAAAACCTGTAAAAGACTCTAAAAGACTCTATAATAGAATAAAGACTCGATAAAACGGACTTATATCATGGCTTAAACGGGTAAAAACCATGATATATCAAAGGATGTAGGCGAATAATGGCATCATAGGAAAATCCTAGCCTCGCTTCCAACCCTTCCAACCCTTTGAGTAGAATAATGGGATCGTTGGAAATTTTCCTAACCCTCTACTCAGAAGAAAATCATTTCATCTTTTAATGCACTTATATATTAATTGATTTGTACCAGGGAGAGAAATACCATTACTTTAAAACACATGGGTTCCTTTGTCAGATACGAATGAGGAATCAAGCTCTATAGATACTAACCACATTGATGAAGTGCAAAAGTTTGGCTCAGGCTTTTAAGGAACTTTGCTGGAAACATGAGTATCTTCTGGTTAACTGGTCAGCCTTTGGATTTTTCATTAGTCGATCTAGAACTGATTCTGTAACAATGGTCACTTAGAAGCAAGGTCAGATCAATAGATTCAAGAAAACGATCACAGTCTCCAACAAAGTTTTGACTCATTACAACAAATTTTGAAAAACGACTGACTCTAAGAAAAACAAAAACAATGTCAGCAGACACCTCCCCCAGACTTGAACAACACTGTCCCCAGTGTTATCTAGCCTAAGGTTGGTAATAGAAAACAAAAGAACAGAATAAAATTGTGAAAAACAAGAAGTTACCGTGCTGGAACATGTTGTGTCGACCGACACACGACCTGGTATCGATCGATACTAGGCTTAAGTCGACATGATGAACCGTCTTATTCGCGATTGGTGTCGACCGATACCAATGTGGTATCGATTGATACTCAGGCGATCGAGTTTGCTTCTTGTTTATCCTGACACAAATACATAACGAAAAATAAAAAGAAAAAGAAAAATGACTCAAAAGCAGACTCACCAGTGGGTTGCCTCCCACCAAGCGCTTGTTTTACGTCACGAGCTTGACTTCACGGACGTTCAGTCAGGAGAAGGATGAGAACTTGCGCCGAAACAAGTTCCACAATTTGACATTTCCAGCTTCAGAGTTCTGCTCATCATGCTCTCCACAAACTCCTGTCCTTTCTCTTTCAGCTCCGAGGTGATAATAACTCTAGCCTTAGAGAATGGTTTCGAGTGTCCCTTGCACTTCACCTTGTATTCGATCGAATCGTCATCGCACTTCTAAGGAGTTAAGGTGACATATGTAGCACTCTCGACTCTTCTGTTCTTTACTTCCTCCTTTGCCTTAGCTGTTTTGACGTCTTTCTTGGTGATGACAGAAGGACTATCTAGAACGTCTGTGGCAGTTGGCTCGTCAGGAGGCTCTTCCAAAAGATCAATCACCAATGTCTCTCCTGGAACAACGGTGATGCAAGAGATATGTGCGGGAGTTCCTCTAGGGATGGCTTTGTAGTACACCTCCTTGTCAATGTATGAGAACGAGATGTGCTTGCTGGGTGTGTCCATAATGGCACCAACCGTAGCCATGAACGGTCTTCCAAAGATCAACTGCGTGGGAGAATGTGCACTCATCTCCACAACCTGAAAATCAGTAGGAACCAGGCAATCTCCTACGTTAACCAGCAAATCAGGGATTGTTCCGTACGGAACAGATGTGGAAGAGTTCGCGAATGTGAGAGGCATCTGAGTAGATCGTATGTCATCGATCTTAAGCTTCTCCGCAAGTGCCTTCGACATGACGTTCACGCTAGACCCTGAATCAACCAGCGATTCCTTGATTTCAACTCCAGAGATGGAGCATGGAACTGAAAATTTTCCTAGGTCGTCCTTCTTAGTCAACTGCAGCAGTGGAGGCGGTGGACTTCTGACTTTGGCAAAAAGTACCTTGATCTCGTCCTCGGTCTCTCTGCAATCTCGAAAGTGACTCAGCAGAGGCATGTACTCTAGACCTTCTTCAAAAGTCAGTGTGAGGGGAATCCGTCGTACCATCTTCTCAAAGCCACGCACCTGCTTTGGAGTGATGGGGGCTCGGAGGTGTTGAGGGATAGGGTTCAGCTTCTTGGGCTTGCGAAGTCTGTCAACATTCGTATGCGGTTCCTTTGCAATATCTGGGTTGGCATCGATCGATACAGGGAGGGTGTCGATCGATGCTTGCTCCTTCGAGACGTCCTTGACAAATTCTTGAACGGGTATCGATCGATACAAGAGGGTATCGGTCGATACAGAGGTGATTTCCGAAATCTCTTCGTTCTGTGAATGAACCATCAGTTCATTGACTGTTGCTGCAGTCTGAGTTACCTGAGTTTCCAGCATCTTCTGCTGAATATGAATAGCATCGATCCTTCCACTCAAATCAGTATACAGGACATCAATCTTCCCATTGAATTCCACAGTCAGCTTCTGCTGTCCTTGAAGAAGCTGTTCAAACATAGATTCAATCTTGCTCTCAGAAGTTATGGGTGGTGTGGATGGTCGTTGATACATTTGATCCTGAGATCCAAATCCATCAATGTAGTTGACATATTCCACTTCATCCTTTTCAACAAAATGAAAAGCCTTATGTTGCTTGCCTATCAACAAATTATGCATTGAATCTAACTTAGCATTCACCTCAGCAATCTGACTGCAATATGAATTACCAGCTTGCTTCTTGCGCTCCATGTCTACATTCTTGGTACTATTGCTAGAAACCAAGTTCGTAATAAGCACATAAGCATCGTCAGGATATCTGGTATTGAAATTTCCATTACTTGCAGCATCTAAGGACATCTGATACCTCCAATCGACTCCTCTGTAGAAAGTACCAAGCAGCTGAACCTGAGTGAACCCATGGTGTGGACAATCTCTCTGATATGACTTGAAACGAATCCAAGCAGCCTTTAGTGCCTCAGTCGGACCCTGAGAAAACTGAGAAATCGTGTTCCTGAGATCCTCGGATCGTGCATCATCATAGAAGTTGTTCAGGAAAGCAGTCTTAGTTTGATCCCAAGTAGTCAACGATCCAGGAGTCAACTGTTTCAGCCAGTAAGTCGCTTCTCCACCAAGAGAGTATGGGAAAAGCTTGCAGAAAAGGTAATCGTAGGACACTCCATTACTCTTGATGCTAGTGACCAAGTCCTCGAACCTCTCAATGTGATCCATGGGATGTTCGCTGGAAAAACCATGAAAAGGGTGCTGTCCCACAATAGTGTAGTATGCAGGTTTCAGCTCAAAGTCATTCCTCTGATAAGGTGGAGGACGAATCGCTGATCGATTTGCATAAAACTGGTCAGGTCTGTTGCACTCACCAATCGTTCTGCCACGATTAATAATAGCGTTCTCAGCGTTCGCGTTTCCAGCGACAATGTCCTCGCAAACAGGAGCAGGTGGAATGATGTTCCCCTCTCCATCCAGACGTTGCCCTCTCGTATTGCACAACTGACCCTCTTGGTATCTCAAAGCTCCAGCAGCATCCTGAATCAGAATCATTGTGTTGTTCATGGCGTCTTTGCTTTCCTGTTTGCACGTTCCAAATTCACACCTGAAACACACTAGGAAAAGAACGTAAGTAACAAAAACACGTTGAGTATCGACCGATACCAAGTGGTGTTGATCGATATCAACAAAGAAAAGCGTCGAGTGTTGATCGATACTAGGTAGTATCGATCGATACCGACAAGCTTAGTCGAAATTCTCAGACTAAAATCTAATGGCGAATTGAGTCCCCGGCAACGGAGCCAAATTTGATATGCTCAAATTAATACCCTATTTAGATACTAAAGCAGTTGTCGTAGTATAGCTACGGGTCGAACACAAGGACTCACAGAAACACACAATAGATTATATAGGTGAGAATCCCGCTAAGCAATCAATGGTATTAAAAAACAGAATGCAAATTAAAACTGTTGTGAATTCAATTGGAAAAAGGCTAGGTTCAGGGTATTTCTCAGGGAATCACTAAATGCAGATAAACTAACTAGCATGATTCAGATTTAGCGCGGTTCTTGAACTCAAATCACTAAGGTATAATTAACCAACTTCCGTTGCGAAAACTATCTAAATCTAAATCCTAGGTATTCCAAATTTCTTTGCGAATCCTAAAGTCTAAATCACCTTTCTAAATCAGGTTTGATTTGTTCACAAAACAACTAAACCAAATTCCTTTGCGAATAGTTATTTTGCTCACCCTAGGTTCTATCAGGTAATTAATCGCACTTCCGCGCCTAGGTGATCAATCTAGAATTAGCTTCGCAAACAACCTATGGTGAAGAACTAATTCAGATGGTGAATCCTAATAACTAATCAACCTAGCATTCAGAGAAAACCCTATTGAGAACCCTGAACCTAACAAGAGATCTACTCAGACATGGAAATTGAAGCAATAAACATGTTTGAATAAATCATCAAATAAATCAGAAAGAGTAACAAAAGGGTTCGAAACCTTCTCTCGGACGAACAGAGTTTCAGACTTGTCTTCCTTCAAAAGCTCTCTCACAAAACCAAAGTAAAATAAAGCGTAATCAAAGCATAGCCATTAAAGTGGCTGTAAAATCCTATTAAATAACCTAAATCACGTTTTGGGGCTTCTTGTAAATATTAAAGTAACTCTTGGAAAAGTCGCGGGTCGTGTCTGCCTCGGTGAGTATCGACCGATACTAGGCAGTATCGATCGACACTGATGCTTCAAATCGGGTACTCAGCTACACGAACGTCTGCTTTGCTCCAAAATGCTCCAGAAAGCTCCAATATCTCCAATTATGCTCCAAATGTGCTAAAACCTGTAAAAGACTCTAAAACACTACGAAATAGTAGAAAAACTCTATAAAACGGACTTATATCATGGCTTAAACGGGGTAAAAACCATGATATATTAGGTTCACTTGCACGTTTTCCATACCAAGCCTAGCAATGTGCACAACCCGTTCTCTATCTCTTGCTCTAAGACCGCGGTGTAGAAGGTTGATGTCGTCTCTTGGCTCAAAAAAATTGTTGTTTCCTTTAGAACGCAAGTTCATGCACCTACAAGAGAGAGCTAAAAGGAGAGATAAGTAAACAAAAGAAAGAAAAAGGCTTAATCACAAAAAGAAGTAAAATCCTAATGTCGAAAGCTAAACCCAATTGGCAACGGCGCCAAATTGATACAAGGTTTTTGCCGTGTATCAATTACTCAAAATGCCTAAGTAGCATAAGAGATATCGAATCCAAGGGTACAAGTTTCAATCACTAGGAATGCATACAACTTTGTAAGTTAAGCTAACAAGAGGGGTTTTTGGTTTCTAAACAACCTAAATGATTCAAATTCAAACAAGAACAAGTAAGCAAAGACTAAAAGCGTGATTAACAATAAGATAAAGGCAAGCTCTTGGATGAGGTTATTGATTTTGGATCCTTCCATGATCCATCTAGATGTCATTTCACACAAACAAGCTATTCCCTTAGCCTAGAACACTTAAGCAAGATTAAGCCACTCTCATGGTCTTAATCACTTTGTTAATCATACAAATTAAGAACAAACCATCGTTTGTGATATGAAGATTAACAAGCAATAAACATAGGTTCCTATGGGCCTAATTCTCCTTAGACAACTACTCTCATAGGCTAAGAAAGCAAAATCCCTTATTTGGTTCTTTGGGGAATTTCATCGAACACCTTGTGTGCATGAAATTCCCTAAGATCTAGATTAACTATATCTAGCCTAATCTAGCATTGTGAACACCAAATAAGAGAGGAAATATGTAAACTAAGTCCTAGACATCAAGATCTACCATGAAATTCACCTAATATACCTCATCCATGAGCCTTAAGAAGAACTACTCACTAATCATGAAGAACACACCAAATCTTGTGAAAGAGGTGATGTTAATCATGATTAGGGAATAGGAATGTGAAAGATTAGATAAAGATGAAAAGATATAACCTTAAACTTGCATAAATCAAAAGAATTCAAGAGAAAAATTCCAAGAACCCTAAAAAGACAAGGTCTTGTTCTACAGAGAAAAGAGAGAAAAGAGAGAGAAAAAATGGAAAAATGGATAAAAAGTGAGAGAGATCTAAAAATCAGATCTCTAAAATATAAAAAGGTGTTTGCTGAGTTGGGTCGGACCCGGGTCAACCCGGGACAAACCGGGTATTGACCCGGCCGAAACTTGGATACGTCTTCAGTGAATCGGTCATAACTCTTGAACCTGAGATCCGAATGACCTGAATCCAACTCCTGTAGACAGCTAACTCGGAAGGCCTTCGTTTTGCCGGTTCTTTGGACGGTATCATATTCTCTCAGCCAGACGGACATACGTTCAGTAAATCCGTCTTATCTCCCTATCCATACGTCCAAATAACCCGATTCAAACTCCTGTGTAAAGCTGATTCACTGCTATACAACTTCTATGAAGGTAGTTGAAGCTGAATCGGATTGTAAGGTCCCCGTCTAGCCACATATGTGAGACACTTTGGACAAGCTCGGCTGGTTTGGGTGAGAGATGTCCAACACCGAGGTCACACATCGGTGTTGGACCTCGGTGCTAACACTACAAGAAAACAGGCATTTTGCAACGAATTTTTGCAACGAATTTATTTCTTTGCAAATTGCAATCGTTTTTACAACGACTTTACGACGATTCTTAAAGACGTCGTAAAATCGTCGCAAAATTGGGACGAAAATTTTCGTTGTAAAATCGTCGCTAATTAGCGACGATTTTACAACGATTACCGACGACGTTACGACGATTTTCAAAATTGTCGTAAAATCGTTGTAATTTAGCGACGATTTACCGAGGTTTGTATAAAACGTTGTAATATCGTCGTAAAATTACCCACGAATTAGCAATGATTATTTTAAGTTCAACTTTACATCGATTTCCCAACGATTAATGAGTTAGGTGAGCACGTTTAAATTCACGGTGTTCGGTTAGGTAAACATGTTTAAATTCGTTGTTAATTCGATGCAAACATTTTAGATTCGTTGTAAAATCGATGTGAAATCGATGTAAAATCGTAGGTAATTCGATGGTAATGAAAATAAAAATCTATATATAGTGGACAACTTCATAATAAAAATTTCATATTCAAAAACATTTACTTCTTTCTAACCAACAAAAAATGTCAATATACGAAATTAGAAGATGGATGTATAATCGTCTTGATTCGGAGGGATCGCTAACAAAGGAGTTCAGTGATGGGGTGGAGGGATTCATGCATCAGGCAGGAAGTATACATAATACGATTATCAGTGGTAAGATGTACTGTCCTTGTGCCAGATGCTTGAATAGGAAATTTATCATTATCTCGAAGGTGTGGTCGCATATATTAAATAGAGAGTTTATGCCGCATTACTATATATGGTATTATCATGGAGAGGGTCATGG
Source organism: Eutrema japonicum (assembly GCA_030161315.1). NCBI lineage: Eukaryota > Viridiplantae > Streptophyta > Magnoliopsida > Brassicales > Brassicaceae > Eutrema > Eutrema japonicum. The sequence goes on along the minus strand of BSQW01000006.1, from coordinate 23,842,079 downwards.
GGGAAATGCAGCTAGTAGTAGTAGCAATTATCAAGCATCGAATTTTGATGAGTCAAATAATTTTAATCAATTTGATGATCATGCGGAGCAGCATGGTGAAGATAATGATAGGATTCATGACATGGTTACGGATGCATTTCATGAAACTGTAAGTACATTTGCACATGATCATCATGATGAGGAACCCAATCTAGATGCAAATTTTTTTTATGATATGCTAGATGCTGCAAATCAGCCACTCTACGATGGATGTAGAGAAGGACATTCTAAATTGTCGTTGGCGGCTAGGATGATGACTATTAAAACTGATCATAACTTAGCTGAGGTTTGCATGGATGATTGGGCTGATTTGATTAAAGAGTATTTGCCAGAGGACAATTTAGCTGCTGAAACTTACTATGAGATACAGAAGCTGGTTTATAGTCTTGTGTTGCCTTCTGAGATGATAGATGTCTGTGTTGACAATTGCATGCTTTTTTGGAAAGATGATGATAAGTTGCAGGAATGTCGATTTTGCCATAAGCCAAGATATAAGCCGCAAGGTACTGGTCGGAGTAAGGTACCGTTCCAGCGGATGTGGTACCTTCCTATAACTGATAGATTAAAAAGAATGTATCAGTCTGAGAGGACAGCTGCATCGATGAGATGGCATGCAGATCATTTGCAAACAGATGGGGAGGTTACTCATCCTTCAGATGCAAAAGCGTGGAAACACTTTAAGACGGTACACCCAGACTTCGCTAGAGAGAAACGAAATGTGTATCTTGGTCTTTGCACAGATGGATTTAGTCCATTTGGAATGTCTGGTAGGCAATATTCTTTATGGCCAGTAATCCTAACGCCTTACAACCTTCCTCCAGATATGTGCATGCAAAGGGAATTTTTATTCTTGAGTATTTTAGTACCTGGTCCGAAGCATCCGAAGCGTTCCCTTGATGTGTTTTTGCAGCCTCTGATAGAGGAATTTGAGCAGTTGTGGTATACCGGGGTTCGGACATATGATTTTGCAAGGAAAAAAAATTTTACAATGCGTGCGGTGCTTATGTGGACAATAAGCGACTTCCCTGCTTACGGGATGTTATCAGGTTGGACTACGCATGGGCGATTGTCTTGTCCATATTGTCTCAATCGGACAGATGCGTTTCAATTGAAACATGGTCGGAAAACAAGTTGGTTTGATTGTCACCGCCGATTTCTACCGATTCATCATGCATATCGAAGAAATAAGCGGTTGTTTAGAAAGAACAAAACTGTTCGTGTTCCTCCTCCTGTTTATATTTCCGGGGAAGATCTAGAAGCAGAAATTGATCATTATGGTGCATTGGAAACAGTCAATCGTGGTGGAAATTGGCACACTCCAGCTATTATGCCGGATGGATATGGGGAGCATCACAATTGGCATAAGAAAAGCATATTCTGGAAGCTTCCGTATTGGACGGATCATTTGCTTAGACACAATTTGGATGTCATGCACATTGAGAAAAACTTTTTTGATAACATCATGCATACAGTGTTAAACGTGCGTGGAAGGACTAAAGACAGCGGTAAGTCAAGGTTAGACTTGCCTGATCTTTGTTGTCGGAATGAGTTACATATTACAAGCAATGGGAAAGCACCTGTCCCCATATTTCGAGTGGGTGCGGAAGAAAAGTCAGCTTTGTTCAAATGGGCGACATCTGATGTGAAGTTCCCGGACGGGTACGTATCTAATTTATCTAAATGTGTTGAGAATGGCCAAAAGTTTTCCGGGATGAAGAGTCATGACTGTCACGTCTTTATGCAACGACTACTTCCTTTCGCATTTGCTGAACTTCTACCAGGAAATGTACACGAAGCAATTGCAGGTATATAAATTTAAACTAATCACATATTAATTGCGAATTTAAGATTTTATATAATTAATATATATATATATATATATATATATATATATAGATATATATATATATATATATATATATATATATATATATATATATATATATATATGAAATGGAAAATTAACATTATTACCTTATATATCATGTGAATTAAATTGTTATTGTAGGCATTGGAGCGTTTTTTCGGGATCTTTGTACCCGTACTTTGTCAGAAGATGTTATTGCACAACTTGATGCTAGTATTCCTATTTTGTTGTGCAACATGGAGAAAATATTTCCCCCAACCTTTTTTGATGTTATGGAACATCTACCTATTCATCTCCCTCACGAAGCAGAACTTGGGGGACCTGTGCAGTATCGATGGATGTACCCATTCGAGCGATTCATGGGACATTTGAAGCGGAAGGCTGAAAATCTAGCCAAAGTTGAAGGCTCAATAGTAGCAGGAAGTTTAACAGAAGAAACTTCTCACTTCACGGGGTACTATTTTGGCTCGAAGGTTCGCACACGGAAAAGGGCAGCACGGCGATATGATGATGGAGGTGTAGGCCGAACATATGCTAATGAAGGTGTCCCAGATATCTTTTCTTCAATCGGTCGATTATGTGGAAGAGTGAAGTCAGTTTGGTTTGCCAATGGAAAAGACCATCATAGTGCACAAACGTATATCCTCTTAAATTGCGAAGAAGTTAGTCAATTTGAGACGTAAGTGTATAAACATACGTCTTATATATGGCTAAATTGTATATATGCTAGCTTTATTCCAATTACCATATGTATCTGAATTACAATTGTAAATACTTTTGTATGCAGTGAATTTGTTAGACAAGTCCGAGAAGTCATTGAAGGAATCTCAGACGATGAAATCAACAAGCGTAAAGATCAACATTTTGCCCCGTGGTTGAAGACGCAAGTACGTAAAATTTTAAGTGATCTGATTAATTAACCTAATACATATTTTATTATGCATTTTTAATTAAATTAATTAATGATATAGGTCGAGTATGGGGATACCGCATATCCACTCTGGTTCCATGAGTTAATAAAAGGCCCCATATCGAAGATAACGAGTGCACCCATGTATTGCACACGCGGATATATATTTCATACATTCAAATACGGAAATCAAAGAGCTACTGCCAACTACGGGGTATGTGTGCGGGGCGAAATAGATTTTTATGGAGTGTTGCAAGACATAATTGAAGTTGAGTACCCTGGTTGCTTAGGTTTGAAATGCGTTCTGTTCAAATGCGACTGGTTCGATCCAACAGTTGATCGAGGCGTCCGTAAAAACAAATTTGGGGCAGTAGATGTCAACCAATCACGACGTTACAATAAGTATGAGCCATTTATCCTAGCATCACAAGCAGAACAAGTCAGCTTTGTTCCATATCCGCGAGTTCGCACCACCCGTATCTCATGGTTATCAGTTTTAAAAGTTTCTCGGAGGGGTCGAATTGTGGGGGTTGATGAGGAACTACCAATGCAGCAAGATCATTGCTCTGATATGCCAGAACTAAATGAGAGCAATGATGACATCCTTTTGATAGATCCTCAAAACAGGCAAGTTGAATATATCCCAGACGATACAGAGGAAGATCAAGATGAGGAAGATGAGTTCGAAGAAAGTGATGAACCAGATGATCAAGAAACGGATGTGTACTCTTCGTCAGAAAATGAATCAGAGTGACCGCGCTAGCTAGTAATTATTGTGAATTTAATGTATTAATATAATATTGTGATCGAATAATTATTAACAAATTTAAGTGATATGATTTCTATGAAATCCCCTAATTAAACCCCAAACTAAATCTCATCTCCGATCTCCACTCATTTTCCGTCGTAGGTGCGGCGATTAATAAATTACAAGACATATGTGTCTATGTGTCTTGTAATTTATTAATTGCCCCAACAACGATGGGAAATGATTGGTGATCGGAAATGGGATTTAGTTTGGGGTTTAGGAGATTTCAAAGGAATCGTCGCTAATTCGTTGAAAAATAACGACGATTTAGCAACGAATTCAGACTAATCGAGGCTAAATCGTCGCAAACGATGATTCGTCACAAAATTGATGCAAATTTGCGACGAATTCGCAACGATTCGTCCATAAACCCTAAACCCTAAACCCTTTGCCCTAAACCCTAAACACTAACCTATTACCATCTCATTGTATTATGCATCTTTCAATGAAATTGATCGTGACTTTCGAGAATTATCCGAAAATGAAAACTCGGTCAATCAGAGTAATTATATCCACAAACTGAATCATTGTATTAATAATCTAACATATACGCAAACTCTATGTTTTCCTTATTTTTCAATCTCGATGAACTTATTGATAATTTCATGATTTTGGATTTACAGCAAACATGTATAGTTGTTTCTGGAATGTTGCAATCGACGTTACAATTTTGTACCTATACCCTAAACCCTAAAACAGATTTTTCAAAGGAATCGTCGCTGATTCGTTGCAAAATAGCGACGATTTAGCAACGAATTCAGACTACTCGTGGCTAAATCGTCGCAAACGATGATTCGTCACAAAATCGATGCAAATTTGCGACGAATTCGCAACGATTCGTCCATAAACCCTAAACCCTAAACCCTTTGCCCTAAACCCTAAACCCTAACCTATTACCATCTCATTGTATTATGCATCTTTCAATGAAATTGATCGTGACTTTCGAGAATTATCCGAAAATGAAAACTCGGTCAATCAGAGTAATTATATCCACAAACTGAATCATTGTATTAATAATCTAACATATACGCAAACTCTATGTTTTCCTTATTTTTCAATCTCGATGAACTTATTGATAATTTTATGATTTTGGATTTACAGCAAACATGTATAGTTGTTTCTGGAATGTTGCAATCGACGTTACAATTTTGTACCTATACCCTAAACCCTAAAACAGATTTTACAAGGAATCGTCGGTAATTCGTTGCAAAATAGCGACGATTTAGCAACGAATTCAGACTACTCGTGGCTAAATCGTCGCAAACTTTGAATCGTCACGAAATCGATGCAAATTTAGCGACGAATTAGCAACGATTTGGTTGCATCGATTTAGCGACGATTCGTCGCAAATTCGACGCCAATTAGGATCGATTTAGCGACGACAACTAATCCTATATAATCACACGCTCAGAATTTCTTCATTCACTATTTCTCTCTTGCTCTTGCTCAACCATTCTTCTCGAATTCCTTGCGAAAAAAGGTAAATTTTTTTTTTTAAATGTTTTTAATTTTAGTTAGTATAGATAGGAATAGAACAATTTAGGTCGGTAGAAACGGAATCAAATTAGAAAAAATAGCAGACTGCCCGGGTGTTTATAGATAGTAATTTTTTTCATTTTTATGCAGATGGGCCATCGTCGTTCACATTACGCTCAGTTTTTGAGAGAGATTGGTGATGCTTCGGGTACCGGATTTCCCGCGTCTTCTGAGGCTACGGAGACGGATTTCGTCCCAGCGACGCAAACACAGAGTGCTCCGCCGCCACAACCACCTCAGATTTTGCAACCTGGAGGCCGTGCCCCGGCCCCATATGCACACATGACGGTTCTTGATTTGCTTGCACAGCCGGGCCGTCATAGGATTACGAGATTAGATCCGGATCATGGAGAAAATACGAAATGGTAATATATATATTTATTATTACATATTTAATTATATTTATTTCTAACAATTCATAATTTTACAATTTTTTGTTTCAGGTTTGGAGTTGAATCCAAAGTTGGACGCACCGTTTCTGAAATCATCAAGTCCTATTTTATCGAGCCTCATACCAATTTTACCCAGCTCCCGGCACACGTCAAGGATACATGGTTCAAGATGTTTGCGGTACGTATGAAAAATTAATTTTTTCTCTCATAATTATTTTAATTATATTTATATATATATTTAATTAAATTTTATAAAATATGTAATTATTTTTGTTTCTCATGCAGCAAAAATATAACTGGGATCTTTCGATTCATGGCGAGGTTGAAACTTTGTTTCTCGAGAGGGTGAAGTTACGTATCCAAGGCGTGGTTGGTGATTGGAAGAAAGCATGGAAGATTTCTGGCGATTTAGCAAAGCCCCTGCACATGGATAAAGTCGTTTGGGACGGCTTGGTGCGGTATTGGCTGGATCCGAAGTCCATCAGTATTGCTGAGAAGTGTTCGGCTTCCCGCAACACCGTTGGTTCGGACGGGAAAGCCAAGGCTTTGCCTCATACAGCTGGGCAAACACCTTTTGCGGGTGTTCGTCTACAGATGGTAATTAAATTTATTTAAATTAATTTATTTATGTAATTTACTTCGTCAATAACATAGTTTTTTTCTTTAGGCCGCCGAAGACGGAGGTGTACTCCCTCCGATGACCAAGGTTTTTGAGCGGACGCACTGAAAGAAGGATGGTTCCTTTGTTTCCGAGAAGGCCGAGCACATCTTCACTGAGGTGACTTCCAAGGTCACCGAACGAGAGACACAGCTCTCTCAACAGCTATCTCCAGGTGGTTCGTCGGTCATGTCTGGAGGGTTGACCACACCCGATATTGACCGGATCTTCGAGCAGGTATATAGAATAGTTAGTACTTATTAATTTTTAGTTTTAAATTTTTTAAAAATTTCTAATTGTAAATTTAAATATAGGTTGCCCCTAAGAGAAAGGGGAAGGTTATCGGGATGGGATCTATTCGAGATGTCTCGGCCGCTTCTTCATATGCTCCGCGACGCCGATCGCCAGAAGATGATCCAGTCGTGTTACGTGCCACGATTACGAGTCTTCAGGAGCGGGTTGAGACCGAGGCTACTCGGTCTACGGCATATCAGGCGCAGATTGCGAGTCTTCAGCAGCGGGTTGAACTGGATGCTACGCATCATGATGAGCTCTTCGACATCTTGGCAACAGGGAACACGACAATGCAGGCCATGTTGCGGGAAAAGCGAAGACTCCGAGCAGCGGCAGAGGCAGCGGCAGCGGCAGCGGCAGCGGCAGGCACATCCGGTTCGTCGAGACGTCCCGAAGACGATGTGAATCTCGACGATTACGATATAGTTATTTAGATTTAGGATTTCGAATTCTAAATTTTTTTTTTTTTTGTAACAGATTATAATATTTTTTTTTAATTAAATATTATTATTAAAATTTTCATTTTATAATTTCGAATTTAATAAAATTTCAAAAATATTATTAAAAATCATATATTTATGAATCGTCGTTAATTCGATGGTAAACAATAATCCTCGTTGATTCGTTGGTAAATTAATCGTCATAAAATCGTGGCTAATTCACAACGATTTAGCAACGAATTAGTAGCGACGATTTTGCGACGATTATTTAGCAACGATATAGCAACGAATTATTAGCGACGATTTTGCGACGATTTTTTAGCAACGATTTTATGACGATTAATTACCAACGAATTAAGGACGACAATTGTTTGCCATCGAATTAACAATGAAATATTTCCCTTCGCATTTCCATCGTTTTTACGACGATTTACAATTCGTCGTAATTTCAATATAATATTTACAACGATTTTACAACGAAAATTTACCGACGATTTAGCGACGAATTTTTGTCCCTCGTTCTTTCGCGACGAATTTACGACGATTTGTGGTTTGCGACGATCACTTAACGACGATCTCTGATTCGTCGCAAATTCGATTAAAATCCTCTTTTGCAACGAATTTACAACGATATAGTTCGTTGCAAAAGGGGTGATTTCTTGTAGTGTAAGGTTTTTTGCTCCTGGTCACTTCAGAGAGGCAATACCGAGGTGTTACACCGATGTGTGACATCGGTGTACTGAGGCTTCAATACCGATGTGACACATCGGTGTTGAATATAAACTTCCTCGGCCAGACGGACATGTCTTCAGTAAAGTGGCCATATCTTCCAAACCACAAGTACAAATCCCCTGATTCCAATTCCAGTGGCTAGCTAACTCACTCCTCTACAGTTTTAATGAAGGTCATCCAAGCTGAGTCATATCTGAGGGCCTCAGTCTAGCCACATCTTTACGGTGTATCAGATGGACCTTGCACTCTACTTTGGTCCAACTCTCCAAATATGTCCAAATTGCCTCCAATCACCTAGAAAGTACTCCAAAACATGCAAGAACTCACTAGACCTAATGAAATATGTCATAATCTCTAAATGAGACCTAAATACAAGACAAAACCATGATTATGCATGTAAATGACACAAAACTCTAACTGAGATGCATGCTAAAACATGCAATATATGAGTATATCAGATATTCGTCTTCTGGACTAACCAGTTCTTCATGAACACTTTCATATATGTCTTCTAGACGTTTTTGTTTCAAATATGTCTTCTGGACATTATTTTTGTTATACACTACACCAAAACAGCGTTTTTCCTACTGCAAAAACAGTCGGGAATCAGTAGCAAAACACCCTGTTACGACTGATTATCGACTGATTTCTGCGGTAGGTAAAGGTCTAGTCGCAAAAAAAATCAGTCGTAAAATGGCTACTGATTTACGACTGATATTAGGCAGTCACTATTCAGTCGCTAATCAGTAGCAAACTTTTACGACTGATTAGTGACTGAATAGTGACTGAATGTTGCTACTACTACAGTTGTAGTCGATAATCAGTCGTAAAAATATACGACCGATTAGTGAATGAATAGCGACTGTAGGTTGCTACTACTTAAGTCGTCGGTAATCAGTTGTTAAATATAACGACTACGTTACGACTGATTACCTACTATTTTTGCTACTTATTTACGACTGAAATGAGCATCGGTTTTGTATATCTTGGCATATTTACAACTGTTTACTGACTGTTTATTTAATTTTTTGGCTACTGAAAACCTACGAGTTCTTAATTTGTTTAGCAGTTAAATTGGGTTGGCAATAAAACTTGAAACTCTAAACTCTAAACAGAAGTGAAACAATCTGATAAACATAAACATCAACATCAAATATTATACACCAAGCTACGAATTCATACAACAAAATAACATAACTTTCATGTTCTAAACCAAAATGGAAAAACAAGTTCTTTCGATTTCCAAAAGATAACATAAGTTTTAAGTTTAAAGTTTCAAGGGAGAAGGGAGAAAGAAGTTAGCTAAATCAGTGGAGAGGAGAGTATGGACCATCAGCATCTGTTTCTTGGGCTAGGAAAGCGAGGAAGCGGTTGTCCGTTTTCAAGAACTTGTTCACAATCGCAAGCTCGGCGGTGTGGGCCTTTTGAGCAGCTGCAAGTCGAGCATTATCTGATTCTTGCTGGGAGATATGAGCAGCTTGTTTCTCCAATTTCCTTTGAGCCGCTTCAAGCTGTTGTTGCATATGCCGGAAAGAAGCAGAGGTTTCATGGTGTTTTCCCTTTCCCTTGAGCTGATTCTTGAGGCTTCCAATGCCAAAGAGGTCTCCTCTATCGTTTGTGAACGTAGACTACCAAAAGAAAAGAAATAAAATTAATACCAAACACTATCATCAATCAAAATCCAAAACATAACAACTTAGGGAAGGAAGCAGTTAACCTGAATAAAAAGCTCGTTATCCTCTTCTATGGATAGTTGTGGATGACGACCATCAGAAATCTCTGTGGTCCCAGACTCGAGGTTAGACATCTTCTCTTGCTTTTTCTGCATATAGAGCTCAGCAACTTGCTCTGCTTTTTTATCTGCAAAGGTCCCATCCTTCTTCGTATTAGCCCTGATGAAAACCTCACCGAAACTCACTGGTCTGCCTAATTCCTCAACCTGACATGGAAATCAATCAGATTTAAACTTGAAGTGTTCATCATGCATAATAATCTTACACTTGCAAGACCATTAGCAACCACTGTAAACATCCTTGCCGTAGATGAAACCAAAAAAAAAATAGGAAATCAACAAACCTGAGTAGCTAGATCACCAATAGCCAGTCGAGAAAGAACTCAGTCAACTTGAAATACCGCATAACAAAATCACAGATTGAAATATAACAAAATATCACAGATTGAAAGAACTCCACAAGATACAGTTCTGAACAATATTGATTGACAAGAGCAATGAATACTCAAAGGTTTCTAAGGAAATAATACATCTTAATACACTAAAACATGGTAACTTATGATTGTAACTTTGAAGTGTTGCTCATGCATAATAGTCTTACACTTGCAAGACCATTAGCAACCACTGTAATCAAGCCTCAAAGATGTCTAATGATTTCTCAAGAAATAAAGATAAACCTCAATATCCAGCCTCAAGAAATAACAAAATCACAGATTGAAATATCACAAAATTGTTTCAAGTGACTTACCATTTCTTGTTCGATTTGGCGGTAAGACTTCTGTCCAGAGGCATGTTTGTGAGGCCCGAGACCTTTACGGTCAGACATCCGAGCTGCTGAGGTTGTTGTACTCTTTGTCATTTGTTCATCAGTCCTCCAATGTGCTTTCATTTCTTCCCATATCTTATCAGTGATCCATCTAGGTTGGTCATCATTACTCCTTGCAGAGCTCACCATGTCTTTCAAGCGAACTTGAAGTATGGCTTCGAAATGCCCTTGAACCAAACCTGTTAAAGAAGGATCCCATCTGTGTTTTTTCTACAAACAAAATAGAAAGATTGGTGTTAGTCTATATAAAGCACATACATGTATTAAACATAAGTTAGTGTTTAGTGTGAGAGAATGTTACCGCGAATTCAACGAACCATCGTTATACTCTTTCCCTAGGCACAGAGGATAAACTGTAGTAGGGGCCATCAAACTTATTAGTGAAACACTTTGTAACCTGCCTGGTCAGTGAGGATCGATCAAAACAAAACCTACAAAAACCAAAGCACACAGTATCATGTAGGGTTGAGTCCGAATGATGACACAACATCGATACTATCACAAAGCATTAGAATATATATCTTGAACAATTATCGAGAACCAAAACATACTAATCTCTTAAACCAATAAAAATACAATTGTTTTCGTAGTTAAACCTATAAAAATACAATTGTTTCTCTGTAATTGATAAATTTCGACCACTAGTCTAATTCCACATAAGAATCCTTCACTATTCAAAACTACGACTCCTAAAACACATAATACAAGCTTGACATGTATTAACAACTAATTAAAAAGAAAGCAAGAAATTACCATGTTGAATTAGGCTGGACGAGGTCGGGATCGAGAATGGTGATTATCTTCGGCCTTGGCGCAAGTAGCAGCGAGTTCAGAGCCTCCATCTGGTCTTGGGAGAGATTAGGCTCTATCGGAGCTTCGACATTAGGAAAACCTCCATCTTCTTCTACTGTGTTGTGGGAATTTTGGGCTTGAGAACTGTGATGAGATTGAGATGCTAGATATGGAGGCGATTGAGATGGTTGAACTTGAGGCGCTGCAGATGGAGGTTGTTGACTCGATTGAGCTGGGCGTTGCGGATCTTCAACCGTTGGAGCTGCTCGATTTGCAGAATAAACAGGTGCCGGAGTGTGAACCGCTGGAGATGCTCCAGAAGGTGGAGCGTGTGGATTTGCAGACGATGCACGCAGTGGAGGTTGAGCAGAATGAGATGATGTAGACGGACTATTTGAGGTCGGAAAGAGCTTCCTCGGTGGAGGGTAATCTTTGACAGACGGACGATTGTTGTTGGGGAGAACCGGCGGGACAGTTTCTGATGGAGGTTTTGGGAGAAATCATACCGAGTGGGTAGATTGGCCGGTCTGGCTCTCGATGCTGTTGGTTTCACAAGAAAAACATTCTTCCTCTTTCCACCCATCGCAGAGTGAGAGAGACATAATCGAGGAAGACGAAGAGAGACAAATCGAGGAAGACGAAGAGAGACAAACTCGAGGAAGGAGGAAGACGATTAGGGTTTCAAATCGCAGAGAGAGGGTTTTGATAATGTTTAAGGGTTACAACTCGCAAATACGAGGAGATTTGGGCCAAAAATTGTCGCGGGTGAAACCAAATTTGGGCCCAAAATTTTGGAGGGTTAATTTCCCGGGTGAATGATCCGAAAATTTTGTTTTTTTGGCCCAATCAGTCGTTAATCAGTAGGTAATTAGTAGCAAAATTTTTTTAATTTTTTTTATAATTTTTTCATAATTAACCATAAACAACATTATAATACACAAAATAATTTTAATTTTTCATAATTAACCTTAAATAACATTATAAAACATTAAATAAGTTTAATTTTTACATAATTAGGGTTATTTTCCCTGGTTGTTTAGTGTTTAGGGTTTAATATTTAAGGTATAGTGTTTAGGGTATATTGTTTTGGGTTTAGTGTTTAGTGTTTAGGGTAACCAATCATCAGTTTCCCCTCGGTTTAGGGTTTAGGCCGGTTTAGGATTTAGGGTTTAGGGTTTATGGTTTAGTGTTTTTTTGTTAACAAACCCATCTTTTGAAGCTAATCAACACTTTCTCTTATGAATCAAATCTTATGAAGAACAAGTTTTAAAAATCTTATTGCGACATATGCAAGTTATTGAGCAAGTTAGACGTTGAGATAACATCTGTTTGGTCTAGGCCGGTTTAGGGTTTATCGTTTAGTGTTTAGGGTTTAGGGTTTAGTGTTTAGGGTTTAGTGTTTAGGGTTTAGTGTTTAGGGTATAGGGTTTAGTGTTTAGGGTTTAGGGTAACCAATCATCAGTTTCCCCTCTGTTTAGGGTTTAGACCGATTTAGGGTTTAGGGTAACCAATTTATGACCCGATTAGAATCCGATTCCAGACCGGATTATTTTTTTTAAAAATGGGTTTAGAATAAGCAATCATTAACCCAATTTAAGACCCGATTAGGATCCGATTCCAAACCCGATTAAATTAAAAAAAGGGTTTGAGAATAACCCCGCACCCGAGACTCGAACCGTGGCCTGCTGTATAATGTGTGTTACCGCTGGGCTAGGTAACTCATTCATGTTTTATACAACAATGATTTTATTTATTGTCAAAATTTGAAGCCGATTTTAAATCCACTAACCCGACGCCGTTTCTTTCCCTTTGTGAAACCCTGAAAATCCCTTTGGCTTACATCGCAAATTGCACATCGAAGCAAAAAAACTTAAATCGCAAATCGAAGAACAAGATTGTTCCCTAAATTGCAAATCGAAGCAAAAATCTCTCTATATCTTGTTTTCGTCTATGATTCAACATGGGTGACTCTTCTGGAAGTTCGAGTAGAACATTAAGGGGTCCCTGGGGAAGAGAAAACGTGATTGGCTTTCCAAAAATTTGTTGGTGTGGGCAGAGAATCGTCTCGAAGTTTTCACGATCTGATGCGAATCCATTCCGGCGATACTACCGGTGTGGCTATGCTGCACAACTGAAGGTGAGCATTGGTTTAGATATGTTTTCATATTCGCCATTTGTTCTTCATAAAGCTTGAATGAGTTTGATTCATCCTGTTTTATGCAGCTAAATAATGATGAGCATGTGTTCAAGTGGGTTGATGAGGCAATTACTGATGAGTTACAACGAGTGGATTGTAGAATTGGATGTCTTGAAACCGAGCTCAAAGAGATGAAGGTGGTGCGTAGGTTGGGGATTGATGAAGACGAGTTTGAGAAGAGGTTTGAGGATCGTTACAATGAAGCCAAATCAAGCTTCCTGAAGTTAGTTATCGTTGTTCTTCTTGGGTGTTTTCTAGCTGTCATTGTTGGTGGCATAGTTAAGGCTAGGATGATTGTGTAAGTTAGATATGTTATTGCTAAAGCTTGAATGATTGTGTAATGTCTGTCTTGTGCTTGTAATGTCTGTCTTGTGCTAGGATGATTGTTGATTTCCGGTTTGCATATATTAGGGCATCTACATTTCCATTTAGTTTGTAATGTCTGTCTTGTGCTTGGAATGTCTGTCTTCTGCTTTATTGATAGGCAATTAGTATGCTCTTTCTTTATATGTTCGTAAGTAAGGTATCAGATATGTAGCATCAGTTTGCAATGACCCTCTGGTTGCAATGAACCTGTTACCAATATGTAGCATCAGTTTGCAATGAACCTGTTACCAATACGTGCGATCCTGTTTGCAATGACCCTCTGGTTGGGAAACACTGCCTATCAATTCTCACACTATGAAAATCAGGTAAGTTATTCTCTCTTATGTACTGCAGGTAAGTGAAATCGAAGAACAACCCATCTATGTATTCTCACACTATGAAAAGCCTAAGGACTAATGTATCTTTATGTGCCTCCTTTTGCAGTGCTATTTGCTTGTTTGTACCATGGATCTTTCTAGAGAAATCGAAGATGGACGGCAATGGAAGATGGACGGCAATTTTTTATGTGCCATCTATGTTTGAAAGCCTAAGGACTAACGTAATTCAATTTTTTTTTTTGTAAGTTAACTTGTAACATAATTAGAGCAAACTTGTAACATAATTAGAGCAAACTTGTAATAAAAACTTATTTATCAGCCAAAGTTGTAAAAACTTATTTATTAGCCAAATTTGTAAAAACTTGTAACATAATTAGAGCAAACTTGTAATAAAAACCACCATTACAAATTACAAAACTTAAGATATCACATAACATAATTAGTACGGTGCTACACCTTCTACATCTTCGTCATCAGAATCGGATAAGTTACACTGGAATTCGTCAGCTGGTTCCGCATCGCCAACATCGTAATCGAGATTTACTGGATTTACTCGTAGTTGTGAATTCTCGACTACGAGATCTTCAATTGTAGTCAGCATTACATGATCATCCGTTTCTTGTTGTAAAAGAGTAGGTTCCGCGTCTACATATTCTCCTGAAATATTTCCCCTCGGGTTAACTTTAACAACATTGTGCCACACATTCTTTGGTTTCTTCTTGTATGGGTAAGGGATATAACAAACTTGATCCGCTTGAGAGGATGTGCAATATCAATGTATAAAATCAGACATATATATTGGGTATCGAGAAAGTGATAAACGGGCGAACGTACCCAGAATAAATGGTTCGTATTTATTGTAGCTTTTCGATGGAAGAATGTCTACAATGCCACTATTGCCAATCCGAGTGCCTCTACCGATCACAGGATCGTACCACTTACACTTAAAAAGTGTGATTCTCAAATTAACCACCCCCTCATACTCGAGTTCTATGATATCAGTTAAGATACCGTGGAAATCAGCTCTGTCAGCTGCATTGCTGTAATTCTCTCCAGTAACACATACACCATAGTTACATGTCTTTCTTCTCGCGCTGTTATTCTGGGTATGAAACAAATATCCTCTTGTATAGTAGATGGGCCAAGTTTTGGCCCTTTTCAGGGGTCCATGAATAATGTCGTGCACCCACGTTGGAAACGGAGTTTTGGCCTTCCAGTAAGAAACCTGCATATGAAAAGTCAATATAAAATATATTGAAGTACCAATAGTCAGATATCAAAAACATATAGACATACATATTCTTGGATCCATGAAGGATATTCTTCAGCTCTTTTCGCCATGATTTCTTTTTCAGAGAGGTCCGGATATTGTGTACTAATAAAATCTTCGAAGAAACTATGTAACACCATAAAAATATATGAGAAATCGAGTATGGACTATAAAACATTTTAAGTTAAAGTCATTACAACTTATACCTCTCAAGTGGCTCGAAATAACCACAATTTCGCAAAACATATGCATGTGCGCATCGATAGTCTTTATCTGGAAGCCAGATTTCCTGCATTTCGCCACTAGGCCGACCTACGTGAGTAAATATATCGGAGACTCTATCGAAATGATATTCGGGGAGTAATCGGAGTTAGGCGGAAATTTTTAGAACATGAGATATATGTAATAAAAGAGAAAGCGAGTGGATCGTATATGTGTGAATGTTTATTTATTATGCTGTGTACTCTCTTTTACAAGGGACATATCGCATATTTATAGTAAAGTAAAGATATATTTATAGTAAAATAAAAATACATAAAGTAATAAGAAAGTATGTCGGTAAAACTTAGGAGGCGGTGATAAGAAACTTTCACAATATGTGAAAAAACAATAAAATATGATTTGAAGCATCCATTTTTCAACAATTTGAAATATTTGTACTATTTTTTATTTATGTGGGTTCTCATGTTTTTTTCGTATACTATTGGTACACGAATTCCACTTTATTCATTTTCTATTAGGTTTCGAGACTACTTTGAATTAAGCACGTGTTATAAACTCTTTTTTTTTTTTTTTTCTCTTGGAATGCCCACATATATTATGTCATATTTCCTCCTATCAAAAGATATGTTCACTTAGCTAGTGCAATTGCATAATACTACAACGAATTCCAAAAGAAAATTTACATACATGGATGTTGTGTGAGTCGATATTCATACAATCAATTTTTGTAAAAAGCTTTTAAGGGAACAAAAAATACCGAAGAAAAACACAAGCAGACATCCAAAGATGATTTTTATTGTTGTTTGTAAGCGTTTGAGTATAACAGTAATGTTGCTAAGAGCTTATGCTAGGGTTTGTCGATGTCTTGTTCCATGCGATTATAACTGCTATTTATACGAATTTATGGTAGCGATCTTCTCGGAAATAAGAGGAATATTTCCTTTTTGCTTCATGCGGTCACCGACTCGAGCTCTAACTAGGGTAATTGGCGATATGGGCTTCTAACTCGGCCCAAATGAGTTGGTGAATGATTTGTATCTCGGCCCATAAATGTTCCTCTCGACCCACTTGCATTCGGATGGGTTCATGCATTCCTTTTGGGCGAAACAGCTTGTCTTGGTTTGGCCTCAGTTTAGTCAGGAAATGTTATTATCTCGGCCTCGGCTCGACCCTACTCTTCTAGGTGAGGCGAGACATCCAAAAATGGCTATCCAGGGCTGTCATGCTTCGGCTCGGGCCTTTCTTATCTTTTTGGGTCGGTATACCTTATTGTTTCAAATTGATAATCTCGAACGGGTGGAATTCGACCCCAACAGTTTGCCCCCCAGTTCGTCAAACTCAGGAGTGATCTTGACGAGGTAGAAGTTATCGAGATCGAGATTAATCGCCGAACTATAATGGTGCCGATCCACGATTATCGGAAAATTCTCTATTCGAGGTTACAACATATCTCCTGGTGTGAGTCCGATATGTCTCTTCGCCTCGGGATACCACGGTTGCTAGCTATGCCTCGAAGATTTGTTACAATTGCTGGAGCGTTCGCTCGTGTTCACGCGCCTTGCTTTAAATATCTTGAGAATTGTGAATGTTTTCTGTTGATTCCCAAGGTCAATGTTGATGGATCGCTTGAGGTTAATATCTCCTACGAGGCGAATCTTCCTTTCTCTGAGGTTCAAGGAGCCGAGATTCTTGCAAAAGGACCCTTTGATATCACCCCTTTTGAAGGGTTAGTTTCTTCCTTCATTGCGGCGCCCGAAACTGCGGTGATTACTGATGGAGTAAAAATTTTAGACGAGGATTTCTTCTGGGATCCCAATGAGGCGAGGAGGGAGATATATTACTTGGTGGATATATTTCAGCCGGATTCACCGAAGAGGAAACCTGCGAGAAGACCTAAGAAAAAGCAAGCCGATCCTCCAGGTTCCACGCTTTCCTCCGAGACGTCTTTGAATGAGTTGCTGGTGTGATTCAATATATCCGAGGACGTTGAGTTTGTGATCACCGAGCCGTCTAATCGAGCCGACAACCCTCTTCCAAAATGTTTCACTGTTTATGAGGTATTCTTCAATTTATGTTTCCTTTGGTTTCCGATTCATGAAGTGATCCTTTGTTATTTGTGGAGGCACGTGCTTGCTTTAGCTCAAATCAAGACTCGGGGGCTTCGTCACCTCATATAGATTTTGATTCGTAGTTACGAGTGTGATTTCGAGGTCACCGTCGATCACCTCCAGAATTTGTTGGACATCTGAAGGGTTCCCAAATCTGCTAAGTTTTATATTGGTAATAAAAGGGATAAGCGAATCATCACGAGGTTTCCAAGCAAAGACAGTAATTGGGAGGATTATTTATTATTTGTTCGCATTTCCGAGGCTTCCGTCGGCAGCAGCTTCCTTCGCTTGGTCAAGACGAACTGGAGACCGCTTGGTAGCCGACACATAGATTTTGGTTCGGTACACTATCTGATTTCATTTTCTGGCTTTTTTTTTTGTAGATCGTGATTTCCTTCCTCCGATTCCGACCGATCTAAATGAGGTATTTGACGCACTGAAGGCGAAGAAGGTTCATTGGGGAAAGCATTTATCCCTTCAGAGAATAGAGAGAGCCCGATCTCTTCTTAGCGGTTCTTCGGTTAGTTCGGATCCTTTGTCTTTGGAGGATTTGAGGATGACAATGATGAAGAAAACGTCCGCCCTAGATAAGAGAGAGAGAGAGAAAAAAAGGAAATAGGCGAGACGAGCTGCTGGTGGATACGCACTGATGGCCCCCGAGGTAGTCGT
Organism: Eutrema japonicum; assembly: GCA_030161315.1. Lineage (NCBI taxonomy): Eukaryota > Viridiplantae > Streptophyta > Magnoliopsida > Brassicales > Brassicaceae > Eutrema > Eutrema japonicum. The sequence goes on along the minus strand of BSQW01000006.1, from coordinate 23,823,883 downwards.
TCCTGGTCATGGAACTATTGTCGACGAGGGGACTATGGGTGAGAGTGCCGAGGCGAAACTTTTAATCTCCCCCGAGATTCTTGCAATTGATGAGGGAAGAGATCTTGTTCCAGCTTTTCCCCAAGTGTCCAAACCTTCTAATTCGGCTTTAGAGAAGCATGCATATACGCGAGGCCGAAAATGCATGCGTCGAACGGCGATCGAAACGATGTTGCGAAGAAAAAGAAAATTGGTACTCCTGCACATGCTGATTTCTTATCCTCTGAGATGATTGTCGATGATGCTGCTGCGTCCGCCGCCATCCTCACACAGATTAATGGGGCTGAGGTTCGTCTCCCTCCCTCGGATGTGCTTATCAAGGTTAAGGCATATGTTGACATGTCGTTGCGTGATATCCGGGTACGAGCTAGTTTTTTATGACATTTAAACGATGTCCCCCTTTTTCTTATCGTTCGTTTTTTGCAGTTTGTTGCTTTTATCAACGAGCTGGTTGCCACTTATGAATCGGGGGATCGCAAAGACATGAAGCTTGTCGAGGATGCGAGGAAAATCTCTTTGACATTGAAGGGTAAACACGACGAGGTGGATAAGAGACTTGCTCTTGCATCGATTAAGGTTACAGATCTTCGAAGGGAGAAGATGACATTGAAGGAGAAGTCGGCCAAGCCCGCGGGTTGTGCGCTTGGTTTAAACGAGGAGAGGATGCGCTTGAAGGCCAATGTAGCTTCTTTGAGGAGACAACTTACAGCAAAGGACCCTCTTCATGATTTCGATGTCAAGAAGGCTCGAAAAGAGGTGAGGCGAGAGTCAGCTCGGAAAATCCAAGAGCGAGTTGGCAGAATTAGGGCGAGTGTGGACCAATTGGAGGACGTTAAGAGTAAGGGGCTTGATCTGGCCGAGGTTAATAACAATCTGGAGCTCTTGGACATCATTCGAAAGGATAATCGTCCAATCCTCGAAGCCGAGGCAGAGAAGTTGGTCGGCTGGAGAGCTGACTTGGTCGGAGCGGATGGGGAGCTTGGTAAGGTTGCCTCCTATTTGAAGGAATTGTGGGTCGAGCCTGCCACGGCTAGCGTCGTTGTTGCTGATCCTGTGGGGTCCAATGAGCGCCTGCCTGGGATTGCTGACCTTACGATTGAAGATGGCGAAGTGAATAGGCCTATGTAGTAACCCCCCTCTTTTTTTGTTGTAAAGTGTCTTATTTAGATTTGTATCCCTTTCTATCGAGGATTTTATCAGGTTTGTAATGAGTTGTTGTTTCCTTGATTGTTCCGATGTTGTTTTGCTTAGGAAATATAATGCACTTTTGCCTTTTCGTATTTATTGTGTTTCGAGACGATCCATTTAGTACTTTGTTGAGACGTCGAAGACCAGTGTGCTGTGAAGCGATTGGTTACTGAGTTTAGATTTTACTTCAGTTTTAGGGTTTGAGACGTGTGTTCGGCTTACGTTCCAGTTTCAATAGTAAAATTAAGTGGTTTGGTCGAGGTATATTTTTTCCTTCCTCTGATCCGAATATACCCGCCTTAAATTTATATAGCGCGCTTTAATCTGTGGTGGATTGTAAGAGAGCCACAGTCCGTATAGAAGAGTGGCTAGAGATCCGTAAAGGATGCATGAGCCCGTTGTTGTGGTCATCAACATACGAGAACGACAACTATGTGAAGTCTAAATTGGTAAAAGCTTAAAAAGTGCGGAATGTCGTGTTTACAAAAGATGGGAGTATGTGTATACGTACCCATCCCTCCCCCCTTTTTAGAGGCCGTGGGGGGGGGGGGAGAGCTGAATCTTTCCGAAGATTGCTTGTCTACGTACTCTTTTCAGGGATCAAGTCGGCTCGTAGTTCATGTTGAGGTCATGGTGATTTTAGTGATAGTATTTCTTCAGGTGTATTGCGTTCCACGATCTCTGGATGGGGGCGTTGGACATGTTAGCGAGTTTGTATACCCCTAGGTGAACCACCTTAGTGACTTTGTAAGGTCCTTACCAATTGGCTTCGAGTTTACCAGTGTTGCGTTCTGCTGTATTCTGTAAAACTTTGCGAAGGACCAGGTCTCCCTCGTTGAACTTTCAACTCCGAACGTTTGAGTTGTAGTATTTGGCCGCTGCTTGCTGGTAGTTCTATATACGGATAAGGGCTTGGTCGCTTCGTTCGTTCAGTAAATCCAGTTCGTCGAGGAGCATAAGGTTATTGAGTCCCTCTTGTCCGAGTAGGAGTCCGCGTCGTACGCCCGAAAATTCAACCTCTGGGGGGGGGGATCACGCACTCTGTTCCGTAGACGAGGGCGGAGGGTGTCTCTCCTGTCGCACGGCGCGTGGTAGTTCGATGGGACCAGAGTACGCCTTCTAGTTCGTCGGCCCATCGACCCTTTTTCTCGGCGAGGCATTTTTTCAGGCCGTCGAGGCTGGTTTCGTTGGCTGCTTCGGCGTGTCCATTTCCTTGAGGGATGCGTGGTGTTGATTTGCTCAGTCGTATCTTCCATTTCTCGCAAAACGTTTCGAACCTTGTCGAGATGAATTGAGAACCGTTGTCTGTGACAATTTCGTACGTGACTCTATGTCGACATATGATGTTTTTTCAGACAAAGTGTTCCACATGGACGTCTTTGATACTAGCATAAGAGTTTGCTTCTATCCATTTGGAAAAATTGTATGTCAAGACTAGCAAAAATCGTTTTAGCTTAGAACAGTGGAGCGCGCCGACGATGTCCATTGACCACCGCATGTAGGGATAAGGGGAGGAAATTGATGACAGTAACTCGGTCCGTTGGTGGATCGTTGGGGTGTGCCGTTGACATTTCTCGTACTTCATAGAGAATTTTTCGCAATCTTTCACCATAGTTGGCCAGTAGTAGTCATGTCGTTTGATTTTGATTGCGAGGGCTCTTCCGCCGGAGTGGTTGCCGCATGAACCGCTGTGGAATTCCTCCATTACATTCCTTGCGTGCGAACCTTCGACACATGTCATCAGTGGCCCTGAGAATCTCCATTTGAAGACGTCTCCGCCGAGAAGGATATATCGTGTTGCCTGAGCTTTGAGTTTTCGGGTAGCCCACTTGTCTGATGGCACCTTTCCGTCCATGATGTAAGTGTGAATTGGTCCCATTCTTTCCTTGTTGCAGCCATATTCTCCTTTGTGTTGCACGTCTTCGTCCATATCGACCTCCTCGTTCTCGACTGGTGGTTTGTCCAGCGCATTGATTGCGTTAACGACTCCAGTTGCCTTGATGCTTGGATTCTCAATAAACTCGATGGGGATTACTCTCTTTAGACCGGGGTCCAAAGTTGATACTAGAGCGGCTAGTGCATCTACTTGGGTGTTCTCGACGCGAGAGATTCATGTAAGTGTGAACTCGTTGAATCGTTTGGCCAACTCCTAGGAAATTTTAAGGTAGGCTTCCATCCTCTCATCTCTGGCTTTGTATTCTCCTTTAAACTAGTTCACTACCAGCTGGGAGTCGCAGAATGCGTTTAAGTTTGAAATTTTTATTCCGTGAGCGAGCTTTAAACCGGCGATCAAGGCTTCATATTCTGCTTCGTTGTTCGAAGCTGGGAATGTCAGCCAAAATGATTGCTCTAAGATCTTGCCGTTTGGTGATGTGAGATAAACTCCTACTTTGGATCCCTCTTTCGAGGATGAGCCATCGCCGTTAAGTGTCCAGGTGGATCTAGGTGTTGGTTCTTCAATTCCTTTGGGTGGGAGCTCGACTAAGAAGTCCGCCAATGCCTAGGATTTCGCGCAGGTTTGGTTCCGGTACTCGATGGCATACTCACTGAGTTCGACGGCCCATTTCGATAGTCTTCCTAATTGGTTTGGACTATGTAAGATAATTCGTAGGGGGAAAGTGGCCAACACCATGATGGAATGTGACTGAAAATAGGGTCTCAACTTCCTGACTGACATAACGACCACGAGTGCCAGTTTCTCCATTTGCGAGATGAAGCGATTTAATGCTGCGATGCGTCTTGTCAGACGTTGGACCTCACGCTTTGTCTTCGGTGATGCTAATTCGACCAACGCTCATATATGTTTCGGGTTTGCTTCTATACCTCGTTGAGTGACGAGATATCCGAGGAATTCACCGGATGTCACGGCAAATCTGCATTTTGCTGGATTTAACTTCATGTTGTGCAAATTTAGTTGTCGGAAGCAATCTCGTAAATGTTCAACGTGGTTATTCTCGTCGAGCGATTTGATCAACATGTCATATATGTAGACCTCCATTGTATTTCCGAGCTGCTCCGCAAACATTTTGTTGACCAGCCGTTGATACGTTGCGCCTGCGTTCTTAAGTCCGAATGGCATCACTTTGTACCAATAGATTTCTCGGTCAGTAATAAATGCGGTCTTTTCTCTGTCGTCAGGGTGCGCATCAAAATCTGATTGTATCCAGAGAAAGCGTCCATGAAGGATAAGAGTTTGTTGTCGGCGGTTGCTTTTACAAGTCTGTCGATGTGTGGCAATGAGAAACTATCTTTAGGGCATGCCTTGTTTAAATCAGTAAAGTCTACGCATACCCGCCACTTGCCATTCTTTTTCTTCACTACGACGGGGTTGGCAAGCCAATCAGGATACCTAGCTTCGGCGATTGAGCCGACTTTCAGCAGCTTTTGTACTTCATCATTCACGGCTTTGGCTAGTTCATGCCCCAACTTCCTTCTTTTCTGCTTGACGGGTTTGAAGATGGGATCTACGTTGAGCTCGTGGCAAGCGACATCTATGCTACTCCCTGGCATATCGTATGCGGTCCATGCGAATGTATGTACGTTCTCCTTCAAGAATGAAATCAATTCGCTGCGGATTGAATGGTCTAGTGTGGCTCCGATTTCAATGCATCATTCTGAGTGATCGTCGTCGATGCACACCGAGGTCACGGGCTTGCATGTCGGCTCGGCATCTTCCTCCCGAGTTTCTGTGATCTGTAATTGTTATAAGAGTTTGGACATGTCCTATTCTGACTCCTGTCTTTGGCTTCTTTTGATTTTCTTTCGCATTTGTTACCGGGTTACGAAGTTTGTGCTCGGCGAGGAAACATACCCAAACTTCTTTATGGTTTTCCCAGAAAGTTTTGATTCCATCGGGGGTCGGGAACTCGAAGCAAAGATGGTAAGCGGAGGGAATGATTCGCATGGAGTTTATCCATGGGGTACCTATGATAACATTGTATATTGCTGGATGATCTGCTACAGAGAATTCCACGACCTTTGTCACGCCTTTCGCATGGACCGGGAGCCTGATCGTTCCTAGGGTCATCGTTGTATCGCCATTGAATCTGTTTAGGGATCTCGGGTCTGCTATTATATTTGTCAACTTGATGTTCATTTTTCTGAGGGTGTCTAAAAAAATAACATCGACCGAGCTTCCTGTGTCAATCAGTATTTTTGCCACATCATGGTCTCGAATAGTCAGCTCAATGACGAGAGGATCGTTATGCGGTTTATCGATGCCAATGCTTTCTTCTTCGGCGAAAGAGATGACGACGTTCGGGACGTTAGGCGGTTCGGGCCAATTGACGCTTGTTTCGGTTCGGCGCTAAAATACTTTGATTGATGACACCGTGTCTGCGCAATACCGAGATCCTCCTATTATCACGTTTATCCTTCTCTGAGGTACCGGTGGCCACTTCTTCCTCGTTTCTTTTGCCTCGTTTAGGGATGTCTCCTTGATTTTGTTCCGCTAGGGTACCTCGGTTTGGCTTGTTCTTGTTTTCGTCTTCTCGTTCAAAATCTTTGAGGGTCACTGTGATAACCCGTCTGATGGAGTAAATTTTGGTCGATGATCGAGGAAAAAACCAAAAGTCGAGGAGCGACTGAGGGAAGACGTTTTCCAAAGGATCATGGCAAAAGAAACCTATTGGTCGAGTCAGAATTTGGATAACTCGAACGGAAAAAGAGTTATCCAGACAATTCTGTTTTAGCCGGCTAAAATTCCAGTCTTGCCGAGGAGAAGCAGTTTTAGCCGAGAGGAGAAGCAGTCTTAGCCGAGAGAAGCAGTTTAGCCGAGAACAGATTTTCAGCCGAGAGAAATCTGCGGTTTTAGCCGAGAGGAGGATTTTGAGCCGAGAGAAAGGTAAAAACTTAACCAAAGCCATCAAAAGGTGATCCAAACGAAATTTCGTCAAGACAGAAAATTTTTGGGCAATGAGAGGAAGCTATCCATCAAGAAAAATCAAGATATCCCAACTTCACAAATTTTGGCCGAGTGGGCCATGGACGATCCAAAACGGGGCGCACGTCAAGAAGGAGGAAGGATCAAGTTTGCCGGGCCAATTGAACGTCGAAAACCCAGCACGACGGCCAATTTTACACAAAACAAACGAACGGAGGAGAATGGACTAAGTGGCCGATTGGTGGCCACATGACTGGTCAAAACATCAAATCGCTAGCCTAGGGGCTAGCGATAGGCACTTGTCACCATGGGAAGTGGCCACATCGGTATGTTCTCCACAATGGAGACCAAGGTGATTTTTTTTCAAAGCTTGGACCAAGGACTAGTCTTCCGACGAGAAAGGGTGATGGGATGGCCATGGAGACCTAGTCTCGACCTACTAACCTAAAGAAGACATGAAAGGACTTAATGTGAAGATGTTGGACAGAGAAGAGACAAAATTGACACTCTAGCTGAAACCTAAGGGAAAGGCTACGGTTTAGCCTACCAAGTGGCATGAAGAGTTGAAAGTATGGTCAAAACTTGGAGCCAAAGGTTTTGACAAGTCTTTGGGCAAGTGGCACAAGTGGCAAGCACCCAACCTTACTCCCCCACGCCTATAAATACCCCCTTAAGACCCAAGGTAAGTTCATACCTCCTTAAGATCTTAGAAAAATTTCTAGAGAGAAGCTAGAGAGTAAGGTAGAGAGAGAACGTGATCGGAAGAGAAGTCTTGGCTTAAACTTCACGGTTTAGACCGAGGGTGAACTCGGCTTGGAAAGTGTGATCCAAGAGCCTAAGACTTATCCGTTTCAACCTATACTCGAGGTGAGCTTTGGTAATTTGTTTAGTGTAGTTTCTTACGGCAAGAACAAGGTGGGAGCGGCCACGTGTGTTGTCTCCGCCAAGTGTCCTTGTCTAAGATATTTGTGTGAGGTTGTGGTGTGATCACTTAGATATTGTTAGGTTGTAAATCTAAGTTTTCATGGCTTAGTGTTGGTCGCCTTGTATGAGTTAGACGGGTAGTCTAAACATGACAAGCTCGACGGGGTAACACAGAAATTAGCCTTTTTCTTTACGTCTTGGTTGAATCCACATGCTTATGACGGGAAGTCTAGGCGTGGGTAGAAGTCAACAGAATTAACACGGGTTGTGGTTGAGGTTATTGAGAACCTTAGCCATTTGTTTGCCGTTGTGTGGCATGAAAGCCCATAACTTGCGTGATACCGACGTGCCCAGTGTTGTGGCATGTTCGGCAGTTAATAGGTGGGAGGACCTATGCAGTGTCATAGACGGGTAGCCTATTTGATGTAGTTCGAAACCACCTTAGAGTTCTCGGTAAGGAAACGAGGGTCGCACCTTCGGCCGAGGCGTTGCACGACGGTGCACAAGATTAATTGGTTAAGTAAATACCTAGGTCCTGTGGAGGTCTATGATCCTTTGTGGTGATTAGGCAGGGGCCACAGAGGTGGGGTTCTTCGATACATCGTAGTTTAGGATGAGAGAGCTCTCAACATCATTGTGTGTCCAAGTGATGTCGCTAAAAGGCCTTTAGCGCGTGCTTGTTGTTTGTTCAGCTTCCGCTCAGCGTGCTCAGGACTAGTGTGCCATTCTGTGTTGGTATGCTAGTTCGGTAAGCTAGCATGCCGGTTGTGTGTGTGTAAACGGGAATGCACATTAGGCTAGGGTTGTCTAGTGTGGTGCTTCCCTCGTAGCTAGTTTAGGCTTGGCTATCTGTGGTAGGTTGTTAGTGGGTTGGGAACTAACTTGCAGGGTAGGGGTCCTTAGCTCACTGAGTATTCATTAGGAGTACTCATTATAAATTTTACATATTTACAGGTAGCCTTAGTAGTAGTTAGAGGGAGGCGGCGAGCATTAGGCCCACCAGAGTATATTTGAGTGTTAGTGAAAAGGAATTTTTGAATGTTTTCAAACCGGTTTTAAGAAGTGATGCATCCATTGTGAAGAATGTTTTTAAAGTTTAATAGAGATGTTTTCAAGCTTAAAACCTCGATTTCTTAAGATACTAGGCCTAGTCCGGGCCGAAACAACCTTTGACAGACGGTACGGGTTGAAAATCCTTAGGCCATCGGTCAAAGGGTATAAAAGAGATGCAATTGATATGCTCAAATTAATACCCTAAAAGTACTAAGCAGTAGTTGCAGTATAGTAGGGGTCGAACACAAGGACTCACAGAAACACACAATAGATTATATATGTGAGAATTACGCTAAGTGATTAATGGTATTGAAAACAGAACGTAAATTAAAACAGTTGTAAATTCGATTGGAGAAAGATAGGTTCAGGGTATTTCTCAGGGAATCAATGAATGCAGACAAACTAACTAGCAGGATTCAGATTTAGCGCGGTTCTTGAACTCAAATCACTAAGGTATAATTAACCAACTTCCGTTGCGAAAACTATCTAAATCTAAATCCTAGGTATTCCAAATTCCTTTGCGAATCCTAAAGTCTAAATCAGCTTTTTAAATCAGGTTTGATTTGTTCACAAAACAACTAAACCAAATTCCTTTACGAATAGTTATTTTGCTCACCCTAGGTTCTATCAGGTAATTAATCGCACTTCCGCGCCTAATCAATTATCCTAAGATCTAAGTTCTAGGTGATCAATCTAGAATTAGCTTTGCAAACAACTTATGGTGAAGAACTAATTCAGATGGTGAATCCTAATAACTAATCAACCTAGCATTCAGAGAATACCCTATTGAGAACCCTGGACCTAACAAGAGATCTACTCAGACATGGAAATTGAAGCAATAAACATGTTTGAATAAATCATCAAATAAATTAGAAAGAGTAACAAGAGGGTTCGAAATCTTCTCTCGGACGAACAGAGTTTCAGACTTGTCTCCCTTCAAAAGCTCTCTCACAAAACCAAAGTAAAATAAAGCGTAATCAAAGCATAAAGAAAGCGTAGCCACCAAAGTGGCTGAAAAACCTAATTATAAAGCTAAAACACGTTTTGGAGCTCCTGGTAATTGTTAAAGTTTTCTGGACCAAGTTGCAGAGTCTTTACACTTGTAAAATCACGTTTTTTCCGTCTGAAGTTGGTGTCGGTCGATACTAGACTGGTGTCGGTCGACACCAGTACACTGTGCTCGCCAGACTGGACTGTCTTCAATAAAACTGGCATAACTTTCGATCGCACCGTTGGAATGGCCTCAAACAACTTTCAAAGGAACGCTAATCCATTGATCTGTCTTGTGTACAAATTTGAGTTCAATCCATCGGTGGGAAGTTCTTCAACGAATGCCAAATTTCTGATGTCTCTGCAAGACTCTGCATCTCCATATGTTCCAAAATGCTCCAGAATGCTTCAATATCTCCAATTAAGCTCCAAACGTACCTAAACCTGTAAAAGACCCAAAAACAATACAAAATAGTGGAAAGACTATAGAACGGACCTATATCATGGTCTAAAAGGGGTAAAAACCATGATATATCAACTCCCCCAGACTTAGCCTTTGCTTGCCCTCAAGCAAATAGAAGACTAAACCAAAGAAAGAGATTTGAAAACATAGAGACTCAGCTGTTCTTGAAACGTTGCAAAGACCCTTTTCCCAAGTACCCAAATGTCACCTAACCAGTTTTTGATCTAACCACCATGTCACTACAAGAAAACTGCGTTTTGGCGACTGCAAAGGGCAACTACATATTTAGTCGCTAAATATTGCGACTAATTACCGACTATTTTACGACTATTTAGCGACGAATAAGATATAGTCGTAAAGGAGTCGCTTATTGACGACTACAGTAGATAGTCGGTACAATAGTCGCTATTTTACGACTAATGTCCGACAACATTTTAAAGGGGATATAACAGTCGCGTAATAGTCGCTAACTCTGCGACTATTTCGGTGGGTTGCACTGTAATCGGTAAATAGTCGTTAAATACCGGTGGAAAAACACGTGTAAATCGTTTTCGGGTTGGTGTACCTGTTTTTTGCGACTACATGTAGTAGTCGCTATTCAGATGCCTTATAGTCGCTTAGTAGTCGCCATAAATGTTTATATAAGTAAAATTCACCTCATTTCTTCTCTTTATCCGATCTCAAAAACAAAAAAAAAAAAAAAAAAAAAAATCAGTTTTTATTAGTTAAAAAATGTCGGGAAATTACAGTTATAGTAATTTCCGGGAGTGGATGTATAAGAGGTTTGATGAGGCCACGGGAAATTTCTCGGCAGAGTTCACAACGGGGGTGGAGCAATTCATGACATTTACAAATAGCCAGCCTCTAACACAAAGTAATGGCATTAAGTTTTTCTGCCCTTGTAGTGTTTGCAAGAACGAGAAATTTATCCCGGGAACAAGAATTTGGAATCATCTTTATAGCAGAGGATTTATGCCAGATTATTATGTTTGGTATAAGCATGGGGAAGAAATCAATATGGATTTAGGATCGAGTAGTTATGTTGATACGACGTATGTAAGTGGGAGTGAAGAAGTGGGTAATGTAGTAGAAGATAGATATGTGGATATGGTGAATGATGCATTTCGTGAAAACGCGAGTTTTGATAACTATCATCAGGATGGTAGTTATCAGAATGTAGAAGAACCAGTACGTAACCATTCAAAGAAATTCTACGACTTGTTAGAAGGTGCAAATAATCCATTATATGATGGTTGTCGTGAAGGTCACTCGCAGTTATCCTTAGCTGCTCGAGTCATGCAAAATAAGGCAGAATATAATATGAGTGAAAAGTTAGTGGATTCGGTTTGCGGAATCTTGACAGACTATTTACCAGAAGGAAACAAGTCAACCGGTTCACATTACGAGACAGAAAAATTGATGCGCAATTTAGGTCTCTCATATCATACAATTGATGTTTGTGTTAACAATTGTATGATCTTCTGGAAAGAGGACGAGAAGGAGGATAAATGTAGGTTTTGTGGTGCACAAAGATGGAAGCCTAAGAACGACCGGCGTAGAACCAAAGTACCATACAGTCGTATGTGGTATCTACCTATTGCTGACATATTAAAGAGAATGTATCAGAGCGAGAAGACTGCAGCCGCAATGAGATGGCATGCCGAGCACCAAGTAAAGGAGGGAGAAATGGGTCATCCGTCTGATGCGGCGAAGTGGAGATATTTTCAAGATCAACATCCCCGGTTTGCTGAAGAACCCCCCGTAACGTTTATCTTGGATTATGTACAGATAGGTTCAATCCATTTGGCATGTCTCGTAATCATTCGTTGTGGCCTGTGATCTTGACGCTATATAATTTACCCCCGGGGATGTGCATGAATACAGAGTATTTATTTCTTACAATTCTGAATTCTGGGCCAAATCATCCGCGAGCTAGTCTAGATATCTTCCTCCGACCTCTTATTGAGGAGTTAAAAGAGTTATGGTCTAATGGCATCGATGCATACGATGTGTCTTTGAATCAAAATTTTAATCTAAAAGCAGTGCTGATGTGGACGATAAGCGTCTTTCCGGCGTATAGCATGTTATCTGGATGGACAACCCATGGTAAATTGTCTTGTCCAGTTTGCATGGAAGATACTAAGTCATTTTATCTAAATTTTAATCAAAATTTAGATAAGTGTCTTTGAATCAAAATTTTAATCTAAAAGCAGTGCTGATGTGGACGATAAGCGTCTTTCCGGCGTATAGCATGTTATCTGGATGGACAACCCATGGTAAATTGTCTTGTCCAGTTTGCATGGAAGATACTAAGTCATTTTATCTACCTAATGGAAGGAAGACGTGTTGGTTTGATTGTCACCGAAGATTTCTTCCTCATGGTCATCCATTGAGGAGGAATAAAAAAGACTTCCTAAAGGGAAAAGATGCTTCGAGAGAGCATCCACCTCCGTCTTTGACGGGTGAGCAAGTTTATTTCGAGCGGTTGGTTGGTGTAAGACCATCAAAAACAACGAATATTGGTGGAAACGGTCACGAAAAGAAGAAGTCGGGGTATGGGAAGCAATATAACTGGCACAAGGAAAGCATATTTTGGGAGCTGCCGTACTAGAGGGACCTTAATCTCCGTCATTGTCTTGATGTGATGCATATAGAGAAGAATTTTCTTGACAACATCATGAATACTCTTACGAGTGTGAAAGGTAAATCGAAAGACAACATCATGTCAAGATTGGATATAGAACGATTTTGTTCTCGACCACACTTACATATTGATAGTGCGGGTAAAGCTCCTTTCCCATCCTTCACATTGACAGAAGATTCTAGAAAACGTTTATTGGAATGTGTGAAGAATGCGGTTAAGTTCCCAGATGGTTATTCGTCAGACTTAGCTACTTGTGCTGATATGGACAACCAAAAGTTTTCAGGTATGAAGAGTCATGACTGCCATGTTTTTATAGAGCGGTTACTTCCATTTATCTTTGCAGAACTCCTAGATCGGAATGTCCACCTTGCGTTATCAGGTACTAATTACGACAATTTATTTAAATAAAATTATAGTAACTTATCTAGTAACCTAATGCAATTTTCGCGTATATTGTAGGGGTTGGAGCATTTTTCCGGGACTTATGTTCGAGAACTTTGCATACAAGTCGCGTTCAAATTCTAAAACAGCACATAGTTTTAATACTATGCAATTTAGAAAAGATCTTTCCACCTTCATTTTTCGATGTGATGGAGCACCTGCCTATACATCTCCCCTATGAAGTTGAATTAGGAGGCCCTGTCCAGTATAGGTGGATGTATCCTTTTGAAAGGTTTTTCAAAAAGTTGAAAGGGAAAGCAAAGAACAAAAGATATGCGGCAGGATCGATTGTTGAATCATATATCAATGACGAGATTGCTTATTTCTCAGAGCAATACTTTGCCGCGAATATACAGACGAAATCAAGGTAAATGCTAAAATCAATCACATCATGTCCACTTTGCCATTTAATTTGTATACACATGCTACTCATTCGTCAGGTTAACAAGATTCGATGAAGGTGAAGTCCCCGTATATCATGTCCCTGGAGTACGTTCTATATTTACTCACGTAGGTCGTCGAAGTGGAGAAATGCATGAAATATGGCTCTCAAAGAGAGACTATCAATGCGCACATGCATATGTTTTACGAAATTGTGACTATTTTCAACCAATTGAGAGGTATATAAGTTGGCATCGCTCTCAGATTGCGTTTTAATATATTTAACATTTGTTTAATTTCTCATATTTGTTTTGGTCTTGTGTAGTATGTTCGAGGAATTTATTTCTGCAAAATATCCAGGACTTTCCGAAAAAGAACTCGCCGCAAAAAGAGCTGACGAATATCATTTATGGGTGAAAGAATATGTATGTCTCAAAAATTTCATAACTATTCATATATGTATACTTATATATATTTACGCTATTTTATATATATATATATGCAGGTTTCTTACTGGAACGCCATGAATCCATTTCCTACTTGGGTTCAAGAGATAGTGCATGGACCTTTGAATAAGGCCAAAACCTGGCCAATGTATTTTACAAGAGGCTATTTGTTTCATACGCAGAATCACGGCGCTGGACGAAAGACATGTAACTATGGGGTCAGTGTTAAAGGTGAAAATTACACTGATGCATCCGATGCAGCTGATTTCTACGGGACCTTAACTGATATCATAGAACTCGAGTACGAGGGGATGGTCAATTTGAGAATTACACTTTTTAAGTGTAATTGGTATGACCCTGTTATCGGTAGAGGCACTCGGAGGAGCAATGGTGGCGTTGTAGACGTTTTTTCATCGAGAAAATATAATAAATATGAACCATTTATTCTAGGTACGTACTTATGACAATAATTATATATAGCATTTTATTAATGTCAATATACATATGTATAACTTATATATACATTTATATTACAACAGCCTCGCAAGCGGATCAAGTTTGTTATATTCCGTACCCATATACAAAGAAACCGAAGCAGTTGTGGCTCAATGTTCTAAAAGTGAATCCGAGGGGAAATATTTCAGGGGATTATGAAAAGAAAATGATGATGTTGTATTGATAACAACAATTGAAGATCTCGTACTCGACAATTTCGTACAAGGAGACCCAGTAAACCTCGATTACGATGTCGGAGATGCAGACCCAGAAGACGAATTTCTATGTAATTTTTCGTCTTCTGATGAAGAATCAGATGACGAAGAACCCTACTAATTAACTATGTTACTTATGTCAGAATTTCGGTGTAATTTGTCGTTTACATTATATGTCGTTATGAGTAAAAAAAAAATACATCTCCGTATATTAATAAGTAAGTAGAAAAGATTTGAAAAAAAACATTTTTGTACACACTAGGATTCGAACCATGGGTGGATCACAGTTAAATATTGATAAGTAGAAAAGATTACAAAAAAAAAACATTTCCGTCTTCACGTAGACTCGAACCGTGGGTTAATGGATCAAGAGAGGAAGAATTACCAATATGCTAAAGTCTTTAATTGGTATTATTCAAACATAAATATTAATAACTAGATTGAAAAGATAAAAAAACAAAAAAAAAACTTCTCCATATTCACGGAGAATCGAAACCGGGGCTGATGGAGTTGGGAGTTGGTGAATTACCAATATGCTAGAGTCATTTCAATTGTTATGAACACACAAAACGTTTAATAAGTATTCTTTTTTTCTGATTAAAAAAAAAAACTATACCATTTCTTCGCGAAAACCCTAAGTCCTTTTGCTCTCACCTTTGCGACTCTCATCGCCTCCGATCTTCTTCTTCGATCTTCTCCTTCGAATCCACAGAACGATGCCGGGAGATAAGAGCAAACGAGCAGGGAAGAAAAGATTGACTCCCAATGTTTCTCAGAGAGTCGGAGTGTCGCCTTCTTCGTCGCGAACCCCAACCTCTCTACCGCCGCAGTACAACTTTACGCCGCCGCCCCAACTTCCGAATCAGTCGACAACACCTCAAGTCCCCGTGAACGCTCAACCGGCATCGTCAGCACCAAGTTTCCGGAGCTTTCCACCGCCACAAAAACTATTCCCGGACTCGATGCCTCAACACCGTGAAGAAGAATTACCTGCGGCGGCTTCGGCTCCACTGGAGAACACTCCGGCGTCTGGAGAACACAGCCATCCATCTTCTGGAGGACACACTAAGGGCGCTGAATGCCTTGCTTATGGTGCCAGACCGGGATAGATTCACCACCGTCCTCTCTCCCACACCGACGCCGAACTCAACCTGGTAAGTGTATCGCAAGGTAAATCAGATTTCTTAATGTCTTCTAGCTGTCTTTTGAAGTTGTTAGATTCTCAATGTTGGATACTCATTGTCGGATTTCTTAATGTCTGATTCTCAATGTTAGATTCTCAATGTTGGATACTCATTGTCAATGTATGTTCTGTTTTGTCTGTGTGTATGTGTGTCATCCAATATAGATAGTTGTGTGTGTGTGTGTCAATGTGTGTTCTGTTTCTAGGATTGCAACGTTGATTGTCTAGGATTGTTGTGTACTTGTTTTATTTTCTGATTGTCTAGGATTGTTGTCGTCTAGGATTGATGTCTACATGTTTTATTTTCTGTTTCTTGTCTGATTGTCTAGGATTGTTGTCTACTGGTTTGTTTTATTTCTTTACTTGTCTTGTCTTTCTTTCTTTGCTTTGTATTGTCTTAAATGTTATGTTTTATGGAAATGCATTGTGCTGTGTCTTAATTCGGATCTCAGATTTTTGTCAATGTGTGTTATGTTTTGTGTGTGTGTATGTGTAGGATTGATGTCTACTTGATTTTGTAGGTTTACACGTGACAGAGGATCTAAACTGGTTAGGTCAATTACTAAAGTCTTTACAAACAAATTTGATGCTCCCTACTATAGCTGGACATTTGTGCCTCGGGAGAGACAAGAAAGATACATTCTCGAGTTCGCGGTAAGTTTTCTGTTCTTTCGCATTCACATATAGCTTTGCTTGTGATGTTTTTACTAACATCAAATTCTCTTTGTAATGTAGAAAACCCACACATGGGATCCATTGATAACAGGGACGGTTCAAGGCTATTTCAAGGAGATTTGTCAACGCAGGATGAAAGACATGGTTAGCACCGCGAGGACTAGTCTAGAGAGACCTAATTGGATAGGTGACACTATCT
The DNA here is from genome assembly GCA_030161315.1 of Eutrema japonicum. Classification (NCBI taxonomy): domain Eukaryota; kingdom Viridiplantae; phylum Streptophyta; class Magnoliopsida; order Brassicales; family Brassicaceae; genus Eutrema; species Eutrema japonicum. The sequence goes on along the minus strand of BSQW01000006.1, from coordinate 23,807,665 downwards.
GGGAAACGATGACAACATACTGGGACACAGAAGAAGCAAAGCTAAGGAGTGTCACCTATTCAGCTGCTCGTCTGTCTGACCGTAAAGGTCTAGGTTATCACATCCACTTATCAGGGCCTAATTCCTATCAACAAATCCAATCCGAAATGGTTAGTAACTTTTCAATTTCTTTTTTTTTTTTGTCATATTACTTCTGTTTTGTCATATTCTGTTTAGTGTTGGTTGTATATTGTATTCAGTCATAATCCTTGTATTTTTTTTCACATTGCAGGAAGAGGAATTAGGAAGACCGGTAAGTCTTGGTGAGGTTTTCAAAAAGACACATACAAAGGCTGACGGTACATATGTCGATAGGAAGGCGGAGAAAATTGTTGAAGCATATGAGAAGAAGGTGCAACAAAAGTTATCTGAGCTCGGGGCAGAGAGTTCAGAAGTTTATGACGGTGCGTCGCGACCTGGAGACCTAACACCAGATGAGTATACGTCAATCTTTCTTGAGGTAACATTTCATATACTTCATACTTCATCTTTCTTTCATATTTCATATTTTATACTTCATCGTTTGTCTTCATCGTTTCATATTTCATATACTTCATACTTCATATTTCATATACTTCATCTTTCTTTCATATTTCATATACTTCATATTTCATATACTTCATCGTTTGTCATACACCAGAATGTTTTTTCTGTTCCTTTTCACAGGCAACCGAGAAGGATTCAAGAGGAAATCTTTATGGGCTTGGAAGCCTGAAGGAGAGTCTTCTCAATGGCAAATGCAAGCAACCAGGAGACTCTTCATCTTTTGTCGCACTGCAAGAACAACTGAAGGAAGCTCAGAAGAAAATCGAAGAGCAGGCTGCTTACAATGTACAGCATGATGCTGAGGTTGCTGCCCGTGAAGCAGAGCACAAAAGAGATGTGGCTGAGCAAAAGGACAAGCTCGAGCACTTCTCATTGGTGGAAAAGTACCTGAGGCAAACCGATCCGCGGTTTCTAGACTTCGTGGCATCACATTCAACACCAGCAACAACAGCAACAACCGCAATGCTTCCATCAGCCTCTCTACCAGATCCAAGGAACATACCTTAGGTCACTAATCTCTTTTTGTTGTGAACTTGAACTTGTTTTTATTTATGTTTTGGCTTTTGTAAATTCATGTTTAAAACAATAATATTGGTATTGAAATGGTCTTTTCTGTATAATGTCTTTATTTTACTTTGTATCTTTTTATTTGTAACACAGGTTTCAAAGAATTTGAAAAACAAAACAAACGTGATTCAATTGTACCATATTCTTGTTTTGTTAACAAATATAGTCACTAAACAGTCGCCTATTAGTCGCCAAATAGTCGCATAAGAGTAGCTGAGTAGTCGCAACATATTTAAATACGCAAAGTCTGATGACCATAATAGTCGGCAAATAGTCGTTTAATAGACATAGAATAGTCGCTGATTAGTCACAACAATTACGACTACTTAACGACTACGTTACGTCTACAATATCCAGTCGTAAAGTAGTCGTCAATTGGCGACTACATGTACGACTACTAACTTTACAAAAGTTGCGACTACTTTACGACTACGTACCGTCTACACTGTCCAGTCGTTACGTAGTCGCCATTTGGCGACTATATTTACGACTACTTAATTTAGCGACTAAGGATTAACGACTACAGGTTTTAGTCGCTATGTAGTCGTATTACAACTTTTAGCGACTACTATGCGACTCCTTCTGCAGTCGCCAAATCGCTGTATTCTTGTAGTGTGTACTTCTCCGTAGACATTCGTAGCTTCCCAGACTACACACATTATCTCACAGCATCGTTCAATCAAGCCATCCTCGCCAGTTTCATCTATGTGATTAATACTAAGAACCTTCTAGATTCTTTCCCATACAATATCATGACAAGGAACCACCCTTTTTCACACTTTCTGGTATTATTTCTCTTCCCCTGACTTATTTCTTATTATGTTCTCTCTTTTGTTTTTAGCTTTGCATATACACATCAAGGTATGAGACGCGAGTATTGATGGTGTTAGCCACCGAATCCCCGGTTCTTCCCTCTCAAAGTATCAAATGTGTAGGCGAATAATGGCATCATAGGAAAATCCTAGCCTCGCTTCCAATCCTTTGTGTGATCATTTCCTCTGAAGTAGAATAATGGGATCGTTGGAAATTTTCCTAACTCTCTACTCAGAAGAAAATCATTTCATCTTTTAACGCATCTTATTTATTAACTTGTAACATGGAGAGAAATACCATTATTTTAAACACGTGGGTTCCTTTGTCAGATACGAATGAGGAATCAAGCTCTATGGACATTAATCACCTCGATGAAGTGCAAAAATTTGGCTCAGGCTTTAAAGAACTTTGCTGGAAACATGAGTGTCTTATAGTCAACTGGTCAGCCTTTGGATTTTTCATTAGTCGATCTAGAACTGATTCTGTAACAATGGTCACTTAGAAGCAAGGTCAGATCAATGGATTCAAGAAAAAGATCACAGTCTCCAACAAGGTTTTGACTCAATAAAACAACGAATGACTCAAAAACGACTGACTCTAAGAAAAACAGAAACAATGTCAGCGACTACCTCCCCCAGACTTGAACAACACTGTCCCCAGTGTTATCTAGCCTAAGGTTGGTGAAAGAAAACAAATGAACCAAGTGGGTTGTGAAAATCGCCAATCTTACCTGTGAAGGTGATGAGTGTCGATCGATACAGACTGGTATCGATCGACACCAGTTGTATGTCGACACACTGATTTCAAATCAATGGTATCGAGTTGCTTAACCCAGGGAAAGTGATCCAAAGTGTTAGAAGTTAGCACTGCTAGGAACACTAAAAAACAAGTTAATAGCAACAAGATAATCAAGCATAAATCCATGAGTTCAAATGCAAAAAAATAAAGCTGACATAAGTTTAACACAAACGAAAAATAAAAACAAAAATAAAAACGTATGTACAGACTCACCAGTGGGTTGCCTCCCACCAAGCGCTTGTTTTAAGTCACGAGCTTGACTTTTGGATGATCAGTCAGGAGAAGAATGAGAACTTGCGCCGAAACAAGCTCCACAATTTGACATCGCCAGCTTTAGAGTTCTGCTCATCATGCGCTTCACAAACTCCTGTCCTTTCTCTTTTAGCTCAGAAGTGAGAATAACTCGAGCTTTAGAGAATGTTTCGAAGTTTCTTTGCACTTCACCTTGTATTCAATCAAATCCCCATCACACTTTTGAGGGATTAAAGTCATAGAAGTAGCACCCTTCACTTCTTTGCTCTGCACCTTCTTTTGTGCCTTAGCTGTTTTGACGTCTTTCTTGGTGATGACAGAAGGACTATCCAGAAGATCTATGACAGGTGGCTCGTCAGGAGGCTCTTCCAAAAGATCAACTACCAACGTCTCTCCTGTAACAACAGTGATGCAAGAGATAAGTGTGGGAGGTCCTCTAGTAGGAATGGCTTCGTAGTACACCTCCTTGTCAATGTATGAGAACGAGATTCTCTTGCAGGGTGTGTCCAAAATGGCACCAACCATAGCCATGAACGGTCGTCCAAGAATCAACTGCGTTCGAGATTGTGCACTCATCTCCACAACCTGAAAATCAGTAGGAACCAGGCAATCTCCTACTTTAACCATCAAATCAGGGATTGTACCATATGGGAGTGAGGTGGAACAATTCGCGAATATGATAGATGACTTGGGCGGTCGAATATTAGCTCCCAAACACTCTGCAATTGCACTTGACATGACATTGACGCTAGCCCCTGAGTCAACGAGAGACTCTTTGAATTCAACTCCAGAGATGGAGCATGGAACAGAGAATATTCATGGGTCTTCCCTCTTGGTCAACTGCCTCAGCGGTAGTGACTTGCTTCTGGCTTTAAGGAAGATTGCCTTAATCTCGTCCTCAGTTTCTGTGCAATCTCGGAAGTGACTCAGCAGAGGCATGTACTCTAGAGCTTCTTCAAAAGTCAGTGTGTGTGGAATTCTTCGTACCACCTTCTCAAAGCCAAACAGCGGCTTTGGAGAAATGGGGGCTCGGAGGTGTTGAGGAATAGGATTCAGCTTCTTGGGCTTGTGAAGTCTGTCAACACTCATACGCGGCTCCTTCGCAGTATCTGGGAGGGTGTCGATCGATGTATGGAGGGCATCGATCGATGCCTGCTCCTTCGAGATGTCCTTGACAGATCCTTGGACGGGTGTCGATCGATACAATAGGGTATCGGTCGACACAGAGGTGATTTCCGAAATCTTTTCGTCATCCTTGGCAAGATTGACCAAAATCTTTGCAGTTGAGCTCCTCTGCACTCCTGGGTGTACCTCACTTCCACTCCTCGAGGGGATAGCAGTGACGTATTCGTTATGTGAATGACCCACCAGTTCCTTGACAGTTGCTGCAGTCAGAGCTACCTGAGTTTCCAGCATCTTCTGCTGAATATTAATATCGTTGATCCTACCACTCAGATCATTGTACATGACATCAATCCTCCCATTGAATTCCACAGTTAGCTTATGTTGTTCTTGAAGGAGCTGTTCAAACATAGATTCAATCTTGCTCTCAAAAGTTCTGGCTGGTGTGGGTGGGCATTGGCACCTTTGATCTTGAAATCCAACTCCATCAATGTGGTTAACAAATTCCACTTCATCATTTTCAGCAAGATGATCAGCCTTCTTCTGCTTGCCCATCAACAAATTGTGCATTGAATCTAACTTAGCATTCACCTCAGCAATCTGACTGTAATTCACATTACCAGCTTGCTTCTTGCGCTCCATGTCTGCATTCTTGGTACTATTGCTAGAAACCTAGTTCTCAATAAGCACATAGGCATCGTCGGGATATATGGTGTTGAAATTCCCATTATTTGCAGCATCAAAGGACATCTGATACCTCCAATCGACTCCTCTGTAGAAAGTACCCAGTAGCTGAACCTGAGTGAAACCATGGGGTGGACAATCTCTCTGATATGACCTGAAACGAATCCAAGCAGCCTTGAGTGCCTCAGTCGGACCTTGAGAAAACTGAAAAATCTTGTTCTTGAGATCCTCAGATCGTGCATCATCATAGAAGTTGTTCAGGAAAGCAGTCTTAGTCTCTTCCCAAGTAGTCAGTGATCCAGGAGGTAACTGCTTCAGCCAGTAAGTTGCATCCCCACCAAGAGAGTATGGGAAGAGTTTACGTAAAAGGTAATCATAGGATACTCCATGGCACTTGATGCTTGTAACCAAATCCTCAAACCTCTCAATATGGTCCATGGGATGTTCATTGGAAAGACCATGAAAAGAATGCTGACCCACAAGAGTGAAGTATGCAGGTTTCAGCTCAAAGTCATTCCTTTGAAAAGCAGGAGGGCGAATCGCTGATCGATTGGCGTAAAACTGATCAGGCCTGTTGCACTCACCAATCGTCCTACCGCGATTAATCACAGCGTTCCCTGCATTCACAGCAATTGCAGGGACAATGATATTTCCAGCTTCATCAAGTCGCTGCCCTCTCTCATAGCACAATTGACCCTCTTGGTCTCTCAAAGCCCCAGCAGCATCCTGAATCAAAATCATTGGATTGTTCATCTTTGCTGGTTTCTTCGCTTTCTTGTTTGCACGTTCCAAAGTTGCTAGCTGTTCGTTTGACAGATCAACTAGCGGAGTGTTCTTGTTCCTTCGGGTTTCACGAAGAGGAATGCACCTGAAACACAAAAGTCAAGAACGTAAGTAACTGAAATACACGACGGGTATCGACCGATACCACAAGGGTGTCGATCGATACTCAACGATTTAGACGAAATTCTAAGCTAAAATCTAATGGCGAAATTGAGTCCCCGGCAACGGCGCCAAATTTGATATGCTCAAATTAATTCCCTAAAAGTACTAAGCAGTAGTTGCAGTATAGTAGGGGTCGAGCACAAGGACTCACATGAACACACAATAGATTATATAGGTGAGAATTACACTAAGTGATTAATGGTATTGAAAACATAACTTAAATTAAAACAGTTGTAAATTCGATTGGAGAAAGATAGGGTCAGGGTATTTCTCAGGGAATCAATGAATGCAGATAAACTAACTACCAGGATTCAGATTTAGCACGGTTCTTGAACTCAAATCACTAAGGTATAATTAACCAACTTCCGTTGCGAAAACTATCTAAATCTAAATCCTAGGTATTCTAAATTCCTTTGCGAATCCTAAAGTCTAAATCTGATTTTTAAATCATGTTTGATTTGTTCACAAAACAACTAAACCAAATTCCTTTGCGAATAGTTATTTTGCTCACCCTAGGTTCTATTAGGTAATTAATCGTACTTTTGCGCCTAATCAATTATCCTAAGATCTAAGTTCTAGGTGATCAATCTAGAATTAGCTTTGCAAACAACCTATGGTGAAGAACTAATTCATATGGTGAATCCTAATAACTAATCATCCTAGCATTCAGAGAAAACCCTATTGAGAACCCTGAACCTAACAAGAGATCTACTCAGACATGGAAATTGAAGCAATAAACATGTTTGAATAAATCATCAAATAAATCAGAAAGAGTAACAAGAGGGTTCGAAATCTTCTCTCGGACGAACAGAGTTTCAAACTTGTCTCCCTTCAAAAGCACTCTCACAAAACCAAAGTAAAATAAAGCGTAATCAAAGCATAAAGAAAGCGTAGCCACCAAAGTGGCTGAAAACCCTAATTATAAAGCTAAAACACGTTTTGGGGGCTTCTGGTAATTATTAAAGTCTTCTGGACCAAGTTGCAGAGTCTTTAAACTTGTAAAATCACGTTTTTTCCGTCTGCAGTTGGTGTCGGTCGATACTGGACTGGTGTCGGTCGACACCAGTACACTGTGCTCGCCAGACTGGACTGTCTTCACGAAAACTGGCATAACTTTCGATCGCACCGTTGGAATGGCCTAAAACCACTTTCAAATGAAAGCTAATACATTGATCTGTTTTGTATCCAAATTTAAGCTCAATCCATCGGTGGAAAGTTCTTCAACGAATGCCAAACCTCTGACGTCTCTGCATGACTCTGCATCTCCATATGCTCCAAAATACTCCAGAATGCTTCAATATCTCCAATTAAGCTCCAAACGTACCTAAACCTGTAAAAGACCCGAAAAGACTACAAAATAGTAGAAAGACTCTATAGAACGAACCTATATCATGGTATAAAAGAGGTAAAAACCATGATATATCAGCAATCAGTCGAGATAGTTGGGCCGGGAAAGTAGTATGGGATGCCTTCCTAGCTGGACCGTCTTGGCGGTTCTCCCTTCACTATAACTGGCAACACCTCCCGGTCTCGGCTTGGAGATGATGGAAAATCTTAGGTCAGAATCGGGGGTGTTACAGTCACCGTGTTGCCGAGCTCTCCTCTCATGAACTTAGCCGCTAACTTCGCCCCCAAGCTTCGACAGATTGCTGTGAGGTGCCTGTAGCACTGGTGATGTTCGCAATAGGCCTTCTCGTCGAAGTTGTTGGAATTCCTTGTCCATGTATTCCATGATGCCTTGCCTCGTCCGGATAGTTATGGGCACCTTGGAATTTTGGTCCCTCATGATGTACAAATCCTCCACTCTGTGTATTTCTGATATGCTCAAATTAATACCCTATAAGTACTAAAGCAGTTGTTGTAGTATATGTAAGGGTCGAACACAGGAACTCAAGAAATCACACAATAAATCAGATAGATTCGAATTAAGCTAAACCAAAAGATGTAATTGAAAGCAATACGTAAATTAAACGAGTTGTAAGTTCAATGGAGGAAAGATAGGTTCAGAGTATTTCTCAGGAAATCAATGAATGCAGATAAACTAACTAATCAGGGTTCAGGTTACGCACGACTCTTAAACTCAAATCACTAAAGTATAGCTAACCAACTCTCATTGCAAAAACTATCTAAGTCTAAATCCTAGAATTCCAAATCTCTTTGCGAATCTTAAAGTCTAAACCAGCTTTTAGTTCAAGTTTGATTTGTTCACAAAACAACTAAACCAAATATCTTTGCGGATAGTTATTTTGCTCACCCTAAGTTCTATCAGGTAATTAATCGCACTCTCGTGCCTAATCAATTGTCCTAAGATCTAAGTTCCAGATTCGTCAACCCAGAATTAGCTTTGAGAACAACCTATGGTGAAGAACTAATTCAGATGGTGAATCCTAATCAACTAATCAACCTAGCATTCAGAGAAAACCCTTTATGAGAACCCTAAACCTAAAGTGGATTTACTCAGACATGGAGAATGAAAACAACATGATTGAATAGATCATCAAAGAAATCAATAAGAAACAGGAGTTCTGATATGCTCAAATTAATACCCTATTTAGATACTAAAGCAGTTGTCGTAGTAAAGCTAGGGGTCAAACACAAGGACTCACAGAGACACACAATAGATTATATAGATCCAAAATACGCTAAATCAAAATATGTAAACGAAAACAATTACGCAATGAAAAGTGTTGTAAATCAATGGAGGAAAATATAGGCCCAGAGTTTTTCTCAGGAAATCAATGAATGCAGCTAAATTAACTAACATGATTCAGATTATGCACGGTTCTTGAACTCAAATCACTAAAATATAGCTAACCAACTCTCGTTGCGAAAACTATCTAAATCTAAATCCTAGGAATTCCAAATCTCTTTGCGAATCCTAAAGTATAAATCAGCTTTAAAGTTCAAGTTTGATATGTTCACAAATCAATTAAACCAAATCTCTTTGCGAATAATCAATTTGCTCACCTAGGTTCTATCAGGTAATTAATCGCACTCTCGTGCCTAATCAATTATCCTAAGATCTAAGTTCTAGGTGATCAATCCAGAATTAGCTTTTAGAACAACCTAAGGTGAAGAACTAATTCAGATGGTGAATCCTAATAATAAATCAACCTAGCATTCAAAGAAATCCCTATGAGAAAACCCCAAACCTAAAGTGGATCTACACATACATGGAGAATGAAACAATCAACATAACTGAATAAATCATCAATAAAATAGAAAGAGTAACAAGAGGTTTTGAGATCTGATCTCGGACGAAGGGAGATTCAGACTTGTCTCTCTTAAACCAAAGAAAAATAAAGCATAGCCATTAAAGTGGCTGAAAAACCTAATTATATAGCTAAAACACGTTCTGGGCCATCTTGTAAATATCAAAGTCTTCTGGGCCAATTCTGCAATTCTTCAACTCTTCAATAAGTCGCGGTCCTTCTGTTTCCTCGACGGGTATCGATCGATACTAGGGGGTATCGATCGATACTCATGTGATTTCGACGTCTCAGCTAGACGGATCTCTGCTTCGCTCCAGAATGTTCCAGAAAGCTCCAATATCTCCAATTATGCTCCAAACGTGTTATAACCTATAAAAGGCTCTAAAAGACTACAAAACACTAGAAAGACTCTATAAAAAGGACTTATATCATGGCCTAAACAGGGTAAAAACCATGATATATCAAGTTCAGAGTTGTCTTTCCAAAAACCAAAATAAAATCAAGCGTAATGAAAGCCTCCGCCACCAAAGTGGCTGTAAAACCTAAATAAATACTACTAAACAAGTTTTGGGATAAATTGTAAATAATAAAGTCTTCTTGGGCAATTCTGCAATTCTTCAACTCTTCATAAAAATCGCGACTCGTATCTTGCTGCAGTGAGTATCGACCGATACTAGTCAGTATCGATCGATACTGAGGCTTCAAATCGGGTACTCAGCTACACGAGCTTCTGCTTTGCTCCAAAATTCTCCAGAAAGCTCCAATATCTCAAATTATGCTCCAAACGTGCTAAAACCTGTAAAAGACTCTAAAACACTACAAAATAGTAAAAAGACTCTATAAAACGGACTTATATCATGGCTTAAACGGGGTAAAAACCATGATATATCAATTTCCCCGAGGGTTTGATGGATTTGGGGCCGAGGCGATGTTTATGTTCGTCGGTTTTGTGGGCTCGAACCTTTTTTCGAGAATTTTCATCTCCTCTTTTATGAGGGTCGGTGCAGTGCGTCCTGAATCGTTTGTGGTGTGTTGAGTGCAATTTCTTTTCGGAAATCGGACTTATACCACAATGCTTTCTTCAATGCAATGAGTGTGGCTTGGTCGCTTACACATTCCACCTTTGATACCACCGTCTTGAATCGTCCCACAAAATTTTGTAATGACTCAGTTTGTTCTTGCACCATAGTTCATAGGTCGGCGTCAAAAGTTTCTCGTTCCATGAATACGAAGTACTATTTTAAAAACTCGGCGGAGAGTTGTTGGAAGTTGTTAATCGAATTTCTCTCTAGCCTTGAGAACCAATTGAGGGCAGTTCCCTTCAAATGTTCTACAAACAAGAGACATAATCCAGCATCTTTCTCGCTGTCTTTGAGTTTGGACCGGCCTATCGCGATTCAGAAAGCTGTTATGTGAGCATTTGGGCCGGTTGTTCCATCATAAAACGGAATCCTTATTTTACAAGGGTTGGATACGATTGCATCGGTGATCCGAGCCATGATGGGAGTTCTCTGCGTTTCTTCTAGCATCCTATCTATTTCAAGTACCGCACTGATTTCGTGATGTACCTTCGAACAGATAGTTCGCATCTCGCCGTTGTTTCGAGCTAGCGAGGCTTTGATTTCGTTCAGTTCCGTTATTTGGATTCGTCTCGGTCCAGTTGGCTCGTGTTAAGTTTGTCGCGCCCTTCTTAGCTCGTCCGCACGTTGCACTTGTTCTACCCAGAGGAGGTTCTCTTCTTCTTCCGCCAGGTCATATCCGAGCTGACTCGAGCTAGGGATTTCCCCTGTGGGTCTTTCCCCTTCTAGTGCCGAGGCGAGATCACCACTTGTGATACTGCCCGAGGTATTGATTCCTCCGCTTTGGATCGTTCCATCGTTGGCAGTTCTAGTTGTTCCGAGGTGAAATCCTGCGGGTTCGGTGATTTGTTGCTCTGTTCTTTGATCCGACCGAAGTAGGTCGAGAAAGATTGGCCTCGTTGCTATGGGTGTCACCTCGTCAAATGGATTCAACGATGGAAGTCTTCCGTTCGACGAGTTCGTCTGGGGTGTCGAGAAGTTGACTGATGTCGGGTTGAGACCGAGCCTCCTTGTGAGCATTCTTGGGGGAAGCATTCCCGAACCGAGGTATCCGGATTGCAGGTCTCTAGTTCGACCTTCCGATGCCAGCGTCTCGACCCTTTCTGATAGGGTTTTGCTTGTCTTGTCTTGCTTATCTACTTTCTTCAACAACGTGGTAAGCAAATTCTTTAATTCGGTTAAAGGCGTTGAGGTCATCTCCATGGTTGCAGGGGGGAGTGCCACTGGGTTCAACCCTACCATCGCCAGAGCCGTCGCCACCGTTATTGCTCACGTCATCTCCGGTTCTTTACTCATCGTCAACCATCTCTTCAGATCTCGTTCCTGCTGTTTTTCGAGAGTTAGAAAGATTATAGTATCCCCACAGACGGCGCCAAATTGTGAGTCGAAATTCACTAAATCAATTTTTGTAAATGACTTTTAAAGGAACATAAGCTTCTGAGTAAAAACACAAGCGGAGATTCAAATATGGTTTTTATTGCTGTTTGTAAGCGTTTGAGTACAAGAGTAATGTTGCTAAGAGCTTATGCTACGGTTTCTCGATCTCTTGTTCTATGCGATTATGACTGCTATTTATACGAATCTATGCTAGTGAGCATCTCAGAAATAAGAAAAATATTTCCTTTTTGCTTCATGCGGTCACCGACTCGAGCTCTAGCTAGATAACACTCAATATATTGATTTCTTAATTTTTGTCAACTACGCTTCTTTGTCTATAAATATACTAAATTTTGCTCATAAAACTCATCCTACTTTAGAAATCGACGTCTCTAAACAAAAATTCATCATCATTAATTAATAAAAAATACGCATATGGAACACGTGAATAACCTAACTTGAATCTTATCAACACTCTAACTTGCCATATCATTTTTTTTTCAACAAACCATTGTAAGTATTTCAACTGATGTTTAAGTATATCAACAGTTGATAAAAGTGCCATTGCATGTAGTCTTAGGGAAACCACCTACTGAAGATTTATGGGACTCGTCCCTCCGGATTTTGAGGCTCAGAGGTATGGGTGGTGGACTGGTGTTTCTTAAGAAGATAAACGATGACAAGCATTTGGTTTATTTTGATTCACAACCAGATCTAGACTACTATAAGAGAATGGTGTGGATATTGAAAATGAAAAATTTACAATTAATGGAGAGGAATTTAATATAAATGATTCGATGTACAAGTGCGGATCATGCGGTACAAGTGCGGATCATGCGGTACAAGTACGGATCAAGCGGATCATGCGGATCATGCAGTACAAGTGCGGATCAAGCATATATGGCTCTCTAAAATATATATTTGGATGGTAAAAGCGGATAACAAAAGGTCCAAAATAGTGTGCATATATATAATAATGGTGTGGATATTAAAAATGAAATATTTCGTTAAGTACTCTAGTACAAGATTCGGGTGCGAGAGCGGAGCGGAGCTTTAATTTTTGTTACAGGAATGTCTCTCTCATCGTTTGGTTTTCTTAATTCAATAAACAGTCTGCAAAAACCAAATACAGATGAAAAAAGCCAAATTCAGATAAAGTTTGAAGATTATGTAACATCTAATAGGTTTGAAAATTATTCTAAAACGTGTCAGGATAAAGTTTAGAGATCGTTGTGGTAGAGTAAAAGACAAAAAATGACACATGCAGACTAATGACAAGCCTAGAGAGAGAAACTATAGGTCGAAAAAGTCAAGACTATTTTCAAGATATTGTCAAGTCGATTGTCGATTGTCAATTGTTAATTGACCGAAAGAAAATATTAGAATACTACTTGATAAGATAATATAAAGTAGAGTTGGGCAAAATAAGCGGAACCGAAATACCTGAACCGGAACCGAACTGAAATATCCTAACCGGAACCGAACCAAAATTGCCAAAATACCCATTGAATCCTACTCATTGATACTCATGGGTATCAGGTAATACCCGGAACCGAACCAAAAATATTTTGGGTACCCGAATACCCGAAATATAATTATATATCCAAAAATATTAAATATATATCAGATTTTTGGGTATATTTTTGGTATTATGGGTATATTTTATTTAGTTTATTTTTTTGTTTTCGGGTATATTTTCGGGTTTTTGGATATAATTTTGGGTTTTGGGTTTATTTTCGGGATTTCGGGTATATTTTAGGCATTTCGGGTAATAAATACCCGGAACCGAAAAAGTTTGGTTATTTTCCAGTTCTGAAATCTCGGAACCGAACCGACCCAGAACCGACTGGTACCAAACCGGAACCGAACCGAAATCTTTTCGTAACCGAATGGATCCTAAACCTCACTACCCGAAATACCCGGAACCGAATGGTTCTATCCGGAACCGAACCGGAACCGAAAATGCCCAAGCCTAGTTTAAAGCAAGCAAATAAGATGAATATAAGATCACAATGTTTCTTTAAATCATGTTTAACTATAACTTAATCCACGCTAATTCTAGCGCGGATAATCTTTTAAAAAAAAATTAATTTGAAATTTAAAAAAAATTGATTTTATCTGAATTTTACAATATAACTAACTAATGATCATAGATAAAGCTGTCAATTTATAATAATTTGTCTATTTAACCCGTTTTGCGCTAATTCTAGCGCGGATAATCTTTTAAAAAAAATTAATTTGAAATTTAAGAAAATTGATTTTATCTGAATTTTACAATATAACTAACTAATGATCATAGATAAAGCTGTCAATTTATAATAATTTATCTATTTAACCCGTTTTGTATTATACTAAAATATTATTTGGGCTAATCCGCAAAACTAATGACATGCCTAGAGAGAATAAACTATAGGTCGAGAAAGTCAAGATTACTTTCAAGATATTGTCAAGTCAATTGTCGATTGTCAATTGACCGAAAGAAAAGATTAGAACACTAGTTGATAAGATAATATAAAGTAGGGCTGGGCAAAATAAGCGGAACCGAAATACATGAACCGGAACCGAACTAAAATATCCGAACCAGAACCGAACCGAAATTGCCAAAATACCCATTGGATCCTACTCATTGATACTCATGGGTATCGGATAATACCCGGAACCGGACCGAAAATATTTCGGGTACCCGAATACCCGAAATATAATTATATATCCAAAAATATTAAATATATATCAGATTTTTGGGTATATTTTTGGTATTATGGACCAGACACTCTATTAAAAAAAGAAAAGTAATCAAAAATGAAGAGACACTCTCTAGCCACATGTCTCTCTATTATTGGTTCAGGTCAGGTTTCGGGTACCCAAAATTTATCTCAATTCTCAAAAAAAACTAAATTTTTTTTTTAATTCAAATAAATTTTGGTTAAATTTTGCAAAAATATTTAATTTTGAAAAATATAACTAAAGATTTTTGAATATTTTGATTATTTCGGTCTAAACATAACAAATATATTCGATTTATAATTGTATTTTTTAGTATTTTGGTTATTTCAAAACTAAAGCTACATAATATTTTTAGATATATAATTATATTTCGTATATTTTGGGTACCTGTTCGGGTTTCAGTCTAGTTCTGGTTCAGTTCGAGTACCCGGAATATTTTATAAGAGGAACCATTAAGGTATTTGTAACCAATCGGTTCGGTTCGGTTCGGTTCAGTACCTTCTAATTCGGTTCGGAGTCCAGAACATTAGGTATGGTCTAAAAAAAATATTCTATTTTTCTCACTAATCTGTATTGAGAATATGAATTGCAAAACCATTTGGTGTTGCCAAAAGAGATAACAATTAAATGCAATAATAATGTTCGTTCCATCCCATTTATTTCGCTAAAGATATGGAAATATCTAAACAAGAATTCTATATAAAATCTTTATATTTATAATCAATTAAAATATTGATTATAGATAACACTCAATATATTGATTTCTAAATTTTTGTCAACTACGCTTCTTTGCCTATAAATATACTAAATTTTGCTCATAAAACTCATCCTACTTTAGAAATCGACTTCTCTAAACAAAAATTCATCATCATTAATTAATAAAAAATACGCATATGGAACACGTGAATAACCTAACTTGAATCTTATCAACACTCTAACTTGCCATATCATTTTTTTTCAACAAACCATTGTAAGTATTTCAACTGATGTTTAAATATATCAACAGTTGATAAAAGTTCCATTGCATGTAGTCTGAGGGAAACCACTTACTGAAGATTTATGGGACTCGTCCCTCCGGATTTTGAGGCTCTGAGATATGGGTGGTGGACTGGTGTTTCTTAAGAAGATAAACGATGACAAGCATTTGGTTTATTTTGATTCACAACCAGATCTAGACTACTATAAGAGAATGGTGTGGATATTAAAAATGAAAAAATTACAATTAATGGAGAGGAATTTAATATAAATGATTCGTTGTACAAGTGCGGATCATGCGGTACAAGTGAGGATCATGCGGTACAAGTACGGATCAAGCAGATCATGCGGTACAAGTGCGGATCAAGCATATATGGTTCTCTAAAATATATATTTGAATGGTAAAAGCGGATAACAAATGGTCCAAAATAGTGTGCATATATATAATAATGGTGTGGATATTAAAAATGAAATATTTTGTTTAGTACTCTAGTACAAGATTCGGGTGCGAGAGCGGAGCGGAGCTTTTTTTGTTACAGGAATGTCTCTATCATCGTTTTGTTTTCTTAATTCAATATACAGTCTGCAAAAACCAAATACATATGAAAAAAGCCAAATTCAGATAAAGTTTGAAGATTATGTAACATCTAATAGGTTTGAAAATTATTCTAAAACGTGTCAGGATAAAGTTTAGAGATCGTTGTGGTAGAGTCAAAGACAAAAAATGACACATGCAGACTAATGACAAGCCTAGAGAGAGAAACTATAGGTCGAAAAAGTCAAGACAATTTTCAAGATATTGTCAAGTCAATTGTTAATTGACCGAAAGAAAATATTAGAATACTATTTGATAAGATAATATAAAGTAGAGCTGGGCAAAATAAGCGGAACCGAAATACCTGAACCGGAACCGAACAGAAATATCCTAACCAGAACCCAACCAAAATTGCCAAAATATCCATTGGATCCTACTCATTGATACTCATGGGTATCAGATAATACCCAGAACCGAATCGAAAATATTTCGGGTACCCGAATACCCGAAATATAATTATATATCCAAAAATATTAAATATATATCAGATTTTTGGGTATATTTTTGGTATTATGGGTATATTTTATTTAGTTTATTTTTTTGATTTCAGGTATATTTTCAGGTTTTTGGATATAATTTTGGGTTTTCGGATATATTTTCGGGTTTTCGGGTATATTTTAGGCATTTCGGGTAATAAATACCCGGAACCGAAAAAGTTTGGGTATTTTCCGGTTCTAAAATCTCGGAACCAAACCGACCCAGAACCGACTGGTACCGAACCATAACCGAACCGAAATCATTTCGTAACCGAATGGATCCTAAACCTCACTACCCGAAATACCTGGAATCGAATGGTTCTATCCGGAACCGAACCGGAACCAAAAATGCCCAAGCCTAGTTTAAAGCAAGCAAATAAGATGAATATAAGATCACAATGTTTCTTTAAATCATGTTTAATTATGACTTAATCCACGCTAATTCTAGCGTGGATAATCTTTTTTAAAAAAATTAATTTGAAATTTAAAAAAAAATTGATTTTATCTGAATTTTACAATATAACTAACTAATGATCATAGATAAAACTGTCAATTTATAATAATTTGTCTATTTAACCCGTTTTGCGCTAATTCTAGCGCGGATAATCTTTTAAAAAAAATAATTTGAAACTTAAGAAAATTGATTTTATCTGAATTTTACAATATAACTAACTAATGATCATAGATAAAGATGTCAATTTATAATAATTTATCTATTTAACCCGTTTTGTAGTATACTAAAATATTATTTGGGCTAATCCGCAAAAACTAATGACAAGTCTAGAGAGAAGAAACTATAGGTCGAGAAAGTCAAGATTATTTTCAAGATATTGTCAAGTCAATTGTCGATTGTCAATTGACCGAAAGAAAAGATTAGAACACTAGTTGATAAGATAATATAAAGTACGGCTGGGCAAAATAAGAGGAACCGAAATACCTGAACCGGAACCGAACTAAAATATCCGAACCGGAACATAACCGAAATTGCCAAAATACCCATTGGATCCTACTCATTGATACTCATGGGTATCAGGTAATACCCGGAACCGAACCGAAAATATTTCGGGTACCCGAATACCCGAAATATAATTATATATCCAAAAATATTAAATTTATATCAGATTTTTGGGTATATTTTTGGTATTATGGACCAGACACTCTCTATTAAAAAAAGAAAAGTAATCAAAAATGAAGAGACACTCTCTAGCCACATGTCTCTCTATTATTGGTTCAGTTCGGGTTTCGGGTACCCAAAATTTATCTCAATTCTCGAAAAAACTAAATTTTTTTTTAATTCTAATAAAATTTGGTTAAATTTTGTAAAATATTTAATTTTGACAAATTTAACTAAAGATTTTTGAATATTTTGAGTATTTTGATTATTTCGGTCTAAACATAACAAATATATTCGGTTTATAATTGTATTTTTTAGTATTTTGGTTATTTCAAAACTAAAGATACATAATATTTTTAGATATATAATTATATTTCGTGTATCTTGGGTACCTGTTCGGGTTTCAGTCTAGTTCTGGTTCAGTTCGAGTATCCGAAATATTTTATAAGAGTAACCATTAAGGTATTTGTAACTATTCGGTTCGGTTCGATTCGGTGCCTTCTAATTCGGTTCGGGATCCAGAACATTAGGTATGGTCTAAAACAAAATATTCTATTTTTCTCACTAATATGTATTGAGAATATGAATTGCAAAACCATTTGGTGTTGCCAAAAGAGATAACAATTAAATGCAATAATATTTGTTCATTCCATGCCATTTATTTCGCTAAAGATATGGAAATATCTAAACAAGAATTCTATATAAAATCTTTATATTTATAATCAAATAAAATATTGATTATAGATAACACTCAATATATTGATTTCTAAATTTTTGTCAACTACGCTTCTTTGCCTATAAATATACTAAATTCTGCTCATAAAACTCATCCTACTTTAGAAATCGACTTCTCTAAACAAAATTATCTCTCACCTATGTTTATGGTAATTTTTGTATATATATTAATTTTGTGAGGTTGAATGCCTAGATTATGTACCTTTAAAGTTTTGATATTTGTTCGTTCTTTGGGTAGGTGAATAATATGTTTACAAAGTAATTGTGGTTCAACAATTGGAAGAATTTCTGACTTAAGGTTTGTAAATTTTAATTACAATTGTATATATCCATGAGATATTCTCTTTCCAAGTGTCATTCTTTAATTGGTTCAATTTTAATTTAAAATTTAATTTTATAACTAAAATTTATTAAAATATTTTTTTTTGTTGAGACACACATGTTGAGACACTCATGGCATCTGCATTGGTGATACACCTTTCAGGATGTCTCAGCTTAAAAAATATATTTTTTATTTATTTTTAATTAAATAATTAAATTTTTCTTAAAAAATTTTTTTGGACCAATAACAAATTGCCATGTGTGAATTAGGAGTCTCAAAATTTTTTTTGGGTATCTCACCCTCAACACTCTCTCTCTCTCTTGTTTTTTTTTGTGATTTGTTTAATGGATGTGTCCCATTGAGACACCCCCAATGCATATGCTCAGAGCATCTTCAATATGCGCGTTGATCCGCATACGTATCCAAGCGGATATGGAACACGTGTACGCAGCTAAATACGCATATGGAACACGTGTACAAAATCCCAACCATGTTCGAGTCGGTGCTTTCTTATGACAGCGATGAAAAAGATGCCATATGTGGCTACTCAGATTCCGATATCTCCGAATCCTACGACGAAGAAGAAGATTGCTGCTTCAAAATCACACATATGCCTCGTCAGGAAGAGATACAAACACCGCATCTACCAGTAACAATCTTCGATCCTGCAAAAAACAAAGATCCGGTCCATGCAATTGCCTTCATAGACACGGGAGCCCATACAACGATAATGAATCCCAAGATACTTTCATCATCCATGTGGCGCCCATACCAGCAAGAATTCAGAGTGGCGAATTCAGGATCACTGACAATCAAGCTCAAGTCAAAGCCAATCACCATAGAGCTCTTTCCAGGATGTCAATGTTGAGGTTCAAGAACCGCGCTAAATCTGAATCATGGCTAGTTAGTTTATCTGCATTCATTGATTTCCTGAGAAGTACCTTGAACCTATCTTTCTCCAATCAAATTTACAACCGTTTTAATTCACGTTTTGCTTTCAATATCATTGATCGTTTAGCTTAATTCTCACCTATATAATCTATTGTGTGTATCTGTGAGTCCTTGTGTTCGACCCCTACTTTACTGCAACTATTTTTTAGTACTTTTAGGGTATTAATTTGAGTATACCACAGCCAAGAAGCAAGAGTTGACCGTGCACCAATTCACCCTCCACGTGCTCAAGATGTTGTTGGCACGGGTGATGCCGCTAATGCACAACAAAACCGTCATAGGATTCAAGCCCCACCCGTTGAGAACAACAATGTTGAGGTTAAAGCCGACTTGATAAACATGGTGCAAAACAACAAATTTCACGATCTTGCCATGGAAGACCCCTTTGATCTTCTTGATCAATTTGATCGAATTTGTGGTCTCACCAAGATGAACGGAGTCTCTGAGGTTGGCTTCAAACTCCGCTTATTCCCATTCTCACTTGGAGACAAAGCACACCAATGGGAAAAGAATTTGCCTCAAGGGTCTATCACTTCATGGGATGAATACAATAGGGCTTTCCTTGCAAATTTCTTCTCACCTTCTAGGACGGCTAAGTTGAAAAATGAGATCTCAAGGTTCACCCAACGAGGAAATGAGACCTTCAATGAAGCATGGGAAAGGTTTCGAAGTTATACATCTCAATGTCCCCATCATGGCTTCTCGAACGGCTCACTATTAAGCACTATCTAATGTGGAGCTTTGCCTAAGATACGAATGCTCCTAGACACGGCCTCCAGCGGTAACTTCTTAACTAAAAACGTCAATGAAGCCATGGAGCTAGTGGAAAACCTTTCTCAAAGTGATGGTACATATGGTGATGACTATGATCGGGCTCCAAGGACCACTAGTGATTTTGAGGAACAAAAGAGAACCAAATAGATGAAGGTTCTCAATGATAAGATGGATAAGCAAGCCAATATGATTGACAAGCTTATCAATGTTTCTCAAAAACCGGTTCATTTTGTTGGAGATTTTGAGAAACACCAAGGCGGCCAAGAGGAAAATGTGGACTTCAGCACACTAGAAGAAATCAACTACGTGGGTAACCAAAGTGGCTACCAAAGGGGCATATTCAACAATAACTACTGAAATCTCCCCAATTTCTCTTACCGAAACCCAAATGTGAAAAACCCACAAGATCAAGTGTATCCATAACAATGATCTCAACAAAAGAACTTCACTTATCAAAACCAAGGTTAAACCTCCAACAACCAACAACAAAGCTATGTTCCCAAGAACAACTTTCAAGGGAACCAAGGTGGATTTCAACCGAAGCAACCTTTTGCTCCACCCGGTTTCGTACCACAAGCTCAAGGCAACACCTCTACTCCTCAAGACTTTGATATGAAGAACATGCTTCAACAAATTCTTCAAGGTCAAGCCAATGGCGCAATGAATATGAGTAGGAAGATGGTGGAAATCCATAACAAAGTGGATTGCTCTTACAATGATCTCATGTCTAACTTTGAGACATTGAACTCTAAAATCAAGCAACTTGAGGGCAAGGGAGCATCTTCTTCATCTCGTCCTCAAGGTACATTGTCAAGCAAGCTCTAAACTAATCCCAAGGAATACATCATTGCAATCACACTAAGTAGTGGAATGGTGATTCCCACTAGAGAACCTCCTTCCAATCTCAATGCGGACATTGAGAAACAAAGTGGGGGGACATAACTTGAAACCAAAAACAATGTGGTTGAAGATAGTTTTGTGGGGTAATGAAGACAAGGGTAAATGAGTTGACATTCAAGAAAAGACCAAGGAGAAGCCCAAGAGGAAAGAGACACTGTGATATATCATGGTTTTTACCCGCTTTTAACCATGATATATGTCTTATTTATAGTCTTTATAGTATTTTTGGAGTCTTTTCGAGTCTTTACAGGTTTAGGTACGTTTGGAGCTTAATTGGAGATATTGGAGCATTTTGGAGCCAATTAAGATCATGCAGCTGAAGTATCAAGTTGAAGTCCTGGTGTCGAGCGACACCAGTCTGAAGAGTCGACACAGAAGCTGTGTATCGATCGATACCACTTATGGTATCGGTCGATACTGATTGCATGAAGAGAAGGATCGCGACTTTTTACAAGTTTGAAGATTCTACATTTTAGTCCAGAAGACTTTAATAATTACAAGAAGCCCCAAAACGTGTTTTAGCTTATAATTAGGGTTTTCAGCCACAAGTTTTATTCTACGTTTTATTCTACTTTGGTTTTGATTGAGAGAGCTTTTGAGGGAGACAAGTCTGAAACTCTGTTCGTCCGAGAGAAGATTTCGAACCCTTGTTTTCTTTCTCCTTAATTATTAATTTCAGAGATTTATTCAATCTTGTTGTTTGTTTCAATCTCCATGTCTGAGTAGATCTCCTGTTAGGTTTAGGGTTCTCATAAAGGATATCTTTGAATGTTAGGTTAATTAGTTGGTTAGGGTTCATAATCTGAATTAGTTCTTCACCATAGGTTGTTTTTAAAGCTAATTCTAGATTGATCACCTGGAACTTAGATCTTAGGTTAATCGATTAGGCACGACAGTGCAATTGATGATCTGATAGAACCTAGGGTGAGCAAAATAACTATCTGCAAAGAGATTTGGTTTAGTTGTTTTGTGAACAAATCAAACTTGAACTTAATGCTGGTTTAGACTTTAGAATTTGCAAAGAGATTTGGAATTATGAGATTTAGATTTAGATAATTCTCGCAACGACAGTTGGTTAGTTATAGTTTAGTGATTTGAGTTCAAGAACAACGCTTAATCTGAACCCTGACTAATTGGTTTACCTGCATTCTCTGATTTCCTGAGAAATACCCTGAACCTATCTTCCTCCATTGAATTTACAACTCTTAATTACTTTATTGCTTCCTGTTTTATTGATTTACTTAGCTTAATTTGAACCTAATTAATCTATTGTGTGATTCTTGAGTCTCTGTGGATTCGACCCCTAAATACTACAATCGACAAAGATGTCAGTACTTTAGGGTATTACATTTGAGCTTATCAAATTTGGCGCCGTTGCCGGGGATTCTTAATTCGCCATTAGATTTTAGTCTAAAATTCCGACTAAGTTTGTTGGTATCGATCGACACCACCCAGTGTCGGTCGATACTCATCGTTGTATTTTACTTACATGCCTTGTCTTTTGTGTTTCTGGTGTATGCCCACTCGCGAAACCAGGAGGAACAAGAGCACTCAGCTAGTTAATCTTTCCAACAAGGAGCTAGAAAATTTGGAACGTGCAAACAGGAAAACAAAGAAGCCAGCAGAGATGAACAATCCGGTGATATTGACTCGTTATGATGCTGGAGTTTTAAGAGACCAAGAGGGTCAATTGTGCAATGAGAGAAGACAACGACTTGATGGAGATGGAAACGTCATTGTCTCTCTCGTTGTTGTTGGTGAGATTGCCGCGCCAGCTGCGCGCGGCAACGAGGGGAATGATGTGGTTGGTCGTGGTAGAACAATTGGTGAGTACAACAGGTCTGATCAGTTCTATGCCAATCGATCAGCGATTCGCCCTCCTGCTTTTCAGAGGAATGACTTTGAGCTGAAACCTGCATACTACACTCTTGTGGGTCAGCATCCTTTTCATGGTCTTTCTCATGAACACCCGATGGATCACATTGAGAGGTTTGAGGACTTGGTTACTAGCATCAAATACAATGGAGTGTCCAATGATTTCCTCTTCTGTAAGCTCTTCCCATACTCTCTTGGTGGAGATGCAGCTTATTGCCTTAAGCAGTTGCCCCCTGGATCACTGACCACTTGGGAGGAGACTAAGAATGCCTTCTTGAACAATTTCTATGATGATGCAAGGTCTGATGAGCTTAGGAACAAGATCTCCCAATTTTCTCAAGGGGCGACTGAGGCATTCAAAGCTGCTTGGATCAGATTCAGATCATATCAAAGGGATTGTCCACATCACGGGTTCACTAAGGTTCAGCTGTTGGCTATCTTCTTCAGAGGGATTGATTGGAGGTATCAGATGACCTTAGATGCTGTGAGTAATGGGAACTTCAACACCAGGTATCCTGACGATGCTTATGTGCTTATTGAGAACTTGGCATCTAGCAATAGTACAAAGAATGCAGACTTTGAGCGAAGAAAGCAGACTGGGAGCATGGATGGATCGCAGATTGCTGAGGTTCAAGCTAAGTTGGATTCAGTGCACAATCTCTTGATGGGAAAGACGATGAAGGTTGTTCATTTTGCTGATGAGGTTGAGAACTTCAATGAGGATGAAGTGGAAGGTGTTAACTACATTGGTGGTTCTGGTTTTCAAGGTCAGAGAACAACAACCGAAAATTCACCAACAATGCTCAGCAAGGAGGGTACACCCGCACCTATGGGAATTCTTCTTATCAACCTCTACCTGCTAAAACCCCAGAGAGCAAGGTTGAGTCTATGCTTGAACAGCTTTTTCAGGGACAACAGAAGATGACAATGGATTTCAATGGGAAGATGGATGCTATGTACACAGACATGAATGGAAAAATTGAGGCTCTCAATATTCATCAAAAGAAGCTAGAAACTCAGGTTGCCCAAACTGCAAGTGCTGTGAAGAGGCAAGATGGTTTTCTTCCAGGGAAAACAGAAGATCCAAGGGCACACATTTATGCAATCACCTTGAGGAGTGGAAAATAGGTCAATCCAGGAGTGAAAAAGAGCCTAACTGCAGGA
Organism: Eutrema japonicum; assembly: GCA_030161315.1. Classification (NCBI taxonomy): domain Eukaryota; kingdom Viridiplantae; phylum Streptophyta; class Magnoliopsida; order Brassicales; family Brassicaceae; genus Eutrema; species Eutrema japonicum. The sequence goes on along the minus strand of BSQW01000006.1, from coordinate 23,783,626 downwards.
AATTTCGTTGATCTTATAGGAGATGACGATGAGGATTCGGCAAATCCCAGAGTATCGACCGACACCACCGTGTGTTGATCGATACCAGTCCAAATACTTTTTCGAGACATGTCAAAGCCCCGAGTGTCGACCGATACCAATCCGGTGTCGATCGACACCCCCCTGAGGTCAAGAAGACACCTGAGTTGATTGAAGAAAAGGTTTACAAGCCTAAGATACCTTACCCTATGGCTATTGGGAAGACCAATAAGGAGGTGGAAGACTCTAGATGCAAAGCGATAATGGATAAGTTGATTGTCGATCTTCCTTTTGTCGATGCCATAAAGACTTCCCCAGTCTTTAAGAGGTATGTTAAGAGGATGGTATCAAGCAATGTGAACTTTGAAGAAGGAGTTTTGATGATTACTCATGAGTGCAGCGCGATTCTGCTCAACAAGATCCCAAAGAAACTACCTGACCCAGGGAGTTTTGTGTTAGATTGTACGATCTTCACAGAAAGATTTGAGCGTTCTCTTTGTGACCTTGGCTCAAGTGTGAACCTCATGCCATACTCAGTTGCTCAACGGATGGGAATGACAGACTTCAAGTCCACTAGGATCTCACTGATACTTACTGATCGCTCAGTTCGACTTCCCGAAGGATTGCTCGAAGATATTCCAATTAAGATTGGGAATTGCTTGATCCCGACTGATTTCATTGTCTTGGAGTATGATTCATAGCCCAAAGATCCTCTTATTCTGGGAAGGCCATTCTTAGCAACAGCTGGAGCTTTGATAGACTGCAGGAATGGGAAGATAACTCTTAACATTGGTGATTTGGTTATGACTTTCAACATGGAGAAGATGATGAAGAGACCAACCATCGATGGGCAGACGTACTTTGTTGATACTTTCAGCGATATAGTTGAAGAGTATTTTCTGGAGATGCATCCTGAGGATCCACTAGAGAGAGCATTGGTCTGTTCAGCTGATTCAGAGGTGTATTTGAGTGATGTTGCTGCTGGATATGCTAAGATGCTCGACACAACAGGAGCGGTGTCGACCGACCCCATTGCTGGTATCGATAGACACCACCCGCGAGCGCCAGAGAAGTTGGCCAAAACTTCAACGAAAGCTGTTGTGCTTGGTGATTGGAGTGAGGAGAAGGCTCCTAAGATCGAACTCAAACCACTCCCAGCCAATTTAAGGTATGTTTTTCTTGGTCCGAATTCCACATACCCAGTGATCATTAATTGATATATCATGGTTTTTACCCTGTTTAGGCCATGTTATAAGTCCTTTTTATAGAGTCTTTCTAGTGTTTTGTAGTATTTTAGAGTCTTTTACAGGTTATAGCACGTTTGGAGCATAATTGGAGATATTGGAGCATTCTGGAACATTCTGGAGCGAAGCAGAGATCCGTGTAGATGAGACATCAAAATCACCTGAGTATCGATTGATACTGCCTAGTATCGATCGATACCCGTCGAGGAAACAGAAGGATCGCGACTTATCGAAGAGTTGAAGAATTGCAGAATTGGCCCAGAAGACTTTGATATTTACAAGATGGCCCAAAACGTGTTTTAGCTTATAAATTAGGTTTTTAGCCACCTGTTTAGGCTATGCATTATTTTACTTTGGTTTGAGAGAGACAAGTCTGAATCTCCCTTCGTCCGAGATCAGATCTCAAAACCTCTTGTTACTATTTTATTGATGATTTATTCAAACATGTTGATTGTTTCATTCTCCATGTCTGAGTAGATCCACTTTAGGTTCAGGGTTCTCATAAGAGTTTTCTCTGAATGCTAGGTTGATTAGTTTATAAGATTCACCATCTGAATTAGTTATTCGCCTTAGGTTGTTCTCAAAGCTAATTATAGGTTGACGAATCTGGAACTTAGATCTTAGGATAATTGATTAGGCACGATAGTGCGATTAATTACCTGATAGAACCTTAGGTGAGCAAATTGATTATTCGCAAAGAGATTTGGTTTAATTGATTTGTGAACATATCAAACCTGATATTAAAGCTGATTTAAACTTTAGGATTCGCAAAGAGATTTGGAATTCCTAGGATTTAGATTTAGATAATTCTCGCAACGACAGTTGGTTAATTATACTTTAGTGATTTGAGTTCAAGAACTGCGCTAAATCTGAATCCTGCTAGTTAGTTTATCTGCATTCATCGATTCCCTGAGAAATACCCTGAGCCTATATTTCATCCATTGATTTACAACTCTTTTAATTTCTGCACTGCTTTCAATTACATCTGTTTGGCTTAGCTTAATTCGATACTATATAATCTATTGTGTGATCTCTGTGAGTCTTTGTGGTTCGACCCCTAGCTATATTACAACTACTGCTTTAGTACTGTTAGGGTATTAATTTGAGCATATCATTAATGCTTCCTTAAACAACGCAGAGATCACCTTACTGCTGAGCAAGCTGCGCAAGTATCGCAAAGCTCTTGGCTATTCTCTTGATGACATTTCAGGTATCTCTCCAGACTTGTGCATGCATAGGATTCATCTTGAGGACGAGTCAAAGTCTTCAATTGAGCATCAGAGGAAGTTGAACCCAAACTTGAAAGAAGTGGTTGAGAAAGAGGTGATGAAGCTCTTGGAAGCAGGGGTTATCTATGCCATTTCGGACAGCTCTTGGGTCAGTCAAGTTCATGTTGTGCCTAAGAAAGGAGGGATAACTGTGGTGAAAAATGAGAAGGATGAGTTGATCCCTATTAGGACAATAAATGGGCATCAAATGTGTATTGACTACAGGAAGTTGAATGCAACCACAAGGAAAGATCACTTCCCATTACCATTCATTGATCAGATGTTAGAGAGGTTGCACTACAAGAAAACACAATTTTTGCGACTACAAAAAGAGTCCCAAAAAGGTCGCAAATGACTATTTACGCCTATTTTGGGACCAAAAAAAGTAGTCGCAAATATTTGGTCGCTAAATAAAGTGGTCGCAAAATAGTCTCGAAATTGCGACTAATATGTGACTCCCACTATTAGTCGCAATTTAGAGACTGATATGTGACTCCCACTATCAGTTGTAATTTAGAGACTGATTTACGACTACCAGTAAAAAAACAAAAGAAAAAATAATTAAAATTCTATAAATCCGATTTAATATCCGAAAACTACCTAAAATACCAAAACATAAAATTCAATATGTTTCTATTACACAAAGAAAATAAAAAACATGAAACAAAGTATCCAAAATGTATAATCTCAAACAGGAAACAAAGTTTTAAGATGGAGAGGTGGATGGTAAGGTTGCTGGTGCAGTGCCTAGTGTGTTGGTTGTTGCGGTGAATGTTGTGGCTGCTGCGGTGGCTTCTGCGTTGGTGGCTGCGGTTTCCGGTGCTTGAGAAGACATATACCCAAGTTTTCTGCAGAATTGTTGGTCGCTCTGTCCTCCTTTTCTGTAGAATGATAATCTTCTACACTTAGCTAGAGGACCGGTTGGTGGCGCGCAAAGACGAGTTGACACCTCCGTCTCCTCTCTCACCGGCGGTTAATCGGCCACAACCGCCGCCTCTACCACCTGGACCTCTACCGGATTTTCCCATACCCGTCATTGTGAGAGATTGAGAGAGATTGAGATATATTGAGAGAGATTGAGAGAGATTGAGCGAGAGAGGGTTGAGGAGATTGAGAGAGATGGAGAGAGATTGAAGGAGAGAGGGCTGAGGAAATTCAGAGAGTATTGATTCAGAGATTGAGAGGGATTGAGATAGAGATTTCACGAAATCGCAAAAGGAGGCTAAGTTTGAGAGAGAATTTCAATCTCTAGAGATTGAGGAAGAAGAAGTATTTGAGCGGATATAATTAAAAAAATATAGACCGAAAATCTAAAACTAAATTTGAGCGGTGGATTGAAAAATTTGGCCATATATTTGTAGGAAAATTTTGCGACTAAATTGTGATTTCATGAGGTAAAAAAAATGTGTGTTCTACGCACATGGTTGCAAAGTAGTGGTAAATTTTGTGATTTATTTGTGACTATTTTATGAAAATATGTTATGATAGAAGCAAAGTAGTCACAAATTATGACTGTTTTGTGACAATTCTTGATAAATCAGAAATCTATACCCTAAACCCTAAACTTTCAATCCTTTTTATTCTAAATATGACTTTACAATCATTCTTATTCTAATTCTAACACTACAACTCTATATTTAAACAGTAAACTAATATATGGTAATTAAATTTTGAAAAAATTCAATCTTTCAAAATCATTCCATATAAAACGCATAATCACTTACTACATTTTTGAGAATATACAAACATAAGTTTAAAAATATTGGAATTTAAAAGTTTTTTTCTCTCTTATCATGATTCAATGTATATAGTAGTTCAAATCTATGTAAAAACGTACAAATTAACATATTTACAATTCAATATTGATGATTTTTTTTAAAAAATCGAGTGGAATTTCTAAACGGTCGCAAATTTGGGACTCTTTTGTGACTACTATTAAAAAAATCGAGTGGAGTTGCTAAACGGTCGCAAATTTGAGACCCTTTTGTTACTACTTATACATGTTATGAGTAGAAACAAACATAAGTTTATATTATTGAAAATTACAAGTTTCTTCCTTTAATATCATGATTCAATCTATATAATAGTTCAAATCTATATAAAAACGTTTAAATTAACCTATTACAATTATATATTGATGAATTTCTTTTAAAAAAACGACTGGAGTGGCAAAACCGAAGCAAATCAGTCACAAATTTGGAACTACTTTTGCTACTGCAAAGTAAGACTACAAATCAGTCACAAATATGCGACTCTTTTGTGACTACTATGCTTCGTCGTTAATTTCTCTAAAAAAATCGACTGGAGTGGCAAAACCGAAGCAAATCAGTCACAAATTTGGGACTACTTTTGCGACTACAAAGTCATACTACAAATCAGTCACAAATTTGCGACTCTTTTGTGACTCCTCTGTTTTGTCGTTAATTTGAGATTGTTTTGCCACTGCATTGCGAGTAATCGCAAATTAGTCACACTTTCGTCTCACTTTTTTGCGACCAAAAAAAGAGTCACAAAAGTTGGTCACAAAAACTGTATTTTCTTGTAGTGTTGGCGAATCATCCATACTATTGTTTTCTCGATGGGTACTCAGGTTTCTTTCAGATTCCGATACATCCAGAGGACCAAGGGAAGACAACCTTTACATGTCCTTATGGCACATTCGCTTACAGAAGAATGCCCTTTGGATTATGTAATGCTCCAGCCACTTTTCAGAGGTGCATGATGTCTATCTTCACAGACATGATTGAGGATTTTATGGAGGTGTTCATGGATGATTTTTCAGTGTATTGATCATCATTCAAGAGTTGTCTTGATAAATTGTGCAAGGTGCTACAGAGATGTGAAGAGAAACACTTGGTTCTTAATTGGAAAAAGTGTCACTTTATGGTTCAGGATGGCATCGTTCTTGGGCACAAAGTTTCTGCAGCTGGGATAGAAGTTGACAAAGCCAAGATTCAAGTCATGAAAAGCCTCCAACCACCGAATTCTGTAAAGGACATTCATAGCTTCCTTGGTCATGCTATGTTTTACAGAAGATTCATCAAGGACTTCTCAAAACTAGCCCGCCCACTCACCGCCCTATTATGCAAGGAGGTCAAATTCGACTGCACCCCTGAATGTCTTGCAGCCTTTGAGGAGATTAAGAAGGCATTGGTGAGTGCTCCTATTGTCCAACCTACAGATTGGACTCTGCCTTTTGAGATTATGTGCGACGCTAGTGATTTTGCTGTTGGATCAGTTCTGGGTCAGAGGACGGATAAGAAACTTCATGTTATCTACTATGCCAGCAGGACATTGGATGATGCTCAGCGTAACTACATCACCACAGAGAAAGAACTACTTGCAGTTATTTTCTCCTTTGAGAAATTTCAGTCCTACCTGATTGGGAGCAAAGTGATTGTTCATACAGACCATGCTGCTCTCAAATATATGTGGCAGAATAAGGATCTCAAACCTCGCCTTTGTCGTTGGGTCCTTTTGCTCCAAGGCTTTGACATTGAAGTTAAGGACAAAAAGGGCATAGAAAATGGGGTTGCGGACCATCTTTCGCGGATAAGGATCGATGAAGACGTTCCTATTAATGATTTCTTACCAGAAGAGAACATCTACTTCATCAAGACAAGGTTTCAAAGTGTATCTTCCAAAACACCTGCACTTCTCACGAGTTACAGGTGTTGGTATCGATCGACACCTCCTTAGTGTCGGTCGTTACCCTGCGATATTCGGACCAGTTTTGTCTGTGGATCACGATGGTGTTTCTGAATGGCATCTAGCTGCTGTGACTGTTCCTGATCGACCATGGTACGCTGACATCGCCAACTATCTTGCTGCAGAGGAAGAGCCAAAGCATCTCAAGAAATATGATAAGAAGAAATTTATGTGTGACATAAGGAGATTCTTTTGGGATGAACCTTACCTGTACAAACACTGCTCTGATGGGATGTACAAGAGATGTATTGCAGAAACTGAGGTACTTGAGGTGCTATTTCATTGTCATGGGTCTGAGTATGCTGGACACTTTGCTACTTTCAAGACAGTGTCCAAGGTTCTTCAAGCAGGCTTCTGATGGCCTACCATGTTTAAGGATGCTCATGCTTTCATCTCGCAGTGTGATGTTTGTCAGAAGAGAGGGAAGATCAGTAAGAGACATGAGATGCCACAGAACTTCATCCTTGAGGTTGAAGTCTTTGATTGTTGGGGCATCGATTTCATGGGTCCTTTTCCTTCATCATATGGGAATAAGTACATCTTGGTTGTTGTAGACTATGTGTCTAAGTGGGTGGAAGCAATTGCTAGTCCAACCAATGATTCTTCAATGGTCCTTAAGCTGTTCAAGAGTATCGTTTTCCCTAGATTTGGAGTACCTCGAATTGTTATAAGTAATGGTGGCACTCACTTCATTAACAAGGTTTTCGAAAAGCTGCTGAAGAAGCATGGTGTGAATCATCGTGTGGCTACTCCCTATCATCCTCAGACTAGTGGGCAGGTTGAGGTCTCCAACAGGCAGATCAAGGAGATCCTGGAGAAAACAGTAGGTACTACTCGGAAGGATTGGTCTGCAAAGTTGGATGATGCACTGTGGGATTATAGGACTGCCTTCAAGACACCACTTGGGAATACACCGTTTCACTTGCTTTATGGGAAAGCTTGTCATCTTCCAGTGGAAATCGAGCATAAGGCAGCATGGGCTACAAGGATGATGAAATTTGACATCAAGCCTGCTGCTGAGAGGCGATTGATTCAGCTGAATGAGCTGGATGAGATTAGGCACCACGCCTATGAGAACTCGAAGTTGTACAAGGAGAGGACTAAGGCGTATCACGACAAGAAGATCCTCTCCAGACACTTTGAACCCAATGACCAGGTACTTCTGTTTACAATTGTTTCCTGGCAAATTGCGTTCTCGTTGGTCAGGTCCTTTCACAATCAAGGAAGTCAGACCACACGGTGCAGTTGTCCTGCTAAGTACATCAGGCGAAGACTTCACCGTCAATGGACAAAGGGTGAAACACTATTGGGCGAAAGCCGAGATTCCAAGAGGACACATGGTGCCTCTGGATGATGCACCCACCGCCTGATCTTCCATAAAGTCAAGCTAGTGACGTAAAACAGCGCTTGGTGGGAGGCAACCCACTGGTAAGTCTGTATATAAGTTCTTTTATTTTAGTGTTTTTGGTTTTGTGTCTTGTGTTTTGCATGAATCAGTTACAAAGGAGCTGTGTCGAGCGATACCAGTAATGGTATCGATCGACACCACTTGCGCTGCAAAGGAGTTGAGCTTATCAAATCGATGAAAAGAGTTACATGTGTCGACATAAGCCTGTTATCGATCGATACCAGTGTTGTGTGTCAGTCGACACTCCCACACCAATCCGGTAACTTCTTTGTTTTTCACGACTCCACTCAGCTCTTTTGGTTTTTTTACCAACTCTAGACTAGATAACACTGGGACAGTGTTGTTTAAGTCTTGGGGAGGTAGTTGCTGACATCGTGTTTGTTTTTCTTAGTGTCAGTCGTTTTTTAGTCAAAAATTGTTTTATTGAGTCAAAACATGTTGGAGACTATGATATTTTTCTTGAATCTATTGTTCTGACCTTGCTTCTAAGTGACCATTGTTACGGAATCAGTTCTGGATCAGACTAAAACAAAATTCAAAGGCTGACCAGTTAACTAGAAGACACTCATGTTTCCAGCAGAGTCCATTAAAGCCTGAGCTAATTCTTTGCACTTCATCGATGTGATTGATGTTCACAGAGCTTGATTCCTCATTCACATCTGACAAAGGAACCCATGTCTAGAAAGTAATGGTATTCCTCTCCCTTGTTAATAAATAAAAGCATTAAAAGATGAAATGATTTTCTTCTCAGTAGAGGGCTAGGAAAATTTCCAACGATCCCATTATTCTACTTGAAAAGAAATGATCACACAAAGGTTGGAAGCGAGGTAAGGAAAATTTCATGTGATACCATCATTCGCTTACACCTTTGATACGTAGAGAGGGGAGAACCGGGGATTTGGTGGCAAACACCATCAATACTCGCGTCTCAAACCTTAATATGTATATGCAAGAGAACATGATATGAAATAAGTCTGGGGGAGAGGAAACAATACCAAAAAGTGTGAAAATTGGGTGGTTCTTTTGTCATGATATTGTATGGGAAAGAGTCTAGAAGGTTCTTGGCATTGATTACAGCGATGAAACTAGCGATGAAGGCTTTATTGGAAAATGTTGTGAAAGTATGTGTGTGGTCTGGAAGGCTGCGAATGTCTACGGAGAAGTACATGGTGGTTAGATTTGGAATTGGTTAGGTGATATGTGGAGTACTAAGAAAAAGGGTCATTGCAGTGTTTCAAGAATAGGTGAGTCTCTGTGTTTTTCAAACCTCTTTATCTTGTTTAGCTTTCTGTTTGCTTGAAGGGAAGCAAAGGCCAAGTCTGGGGGAGTTGATATATCATGGTTTTTACCCGCTTTTAACCATGATATAGATCTTATTTATAGAGTCTTTCTAGTATTTTTGGAGTCTTTTCGAATCTTTACAGGTTTAGGTACGTTTGGAGCTTAATTGGAGATATTGGAGCATTTTGGAGCCAAGCAAGATCATGCAGCTGAAGGATCAAGTTGAAGTCCTGGTGTCGAGCGACACCAGTCTGAAGAGTCGACACAGAAGATGTGTATCGATCGATACCACTTATGGTATCGGTCGATACTGATCGCATGAAGAGAAGGATCGTGACTTTTTACAAGTTTGAAGATTCTACACTTTGGTCCAGAAGACTTTAATAATTACAAGAAGCCCCAAAACGTGTTTTAGCTTATAATTAGGGTTTTCAGCCACAAGTTTTATTCTACGCTTTATTCTACTTTGGTTTTTATTGAGAGAGCTTTTGAAGGAGACAAGTATGAAACTCTGTTCGTCCGAGAGAAGATTTCGAACCCTTGTTTTCTTTCTCCTTTATTATTAATTTCAGAGATTTATTCAATCATGTTGTTTGTTTCAATCTCCATGTCTGAGTAGATCTCTTGTAAGGTTTAGGGTTCTCATAAAGGATCTCTTTGAATGTTAGGTTAATTAGTTGGTTAGGGTTTATAATCTGAATTAATTCTTCACCATAGGTTGTTCTTAAAGCTAATTCTAGATTGATCACCTGGAACTTAGATCTTAGGTTAATCGATTAGGCACGACAGTGCAATTGATAATCTGATAGAACCTAGGGTGAGCAAAATAACTATCTGCAAAGAGATTTGGTTTAGTTGTTTTGTGAACAAATCAAACTTGAACTTAATGCTGGTTTAGACTTTAGAATTTGCAAAGAGATTTGGAATTATGAGATTTAGATTTAGATAATTCTCGCAACGACAATTGGTTAGTTATAATTTAGTGATTTGAGTTCAAGAACTGCGCTTAATCTGAACCCTGACTAATTGGTTTACCTGCATTCTCTGATTTACTGAAAAATACCCTGAACCTATCTTCCCCCATTGAATTTACAACTCTTAATTACTTTATTGATTCATGTTTTATTGATTTACTTAGCTTAATTCGAACATATTTAATCTATTGTGTGATTCTTGAGTCTCTGTGGATTCGACCCCTAAATACTACAATCGACAAAGCTGTAAGTACTTTAGGGTATTACATTTGAGCTTATCACATTGTTTGTTCCACCGCCATATGAGTCCAAGCTCCCATTCCCGGGCCGGTTCAAGAAACAATTGTTTGAAAAGTGTAAAGCGGTATTTGATAGACAAATGGAGAAGGTAGAAATCACTATGCCTTTGGTGGATGCCTTTCTCCTTGTGCCTTAATATGCTAATTTTCTCAAGGATGCCATAAATGATATGACTAAGGAGATGGAGAGCATGGTTGTTCTCACTCATGAATGTAGTGCAATTATCCAAAAGAAGGTGGTTCCAAAGAAGCTTTGTGGTCCGGGAAGCTTCACTTTGTCGTGCACCCTTGGAACATTGGTGTTCGAAAATGGTTTATGTGACCTTTGAGCAAGCGTAAGCCTCATGCCATTCTCCGTTGCCAAGAGGTTGGGTTTCACCAAGTATAAGGCTTGTAAGATTTCTATAGTCCTTGCGTATAGAAGCATAAGAATCCCCATCGGACTTCTTGAAGACTTACCGTTGATGGTTGGAGATTTCATAGTGCAAACCAACTTTGTAGTCCTTGAAATGGATGAAGAGCATAAAGATCCTCTAATATTTGGTAGACATTTCTTGGCGACCGCCGGTGCGATTATTGATGTTAGAAAGGGGAAGATTGACCTCCACTTGGGCAAGGATGAGATACTTTAGTTCGATATCAATGATGTTATGAAGAGACACCCCATTAATGGCCAAATATTATACATTGAAGAAATGGATGAGTTGGCGGACGAACTCTTGGAAGAATTAAACTTTGAGGATCATTTGCAAGTTGCCTTGACCAAAGAACATGGAGGGCATGGGTACTTACATGGAGCAAGTGAGGGCAACAAGATGCTTTTGGATTCACACAAGCCCATGGATGAAGAAGCCTCATTTGTGGACTTGGATCATCAAGGAAGAAAGAGTGGACACAGTTCTACAAGGAGTTTGATTGAAGAAGGGTTTTCACTACAAGAAAACATGCATTTTACAACGGATAGAATCGATGTAAAACATGCTTTGGGACGGATTAGCGACGGTTGCCAATTCGTCATAAATCGTAAATTAATCGTCGTAAAATCGTCGTAAAATCGTCATAAAGTTACATCGACATTACGACGAAAATTACCTCGTTGGTATATCGTTGTAAAATTACGACGATTTTACATCGAATTATCGAATTTTCGTATTGGCGATCCGTCGTAAAATCGTCTTATTATTTCGATGTAAATTCGTTGGTAAACCGATGTAGAAATAAATCGATGCAAATTCGTCTTAAATTGTTGATCGATGTAAATTCGTCATAAATTGTTGATCGATGTAAATTCGTCGTAAATTATTAATCGATGTAAATTCGTCGTAAATTGTAAATCGATGTAACTTCGATGTAAATTCTAATTCGATGTAAAATCGATGTATGTATAATATATAATATTTATTTTATTAATAATTAAAATTATAAATTAATAATTAATAAAATTATAATTACAAATGATTATTATAAATTAAAATTTTATAAATAAATTCAAAATACAAAATAAAATTTAAAATATAAAATACTAATTATTATCTCGGGGATTAATACCCAAGTTACCGAAAAGCTCCTCGTCCGTGATCCGCTCCACTTCCGCTCGTTGTTCTGCGAGCTGATCCGCATCCAGATGCTCATCCCTCGGGACCAATATCGAAGAGAGGGTTGTATCCTTGGATCGTCCTATCGTATCCTTGGATCGTCTTATCGTATCCTTGGATCTTCTCATCGTATACAAGTTGCCTCGCCCGCAAAGTGCTCGGAGTTGGCGGTGTTTAACTCATTCTGCAACTCAATCGGATCCTCGAAATGATGACATGAGGAAGATAAGGCAACGACACTAGCTCAGATCGATCATATCCCTAAAATTATGTCCTTTTTCTTTGGGGAAACCTTAAAAACTGAAACGTTAAATTTAATAAATTGAGTAAAAAATAATTTCGTAAAAATATAATTTGATTATTATTACCTCTTCGTATATCTTGTCCATATGGGTTGTGGTCAAAGCCGCACTGGATTGGACCGAGCTACCAGATGATAGCTGCTGAGAGAACTGAGTTTTACGCTCGGCGATCATTGCCATAACGTCATTGTAGACCTTATCCGCTCGAGGATCCACAAAATATCCATCTTTCTTTTTGTGAATTTCCTCAAAAAACTCGGGTCATTGGAGGAAGTTCGCCTCCGTTTGCCTAACAAAACTACATTCCAAAAAAAGTTAAACGGTTAATGGTTAATTTTAATTAATAACAAATTAAAATAACAAAAATAGAAATTAACCGGAAAATCATACCATTTGAAGGCGCCTTCCCGCAAAAGGCGTTTGACCCAAAGTATGTGGCATAACCGCCGGAAGACCATCAGGACCGACATTGTTACGAGAAGCCGAACACTTGTCGGCCACTATATGTGAATGCGGATTAGTCCAGTAGGCCTTCAACCCGTTCCACACTTCATAAGACATGCATAGGGGCTTCGCGTTATCGCCATCAACCTCTCTCACTTCCTCTTCCAATCGTAGACGGTATTATTGAGCCGCAATTTTCCCTTCTTTTTAATTTGCGTCTTCACCATCTCGTTGATCCCAATGTCCCAATGCCATTTTTGCTAAAACACATGACAAAAATAATTAGAAACGATTAAATAAAAATAATTAATTCCCAAAAAAAAAATAGAAACGATTAAATTACCGCGAAACATTTGAACCACGTCTCGATTATGTCATCCAGAACCTCAGACCAATTGTGGTGAGGCTCCTGGAAATTTTCTTTGTTATCTTCCTTAAACCTGAGAAATAAAACAATAATTATTAGTAAAAAAAATAATGTTAAAAAAAAAATTGAAGTTACATACCAAAGAGTATTCGGCGGCCGTTTCGGATCTAACCGGAGTAAAGCATCATGACCCGGTGAAAGCAAAAAATCTTGCACCGTGTAATCCGCATATATCAATGGGGGTCGAGGTGCAGTTGGAGGTGGCGGCGGCGCTGGTGAATACCCAGAATTCGGAACCCCGGACGGTGTCGCAGAAGATGATAGGACTTCCGAATTAGTATTCAGTCCCGACTCGTGACCCATAAACATGCGTTAGTGAGATTTACGTGGCCCCGTATATATCTAATTTTTTTATAAAACTAATTAATAACAAGATTACCGAAAATCAAAAATATAATCCTATAATTCCATTCCTATCTAATTCCAATCCTATCTAATAATTACAATCCTATTAATTATCTAATTACTAAAAAAAAAACTGACCTGAGAGAAAGAGCTCGGAGAGAGAGAGAGAGAGAGAGAGAGAGAGAGAGAGAGAGAGAGAGAGAGAGAGAGAGAGAGAGAGAGAGAGAGAGAGAGAGAGAGAGAAGAGAGAGAGAAAGAGGTAGTGAGATTGTGATTATGAGCGATGAAGAGAAGAAAGCGCGGCTCGTATATATAGAGTTTGTGTTCGTCGCAAATTCGATGGTAATTTACGACTATTTTACGACGGAACCGTTGTAAAATCGTCGTAAAATTAAAAACCAAAAATTAAACCAATCAGTTCTGCATCCAAAACTTCTCATAGTAAACAACAAATTCAATAACGACGATTGAATCTAATTTATGGAACATTTCCTTATCTTACATAATAATGTATATCATTCGTTCTTATAAGTTGATTCGTAACATCCATTAAGTATATAATGTAAGTGATTTTTGTGATAATTTAATTTTTTTTATACAATGAGTAGAGAACTTACGTAAAACAAGATAAAAGATGAAAAACCAAACCTAATCAACCCTAAACCCTAAACTTTGGTTTAGGGTTTACGATGAAATTACGACGATTTGAAAAAAAACGTCGTAATGTCATCGTAAACTTTTAACCAAAATTTGAATTTGTGGTTTAAGTATTACGACGATGTTACGACGATTATGTCTTAAATCATCATATTGTCGTCGTAAACTTTAAACCAAATTTTTAATTTTATGGTTTAAATATTACGACGATGTTACGACGCCTATGTTTTAAATCGTCGTAAGTGCGTCGTAATACTGAAATTAAGAGATAACCAGAGATGGGATCGAAAGGACCCCCGGAGGTCTAATATTAACCAAACCATAAATTTTTCAGGGTTTGAGTAATATTCGACCTCTGTGAATCCTTACGATCTCATCTCCGATTATTTCTGGTCATTTTCCGCCGAGATAAATTTCTGATGCCATATCTATTTTTATTATACAAATTAAGAGCAATTATATCATAAATCAATCAGAATCATCATCTTCGTTGGGTTCATCATCTTCAAGTTCATCATCATCGTCAGTACTCTCTTCAAAATCATCGGAATCGTCTTCTTCTTCTTTGTCGTCAAGTAGATATTCAAGTTGCATGTTTTGGGGATCAACTAAAAGAACGTTGTCCGTAATCTCTGGTTCTGTAATGTCACGGCTAGAATCTTGTTGCATTGGAAGATCGTCAACACCAATAATTTTACCCTTTGGAGCTATTTTAATAACCGATAACCATGAGATCCCAGTGGTTCGAACTCGTGGATATGGAACAAAAGTTACTTGTTCTGCTTGTGATGCTAGGATAAATGGGCTCAAACTTGTTGTATCGTCGTGATTTGTTGACGTCAATGACATACTCATATATTGCATGTTTTAGCATGCATCTCACTTAGAACTTTGTGTCATTTACATGCATAATCATGGTTTTGTCTTGCATTTAGGTCTCATTTAGAGATTAGGACATATTGCATTAGGTCTAGTGAGTTCTTGCATGTTTTGGAGTACTTTCTAGGTGATTGGAGGCAATTTAGGCATATTGGGAGAGTTGGACGAAAGTAGAGTGCAAGGTCCATCCGATATACCGGAACGATGTGGCTGGAAGGAGGCCCTCCGATCTGAATCGGCTTAGATGGCCTTCATCAATGTTGTAGAGGGGTGAGTTATCTGTCTACCAAAGTTGGATTCAGGCCATTCTAACGTGTGGTTCGGGAGTTACGGCCATTTTACCAGAGATATGTCCGCATGCCGAGTAAGCTTCGACTTACACCGACGCCACGGAGCGATGCAACTGATCGGTGGAGGTCCAGGCCCTTAACATCGACCCATACCCTTCTTACATCGACCTGTTACCTCGATGCTTCACCTCAGGACACTTACATCGACTCCACAGGTCGATGCAACTGATCGATGCAGCACCAGCCGAAGTGACTCAAATATCAGGCCAAATGAAGACATTCCCATGCCCAGTTTAATCTGAGGTCTTCATGAAAGTCATATAAAGTTGAGCTGAAGTTCATTTTGTGGTGGTTTCATGTCATTCAGATCTGCCGTTCGATAGATATGGTAAATATAGCAAGGACATGTTTGTCAGGCATCCAAACGAGTTCTGCTCCAAATACGACGCCTGAAAGATCAACCAAGACGAATGATTTACACTCGGATTCAGATTTAGAGTTCTTTATAGAAGTTGTAGAGGAAGGAGTTAGCTGTCTGATGGAGTTGGATTCAGATCATTCGGATGTCAGCTTCAGGCGTTATGGCCGATTCACTGAAGGCGTATCCAAGTTTCAGCCGGGTCAATACCCGGTTTGTCCCGGGTTGACCCGGTCCGACTCAGCTCAAGAAAACACTTTTAAATATTGTTGCGACCCATTTTTGAGATCTATCTCCTTTTTATGATTTTTCTCTATTTTTCTTTCAAGAACAAAAACTTCTCTTTTTATGGTTTTTGGGATTTTTCCCAAGGATCTTTTAATTTATGAAAGTTTGAGTTTAATTATTGTGTTCTTTCTTTAATCTTTCATCTTCCTAATCTCTAATCATGATTAACATCACCTCTTTCACAAGATTTGGTGTGTTCCTCATGATTAGTGAGTAGAACCTTCTTGGATCATTTGGGTTTGGTAGATTATGGGGATTCTAGGTTGATTCTTGATGTCTAGGGCTTAATAAACTTGTTTCCTTTCTTATTTAGAGGTTTTAATGCTAGATTATACTTGAGAAAGCTAATCTAGAGCTAAGGGCATTTCATGCACACCAAGTGTTTGATGAAATGCCTCTTGAGCTAAATAAGAGATTTTCATACCTAGCTCATGAGAGTGAATGTCTAGGGTGAATTTTAGTTAATGGAACTTGTGTTTAATGTTTGCTAATTACATTTTCACAAATGAGAGTTTGTTCTTGAATTTGTAATTAATAAAATGATTAGTGCTAAGAGATTAGATTAATCTTGATTAGTATTCTAGGCTTAAGGAAATGCACTTATATGATTGTTTAGACATCATTTATTAGCTTGGATTCCCCCAAATCAATTGCCTTGCCCAAAGATCCTCTTTAATCATTGTCTTAACCTCTTTTAGTGTCTTGTTCTTGTTTGTTTGTTTTAATTTGAACCATTAGGTTGCTAGATAATCAAAACCACCTTTGTTTGCCTAGCTTAAGTCATTTCTTCATTCCTAGTGTGTTGTTCTTTATGCCTCCTTGGATTGATCCCCAAGTGCTACAACGATAGCATTTGAGTAATTGGTTTGGATACACACAATTATCCAATCATCAGTCAACCACACCAAATTTGTTAATTCGCACCCCTCGACCGACTGTTGGATCGAACCAATCACATTTGAAGAGAACACATTTCATACTAACCAAGCCGGGGTACTCCACTTCTATTATATCCTGCAACACCTCATAATAATCTATTTCATCCCTAACACATACTCCGTAGTTGGTAGTTGCCCGGCGAAGAACGAACGCAAATACTCTTTAATCAGATCAGCTCAATCATCCATGCAAACCTCAGCTAAGTTATGATCAGTTTTAATTGTCATCATCGTAGTTGCTAACGACAATTTAGACTGACCTTCTTCTCTACATCCATCGTAGAGTGGCTTATTTGCAGCGTCTAACATATCATATAATCGTTTCGCATCTACGTTGGGTTCCTTAACACTATTATCAATATTTGTTTTATGAAATGCATCAGTAATCATGGCATGCATCCTATCATGATCTTGACCCTGATCAAATTGATGTTCACCATGATGATAACTACTACCCTGATCAAAATCTACATGACCTTGATAATTACTACTACTAGCACATGCTTGAGTCGTCCTTTCAAAACCCTCTCCATGTTGATACCAAACATAATATTGCGGCATAAACCCTCTATTTATTAAATGATTCCACACCGTCTCAATAAGAATATATCTCGCATTCTTGAATTTACGACAATGACAGAACATCTTACCGATTTCCAGGGTTGTTTGCATATTTCTGGCCTGATACATGAATATTTCAAGCCACTCTTTGAATTATTTCGTCAACGCTCCCTCCGAATCCTTTTGCGTATACATCCATCTCCGTAGATCGTATATAAATATTTTTTAAAAAAAAAGATTTTATAGTGTTTTTTTTTTGGGATAAGTTTTTGTTTTTTATTGTTTTTTGAAACTTTTGTTTGAAGTTAGGATGTATTTATAGAATTGTTTTTCAGAATTACCAACAGATTTACATCAGAAATTTACAACGATTTTACATCGAAATAACATTTACAACTACTTTACATCGAATAAACGACGGATTTACGACGACTAGATTAGTCGTAAATAATTAGGTGAACCTACTTGAAAACATGTTCACCAAACTGGAAGCAATCGACGTGAAATCGTCGTTAATTTACATCGAATACATGTCGTTGTAAAATTACATCGACTTTACAACGTAATTTGCGAAAGTCATATTCGTCGTAATATCGACGTAACTTTACAATGGATTTACGACGATTTTTATTATCGTTGTAATATCGTTGGTCAATTACGATGATGTTACGACGAAAAATATTTACGACGAAATTGCATCGAACACATATGTCGTCGTAATGCCGTTGGTCAATTACGACGATTTAAAATCGTCGTAAAATTTATTTGGAAATATGCAGTTTTATTGTAGTGTTGCTATGGATGATGAGTAAAGTGAGGATGTGATGGAGGCTAGCAAAGGTAAGTCTAGCATTGAGAACGATTGGAGTGAGCTAAATGCGCCAAAGGTGGACCTCAAACCGCTCCCACAAGGGCTAAGGTACGCTTTCTTAGGTCCTAATGAGTCTTATCCGGTAATTGTGAATGATGGTCTAAATGAAGATGAGTTAGGCACCCTATTGCATGAGTTGAAAAAGTTTAGGAGAGTCATTCACTACAAGAAAACACAGTTTTTGTGACTATATTTTGCGACTATTTTTTTTAGTCACAAAAAAGAGGGACAATATTGTGACTGATTTGCGACTACTCATAATGCAGTGACATAATAGTCACAAATTACCGACTAAAAAAAGTAGTCAGACAATAGTCGTTTATTTGCGACTGTTTAAGGACTTGCAAAAGTAGTCCTAAATTTGTGACTGATTTGCTTCGGTTTAGCAACTTCACTCGATTTTTTTTTTAAATATAAATCAAATAATATACAAAAAAATTATAAACCCTAAACCATCAAATAATATACAAAAACATCAAATAAATAAACATCAGATAATATACAAAAAAATTCAACACTAACCATTTTTAAAATATAATCATTTTATAAAATTCTAAATTATAAACCCTAAACCTCTAACCCTTAATCATAAACTCTAAATCTTAAATTGTAAAATATATTTTTGAATAGCTATATACCCAAAATCATTGTAAAGTGATATTTAAACCTTATATGTTCTTAAAGTTTAGGGTTTAGGGTAACATGTACACTAATTTGCAAACCCAGTTTTTGTGACCAATTTAGGACTAATTTTTAATAGTAGTCATAAAATAGTCCCAAATTTGGGACTAATTTGCAACTACACTCGATTTTGTTTAGAAATCAATAAATTCTAAACTCAAACCTCAAACCCTTAATCCTAAATCATAAACCTCTAACACTTAATAATAAACTTGATTTAAATCTTAAATTGTAAACAACATCAAATAAATAAACATCAAATAATATACAAAAAATTCAACACTTACAATTGTTTAAATATAATCATTTTATAAAGAGAAATTGATCAAAATAGCACTTTTTAAAAACTTTCTGACCAAATTAGCACCCTAATAAAAAAGCCTCTTTTTTAGCATTCATTAAAGAGACAAATGTCCATTTTGCCCATACTTCTTATGTTGTCCAATATTCCAAAAAAAAAAAAGGGTATCATCGATTATCATCAGCCATCAACGATTCCTCTTCACCGGGATCTTTCCGTTTTTCGCCTTCGACGCAACCTAATCCATTTACAAGTTCGATATGATTCATCGACGCAACGGTTTCCTTCTGCCGATGAAGATGATGGAGAAGACGACGAGGATTACAACGCCGCAGGTGTCTCGAAGGATGAAGAAGAAGACGGCAGCGAGGATTCCGACGCCGCAAGTGTCGAGGAGGAAGAGATACGAGAAGAAGAAGGTGCAATCGCAAAAGATGTTGGTGGAATGAGAATGGCGACTATTGGTAACGACCCTGAGGATGTGATAACGGAGGCACAATCGCGAAGATCCGTAAGCAGTAGCCCGAGTTCTTCTTCACCACAACAATCCGTAACCCTGAAGAGTTCGGATGTTCTTGATTGTCTTACTTGCTCCGAGCCACTCAAGAAACCAATCTATCAGGTTAACTCTCTTCTTCTTTGATTCACAAATTTCTCGTAATGTATTATCAATCCATGGATAAGTGGAATTGCAGATATGAACATTTCCGGCTAGTCTTAGGTCACAAAGGGCCTCATTTGTAATTGGTGATGACCTAATTGATGAAGACGAATCTTGAACTTTAAGCCTATAATAGTCTGAGTTGGCTACATAATTGTTTTTTTTGGGTCAATGAATTTAAGTAGAAAGTGGAGAAATCGATAGATGCTAGCTAACTCTTTGGTTTTCATTGCTTTCAGTGTATAAATGGGCATCTTCCTTGGAAAATTCTTAGTTTCGTACATTCTCGGTTTTTTATCAGTGGACATGAACCCAAATATCCGTATTGGCCATTTTACCTTCTAAACATTCCCTCTGGCCAAATTCGAGGAAGAAGATGAGCAAGATGTTCGATAAAATGACTGAATGGGTTAGCCCTTGGAGAAGTAAGTCAGAGATGCCAAGAGAGAGGAGGGTTTTGCGTGGAGATGTCGAACAAGAACAGTTTCAGTACGCAAGTAGCCACTGTTTGTCATCTTACTACAGTGTCTTTGTTGTTCGCCTCGCTATAATGGTTAGATTTGATCACTTCTTCTTGTTTGAACTTTCTCTTTATTCCAATCAAGTTTCTCTGATTTGGCTTTATGATCATATTTGAAAACCAATCCATTGAGAAAGGTGGAAGCTTTTTGTAAAGTTGAGAGGTGTGTTTGTGCAGGTGATGCTAGCAATTCTGATTGGGCTTTTAATATTCTAACATGTTATTTCACGAGGGTTTATACAAAGTAATCACTTCAAACTTTGGTGTATAGTCTTCGATACGAGCTTCTTCCTGAGGATTCAACTATTACTTTATTAAGGGTCTTGTGGCAACCTCAATTATTTTTATTCTTTAATCCTTGACCATTCTGTTTACGTTTCCTCCAATTAAACCTCTATTAAAAGGATTTTTAATTATCTGTTGAAGAATGAGAGGTTATTTGGAATTTAGAGTTTATTGTCATCACATGAACAAATCTGAAAAATATTTGTTGGATTGTGTTTGAAAAATTGTTAAATCTATTTACATTGTATAAATTCCTAAATGTGTATTATGGCTTCTTAAATTTGAGTTTTGTATAAATGGACACAAAAGTTCTCATTTACACATTTAGGAAATCTTTCCTAATCATTTGTTCATTTAGGAAGTCTTTCCGAAATACGTTATATATGTTCCTAAATACGATTCATTTTCAAGAAAGGATCATTTTTCATCATTTGTTCATTTCTAGAAGACTTTCCGAAATACGCTATATATGTTCTTAAATACGTTTCATTTTCAAGAAATGATCAGTTTTCATCATTTGAATCTTTCTTTATTTCTTTGTGTAGACAAAACAACAACACATTTATTTTGATGCTTCATTTACACATGGAAATCAACATGAAATATCGTTTTCTGTTTTTGTTCATTTCGGAAGACTTTCCGAAATACATTATATATGTTCCTAAATATGTTTCATTTTCAAGAAATGATCAATTTTCATCATTTGAATCTTTCTTTATTTCTTTGTGTAGACGAAACAACAACACATTTGTTATGATGCTTCATTTACGCATGGAAATCAACAGGAAATATCGTTTTATGTTTTTGTTCATTTCGGAAGACTTTCCGAAATACGTTATATATGTTCTTAAATACGTTTCATTTTCAAGAAAGGATCATTTTTCATCATTTGAATCTTTCTTTATTTCTTTGTGTAGACAAAACAACAACACATTTGTTCTGATGCTTCATTTACGCATGGAAATCAACATGAAATATCGTTTTCTGTTTTTGTTCATTTCGGAAGACTTTCCGAAATACATTATATATGTTCCTAAATTTGTTTCATTTTCAAGAAATGATCAGTTTTTATCATTTGTTCATTTAGGAAGTCTTTCCGAAATACGTTATATATGTTCCTAAATATGATTCATTTTCAAGAAATGATCATTTTTCCTCATTTGTTCATTTACGAAGTCTTTCCGAAATACGTTATATATGTTCCTAAATACGATTCATTTTAAGAAAAAGCTATAAATGTAGAAGAAAGAAGAACACGTTATATATGTTCCTAAATACGTTTTATTTTCAAGAAATGATCAGTTTTCATCATTTGAATCTTTCTTTATTTCTTTGTGTAGACAAAACAACAACACATTTGTTCTGATGCTTCATTTACGCATGGAAATCAACATGAAATATCGTTTTCTGTTTTTGTTCATTTCAGAAGACTTTCCGAAATACGTTATATATGTTCCTAAATACGTTTCATTTTCAAGAGAGGATCAGTTTTCATCATTTGGTCATTTAGGAAATATTTCCGAAATACGTTATATATGTTCCTAAATACGATTCATTTTCAAGAAATGATCATTTTTCATCATTTGTTCATTTAGGAAGTCTTTCCGAAATACGTTATATATGATCCAAAATATGATTCATTTTAAGAAAAAACTATAAATGTAGAAGAAACAAGAACACGTTATATATGTTCTTAAATACGTTTCATTTTCAAGAAATGATCAGTTTTCATTATTTGAATCTTTATTTATTTCTTTGTGTAGACAAAACAACAGCACATTTGTTCTGATGCTTCATTTACGCATGGAAATCAACAGAAAATATTGTTTTATATTTTTGTTCATTTCGGAAGACTTTCTGAAATACGTTATATATATTCCTAAATACGTTTCATTTTCAAGAAAGGATCAGTTTTCATCATTTGAATATTTCTTTATTTCTTTGTGTAGACAAAACAACAACACATTTGTTATGATGCTTCATTTACGCATGGAAATCAACAGAAAACGTATTTAGGAAGACTTTCCTAAATACATTATATATGTTCCTAAATGTGTATTATGACTTCTTAAATTTGAGTTTTGTATAGATGGACACAAAAGTTCTCATTTACACATGTTTAGAAAGGTTTTCCTAAATATGTAGGACAACTTCCTAAATTTGAGAAGTTATATAAATGAACACAAAAATTCTCATTTATACGTTATATAAATTGTCTTTTATATGGAAAATTCAAGACAAAGAGATCGATCATTTGTGCATTACAACAATTATTCTTTGCCTAAACTCTCTTAAACCTTCTCTCGGATTCGCATTGGGTACTTGTAGACATCATCAAAAGTCCTCTTTGCAAGCTGATAAATTATACCAAACATCAGTCACTCGTCTAATCAATACAACAGGTCTTAATAGGCTTAAACAAACACAATCTCTCCAAGAAACTCACAATCTCTCTATAAAACTTGCCATATTCTAGATATCTAATTCATGCTAGTGACTGGCTAAGAGTTCAAATTGGAATCTAAAACCTACTTTTTAGGTGTGCACTAGCTATAAACCCACTAATCATAACGTTGGGGTTTAGAGAAGTATAGTTTCTACTTACATAAATTCAGCGGAAACATTATCCTTGTTCACATTGCTGGGGAGTGGCCATGAAACTTTGAATGGTCCTTGTAGTATTTCTTGCTTGTGATATCCAAAGATTGAATCTTTGGTGCCTGCATCAACTTTTTGACAGATAGATGTGCGCCTCCCTGTCACAGACAAGCTGCAGCAGCACGGGTAAGTACCTTTGTTACACAATGCGTATTAAGTAAAGTAAACATGTGTCAAGATGCGTAATAATTACTTTGTGTTGTCAACCTCCACTCTTATATCATTGATACTGACCCCTGGTAGCTCTACCGCCACAACATAGTTGTGTTCAAGTTCTGCAACATTCGATCTTGGAGACCAAACAGTCCCTGCAAAAAAAAACAAGCTTCTATAAGTTCTCATGTTTGAAGTACGGTTGCTAGCTCCTGCAGATTCAGGTCGATGACAACTATGTGTTTGCAGTATCAAATTTCAGAAACCATTAAGATTTTATTATAAATAAATAAAAAGGGTATCAGATTATAGGATGTATCAGTATCCTGTATTTGTCTTTTTCCAGTTTTTCCATATAAGGTCGGCCTTATATGGCTTTTTCCAGTTTTCCTCTTGTTGATATAGTGAAGAATCAGAGTTTTCCTTCTCCTTAATCTCCCGTGGAAGTACTCGATCGGCTCTGCGAATCGAAGACAATGGAAAACCCATAAAGTCATTGCCGTCGCGAGTAGCTTTAGCAGCTATTCTGTTCTCATCAATTTCTTCGTCGCCGCGAGGAGCTTTAGCTTTGGACGAACCGGTTAGCGCTACACAAACTGTCGTTGCTGAAGCTCAAGCAGTGAAGCCGTCGACGTCGCCGTCGCCGTTCAGTGAGACCCAGACGATTACGACGCCTAATCCGAAAGCCCAATCATCATCGGATCTTCCGGAGGGATCGCAATGGCGGTACATCGAGTTTCTAAACGCGGTGAAGAAAGGTAAAGTAGAGAGAGTCAGGTTTAGCAAAGACGGTTCCGTTCTTCAGCTTACCGCCGGTGATGAAGAAGAAGACGTGACTTGATGGGGATTCGGATGGGACGAGGGCGTACGTACGATTAAAGCCAAGATAACGAAAAGCGAGAGTGGGACAAGGGGAATGAGGAAGAGAAGGAAGAAAGTAGAAATCGCCGCCATGGATCTCGTCACAAGCTCCGTTTGGGATGATTGATTTTACAGTATAATAGAGGATAGTTTAGTCTTTTTTCCTTTTAATGAATGCTAGTTTTAGGATTTTCACCCTTCTGTGCTAAATTATTGAACTTTATGTTTTTTGGTGCTATTTTGTAGAATTGCCCATTTATAAATCCTAAATTATAAACCCTAAACCTCTAACCCTTAATCATAAAATCTACATCTTAAATTCTAAAATATATTTTTGAACAACTATATACCCAAAATCATTGTAAATTGATATTCAAACCTTATATGTTCTTAAAGTTTATGGTTTAAGGTAACATATACACTAATTTGCAAACTCAGTTTTTGTGACTAATTTGGGACTAATTAAGTCTAATTTTTAATAGTAGTCACAAAATAGTCCCAAATTTGGGACTAATTTGCAACTCCACTTGTTTTTTTTTTTTTATAGAAATCAATAAATTCTAAACTCAAACCACAAACCCTTAACCATAAACCCTAAATCTCTAACCCTTAATCATAAACTTGATATAAATCTTAAATTTTAAACTAAATCTTACACATAAACATCAAATATTATACAAAAAATTCAAAACTTACAATTTTTTAAAATATGATCATTTATAATCCCTTTTATAAATCCTAAATTCTAAACCTCTAACACTTAATCTTAAATTATAAACTAGATCTTACACATAAACATCAAATAATAAACAAAAAAAATATAACGCTTACAAAAATTTCAATCTAATCATAACATCTCATAAGTGTTAAATGTGTTTTATAAGGAATGATTTTGAAATATAAAAATTCTCTCAAAATTTACTTATTTTTAAGTTTTAATATATTTTTGAAATGCTAGATACACATAATCATTGTAAAATCATATTCAAATCTTCTAGGTTCTTAAAGTTTAGGGTTTAGGGTAAATGTTTTTTATTGTCACAAAATAGTCCCAAATTTGCGACTGTTTAGCAACTTCAATCGATTTTTTTCAATTGTAGTCACAAAATAGTCCCAAATTTGCGACTAATTTACGATAAAATGACAAAAATAAAGAAAGTTTTTCATTGACTAGTTTATTGTGACGAAGATTGAGATCCTCCACCGTTGATTGGTTTAATCCAACGGTGGAGGATCTATTTTTTTTTTAATTGACTTTATCTTTTTTTTTCTCTCTCTCCTTCCTGCGATTTTCTTTTTCTCCTTCTCTTCGACATCTTAATCTCTCTATCTTCTTCTCCTTCTCTTCGACTAACTCTTTTTTTTTTCAGATGCTCACCGCCGGCGAGGCTCTCTTTCTCTTCGACATCTAACTCTCTTTCTCTTCCTCGATTTTTGCATCTCGTTCCCTTTTCAATTCATGGCAGCAGGGCTCTCTTTCCATTCCTCACGCTTTGGTGTGCCGAGGAGATGAAGAGCTTGAACAATCCACCACCCACCACCACCAGAGGAGCTCGGCGGCCTAAGCCAGACAGAACGAGGAGGAGCAGATCGGGATGGAGGTTTCTCTGTGCGATGCAGATCGGGATCGGGATGGTGGTTCCTCTGTGGGATGTTGGTTGGCAAGGGAGCAGATCGGCGCCGGCGAGAAATCAGATCGGTGCCGACGAGGGATGCGATCGAAGATTTAATTTAGAGTTTTGTTTTTTTTTTAATTTAGATTTTTTTTTTAAATTTAGATTTTTGTTTTTTGTTTTAATTTAGATTTTTGTTTTTTTTTATTTACTGTAATTATTTAATATAATAAAAATATATTTTTGTTTGGAATTTTTTTTTTGTTTTTTTTTTAATTTTTTTTTTACAAGTAGTCGCAAACATAGTCCCTAAATTAGGACTGATATTTGGTGTCACATATTAGTCGCAAAAGAGCGACTGTTTTGTGACTATTGTATTTAGCGACCAAATATTTGCGACTATTTTTTTTAGTCACAAAATAGTCGCAAAAACTGTGTTTTCTTGTAGTGATTGAATATTCACTAGATGATATCAAGGGCATTTTACACTTTGCACTCACCGCATTCATCTAGAAGACGAATCGAGGTCTTCTATAGAACATCTAAGACGGTTAAACCCGAATTTGAAAGAGGTTGTTAGTAAACAGATCCTCAAGCTTCTAGATGCGGGAATCATATATCTAATCTCAGATAGCACTTGGGTTTCTCCGGTGCACGTGGTTCCCAAGAAGGGTGGCATAACCGTTGTTAAAAATGAAAAGAATGAATCAATTCCAACTAGAACAATCACGGGTCATCGAATGTGTATAGATATAGGAAATTGAACTCCGCGTCTAGAAAAGATCATGTCCCCTTACCGTTCATTGACAAATGCTAGAGAGATTAGCAAACCACCCATTTTATTGCTTTTTAGATGGGTACTCGGGATTCTTTCAAATCCCGATTCACCCTAATGACCAAGAGAAGACGATATTTACATGTCCTTTTGGTACCTTTTCTTATCGAAGGATGCCATTTGGACTATGTAACGCACCCGCCACATTTCAAAGGTGCATGATGTTGATCTTCTCGGACTTAATTGAAGATATGGTTCAAATATTCATGGATGACTTCTCGGTCTATGGTTTCTCGTTTGCTTCGTGTTTGTCCAATCTTTGTAGGGTTCTCACAAGGTGATACGAATCGACTAAGGACCATCTTGCTCATGGTACGGTGGAGGTTGATAGATCCTTGACTTCAAAGAATCCACGAAGGAAGATGCTATGGCGTGAGTGATGAACTCGAAAATCCTAAGGCCCAATCAACGATGAACGATTTGAAACGAGGGGGTGGCTTCGATACTTGAGGGATCCATGGAGAAGGATGACAAAGCGTGGGAATGATCCCAAAAATCTTTGTGCCCCTTGTCACGAGAAGAATCGAACAAATAATCAGATCGAAGGTTGCGTCGAAGTGTTGCGGAAGACACTCGATAAACCGAAAGAAATTCGATGAAGAAACTTCAAAGAAAATCGAGAGAAACAAGAGTAAAAACTCTGAAATTAATTTAATAAAAATGATTGTATGTTTTCGACAATGAAGGAGAAGAGAAGATAAAGAGAATACAAGAGATTAGGTCAAAGACCAATCTCGAAAATGGAAAGAAAATGAGGAAAAACAAGACCTCGAAAATACAACAAAAAGTAAATGAAGGTTGACTGTCTTTTGGGATTCCGCCGAAAAATACCACGGAAAATCCTCCCCGGGAAAGTCCCTCGGAAAAGTCCCTCGGAAATAATCCCTCGGAAAATTCCCTCAGAAAAATCCCCCTGCGGAATTCTCGAGAGATCGGACCGTTAGACGGTGTAAGCCGGTTGCCTCGTTAAAACCTCTATACGGAAAACCCATTGGGACAAAACCGTATACAGGAAAAAGAGTACAACACGACTTACACAAACGGACAAACCTCAAGAAGAATTCGAAGATAATGAGGTGAGGACCGGGTGCATAAGTTGATCCTCCTCGATCCGGGAATCCGTAATTAAGCTCTGCACCGCTCCCGCTAGCTTCCGTGCCTTAGACCGGGTGATAGGGCATGTTGGGATGACCATTGCGTCTTCTTGAACCTCATCCAAAGCTTTCACGTCCATGATCATATCATCCCCCTCCACTTGAAAAGAATTTGCCCTCAAATCAATTTCATCTGCAATATAAGGAATAATATCAGCAACGTTGAAACTCGAGCTAATGGAATACTTACCTTGGAGATCGATTTTGTAGGAGTTGTCGTTGATCTTTTCCACAATGGTGAACGGTCCATCAACTCTTGGCAAGAGTTTAGATTTCCTTTCTTTTGGGAACCGTTCATTCCTTAGATAAATCCATACAAGATCACCGGGTTCAAAAACCTTCTTGTGTCGTCCTTTGTTTGCATGCTTGCGGTATTGCTGCGTCTTATGTTCAATGTTTGCTTTCGAATCAGGACTATCTGCAAGGAAAATAATTAAATTAGAATCTTCAAAATATAACAACGTATACTCACCTTGCAAATTTTTCTTGTATGTTTTGGAAGTGATATGTGATGGGATTTGAAGTTGTTTGTGCTCTCTAGAATCTTCAAAGTCAGAACAGTCATTGTTCACAAGTTTCAGTAGTCCCTCAGCTCCCGTTCCTTCTCCTTGTCCGAATTGGTCTCCATCGGGTCTGATTCGTGGTTTGTGAACCAACTTACAACCTGTATGACCAAACACCAAAGTACCACGACTATTAGTACTTAAATATATGTTTGGTTGAAGAAACTTACCTTCCCCAGTAGTGGTCTGGTCGTTTGAACACTCTTTTAGTTCAAGACTCATTTTGGCGAAGATAAGGCCATCGGGTGGGTTTTTCAAAGGAGGTATTGGAATTATTTGTCCAAATTTAATTACGTTTCGACTAATTTCTTCTAGATGTACACTTGGTCGATGAAAATCATCTCCCTCAGTTGAAATTCGATGATTTAGACGTTCCCTCATTTGTTGCAAGTAATTTTGGTGCTCGGGAACTATGGATCGATCGATCCTTTTGTCTTCTGAAGTTGCGTCCTCAAAGTCCTGCAAAAGACAAGTGTATTCACTCGGTGGCACCGGTGTGGGGTGAGTAAAACTCATGGGAGTTTTCATAGACATAAATAAAGATTGATTAGAAAGAAAAGCTTTCTTAACATCACCTTTCCTCACAAGAGAATTAGAATTTCCCACGGGATTGCTCTCAAATATTTTTGAACCAACACTCTCAATTTTAGCTGAAGTAGAGGTTGAGGGATTGCTCACATTGCTTTTGCCTTGGTTTTGTTCAAGTTTGAGTTAGTCGAGAAATACCTCATGTGGAGATAACGGTGTAAGGGTGATCTTTCGGCTTGATGTTCAAAGGAGTGATTGTTTGTAAACCCATCATTGATGTCTCTACGGTCGTATTGCCACGGTCTTCCAAGTAGGATATGACCAGCCTCCATAGGCAAAATATCGCACACGATTTCATCCTCGTATCGGCCTACCGTCAAAAGAACCGAAACTTGTCGGGTAACTTTGAGCTGTATTTGATTGTTCAACCACCTAAGGTTGTATGGTCGTGGATGCTTCCTGGTCTCCATACCTAGTTTATCCACTAAAGTAGTGCTAGCAACATTAGTAAAACTTCCACCGTCAATTATTAGACTACATACCTTGCTTTTGACCATGCATCGGGTATGGAAGAGGTTCTCTCGTTGTTCGTTCTCAACGACCGGTTCCTGGGCAAGAAGAACACGTCTAGCTACTAATAGCTCTCCATCAACTGCATGCTCCTCATAATCGTCAAAGATTGGGGCGGTTTCATTTTCTTCTTTCTCGTCGGTCACGATTTCGCCGTTTTCTAACATCAACATGGCTCGAGGATTTGGGCATTTGCTTGCATAATGTCCCTTGCCTATGCACTTAAAACATTCAATATCACGATTACGCATAGGATTAGACTCGACCTTACTCTTGTAGTCATGACCGGACGAACTCGGCTTATAGTCCGTCTTAGGCTTAAAATCGGTCTGGGGAGGGTAATTCGGTTTCTCTCCTTTGGGGTAACTTGGCTTTGAGCTAGAAGCATATGGTTGGCGTGAAACACCTTTCCTTTTGAGCTGTTGCTCTACCTAAATAGCCTTGTGCAACATTTCTTCCACGGTTGCATACGATTGCATCTCCATGCGGTCTTGTAAGTCGCGGTTCATGCTGGCTAGGAACCTTGCCATTGTGGCGTCACTTGGTTCATCTACATCAGCCTTAAGCATAAGCTTTTCCATCTCTTGGAAGTAGTCTTCCACACCTTTACTTCCTTGGCTTAATCGTCTCAACCGTTGGTGAAGTTTCTCGATGGTAATGGAGCGGCACGAAACGTCTTCGCATTAACACGATCATCTCCGTCCATGTCTCTATGGGATTCTCTCCATTACGCCTCCTATTTGTCACAATTTGATCCCACCATTCAATAGCATATTAATGGAATTCGGTGGCGGCTAACCTGACTTTTTTATGTTCGGTGAAATTTTGGCAATCGAAAACCAATTCGATTTTCTTTTCCCATTCAAGGAAAGCGTCCGGGTCGTTCTTGCCGTAGAACGGGGGAATGCGAAGCTTCATTCCGCCAAGATCATTATCGTTCCGCCTTCGGGGTTGCAGATGTCTAACTCGGTTTCCCTCGGATGAATCTCCTCGATCGTAAAACGGATTGTCTTTCGGCTCGTATTGTCGCGATCGGGCTCTCCTCCGTCTAGCCGGCGCATGACAACTTCCTCGTCCAACATTTTGATCGGATCTCAAATTCTCGACCCCATCAGCCCTTTGATCGACGCTCTGATTTCTCTCTTGTCTTCCCGGCGTCCGGACCTCAAGTGCGGCCATACGATCTCTCATATCGTTTAACAATTGAGTGATAGTGTCCACTTTTTGATTCATCGCGGCATCTCGTTCTCTTCTTTTCCGTGAAATGGCGGTCTCACTCTCGTCAGACATTTTGTTCCTCGCACAAAATTACACAAACTTTTAGTGTATGCAAAATTCTGAAAATCACAAAAAATTGCAAGTTTTCGAAAATTCACAAAAAAACGTTTTTTTTTTTTTACTGAATTTTAAAAACTAGGCTTTTAAATTTAGACTACAGATCTATACATGAGAAGAATCGAACAAGTAATCGGATCGAAGGTTGCGTCGAAGTGTTGCGGAAAACACTCGATAAACCGAAAGAAATTCGATGAAGAAACTTCAAAGAAAATCGAGAGAAACAAGAGTAAAAACTCTGAAATTATTTTGATAAAAATGATTGAATGTTTTCGACAATGAAGGAGAAGAGAAGATAAAGAGAATACAAGAGATTAGGTCAAAGACCAATCTCGAAAATGAGAAAGAAAATGAGGAAAAACAAGACCTCGAAAATACAACAAAAAGTAAATGAAGGTTGACTGTCTTTTGGGATTCCGCCGAAAAATACCACGGAAAATCCTCCCCGGGAAAGTCCCTCGGAAAAGTCCCTCGGAAATAATCCCTCGGAAAATTCCCTCAGAAAAATCCCCCTGCGGAATTCTCGAGAGATCGGACCGTTAGACGGTGTAAGCCGGTTGCCTCGTTAAAACCTCTATACGGAAAACCCATTGGGACAAAACCGTATACAGGAAAAAGAGTACAACACGACTTACACAAACGGACAAACCTCAAGAAGAATTCGAAGATAATGAGGTGAGGACCGGGTGCATAAGTTGATCCTCCTCGATCCGGGAATCCGTAATTAAGCTCTGCACCGCTCCCGCTAGCTTCCGTGCCTTAGACCGGGTGATAGGGCATGTTGGGATGACCATTGCGTCTTCTTGAACCTCATCCAAAGCTTTCACGTCCATGATCATATCATCCCCCTCCACTTGAAAAGAATTTGCCCTCAAATCAATTTCATCTGCAATATAAGGAATAATATCAGCAACGTTGAAACTCGAGCTAATGGAATACTTACCTTGGAGATCGATTTTGTAGGAGTTGTCGTTGATCTTTTCCACAATGGTGAACGGTCCATCAACTCTTGGCAAGAGTTTAGATTTCCTTTCTTTTGGGAACCGTTCATTCCTTAGATAAATCCATACAAGATCACCGGGTTCAAAAACCTTCTTGTGTCGTCCTTTGTTTGCATGCTTGCGGTATTGCTGCGTCTTATGTTCAATGTTTGCTTTCGAATCAGGACTATCTGCAAGGAAAATAATTAAATTAGAATCTTCAAAATATAACAACGTATACTCACCTTGCAAATTTTTCTTGTATGTTTTGGAAGTGATAGGTGATGGGATTTGAAGTTGTTTGTGCTCTCTAGAATCTTCAAAGTCAGAACAGTCATTGTTCACAAGTTTCAGTAGTCCCTCAGCTCCCGTTCCTTCTCCTTGTCCGAATTGGTCTCCATCGGGTCTGATTCGTGGTTTGTGAACCAACTTACAACCTGTATGACCAAACACCAAAGTACCACGACTATTAGTACTTAAATATATGTTTGGTTGAAGAAACTTACCTTCCCCAGTAGTGGTCTGGTCGTTTGAACACTCTTTTAGTTCAAGACTCATTTTGGCGAAGATAAGGCCATCGGGTGGGTTTTTCAAAGGAGGTATTGGAATTATTTGTCCAAATTTAATTACGTTTCGACTAATTTCTTCTAGATGTACACTTGGTCGATGAAAATCATCTCCCTCAGTTGAAATTCGATGATTTAGACGTTCCCTCATTTGTTGCAAGTAATTTTGGTGCTCGGGAACTATGGATCGATCGATCCTTTTGTCTTCTGAAGTTGCGTCCTCAAAGTCCTGCAAAAGACAAGTGTATTCACTCGGTTGCACCGGTGTGGGGTGAGTAAAACTCATGGGAGTTTTCATAGACATAAATAAAGATTGATTAGAAAGAAAAGCTTTCTTAACATCACCTTTCCTCACAAGAG
Source organism: Eutrema japonicum (assembly GCA_030161315.1). Taxonomy (NCBI): domain Eukaryota; kingdom Viridiplantae; phylum Streptophyta; class Magnoliopsida; order Brassicales; family Brassicaceae; genus Eutrema; species Eutrema japonicum. The sequence goes on along the minus strand of BSQW01000006.1, from coordinate 23,750,787 downwards.
AATTAGAATTTCCCACGGGATTGCTCTCAAATATTTTTGAACCAACACTCTCAATTTTAGCTGAAGTAGAGGTTGAGGGATTGCTCACATTGCTTTTGCCTTGGTTTTGTTCAAGTTTGAGTTAGTCGAGAAATACCTCATGTGGAGATAACGGTGTAAGGGTGATCTTTCGGCTTGATGTTCAAAGGAGTGATTGTTTGTAAACCCATCATTGATGTCTCTACGGTCGTATTGCCACGGTCTTCCAAGTAGGATATGACCAGCCTCCATAGGCAAAATATCGCACACGATTTCATCCTCGTATCGGCCTATCGTCAAAAGAACCGAAACTTGTCGGGTAACTTTGAGCTGTATTTGATTGTTCAACCACCTAAGGTTGTATGGTCGTGGATGCTTCCTGGTCTCCATACCTAGTTTATCCACTAAAGTAGTGCTAGCAACATTAGTAAAACTTCCACCGTCAATTATTAGACTACATACCTTGCTTTTGACCATGCATCGGGTATGGAAGAGGTTCTCTCGTTGTTCGTTCTCAACGACCGGTTCCTGGGCAAGAAGAACACGTCTAGCTACTAATAGCTCTCCATCAACTGCATGCTCCTCATAATCGTCAAAGATTGGGGCGGTTTCATTTTCTTCTTTCTCGTCGGTCACGATTTCGCCGTTTTCTAACATCAACATGGCTCGAGGATTTGGGCATTTGCTTGCATAATGTCCCTTGCCTATGCACTTAAAACATTCAATATCACGATTACGCATAGGATTAGACTCGACCTTACTCTTGTAGTCATGACCGGACGAACTCGGCTTATAGTCCGTCTTAGGCTTAAAATCGGTCTGGGGAGGGTAATTCGGTTTCTCTCCTTTGGGGTAACTTGGCTTTGAGCTAGAAGCATATGGTTGGCGTGAAACACCTTTCCTTTTGAGCTGTTGCTCTACCTAAATAGCCTTGTGCAACATTTCTTCCACGGTTGCATACGATTGCATCTCCATGCGGTCTTGTAAGTCGCGGTTCATGCTGGCTAGGAACCTTGCCATTGTGGCGTCACTTGGTTCATCTACATCAGCCTTAAGCATAAGCTTTTCCATCTCTTGGAAGTAGTCTTCCACGCCTTTACTTCCTTGGCTTAATCGTCTCAACCGTTGGTGAAGTTTCTCGATGGTAATGGAGCGGCACGAAACGTCTTCGCATTAACACGATCATCTCCGTCCATGTCTCTATGGGATTCTCTCCATTACGCCTCCTATTTGTCACAATTTGATCCCACCATTCAATAGCATATTAATGGAATTCGGTGGCGGCTAACCTGACTTTTTTATGTTCGGTGAAATTTTGGCAATCGAAAACCAATTCGATTTTCTTTTCCCATTCAAGGAAAGCGTCCGGGTCGTTCTTGCCGTAGAACGGGGGAATGCGAAGCTTCATTCCGCCAAGATCATTATCGTTCCGCCTTCGGGGTTGCAGATGTCTAACTCGGTTTCCCTCGGATGAATCTCCTCGATCGTAAAACGGATTGTCTTTCGGCTCGTATTGTCGCGATCGGGCTCTCCTCCGTCTAGCCGGCGCATGACAACTTCCTCGTCCAACATTTTGATCGGATCTCAAATTCTCGACCCCATCAGCCCTTTGATCGACGCTCTGATTTCTCTCTTGTCTTCCCGGCGTCCGGACCTCAAGTGCGGCCATACGATCTCTCATATCGTTTAACAATTGAGTGATAGTGTCCACTTTTTGATTCATCGCGGCATCTCGTTCTCTTCTTTTCCGTGAAATGGCGGTCTCACTCTCGTCAGACATTTTGTTCCTCGCACAAAATTACACAAACTTTTAGTGTATGCAAAATTCTGAAAATCACAAAAAATTGCAAGTTTTCGAAAATTCACAAAAAAACGTTTTTTTTTTTTTTACTGAATTTTAAAAACTAGGCTTTTAAATTTAGACTACAGATCTATACATGAGAAGAATCGAACAAGTAATCGGATCGAAGGTTGCGTCGAAGTGTTGCGGAAAACACTCGATAAACCGAAAGAAATTCGATGAAGAAACTTCAAAGAAAATCGAGAGAAACAAGAGTAAAAACTCTGAAATTATTTTGATAAAAATGATTGAATGTTTTCGACAATGAAGGAGAAGAGAAGATAAAGAGAATACAAGAGATTAGGTCAAAGACCAATCTCGAAAATGAGAAAGAAAATGAGGAAAAACAAGACCTCGAAAATACAACAAAAAGTAAATGAAGGTTGACTGTCTTTTGGGATTCCGCCGAAAAATACCACGGAAAATCCTCCCCGGGAAAGTCCCTCGGAAAAGTCCCTCGGAAATAATCCCTCGGAAAATTCCCTCAGAAAAATCCCCCTGCGGAATTCTCGAGAGATCGGACCGTTAGACGATGTAAGCCGGTTGCCTCGTTAAAACCTCTATACGGAAAACCCATTGGGACAAAACCGTATACAGGAAAAAGAGTACAACACGACTTACACAAACGGACAAACCTCAAGAAGAATTCGAAGATAATGAGGTGAGGACCGGGTGCATAAGTTGATCCTCCTCGATCCGGGAATCCGTAATTAAGCTCTGCACCGCTCCCGCTAGCTTCCGTGCCTTAGACCGGGTGATAGGGCATGTTGGGATGACCATTGCGTCTTCTTGAACCTCATCCAAAGCTTTCACGTCCATGATCATATCATCCCCCTCCACTTGAAAAGAATTTGCCCTCAAATCAATTTCATCTGCAATATAAGGAATAATATCAGCAACGTTGAAACTCGAGCTAATGGAATACTTACCTTGGAGATCGATTTTGTAGGAGTTGTCGTTGATCTTTTCCACAATGGTGAACGGTCCATCAACTCTTGGCAAGAGTTTAGATTTCCTTTCTTTTGGGAACCGTTCATTCCTTAGATAAATCCATACAAGATCACCGGGTTCAAAAACCTTCTTGTGTCGTCCTTTGTTTGCATGCTTGCGGTATTGCTGCGTCTTATGTTCAATGTTTGCTTTCGAATCAGGACTATCTGCAAGGAAAATAATTAAATTAGAATCTTCAAAATATAACAACGTATACTCACCTTGCAAATTTTTCTTGTATGTTTTGGAAGTGATAGGTGATGGGATTTGAAGTTGTTTGTGCTCTCTAGAATCTTCAAAGTCAGAACAGTCATTGTTCACAAGTTTCAGTAGTCCCTCAGCTCCCGTTCCTTCTCCTTGTCCGAATTGGTCTCCATCGGGTCTGATTCGTGGTTTGTGAACCAACTTACAACCTGTATGACCAAACACCAAAGTACCACGACTATTAGTACTTAAATATATGTTTGGTTGAAGAAACTTACCTTCCCCAGTAGTGGTCTGGTCGTTTGAACACTCTTTTAGTTCAAGACTCATTTTGGCGAAGATAAGGCCATCGGGTGGGTTTTTCAAAGGAGGTATTGGAATTATTTGTCCAAATTTAATTACGTTTCGACTAATTTCTTCTAGATGTACACTTGGTCGATGAAAATCATCTCCCTCAGTTGAAATTCGATGATTTAGACGTTCCCTCATTTGTTGCAAGTAATTTTGGTGCTCGGGAACTATGGATCGATCGATCCTTTTGTCTTCTGAAGTTGCGTCCTCAAAGTCCTGCAAAAGACAAGTGTATTCACTCGGTGGCACCGGTGTGGGGTGAGTAAAACTCATGGGAGTTTTCATAGACATAAATAAAGATTGATTAGAAAGAAAAGCTTTCTTAACATCACCTTTCCTCACAAGAGAATTAGAATTTCCCACGGGATTGCTCTCAAATATTTTTGAACCAACACTCTCAATTTTAGCTGAAGTAGAGGTTGAGGGATTGCTCACATTGCTTTTGCCTTGGTTTTGTTCAAGTTTGAGTTAGTCGAGAAATACCTCATGTGGAGATAACGGTGTAAGGGTGATCTTTCGGCTTGATGTTCAAAGGAGTGATTGTTTGTAAACCCATCATTGATGTCTCTACGGTCGTATTGCCACGGTCTTCCAAGTAGGATATGACCAGCCTCCATAGGCAAAATATCGCACACGATTTCATCCTCGTATCGGCCTATCGTCAAAAGAACCGAAACTTGTCGGGTAACTTTGAGCTGTATTTGATTGTTCAACCACCTAAGGTTGTATGGTCGTGGATGCTTCCTGGTCTCCATACCTAGTTTATCCACTAAAGTAGTGCTAGCAACATTAGTAAAACTTCCACCGTCAATTATTAGACTACATACCTTGCTTTTGACCATGCATCGGGTATGGAAGAGGTTCTCTCGTTGTTCGTTCTCAACGACCGGTTCCTGGGCAAGAAGAACACGTCTAGCTACTAATAGCTCTCCATCAACTGCATGCTCCTCATAATCGTCAAAGATTGGGGCGGTTTCATTTTCTTCTTTCTCGTCGGTCACGATTTCGCCGTTTTCTAACATCAACATGGCTCGAGGATTTGGGCATTTGCTTGCATAATGTCCCTTGCCTATGCACTTAAAACATTCAATATCACGATTACGCATAGGATTAGACTCGACCTTACTCTTGTAGTCATGACCGGACGAACTCGGCTTATAGTCCGTCTTAGGCTTAAAATCGGTCTGGGGAGGGTAATTCGGTTTCTCTCCTTTGGGGTAACTTGGCTTTGAGCTAGAAGCATATGGTTGGCGTGAAACACCTTTCCTTTTGAGCTGTTGCTCTACCTAAATAGCCTTGTGCAACATTTCTTCCACGGTTGCATACGATTGCATCTCCATGCGGTCTTGTAAGTCGCGGTTCATGCTGGCTAGGAACCTTGCCATTGTGGCGTCACTTGGTTCATCTACATCAGCCTTAAGCATAAGCTTTTCCATCTCTTGGAAGTAGTCTTCCACGCCTTTACTTCCTTGGCTTAATCGTCTCAACCGTTGGTGAAGTTTCTCGATGGTAATGGAGCGGCACGAAACGTCTTCGCATTAACACGATCATCTCCGTCCATGTCTCTATGGGATTCTCTCCATTACGCCTCCTATTTGTCACAATTTGATCCCACCATTCAATAGCATATTAATGGAATTCGGTGGCGGCTAACCTGACTTTTTTATGTTCGGTGAAATTTTGGCAATCGAAAACCAATTCGATTTTCTTTTCCCATTCAAGGAAAGCGTCCGGGTCGTTCTTGCCGTAGAACGGGGGAATGCGAAGCTTCATTCCGCCAAGATCATTATCGTTCCGCCTTCGGGGTTGCAGATGTCTAACTCGGTTTCCCTCGGATGAATCTCCTCGATCGTAAAACGGATTGTCTTTCGGCTCGTATTGTCGCGATCGGGCTCTCCTCCGTCTAGCCGGCGCATGACAACTTCCTCGTCCAACATTTTGATCGGATCTCAAATTCTCGACCCCATCAGCCCTTTGATCGACGCTCTGATTTCTCTCTTGTCTTCCCGGCGTCCGGACCTCAAGTGCGGCCATACGATCTCTCATATCGTTTAACAATTGAGTGATAGTGTCCACTTTTTGATTCATCGCGGCATCTCGTTCTCTTCTTTTCCGTGAAATGGCGGTCTCACTCTCGTCAGACATTTTGTTCCTCGCACAAAATTACACAAACTTTTAGTGTATGCAAAATTCTGAAAATCACAAAAAATTGCAAGTTTTCGAAAATTCACAAAAAAACGTTTTTTTTTTTTTACTGAATTTTAAAAACTAGGCTTTTAAATTTAGACTACAGATCTATACATGAGAAGAATCGAACAAGTAATCGGATCGAAGGTTGCGTCGAAGTGTTGCGGAAAACACTCGATAAACCGAAAGAAATTCGATGAAGAAACTTCAAAGAAAATCGAGAGAAACAAGAGTAAAAACTCTGAAATTATTTTGATAAAAATGATTGAATGTTTTCGACAATGAAGGAGAAGAGAAGATAAAGAGAATACAAGAGATTAGGTCAAAGACCAATCTCGAAAATGAGAAAGAAAATGAGGAAAAACAAGACCTCCAAAATACAACAAAAAGTAAATGAAGCTTGACTGTCTTTTGGGATTCCGCCGAAAAATCCCACTAAAAATCCCCCCCCCCCGGGAAAATCCCTCGGAAAAGTCATTCGGAAATAATCCCTCGGAAAATTCCCTCAGAAACTTCCCCCCGCGGAATTCTCAAGAGATCGGACCGTTAGACGGTGTAAGCCGGTTGCCTCGTTAAAATCTCTATACAGAAAACCCATTGGGACAAAACCGTATACAGGAAAAAGAGTACAACACGACTTACACAAACGGCCAAACCTCAAGAAGAATTTGAAGATAATGAGGTGAGGACCGGTGCATAAGTTGATCCTCCTCGATCCGGAAATTCGTAAGTAAGCTCCGCACCGCTTCCGCTAGCTTCCGTGCCTTAGACCGGGTGATAGGGCATGTTGGGATGACCATTGCGTCTTCTTGAACCTCATCCAAAGCCTTCACGTCCATGATCATATCACAAGGTGTGAAGAGACGAACCTCGTGCTTAATTGGGAAAAGTGTCACTTTATGGTGCGGGAATGCATTGTCCTTGGTCACAATATCTCAGAGAAAGGGATAGAGGTTGACAAGGCAAAGATTGAGGTGATGATGAGCTTAGAGCCTCCAAATTCGATCACGGGTATCTGTATTCTTGGGACATGCGGGCTTCTATAGATGGTTTATAAAAGAATTCTCTAAGATAGCAAAACCTCTCACTAGGTTTCTATGCAAGGAGACCGCTTTTGTGTTTGATGAAGAAATGCCTCTATGCATTTTTTGAAATCAAGAAGGCGCTTGTGAGTCCACCAATAGTCCAAGCACCGGATTGGGAGTTGCCCTTTGAGATCATGTGTGATGCAAGTGATTACGCGGTTGGAGCGGTCCTTGGCCAAAAGAAGGATAAGAAGCTCCACGTGATCTACTATGCTAGTAGGACACTTGATGACACACAAGGGAGATATGCAACCACGAAAAAGAGCTCCTAGCGGTTGTGTTTGTGTTTGAAAAGTTTATATCATATTTGGGTGGCTCAAAGATCATAGTTTACAAGGATCATGCCGCACTAAAGCACATATATGCCAAGAAGGACACCAAACCAAGGCTTCTAAGATGGAACTTGCTTCTCCAAGAGTTTGACATGGAGATCATTGACAAGAAGGGCGTTGAGAATGGAGTGGCAGATCACTTGTCAAGAATGCGAGTTGAGGATCTCATTCCAATAGATGACTCTTTCCGAGGAAAGTCTTATGTTGATCGGTATCTTGAAGAAGGGTTATGAAGCGGTAAGAGTTCTTGAGGAATCCAAGAGTTTGGAAGATAGGAAGTCGCCTTAGTATGCAGACTTTGTTAACTATTTGGCTTGCGGGAGAGAACCACCAAGGTTGGAAGAATACAAGCGAAAGAATTTCTTCCATGATGTCACCCGGTTCTATTGGGATGAACAGTTCCTCTATAAGTTGTGCTCGGATGACCTATACCGAAGATGTGTACCGGAAGAAGAGGTGAATGAGATCTTATTTCATTACCATGGTTTGGTTTATGGAGGACACTTTGCTTCTTTCAAGACCGCAACAAAGGTTCTATACTCCGGGTTTTGGTGGCCAAGCTTGTTCAAGGATGCTCAAGCCTTTGTCTCTACTTGTGATGCGTATCAGCGGAAAGGGAACATTAGTAGAAGGAACGAGATGCCACAAAATCCGACTCTTGAAGTTGAGATCTTCGATGTGTGGGTAATAGACTTCATGGGATCGTTTCCTTCGTCTTACGGAAACCAATACATCTTTGTTGCGGTTGATTATGTCTCCAAGTGGGTCGAAGCAATTGCAAGTCCAACTCCAACTAACGACGCTCAGGTGGTTCTCAAGATGTTCAAGAAAATCATCTTCCCACGGTTTGGCATTCTTTGGGTAGTGATAAGTGATGGCGGTTCCCATTTCATCAACAAGGTGTTTGAGAGATTGCTTAAAAAGCATGGAGTCAAACACAAGTGGCCACGCCTTATCACCCCCAAACTAGTGGGCAAGTCGAAGTGTCTAACCGCCAAATCAATGAAATTTTAGAGAAGACCGTGGGGGAGTTCAAGGAAGGATTGGGCGAAGAAGCTTGATGATGCTCTTTGGGCTTAAAGGATGGCTTTCAAGACTCCCATTGGAACTAATCCTTTCAGTCTTCTATATGGGAAGTCTTGCCATCTACCGGTGGAACTTGAATACAAGGCGTTGTGGGCCGTGAAGTTTCTCAACTTCGATCTCAAGACGGCTCAAGAAAAGTGTTTGTTCCAATTGCAAGAGCTTGATGAGATTAGACTTGATGCCTATGAGAGCAACAAGGTCTACAAGGAGAGGACCAAACCCTTTCATGACAAGATGATTTTGCACAAGGAGTTTAACGAAGGGAATCAAGTGTTGCTCTACAACTCAAGGCTCAAGTTGTTTCCCGGAAAGCTAAGGTCTAAATGGTCCGGTCAATTCACAATCAAGGAAATGAGGCCATATGGAGCTATTGTGCTTGTCAACAAGAATGGGGAATAGTTTGTTGCTAATGGGCAAAGGCTCAAACCATACCGAGCTTATGAATTCATTGAAGAAGGGGTCTCACTCCCTCTCGCTGATGCTCCTCAAGCCTAAAAAGGGTAATAAACGTCGAATTTAGTGACGTTAAACAAAGTGCACTTGGGAGACATTTCCATGTTTATCCTGGTACATACTTTTCTTTTTATCTTTTTCAATATTTTCTAGATCTTTTTAATGTTTTGTTGAGTTTTAAAGGTTTCTTGGTGATCTAAGTGGTCATGGGTCATGAGCAATGAAGTTGGGAGATGAAAATGCATGCACTCGCCACCAGCACCGACCCACAACACCGCCTCAAGCACGGCCATTGTTGGTTTGGAAATAGAGAGCATCGGCCAGCCCTTGGCCGGTGCACTTGGTCGGTGTGGGGGCAGGAGATGAGAACCGGCTCGTTTCACCGAGAGACCCTCGGTCGGTGTAGAAAGTTGGAAGAAAGACCGCGCAAAAAGGGTTTTGAAATTATTCAACACCGAGCTCTAACACCGAGCAAAGGTTGATCGGTGTGGACCAATATCAAATCTGGTCAAACCAGATCTATGGACCAGCGGTCCGAGTCTTCGTCCAACGGTCCGCCCACTGTCTTGACCCACCCGTGCGACCAACCACTCATCTTTCCCCATTTGATAAGCAAATCGACCTCTTTCTCTAAATGTCTCTTGTTCTTCATTCCTTCATATCTCTCTCATTTCTTGCTCAAATTTACGAATTCAAGTTGCCCCAAGCTCAATTTTCTCCCTAGTTTGTGCATCCATCATTGTTTTAATCATTTGTGCACGAAATCCCAAGGTAATCTCATTAAACTCAACATTTTCATAAAAAACCAAGAACTTGAATTTGAAAGGAAAAATTCTTGGATTTGATTGAGAAATGCATTCACTTGAATTGGAACCTTGGGATTAGGCTAGAAAATTACTAGACAACTAGGATTTATGGAGCAACTTGTGCATTTGCTTGAAATTTTTTGAGGATTGGGTTCTTGTTCTTAAGAGATTTAAAGATAGCAATTTTGAAAATTTATTGAGGTTATGGGCTTCTAGACTAGACATTTGGGTCTAATAAATTGTTCTTGATGCATTAAAATACTCTTTTACTCATGGAAAGTTGTCTCATCTTGAGTGACTATGCTAAAAATTCCTTGAAATTTTGCTCTTATTCCGTGACACTCATGACCCTTTTTGAGAAAATGTAGGAACGATGGGAAAAGTGAAGGCTGCACCAACTCAAGCTACGTCTCAAGCTCAACCGAAAAACAAGGAAGTTGTCGTTGCAAAAGCTCCCAAAGCCAAGAGAAATGTCGCGGCAAAAAGCTCAAAACCCAAAGAGAAGGAACTTGCTCTAGCGACGACTTCCAAGGCCAAAGGGAAGGGCAAGAGTGTTGCACGTGAGGAAAAAGAAAAAAGCTCAAAGGAGGAAGCCGAGAAGAGACCCCCAACCAATACCGAATACTTCAAAAAGTTCATGGGAATGGGGTTTGAACAAGGAATATTTGTGGATTCCGTGGTGTTGGAAAAGATGGGAATACTCGATGATGTGGCGATCATCTTCAAGAACATGGGGCTTGGAAAGTTTTTTGGAATGAAGGATCAAGCTCACCAAGTGACTACTTGCAAATTACTTGCATCACTAAGGGCGATTTTCTATGACGAAGAGGAAAAGAGAGCGAATGCGAATACCGGTTTTGGGGTCATCGAGTTCAAGATGGATCGTTTGACTTATATAGTGACCTTCCATGAGGTTAGTGAAATTTTTGGTTTCATGGAAGAAGGCACTCACAGAGGAGCATACTTTTACTATCCCGAGATGGAGCTTCAACATCTTTGGGAAACAATTGCCTCTATAGACTATAAACCCAGCATTAGCAAGAACTCTAGCATCCGAAACCCGGCCATTAGGTATGTGCACAAGGCGTTGTCTCACATGTTCTTTGCTAAGGTTGAGTTTGGGACAGTTGCAAACGATGAAATGGAATTGATGAGACTCGGTTTGAAGCATCTTCTCAAGACCTTAAGGAACGGGAATCAGTTCAAAAGCAATGAGAAGAACCCTTATCTAGCGACTCTTTTGGTGAGATATTTGCTTCTTTACAAAGCTTGGGCGTGGAGCACTAAGGGGAAGAAATCCGCATTGAGGATTGAGTGGCTAATAACGCCTATCCTAAAGGCAAAGGGGTTCAAGTTACTGGTTGACAAGGTGGAATGTGAGCGGTTGGATGAAGCTTATCTTGCGAGGACCAAGTTCTTCAAAGGAGAGATAGGAAGAAAGTTTGCTTACAGCCTCAAGCTCCACACAAAAGACCTGGTACAAGTCTTGTTGCCTAACGCTTCTCTCATCAATCTCCAAGAGAAGAGAAACATCCTCTTCTATCACAACAAGGAAAACTTCTACAACCCGACCGTGGACAAACCGATTGATGCCATTCGCAAGAGAGGAATGAAGAAGGCTAAGGCCGCGACCAAAGACAACTCCGAGGGTTCCAATGGGTCTGAAGATGAAGATGCTCTGGAACCTAAGTATGGAAGTGAGCGGTATCATTTTATGCCCGATGTTGCCACTTGCCACGGTCATCACCAATTTAGACTTCTCCAAAGATGGTGCAACTGGCAAGACAAGACCATCCGCACGCTAGTGAATACGGTCAAGAGCATGGGTAAAACCATCAAGGAGCTTAAAGGGAAATACGGTGATGCTAGCACGTCTAGAGCCCGAGAGAAGATGCAACAAATGGAGAAAGAGGAGGGCGGCCACTTGGATGATGGCTTGGCATTACATGGAGGACAAATGGTGGTCTACAAAGGCAAGCACCATTCGACAATCTCACCTCAAGAGGATCGAAAGGCCAAAAGGAAGGCCATGAGGTCTGCATCTCCTTGCTCGAGCAATTCGTCTTACTCCATAGGGTCTTCTTCCCCATCTTAAAGTTCCTAAGGTAACACTCCAAACTTGTAAATAGTTTTCTTTTCTTTTGAGTCTAACATTTTATCTTTGTTCTTGGTCTCTTCCTTTTCTTTATTTCACACCGAGACGGTGTGATTTAGGTTTGGGAGAGGGACTGGTATCTAATCTTGTTTTTGTGTTCTTATTTTGATTTTTGCATCTTGAGTCTTTAGCATTCATGCATTCAGATAAGGCATAGAAAAACACACAAAAAAAAATCAAATTTTTTTTTGAAAATTCGAAACCCAAAAAAAAAAATCATTTAGTAGCATTTCATGGTTAAGATCGAGTCTAGTTTGCATGTAGGTATCACATTCATATGCATTGGGAGCAATGATATATTTTCCTTGTAGAGTATCATTTTAAGAGCTCGGTTCAATGCCATTATTGCTAGTTGTTTGCTGCTTTTGATTAAGTTTGAAATCTGATATGCTCAAATTAATTCCCTAAAAGTACTAAGCAGTTGTTGCAGCAATAGTAGGGGTCGAACACAAGGACTCACAGAAACACACAATAGATTATATGGAGGAGAATTAAGCTAAGCAATAAATGGTATTGAAAACAGGATTTAAATTAAAGAAGTTGTAAATTTAATTGGGAGAAAGATAGGTTCAGGGTATTTATCAGGGAATCACTGAATGCAGATAAATTAACTAGCAGGATTCAGATTTAGCGCGGTTCTTGAACTCAAATCAGTAAGGTATAATTAACCAACTCTCGTTGCGAGAATTATCTAAGTCTAAATCTTAGGAATTCCAAATCTCTTTGCGAATCCTAAAGTTTGAACCATCTTTTATATCAAGTTTGATTTGTTCACAAAACAACTAAACCAAATCTCTTTGCGAATAGTTATTTTGCTCACCTTAGGTTCTATCAGGTAATTAATCGCACTCTCGTGCCTAATCAATTATCCTAAGATCTAAGTTCTAGGTGATCAATCCAGAATTAGCTTTGCAAACAACCTATGGTGAAGAACTTATTCAGATAGTGAATCTTAATAACAAATCAATCTAGCATTCAGAGAAAACCCTATTGAGAACCCTAAACCTAACAAGGGATCTACTCAAACATGGAAATTGAAGCAATAAACATGTTTGAATAAATCATCAAATAAAACAGAAAGCGTAACAAGAGGGTTCGAAATCTTCTCTCGGACGAACAGAGTTTCAGACTTGTCTCCCTTCAAAAGCTCTCTCACAAAAACCAGAATAAAATAAGCATAGCCATCCAAGTGGCTCTAAAATCCTATTAAATAACCTAAATCACATTTTGGGGCTTCTTGTAAATAATAAAGACTTTTGGGCCATTTTGCAATTCTTCAACTCTTCAATAAAGTCGCGGGTCGTGTCTGCCTCGATGAGTATCGATCGATACTGATGTTTCAAATCGGGTACTCAGATACACGATCGTCTGCTTTGCTCCAAAATGCTCCAGAAAGCTCCAATATCTCCAATTATGCTCCAAACGTGCTAAAACCTGTAAAAGACTCTAAAACACTACGAAATAATAGAAAGACTCTATAAAACGGACTTATATCATGGCTTAAACGGGGTAAAAACCTTGATATATCAACTCCCCCAGACTTAGTCTTTGCTTTCCTTCAAGCAAATAGAAGACTAAACCAGAGAAAGAGGTTTGAAAACGTAGAGACTCACATGTTCATGAAACATTGCAATGACCAATTTCCCAAGCACCCAAATGTCACCTAACCAGCTTTTTGATCTAACCACCATGTACTTCTCCGTAGACATTCGCAGCTTCCCAGACTACACACATTATCTCACAGCATCGTTCAATCAAGCCATCCTCGCCAGTTTCATCGCTGTGATTAATGCCAAGAACCTTTTAGATTCTTTCCCATACAATATCATGACAAGGAACCACCCTTTTCACACTTTTTGGTATTATTTTCTCCCCCAAACTTATTTCTTATTATGTTCTCTTCTTATGATTTTTTTAGCTTTGCATATACACATCAAGGTATGAGACGCGAGTATTGATGGTGTTAGCCACCGAATCCCCGGTTCTTCCCTCTCAACGTATCAAAGGCGTAGGAGAATAATGGCATCATAGGAAAATCCTAGCCTCGCTTCCAATCCTTTGTGTGATCATTTTCTCTAAAGTAAAATAATGGGATCGTTGGAAATTTTCCTAACCCTCTACTCAGAAGAAAATCATCTCATCTTTTAATGCCATTAATAGGACTAAAAATCATCTAACCCTCCATTAATGGGATCATCTTTGTGTGATCGTTGCATCTTATTTATTAACTTGTAACAGGGAGAGAAATACCATTCTTTAAACACGTGGGTTCCTTTGTCAGATACGAATGATGAATCAAGCTCTATAGATACTAACCATATTGATGAAGTGCAAACATTTGGCTCAGGCTTTAAAGAACTTTGTTGGAAACATGAGTGTCTTCTAGTCAACTGGTCAACCTTTGGATTTTTCATTAGTTGATCTAGAACTGATTCTGTAACAATGGTCACTTAGAAGCAAGGTCAAATCAATGGAATCAAGAAAAATATCACAGTCTCCAGACAAGGTTTTGACTCAATAAAACAACGAATGACTCAAAAACGGACTGACTCTAAGAAAAACAAAAACAAAGTCAGCGACTACTACCTCCCCCAGACTTAAACAACATTGTCCCCAGTGTTATCTAGCCTAGAGTTGGTGAAAGAAAACAAATGGACCAAGTGGATTGTGAAAAATCAAGAAGTTACCGTGCTGGAACATCGAGTATCGACCGACACACGGCTTGGTATCGATCGATACTAGGCTTAAGTCGATATGATGAATTGTTCATTCGCGTAGGGTGTCGACCGATACCAAGAGGTATCGATCGACACTCAGCGATTTCGTGTTTGCTCCTTGTTTATCCTGACACAGACGCAAAAACGAAAAATAAAAAGAAAAAGACTCAAAGACAAACTCACCAGTGGGTTGCCTCCCACCAAGCGCTCGTTTAAAGTCATTAGATTGACTGTACCGCCGTTCAGGCAGTGGGTGTATCATCCAGAGGCATTATGTGTCCTTCTGGAATCTTGGCTTTCACCCAATAGTGTTTCACCCTTTGTCTGTTGACAGTGAACTCCTCTCCTGGATGATTTGTCAGGACAATTGCACCATGTGGTCTAACTTCCTTGACTGTGAATGGACCTGACCAACGAGAATGCAATTTACCAGGAAACAATTGCAAACGAGAGTTATACAGAAGTACCTGATCATTTGGTTCAAAGTGCATGGAGATGATCTTCTTGTCGTGGTAAGCCTTAGTCCTCTCCTTGTACATCTTGGAGTTCTCATAGGCAAGATGCCTAATCTCATCGAGCTCATTCAACTTGATCAATCTCTTCTCAGCAGCAGACTTGATGTCAAAATTCAACAACTTTGTAGCCCATGCTGCCTTGTGCTCGATTTCCACTGGAAGATGGCATGATTTTCCATACAGCAAGTGAAACGGTGTAGTCCCAAGTGGTGTCTTGTAAGCAGTCATGTAAGCCCAAAGTGCGTCATCCAGCTTCACAGACCAATCCTTCCTTGTAACATTCACTGTTTTCTCCAGAATTTCTTTGATCTGCCTGTTGGAAACCTCAACTTTTCCACTTGTCTGAGGGTGATACGGAGTAGCAACACGATGGTTTACACCATACTTCTTCAGCAACCTCTCGAAAATTTTGTTGATAAAGTGAGAACCACCATCACTTATCACAATTCGAGGCACTCCAAATCGAGGGAAAATGATGGTCTTAAACAGCTTAAGGACCACCGAAGAATCATTGGTTCTGCTAGCAATGGCTTCAACCCACTTAGACACATAATCCACAGCAACCAATATGTATTTGTGTCCGTACGACGAGGGAAAGGGACCCATAAAATTAATGCCCCAACAATCGAAAATCTCAACCTCAAGGATGAAATTATGTGGCATCTCATATCTCTTACTGATCTTCCCTCTCCTCTGGCATGCATCGCACTGCGAAACGAAAACATGTGCATCCTTAAACATAGTAGGCCACCAGAAGTCTGCTTGAAGAACTTTGGACACTGTCTTGAAAGTGGCAAAGTGTCTAGCATAGTCAGATCCATGGCAATGAAACAACACATTCGGTACCTCTGATTCAGCAATGCATCTTCTGTAGATACCATCAGAACAGTGCTTGTACAAGTAAGGTTCATCCCAGAAGTATCGCCTTATGTCCCGCAAGAACTTCTTATGGTGATAGCTCTTGAGGTGCTTTGGTTCTGCATCTGCAGCGAGGTAGTTGGCGATATCAGCATACCATGGTTGATCAGAATCGGCTGCAGCTACTAGATACTCCTCTGAAACTCCAAGGTGTTCAACAGTCAGAACTGATTCGGGAGTCGCTTGGTATCGACCGATACCATAGGAGTGTCGATCGATACTGAGACCTGCAATTCGTGGAAATTGCTGAGTTTATGCGAAACCTATCCGAAACTGGGTTTCGACGAAGTAAATGGATTCCTCTGGTAGTTGATAATCAACAGGGACGTCTGCATCGATCTGAATCCTTGAGAGATGGTCAGCGACTCCGTTCTCTATTCCTTTCTTGTCCTTAATCTCGATGTTGAAACCTTGTAGCAAAAGAATCCAACGACAAAGACGAGGCTTAAGGTCCTTGTTCTGCATCAGATACTTGAGAGCAGCATGATCAGTATGGACAATCACTTTGCTCCCAATCAAGTAGGATCGAAACTTCTCAAAAGAGAAAACGACTGCAAGTAGTTCCTTCTCTGTGGTGCTGTAGTTCCTCTGAGCATCATCCAAAGTCATGTTGGCATAATAGACGATGTGCAGCTTCTTATCCTTCCTCTGACCCAGAACAGATCCAACAGCAAAATCGCTAGTGTCGCACATAATCTCAAAAGGCAAAGTCCAATAAGGAGGTTGCACAATATGGGCACTCACCAAAGCCTTTTTTATCTCCTCAAAGGCTGCAAGACAGTCAGATGTGAAATCGAATTTGATCTCCTTGCACAGTAAAGCAGTGAGTGGGCTTGCTATCTTGGAGAAATCCTTGATAACCCTCCTGTAAAACCCAGCATGACCAATGAAACTTCGAATATCCTTCACAAAATTTGGTGGTTGGAGGCTCGTCATAACCTAAATTTTTGCCTTGTCAACTTCGATCCCAGCCTCAGAAACTTTGTGCCCAAGTACGATGCCATCCTGAACCATAAAGTGACACTTTTCCCAGTTAAGGACCAAGTGTTTCTCTTCACACCTCTGTAGCACCTTGCACAAGTTAGCCAAACAGTCTTTGAATGATTATTCATACACTGAAAAATCATCCATGAATACTTCCATAAAATCCTCAATCATGTCTGTGAAGATAGACATCATGCATCTCTGAAAAGTGGTTGGAGCGTTGCACAGTCCAAATGGCATTCTCCGGTATGCGAATATGCCATATGGACATGTAGTTGTCTTCCCTTGGTCATCTAGATGTATCGGAATCTGGAAAAAGCTTGAATACCCATCGAGAAAACAGTAGTAGGGATGACTAGCCAACCTCTCCAACATCTGGTCAATGAATGGCAATGGAAAATGATCCTTCCGTGTAGCTGCATTCAGCTTCCTGTAATCAATGCACATTCGATGCCTAGTGATAGTTCTGGTAGGAATCATCTCATCCTTTTCATTCTTCACCACTGTTATCCCTCCTTTCTTAGGAACAACGTGCACTGGACTGACCCAAGAGCTATCCGAAATAGCATAGATAACACCAGCTTTCAAAAGCTTCATCACTTCCTTTTTGACCACTTCCATCATATTCGGATTCAGCCTCCTCTGATGCTCAATTGAGGTCTTTGACTCGTCCTCAAGGTGAATCCTATGCATGCACAGGTCCGGTGATATACCAGAAATGTCATCAAGAGAATAGTCAAGAGCTTTGCGATACTTGCGCATCTTGTTCAGCAGTAAGGCAATATATGCGTTAAGCAAAGAAGCGTTAACAATGATTGATACAAAAGTGTGAAATAAAAGAAGCGTTAACAATGATATGCTCAATTTAATACCCTAACAGTACTAAAGCAGTTGTCTTAGTATAGCTAGGGGTCGAACCACAAAGACTCAAAGAAATCACACAATAGATTATATAGTACCGAATTAAGCCAAGTCGAAAGATGTAATTGAAAGCAGTGCAGAAATTAAAGAGTTGTAAATCAATTAGGGAAATATAGGCCCAGGGTTTTTCTCAGGAAATCAATGAATACAGATAAACTAACTAGCAGGATTCAGATTTAGCGCAGTTCTTGAACTCAAATCACTAAAGTATAATTAACCAACTGTCGTTGCGAGAATTATCTAAATCTAAATCCTAGGAATTCCAAATCTCTTTGCGAATCCTAAAGTCTAAATCAGCTTTGATAACAGGTTTGATATGTTCACAAATCAATTAAACCAAATCTCTTTGCGAATAATCAATTTGCTCACCTAGGTTCTATCAGGTAATTAATCGCACTGTCGTGCCTAATCAATTATCCTAAGATCTATATTCTAGGTAGCTAATCTAGAACAAGCTTTGAACACAACCTAAGCGAAGAACTAATTCAGATGGTGAATCCTAAACAGATAATCAACCTAGCATTCAAAGAAATCCTTTATGAGAAAACCCTAAACCTAAGGTGGATCTACTCAGACATAGAGAATGAAACAATCAATATGCTTGAATAAATCATCAATAGAAAATAAGAATAACAAGAGGTTCTTAAGATCTGATCTCGGACGAAGGGAGATTCAGACTTCTCTCAAACCAGAGTATATAAAATAAACTTTAGCCTAAACAGGTGGCTGTAAAATCCTATTTATAACCTAAAACACGAGTTGGGGTCTTCTTGTAATTATTAAAGACTTCTGGGCACTTTTGCAATTCTTCAAGTCTTGGAAAACTCGCGGGTCGTGTCTTGCTGCGATGGGTATCGATCGATACCAGGGGGTATCGATCGATACCTGTCGTGAAATCAGGTACTCAGCAACACGACTTCAGCTCTTGCTCCAAACTACTCCAGAAAGCTCCAATAATTCCAATAATGCTCCAAACGTGCTAGAACCTGTAAAAGACTCTATAAAAAGGACTTATATCATGGCTTAAATAGGGTAAAAACCATGATATATCAACTCCCCCAGACTTAGCCTTTTGCTTGCCCTCAAGCAAATAGAAGTCCAAATCAGAAAAAGAGGTTTGAAAACGCGGAGACTCACATGTTCATGAACCATCGAAATGACCCTCTTTCCAAGTACCCAAATGTCACCAAATCAGCTTTTGATCTAACCACCATGTACTTCTCCGTAGACATTCGCAGCTTTTCCAGACTCCATACATTATCCCACAGCTTTGTTCAAGTAAAACTTTCATCGCCAGTTTCATCGCTGCAGTTAATGTTCAAGAACCTTCTAGATTCTTTACCAGACAATATCATGACAAGGAACCACCCTTTTTCACACTTTTTGTATCAATTTCTCTCCCCCATACTTATTTCTTATTATGTTCTCTTTTTTTGTTTTTTTCAGCTTTGTATATACACATCAAGGCATGAGACGCGAGTATTGATGGTGTTTGCCACCAAATCTCCGGTTCTTCCCTCTAAATGTATCAAAGGATGTAGGCGAATAATGGCATCATAGGAAAATCCTAGCCTCGCTTCCAATCCTCTGTGTGATCATCCCCTCTTAAGTAGAATAATGGGATCGCTGGAAATTTTCCTAGCCCTCTACTCAGAAGAAAATCATTTCAATCTTTTATGCTCTTATTTATCAACTTATAACAGGGGAGAGAGATACCATAACACTAAACACATGGGTTCCTTTATCAGATATGAATGATGAATCAAGCTCTAAAAACACTAACCACATTGATGAAGTGCAAAAGTTGGCTCAGGTTTCAGAAGAACTCTGCTGGAGACATGGATGATTTCTAGTCAACTGGTCAGTCCTTGGATTTTTCATTAGTCGATCTAGAGCTGATCCTGTAACACTGTGCACTCAAAAACAAAATCACATCAATAGGTTCAAGCACAAGATCATTATCTCCAACAAATTTTGACTCAATAAAACAATTTTGACTCGATAAAACAACTGACTCTAAGAAAAACAAACACAATGTCAGCAGACACCTCCCCCAGACTTGAACAACACTGTCCCCAGTGTTATCTAGCCTAGAGTAGGTAAAAGAAAACAAAAGGATAGAAGAAACGAAGAGAAACAGGAAGTTACCTTGCTGGAACGTCGAGTGTCGATCGACACACAGCCTGGTATCGATCGATGCTTAGGCGATTTCGAGTTGCTCCTTGTTCATCCTGACACAAACTCAAAACAAACGAAAATCAAAATGAAAAACGACTCAAGGACAGACTCACCAGTGGGTTGCCTCCCACCAAGCGCTCGTTTAACGTCAATAGCTTGACTGTAACGCCCTTCAGACTGGATAAGAGTGAGAGCTTGCACCAAAACAGGCTCCACAACTCGACATTGCTATTTTCAGAGTTTTGCTCATCATGCTGTCCACAAACTCCTGTCCTTTCTCTTTCAGCTCAGAAGTAAGAAGTACTCTAGCCTTAGAGAATGGCTTCGAGGCTCCTTTGTACTTGACCTTGTACTCAATCGAATCTCCATCACACTTCTGAGGTATCAAAGTGACATGGGGATTCTCGACCTTCTTGCTCTTGGCCTTCTTCTTTGTTGCCTTAGTCTTCTTGGCAACTTCCTTGGGAACGCTGGGTGATTCAGCTGAAATGTCTGCGACAGTAGGCTTATCAGGAGGCTCTTCCAAATATCAATTGCTAGCGACTCTCCTGTGACAACCTTGATGTTAGAGGCACGTGTGGGAGCACCTCTAGGGGGAATGGCTTTATAGTAGACATCTCCGTCAATGTAAGAGAAAGAGAGTCTCTTATTAGGTGTGTCTATGATAGCGCCAGCAGTAGCCATAAACGGTCTTCCCAGGAGTAAAGAAACCTCAGATCTTTCGCTCATCTCCACAACTTGAAAATCAGTGGGCACCAGACAATCTCCTACTTTTACAGGCAAAGTATGGATAGTACCGTATGGAGGTGAGGTGGAAGAATTTGCAAACGTGAGAAGCAAAGTAGGGGGTCTTATATCAGCCTTGAACTGTTCGGCAATTCCCCTTGATATCACATTGACGCTAGACCCTGAGTCAACGAGAGACTCTTTGAACTCGACTCCAGAGATAGAGCATGGTACCGCGAATTTCCCTGGGTCTTCCCTCTGTTTCAATTACCGTGGCTGTAGTGACTTGCGTCTTGCCTCAATAAAGAGTGCCTTAATTTCTTCCTCAGTTTCTCTGCAGTCTTTAAAGTGACTTAGCAGAGGCCAGCCCTCTAGAGCTTCTTCAAAAGATGATTCATGGGAGATCCTTCGTACCATCTTCTCAAAGCCACGCAGCTGCTTTGAAGTGATAGGATCTCTGAGGTGTTTAGGAATAGGATTCTACTTCTTGGACTTGCGAACTCTTTCTCCGATCACCTCAGGTGTTTTCAAAAGTTTTGGCTCGTTCTGCGAGGGGTATCGATCGACACCAGGTAGGGTATCGATCGATACTGTTGCTTTTGAATCGTTCCTGGCAGATACATCTTCATCAGAAAGAAGCTTCACGTTCGGGTTATCCAGCAAATACTTTAATCTAGCAATCTCCCATTCCTCCCTTGTCAGCTTAGGAACTATAGGATAAGGCATCCTGGGTATATATACTCGTTCTGCAACTACCTTAGGCGCCACAGTCGAAGTCTCAGTTGTCTCCTCAGAAATCGCCTCAGTATCGACCGATACCAATGCGGTAACGATCGATACACGGGCTTTTGAAGTATCCCGTTTCAGAATTGTAACCGGCATCGATCGACACTTGATGGTATCGATCGATGCCCTGGCGATTTCAGGCTCCTCATCGAAATTTCCTGCACTCGAGATGATGGCATTGACGTGTGCGTCGTGTGGATGAACTGTCTTTCCCTTGGAGTTTGCAGCAGACTGAGCTACTTGCGTTGCCAGCATCCTGTGATTGGTATTGAGAGCCTCGATTTTCCCATTCATAACAGTGTACAGATGGTCAAGCTTCCCATTGAAATCCACTTGCAATTTCTGCTGTCCCTGAAGAATCTGCTCAAGCATGGGTTCCATCTTATTGTCTGTGGACTTTGGAGGAACGGGCTGGTACGAAGAGTTCCCGTAATTGCGAGTGTTGTTACTGAAGTTCCTGTTGTTGTTGTACCCAAATTGTTGACCCTTAAATCCAGAACCACCAACGTAGTTACAATCCTCCACTTCATTCTCATCAGCAAAATGGACCGCTTTCTGATTCTTCCCGATCAGGAAGTTCATCTTGGCTTGAACTTCAGCAATCTGCGATGCATCGATTCCTCCAGCTTGCTTCTTCCTCTCGAAGTCAGCATTCTTGGTGCTATTGCTAGACGCCAAGTTCTCAATTAGCACGACTGCATCGTCTGGATACCTGGTGTTGAAGTTTCCATTACTCGCATTATCCAGGGCCATCTGGTACCTCCAATCGATCCCTCTGTAGAATGTGCCCAGCAGCTGAACCTGATTGAACCCATGGTGTGGACAATCCCTCTGATATGACTTGAAACGAATCCAAGCTGCCTTGAGTCCCTCAGTTGGACCTTGAGAAAATTGGGAGATCTTGTTCCTGAGCTCTTCAGATCTCGCATCATCGGAGAAGTTGCACAGGAATGTTTTCTTGGTCTCTTCCCATGTAGTTAATGAATCAAGAGCTAACTGCTTCAGCCAATAAGCATCATCCCCACCAAGAGAGTATGGGAAAAGTTTGCAGAACAAGAACTCGTTGGGTACTCCATTGTACTTCATTCCAGTGACCAAGTCCTCGAATCTCTCGATATGATCCATAGGATGCTCATGAGGTAGGCCATGGAAAGGGCTCTGACTTACAAGAGCATAGTACGCAGGCTTCAGCTCGAAGTCGTTCCTCTGAAAAGTTGGGATGCGAATCGCAGATCGATTGGCATAGAACTGATCATGTCTGTTGTGCTCAGCAAATGTTTTACCTCGATCACCTGCAGCATTCCCAACGTTGTCGCGCCCAGCTGGCGCGACAATCTCCATAACAGCAGCATGGACAATGACGTTTCCAGCTTCATCAAGTCGCTGCCCTCTATCATTACACACATGACCCTCTTGGTCTCTCAGAATTCCAGCTTCATCAGCTCTTAAAACCACTGGGTTGTTCATCCCTGATGTTTGCTTGATCTTTCTGTTTGTGCGTTCCACAAGCGCTAGCTGTTCCAGTGACAGTTCAACTAGCTGAGTGCTCTTGTTGCTCCTGGTTTCACGAACAGGCATACACCTGCAAACAAAACACTAGACAAGGCACGTAAGTAACCAGAAAAATACGTTGAGTATCGATCGATACCTAGAGGTGTCGATCGATACCAACAAAAAAATCGCCGGAGTATCGACCGATACTAGTGATTATCGATCGATACTGACGGACTTAGTCGAAACTCGACAGCTAAAACCTGATGGCGAAATTGAGTCCCCGGCAACGGCGCCAAAATTGATAT
Source organism: Eutrema japonicum (assembly GCA_030161315.1). Lineage (NCBI taxonomy): Eukaryota > Viridiplantae > Streptophyta > Magnoliopsida > Brassicales > Brassicaceae > Eutrema > Eutrema japonicum. The sequence continues at coordinate 23,727,736 of BSQW01000006.1, read as the reverse complement.
GCTCAATTTAATACCCTAACAGTACTAAAGCATAGCTAGGGGTCGAACCACAAAGACTCAAAGAAATCACACAATAGATTATATAGTACCAAATTAAGCCAAGTCGAAAGATGTAATTGAAAGCAGTGCAGAAATTAAAGAGTTGTAAATCAATTAGGGAAATATAGGCCCAGGGTTTTTCTCAGGAAATCAATGAATGCAGATAAACTAACTAGCAGGATTCAGATTTAGCGCAGTTCTTGAACTCAAATCACTAAAGTATAATTAACCAACTGTCGTTGTGAGAATTATCTAAATCTAAATCCTAGGAATTCCAAATCTCTTTGCGAATCCTAAAGTCTAAATCAGCTTTGATAACAGGTTTGATATGTTCACAAATCAATTAAACCAAATCTCTTTGCGAATAATCAATTTGCTCACCTAGGTTCTATCAGGTAATTAATCGCACTGTCGTGCCTAATCAATTATCCTAAGATCTATATTCTAGGTAGCTAATCTAGAACAAGCTTTGAACACAACCTAAGCGAAGAACTAATTCAGATGGTGAATCCTAAACAGATAATCAACCTAGCATTCAAAGAAATCCTTTATGAGAAAACCCTAAACCTAAGGTGGATCTACTCAGACATAGAGAATGAAACAATCAATATGCTTGAATAAATCATCAATAGAAAATAAGAATAACAAGAGGTTCTTGAGATCTGATCTCGGACGAAGGGAGATTCAGACTTCTCTCAAACCAGAGTATATAAAATAAAGCTTAGCCTAAACAGGTGGCTGTAAAATCCTATTTATAACCTAAAACACGAGTTGGGGTCTTCTTGTAATTATTAAAGACTTCTGGGCACTTTTGCAATTCTTCAAGTCTTGGAAAACTCGCGGGTCGTGTCTTGCTGCGATGGGTATCGATCGATACCAGGGGGTATCGATCGATACCTGTCGTGAAATCAGGTACTCAGCAACACGACTTCAGCTCTTGCTCCAAACTACTCCAGAAAGCTCCAATAATTCCAATAATGCTCCAAACGTGCTAGAACCTGTAAAAGACTCTAAAACACTACAAAACACTAGAAAGACTCTATAAAAAGGACTTATATCATGGCTTAAATAGGGTAAAAACCATGATATATCAATATACCAGAAATGTCATCAAGAGAGTAGTCAAGAGCTTTGCGATACTTGCGCATTTTGTTCAGTAGTAAGGCAATATATGCGTTGTTCAAAGAAGCGTTAACAATGATTGGGTATGTAGAATTAAGACCAAGAAAACTATACCTCAGATTTGGTGGGAGTGGCTTTAGTTCCACTTTAGGAGCGTTCTCTGCACTCCAATCCTCAAGACCAGCAGCTTGCTTAGAACTTTCTGCCAACTCTCCCTCGAGTCGCAGGGTATCGACCGATACAAGGGGGGTATCGACCGATACAAGGGGGGTATCGATCGATACTAGCGATGCTGAATCGAGCATCTTCGAGTATACAACTGTATCATCACCCGAATGCACCTCTGAAGTGGCTGAACAGACCAATGCTCTCTCTAGTGGGTCTTCAGGATGCATCTCCAGGAAGTACTCTTCAGCTATGTCACTGAAGGTGTCGACAAAGTGATATGCTCAATTTAATACCCTAAAGTACTAAAGCAGTTGTTATAGTAAAGCTAGGGGTCGAACCACAGAAGACTCACAGAAACGCACAATATATTGTATAGTTGAGAATTAAGCTAAGCCAAGCAGATGTAATTAAAAGCAGTGCAGAAATTAAAAGAGTTGTATTCAATCAAGAAAATATAGGCCCAGGGTTTTTCTCAGGAAATCAATGAATGCAGACTAACTAACTAACAGGATTCAGATTTAGCGCAGTTCTTGAACTCAAATCATTAAAGTATAATTAACCAACTGTCGTTGCGAGAATTATCTAAATCTAAATCCTAGGAATTTCAAATCTCTTTGCGAATCCTAAAGTCTAAATCAGCTTTAATATCAGGTTTGATATGTTCACAAATCAATTAAACCAAATTTCTTTGCGAATAACCAATTTGTTCACTTAGGTTCTATCAGGTAATTAATCGCACTGTCGTGCCTAATCAATTATCCTAAGATCTAAGTTCTAGATTCGTCGACCTAGAATTAGCTTTGAACACAACCTAAGCGAAGAACTAATTCAGATGGTGAATCCTAAATAGATAATTAACCTAGCATTCAAAGAAATCCTTTATGAGAAAACCCTAAACCTAAGGTGGATCTACTCAGACATGGCAATTGAATCAATAGACATAACTGAATAAATCATCAAATAAATAATCAAAGAAGGTTTAAAGATCTGATCTCGGACGAATGGAAATCAGACTTGTCTCAAACCAAAGTAATAAAAAGCATAAAAAGGCATAGCCTAAACAGATGGCTGAAAACTCCTATTTATAACCTAAAACACGACTTGGGGTCTTCTTGTAATTATCAGAGACTTCTGGGCACTTTTGCAATTCTTCAAGTCTTGGAAAACTCGCGGGTCTGTCTTGCTGCGATGAGTATCGATCGATACCAGGGGGTATCGATCGATATTGGCCGTGAAAACGGGTACTCAGCAACACGACTTCAGCTTCTGCTCCAAATTGCTCCAGAAAGCTCCAATAAATCCAATAATTCTCCAAACGCGCTATAACCTGTTAAAGACTCTAAAAGACTACAAAACACTAGAAAGACTCTATAAAAAGGACTTATATCATGGCCTAAACAGGGTAAAAACCATGATATATCAACTCCCCCAGACTTAGCCTTTGCTTGCCCTCAAGCAAATAGAAGACTAAACAGAGAAAGAGGTTTGAAAACGCGGAGACTCACCTGTTCATGAACCATCGAAATGACCTTCTTTCCAAGTACCCAAATGTCACCTAATCAGCTTTTGATCTAACCACCATGTACTTCTCCGTAGACATTCGCAGCTTTTCCAGACTCCACACAAAATCCCACAGCATTGTTCAAGTAAAGCCCTCATCGCCAGTTTCATTTCTGCAGTTAATGTTCAAGAACCTTCTAGACTCTTTACCAGACAATATCATGACAAGGAACCACCATTTTTCACACTTTTTGTATCAATTTCTCTCCCCCAGACTTATTTCTTATTATGTTCTCTTTTTTTATTTTTTTATTTTCAGCTTAGCATATACACATTAAGGTATGAGACACGGGTATTGATGGTGTTTGCCACCAAATCCCCGGTTCTTCCCTCTCTATGTATCAAAGGATGTAGGCGAATAATGGCATCATAGGAAAATCCTAGCCTCGCTTCCAAACATTTGTGTGATCATTCCCTCTTAAGTAGAATAATGGGATTGCTGGAAATTTTCCTAACCCTCTACTCAGAGGAAAATCATTTCAATCTTTTATGCTCTTATCTATCAACTTATAACAGGGGAGAGAGATACCATAATTCTAAACAAATGGGTTCCTTTATCAGATATGAATGATGAATCAAGTTCTATGAGCACTAACCACATTGATGAAGTGCAAAATTTGGCTCAGGTTTCAGAAGACCTCTGCTGGAGACATGTATGTTTCCTAGTCAACTGGTCAGTCCTTGGATTTTTCATTAGTCGATCTAGAACTGATCCTGTAACACTGTGCACTCAAAAACAAAATCAAATCAATAGGTTCAAGCACAGGATCATTATCTCCAACAAGTTTTGACTCAATAAAACAATTTTGACTCGATAAAACAACTGACTCTAAGAAAAACGAAAACAATGTCAGCAGACACCTCCCCCAGACTTGAACAACACTGTCCCCAGTGTTATCTAGCCTAGAGTAGGTAAAAGAAGACAAAAGAAAATGATAGAACGAAGAGAAACAAGAGATTACCGTTCTAGAACACCGAGTGTCGATCGATACACAGCATGGTATCGATCGATACCATGCTTAGATCGACTTGGTGAACTTTTCATCCGCGATTGGTGTCGATCGATACCAGTGGGGTATCGATCGATGCTTAGGCGATTTCGAGTTGCTCCTTGTTCATCCTGACACAAACTCAAAACAGACGAAAAATAAAAAACAAAAATGACTCAAGGACAGACTCACCAGTGGGTTGCCTCCCACCAAGCGCTTGTTTAACGTCAATAGCTTGACTGTAACGCCCTTCAGGCTGGATAAGAGTGAGAGCTTGCACCAAAACAGGCTCCACAACTTGACATCGCTATCTTCAGAGTTTTGCTCATCATGCTGTCCACAAACTCCTGTCCTTTCTCTTTCAGCTCAGAAGTAAGAAGGACTCTAGCCTTAGAGAATGGTTTGGAAACTCATTTGCACTTGACCTTATACTCAATCGAATTCCCATCGCACTTCTGAGGAATCAATGTGATATGGGGATCCTCGACCTTGTTGCTCGTCGCTTTCTTCTTTGTTGCCTTAGTCTTCTTGGCAACTTCCTTGGGAATGCAGGGCGGTTCAGCTGGAATGTCTGCGACAGTAGGCTCATCAGGAGGCTCTTCCAAAGGATACGATATCAACGTCGCTCCTATCACAGCATCGATGCAAGAGGTACGCGTAGGAGTTCCTCTAGGGATGGCTGTGTAGTACACCTCCTTGTCAATGTATGAGAAAGAGATGCGCTTGCTGGGTATGTCCATAATCGCACCAACTGTAGCCATGAACGGTCTTCCGAGAATCAACTGCGTACGAGATTTTCCATTCATCTCTACAACCTGAAAATCAGTAGGAATCAGGCAATCTCCTATTGTGATCATCAAATCAGTAATTGCCCCATATGGAAGAGAGGTGGTATCGTTTGCGAACGTGATAGATGTCTTTGGAGGTTGAATATCAGCTCCCAATCTCTCTGCGATTGCCCTGGACATGACATTGACGCAGGCTCCTGAGTCAACGAGAGACTCTTTGAATTCGACTCCAGAGATAGAGCATGGAACTGAGAAGATCCCTGGGTCTTCTCTCTTAGTCAACTGTCTTTTTGGAGGTGTAGGTGTAGCTCTGGCTTTAGTGAAGAGTGCCTTGATCTCTTCCTCAGTTTCTCTACAATCCTTGAAGTGACTCAGCAGAGGCCAGTCCTCTAGAGCTTCTTCAAAAGTGAACGAGTGGGGAATCCTTCGTACGCTCTTCTCAAAACCACGCAACTCTTTTGGAGTGATAGGATCTCTGAGGTGTTTAGGAACAGGATTCACCTTCTTGGGTTTGCGAGCTCTTTTCTCAGCTCGTTCCTTAGCTATCTGTGTCTGATACTCGGTTTCCTGGTCTTCCCAAAATTGGGCGATGTTGAATCGTGCTGCTTCAGTCGAAATCTCATGTGTCTCCTCAGAAATTGCCTCAGTATCGACCGATACCAGTGGGGTATCGATCGATACACGGGTTTTTGGATCCATTCGAGCAGACGTCTGGGCTGGTATCGATCGATACTGGGGAGTATCGATCGATGCTTGTGCGATTTCAGGAACCTCATTGAAATTTTATGCACGTGAGCTGATGGCATTGACGTGTGCTCTTGGATTTTCAGTTCTCCCTGGAAGAAAACCTTCCTGCCTCTGCACAGCTGATGCGGTTTGAGCGACCTGAGTTTCCAGCTTCCTCTGGGAGAGACTGACAGCTTCAATCTTCCCATTCAGGTGGTCAATCTTCCCATTCACGTCAGTGTACAGCGAGTCAAACTTCCCATTGAAATCCACCTGAAACTTCTGCTGTCCCTGAAGAATCTGTTCCATCATGGATTTCATCTCGTTATATGCGGTCTTGGGAGGGATGGGCTGGTACGAAGAGTTCCCGTAATTGCGATTGTTGTTGCTGAAATTCCTGTTGTTGTTGTACCCAAATTGCTGACCCTGAAATCCAGAACCACCAACGTAGTTACAATCTTCTACTTCATTCTCAGCAGCAAAGTGGACCCCTTTCTGATTCTTCCCGAGCAAAATATCCAGCTTTGCTTGAACTTCAGCAATCTGAGACCCATCAATTCTTGCAGCTTGTTTCTTTCTGTCGAAGTCAGCATTCTTGGTGCTATTGCTGGACACCAAGTTCTCAATTAGCACAACTGCATCATCTGGATATCTTGTGTTAAAATTCCCATTACTCGCGGTATCCATAGCCATCTGGTACCTCCAGTCGATCCCTCTGTAGAATATGCCAAGCAGCTGAACCTGATTGAACCCATGGTGTGGACAATCCCTCTGATATGACTTGAAACGAATCCAAGCTGCTTTGAGTCCCTCTGTTAGACCTTGAGAAAACTGGGAGATCTTGTTCCTGAGTTCTTCAGATCTCGCATCATCGTAGAAGTTGCACAGGAATGCTCTATTCGTCTCATCCCATGTAGTTAGAGAATCGGGAGCCAAACTAGCTGTGTGCCCTTGTTGCTCCTGGTTTCACGAACAGGCATACACCTGCAAACAAAACTCTAAGCAAAGCACGTAAGTAACCAGAAAAATACGTTGAGTATCGATCGATACCAAGTGGTGTCGATCGATACCAACAAAGAAATCGCCGGAGTATCGACCGATACAACAGAGTATCGATCGATATCGACGAACTTAGTCGAAATTCTAAACTAAAATCTAATGGCGAATTGAGTCCCCGGCAACGGCGCCAAAATTGTTATGCTCAATTTAATACCCTAAAGTACTAAAGCAGTTGTTATAGTAAAGCTAGGGGTCGAACCACAAAAGACTCACAGAAACGCACAATAGATTGTATAGTTGAGAATTAAGCTAAGCCAAGCAGATGTAATTAAAAGCAGTGCAGAAATTAAAAGAGTTGTATTCAATCAGGAAAATATAGGCCCAGGGTTTTTCTCATGAAATCAATGAATGCAGACTAACTAACTAACAGGATTCAGATTTAGCGCAGTTCTTGAACTCAAATCATTAAAGTATAATTAACCAACTGTCGTTGCGAGAATTATCTAAATCTAAATCCTAGGAATTCCAAATCTCTTTGCGAATCCTAAAGTCTAAATCAACTTTAATATCAGGTTTGATATGTTCACAAATCAATTAAACCAAATTTCTTTGCGAATAACCAATTTGCTCACTTAAGTTCTATCAGGTAATTAATCGCACTGTCGTGCCTAATCAATTATCCTAAGATCTAAGTTCTAGATTCGTCGACCTAGAATTAGCTTTGAACACAACCTAAGCGAAGAACTAATTCAGATGGTGAATCCTAAACAGATAATTAACCTAGCATTCAAAGAAATCCTTTATGAGAAAACCCTAAACCTAAGGTGGATCTACTCAGACATGGCAATTGAATCAATAGACATAACTGAATAAATCATCAAATAAATAATCAAAGAAGGTTTAAAGATCTGATCTCGGACGAAGGGAAATCAGACTTGTCTCAAACCAAAGTAATAAAAAGCATAAAAAGGCATAGCCTAAACAGATGGCTGAAAACTCCTATTTATAACCTAAAACACGACTTGGGGTCGTCTTGTAATTATCAGAGACTTCTGGGCACTTTTGCAATTCTTCAAGTCTTGGAAAACTCGCGGGTCTGTCTTGCTGCAATGAGTATCGATCGATACCAGGGGGTATCGATCGATACTGGCCGTGAAAACGGGTACTCAGCAACACGACTTCAGCTTCTGCTCCAAATTGCTCCAGAAAGCTCCAATAAATCCAATAATGCTCCAAACGCGCTATAACCTGTTAAAGACTCTAAAAGACTACAAAACACTAGAAAGACTCTACAAAAAGGACTTATATCATGGCCTAAACAGGGTAAAAACCATGATATATCACAAAGAAACTCTGCCCATCGATGGTTGGTCTCTTCATCATCTTATCCATGTGGAAAGTCATGAACAAATCACCAATGTTAAGAGCGAGCTTCCCATTCTTGCAATCAATCAAAGCACCAGCTGTTGCAAGGAAAGGTCTGCCTAGGATAAGAGGATCCTTAGGCTCAGCCTCATATTTTAGGACAATGAAATCAGTTGGGATCAAGCAATTCCCAATCTTAATACATCTTCGAGTAACCCCTCTGGATGTCTAACTGAACGATCAGCAAGTATTAGGGAGATCCTCGTGGTTGTGAAGTCTGTCATGCCCATCCTTTTGGCAACTGAATATGGCATGAGGTTGACGCTTGAGCCAAGATCACAAAGAGAACGCTCAAATCTGTTTGTGAATATCGTACAGTCCAACACAAAACTCCATGTGTCTGGCAGCTTCTTTGGAATTCTGTTGGTCAGGATTGCACTGCACTCATTAGTAATCATCAAGCATCCCTCTTCAAGGTTCATGTTGCTGGATACCATCCGCTTGACATATCTCCTAAAGGCTGGAGAAGTCTTGATGGCATCGATGAAAGGAAGTTCAACGATCAACTTATCCATAATTGCCTTGCATCTAGACTCTTCTACCTCCTTCTTAGTCTTCCCAGTCGCTCTGGGATAAGGTATCCTCAGCGTGTAAACTCTTTCCGCAGCTACATTAGGTACTTCCTTCGAGACCTTAGGTGTCGATTCGACTGTGGGATCAGTATCGACCGATACTGAAGTGGTATCGATCGACACTCGCGGTTTTGATTTATCCCGTGAAAGTATCTTGATAGGTGTTGATCGATGCTGGCTAGTGTCGATCGATACTGGAGCGATTTCGGTATCCTCATCGTCAAGATCGACGAGAATATCTGCAGTTTGGCCGACTTTCACTCTTGGAGTGACTTCTTTTCCACTCCGCAAGGTGATTACATTGATGTGAGTCATTGGGTTCTCTACTTTCCCTGGAAGAAAACCTTCTTGCTTTTTAACAGCCTCTTAAGTCTGAGATATCTGAAGCTCCAACTTCTTCTTCTGAATATTAATAGTATCGATCCTTCCACTCAGATCATTGTATAGGACATCAATCTTCCCATTGAAATCCATTGTAAGCTTCTGCTGTCCCTGGAGAAGCTGCTCAAACATAGCCTCGATCTTGCTATCTGGAAGCTTAGCAGGTAATGGTTGATAAGATGAATTTCCATAATTTCTGGTGTACCCACTGTTCTGAGATGATTTCTGACCAAACTGATTCGAACCTCCTTGCTGAGAGTTGTTGTTGAAGTTTCGGTTGTTGTTGAATTGATTCCTCTGACTTTGAAAACCAGAATCACCTATGTAGTTAACATCCTCTACTTCATCCTCGTTGAATACCTCAACATCTTCAGCAAAGTGAACAACCTTGGGTGCTTTTCCCATCAGAAGACTGTGCATAGAATCAAACTTGGCTTGAACATCAGCAATATGTGTACCATCCATGCTGCCAACTAGCTTCTTCCGCTCAAAATCAGCATTCTTGGTGTTATTACTAGACGTCAAGTTCTTAATCAATACATAGGCTTCATCAGGATACTTGGTGTTGAAGTTTCCATTGCTCAAAGCATCCAAAGTCATCTGATACCTCCAATCGAGCCCTCTGAAAAAGAATCCCATCAACGGAACATCAGAGTATCCGTGATGTGGACAATCTCTCTGATACGATCTGAATCTCGTCCAAGCAGCCTTGAACGCCTCAGTAGGTCCTTGAGAAAACTGGGAGATCTTGTTCCTCAGATCCTCAGATCGTGCATCATCATAGAAATTGTTCAGAAAAGCAGTCTTAGTTTGATCCCAAGTAGTCAGCGATCTAGGAGTCAACTGCTTCAGCCAGTAAATCGCTTCTCCACCAAGTGAGTATGGGAAAAGCTTGCAGAAAAGATAATCGTAGGACACTCCATTGCTCTTGATGCTAGTGACCAAGTCCTCGAACCTCTCAATGTGATCCATGGGATGTTTGCTGGAAAAACCATGAAAAGGGTGCTGTCCCACAAGAGTGTAGTATGCAAGTTTCAGCTCAAAGTCATTCCTCGGATAAGCAAGAGGACGGATCGCAGATCGGTTTGCGTAAAACTGGTCAGGTCTGTTGCACTCACCAATCGTTCTACCACGATTAACCACAGCATTCCCAGCATTCACTGTGTTCGCGTTCCCAGCGACAACAGGAGCAGGTGGAATGATGTTCCCCTCTTCATCCAGACGTTGTCCTCTCTCATTGCACAAACGACCCTCTAGGTCTCTGTAAGCACCAGCCTCATCTCGAACCAACTCTACTTGATTGTTGTTCATCCTTGCTGGTTTCTTTGCTTTTCTGTTTGTGCGTTCCACAAGTGCTAGCTGCTCCAATGACAGTTCAACTAGCTGAGTGTTCTTGTTTCCTCTGGTTTTATGATTAGGCATACACCTGAAAACAGAAGTCAAGAAAGTAAGTAATCGGTAACACGATGGGTATCGACCGACATTGAGTGGTGTCGATCGATATCAACAAAAGAAAACGTCGAGTATCGACCGACACTAGATAGTATCGACCGATACTGACAAACTTAGTCGAAATTCTCAAACGTAATCTAATGGCGAATTGAGTCCCCGGCAACGGCGCCAAATTTGATATGCTCAAATTAATACCCTAAAAGTACTAAGCAGTTGTTGCAGCAATAGTAGGGGTCGAACACAAGGACTCACAGAAACACACAATAGATTATATGGAGGGGAATTAAGCTAAGCAATCAATGGTATTGAAAACAGGACTTAAATTAAAGAAGTTGTAAATTCAATTTGGAGAAATATAGGTTCAGAGTATTTCTCAGGGAATCACTGAATGCAGATAAATTAACTAGCAGGATTCAGATTTAGCGCGGTTCTTGAACTCAAATCACTAAGGTATAATTAACCAACTCTCGTTGCGAGAATTATCTAAGTCTAAATCCTAGGAATTCCAAATCTCTTTGCGAATCCTAAAGTCTAAACCAGCTTTTATATCAAGTTTGATTTGTTCACAAAACAACGAAACCAAATCTCTTTGCGAATAGTTATTTTGCTCACCTTAGGTTCTATCAGGTAATTAATCGCACTCTCGTGCCTAATCAATAATCCTAAGATCTAAGTTCTAGGTGGTCAATCCAGAATTAGCTTTGCAAACAACCTATGGTGAAGAAATTATTCAGATAGTGAATCCTAATAACAAATCAATCTAGCATTCAGAGAAAACCCTATTGAGAACCCTGAACCTAACAAGGAATCTACTCAGACATGGAAATTGAAGCAATAAACATGTTTGAATAAATCATCAAATAAAACAGAAAGAGTAACAAGAGGGTTCGAAATCTTCTCTCGGGCGAACATAGTTTCAGACCTGTCTCCCTTCAAAAGCTCTCTCACAAAAACTAGAATAAAATAAGCATAGCCATCCAAGTGGCTCTAAAATCCTATTAAATAACATAAATCACGTTTTGGGGCTTCTTGTAAATAATAAAGACTTCTGGGCAATTTTGCAATTCTTCAACTCTTCAATAAAGTTGCGGGTCGTGTCTGCCTCGATGAGTATCGACCGATACTAGGCAGTATCGATCGATACTGATTCTTCAAATCGGGTACTCAGCTACACGATCGTCTGCTTTTCTCCAAAATGCTCCAGAAAGCTCCAATATCTCCAATTATGCTCCAAACATGCTAAAACCTGTAAATGACTCTAAAACACTACGAAATAATATAAAGACTCTATAAAACGGACTTATATCATGGATTAAACGGGGTAAAAACCATGATATATCAAAATCAAAGATGAACCATATTTTGATCTCGTGTTTCATTACTCATGTCTTAGCTAAAACAAGTTGTGAATTGAGTCCAATCCTACTTAAATGAGAACCATAATCTTGATAATTTAATTATCATGTTTATGCATCTCATAGTGAATTCATGGATACCACATACATATTGGAGCTTTCTTATCCACTTCACCACCTTCTTGTTAGCTCAAATAGCCAATTCCCATCATTGGAACGGTTAACGATACCTTTAACCTACCCTCCTTTTAAGCCAAATCTTTATTGTGCGATTGTAAGGCCTAATTTTTCGAGTAAACTTGGCAAAAAGTGTTGAGTTTAGGGCGACAGGGATAGGTTTGCATGTAGATCTACCCCAACATCAAGGGCTAGACTAGGCTAGGCTAGCTAGGAAAGGGAAGTTTTGGGGTTTAGTATGAACGAAAGTGTATTATCGATGAGATTGTGGTGGAGAAGAGAAATAAGGCCAAAGGAATGAAAATATAAAGAAGGGGAGATTGTCGAAGATATATTGTTGGTGGAAAAGTTTTAAGTTAGCTCTAACATTAATGTTAGTCTCCAAGTGTTTAAAAGAAAAGAAAAGAAGCCAAAAAGATGGCTAAAACATCAAAGTGATGAAGATGGAGGCAAAGCAAAAAGTCGACTTGAAGAGCTAAAGGAAATAAAGTAAAAACACCATAACATGAGTCAAGCATGAAGAAAGTCAACTCCCTAAGTGAGAAGATGAAGAGACGAAAACTAAATGTGGTGATCATGAAAGCAAGATACGTTGAGAAAAGGTAGCCTAAGAGAAAGCTTCACGGCTTTAGATTTAGGAGTCAAAGACAATTGGGGCATTGGGTAGATGTAAATTTATCCTTGTATGCATAGGTTGCCGTTTACTCTTAGAATTTTGCTAATGCTTGCTCATTCATAGAGAGATCCTTTGCATTGAAGGAACCACATACATTTGAGATCATCTTAATCTCAAGGCCCTTTACCATAGCTAAATGAATTCACTTGTCTTGCATGAACATGATTCACTTAAAACAATTAAATGAATGTTAAAGGATTGGGGATAGGAATGCTTGTGTAAACTGATACTTGGGCTTGATTCGTGTAGGGATGGATATGGCTAGTTCTTTTTGAGTAGACTTGTTTGATCGCATCCTAGGGCTAACAACTTGGACATTGGGCTTCAAGTTTTTTTAATGATACTTGTGGATTTGAGCTCCCACCTTCAAACCCCTCTTTCTTATTGCTCTTATTTGTTTGCTTGAGGGCTAACAACTTGGACATTTGCTCCCACCGGGTTACTGATATTCTCATATTTTACTTTTTTCAGCATGCATTTTACTTAGTGTTTTGAGTCACATGCATGTATAATCATAGTTTTCCTTAGTATTTTCGTCTTAATTAGAGTCTAGGGTTTTTGCATTAGGTCCTAGTGAGTCTTGGATCATTTGAAGTGTTTTCTAGGTACTTAAAGACATTATGGAGGTGATTGGAAGACCTTGGAGCCATGCACACTCGGTTTTAGATCAAGGAGAGGAGTTTAGAAGGAAAGAGGGAGTTGGAGACAAGCACACCGACCAGCCCTTGGCCGGTGCACTTAGCCGGTGTGGAGGCAGGAGATGAGCAACATGCGGCCACTCGGTGTCCAGCTTCAGAGCGTCCAAAACCGACCGGTCTTCACCCGGTTCACTTAGCCGGTGTGGAGGCATGAGATGAGCACCGGCCCATGGTCATTCTTACACCGACCCGCGGCCACTCGGTGTCCAGCTTCAGGGCGTCCAAAACCGACCGGTCTTCAGCCGGTGCACTTAGCCGGTGTGGAAGCAGGAGATGAGCACCGACCCATGACCTTCACAACACTGACCAAGTCCTGCTCGGTGCCCAAACAAGAAAATAGCCACACCGACCCTTCCCCACCGGTGTCCCTAACCGGTGTGAAGACAAAAGCCACACCGACCCATGCACACCCCCCCGGCCACCGTTCGGTGTGAAGCAAACGACCCAGTTTCGGCCGGATCAATACCCGGTTTGGTCCGGGTTGATCCGGTCGCCCAACTTTCTTATAAATACTTGAAAACCTAATTTTTCATGATCTATCTTTTTTTTAAGCAAAAACACCTCCTTTTTGAGAGTTCTAAGTGATTGTAAGAGATATCCTTTTGATTTATGCAATTTAAGCTTTATTCTCTTAATCTCTATCATCTATCTCTTCTTTGTTAATCATCTAATCATGGGAAACAACATGTTCTTCATGGGATTTGTTGGGTTCCTCATGGTTAGTGAGTAGTCTTCTAGGATCTAAGGATGGGGTTGATTTAGGGTGATCTAATATATGGTTTATGATGTTTATGATTTAGATTTATTAATTTCCCTTCTTGCTAAGTGATCTTAATGCTAGATTAGGCTTGAGAGAGCTAATCTAGATCTAAAAAATTTCACACACACAAGGTGTTTGATAAAATTCCCCAAAGAGCTTAGTAAGAGATAAAAATGCTTAACCTATGAGACTAGTTGTTTAAGATGTTTATTGGTTGATTTGAATATTGATCTTAATGCTTGCTAATCATTTAATCACAAATGAGAGTTTGTCCTTGATTTAGTGATTAGCAAAGTGATTAGTGCCTTGAGAGAGGATTAGTCATAATTAGTGATCATAACTTAGGGATTAGCATTGTGTGTTTATTTGAGCATCATAAATTAGCTATAAAGTCACTCCAATTCCATAACCTCATCCTTGGATTCGCTTCTTATTTGCATTTAATCACGTTTAGTATTACTAGTACTTATTTGTTTGCTTTTAATTTGGATTTTCTTATTAGAGTAAACTTAAACAACCTTGTTTGGCTTGAATTAGGAAGTTCTATGAATTCTTGGTGTTTGGAACTTAACCCATTATGATTCGATACCTCTTATGCTACATAGCATCTAGGGTAATTGATTCTAGACACGATAAAATCTTACTATCAGTTACGAAGTTTGTGCTCGGCGAGGAAACAGACCCGAGATTCTTTCTGGTTGCCCCCATATAGTTTTCATTCCATCGGCGGTCGGCAACTTGATGCAAACATGGTAAGTGGAGGGAATGGCTTGCATGGAGTTTATCCACGGGGTACCCATGATAACGTTGTATATTACTGGATGATCTGCTACAAAGAATTCCACGACCTTTGTCACGCCTTTCGCATGAACCAGGAGCCTGATCATTCCCAGGGTCATCGTTGTATCGCCATTGAATTCGGTTAAGGGTCTCGGGTCGGCTATTATTTATGTCAACTTGATGTTCATTTGTCTAAGGGTGTCTCGAAAAATAACATCGACCGAGCTTCCTGTGTCAATCAGTATTCTTGCCACATCGTGGTCTCGAATAGTCAGCTCAATGACGAGAGGATTGTTATGCGGTTTATCGATGCCGATGGTTTCTTCTTCGACGAAAGATATGACGACATTCCGGACGTTAGGCGATCCGAGCCAATTGACGCTGGTTTCGGCTCGGCGCTGAAAGACTTTAATTGATGACAATGTATCATCGCAATACTGCGATCCTCCCATTATCATATTTATCCTTCTACGAGGTACCGGTGGCGCTTCCTCGTTTCTTCTGCCTCGTTTCGGGATGTTTCCTTGATTTTGTTCTGCCAAGGTACCTCGATTTGGCTTGTTCTGGTTTTCGTCTTCTCGTTAAAAATCTTTGAGGGTCACCTAGCTACCATGAACTTAGCCGCCAACTTTGCCCCAGGCTTTGACAGTTTGTTGTGATGTGCCCGTAGCACTGGTGATGTTTGCAATAGGTCTTCTCGTCGAAGTTGCTGGAATCTCTTATCCATGTATTCCATGGCGCATTGCCTCGTCCGGCTCCCACTTGATAGTTATGGGCACCTTGGAATTTTGGTCCCTCATGATGTACGAATCCTCCACTCTGTGTATTTCTCCGAGGGTTTGATGGATTTGGGGTCGAGGCGATGTTTATGTTCGTCGGTTTTGTGGGCTCGAACCTTTCCTCGAGAATTTGCATCTCCTCTTCGTCAAATATGAAGTATGAGGTTCGGTGCAGTGCGTCTGGAATCGTTTGTGGTGTGTTGAGTGCAATCTCTTTTTGGAAATCAGACTTATACCACAATGCTTTCTTCAATGCGATGAGTGCGGCTCGGTCGCTTACACCTTCCACCTTTGAAACAACCGTCTTGAATCGTCCAACAAAATTTCGTAATGACTCTGTTGGTTCTTGCACCATAGTCCATAGGTCGGCGTCAGAAGTTTTTCGTTCCATGAATACGGAGTACTGTTTTAACAACTCGGCGGAGAGTTGTTGGAAGTTGTTAATCGAATTTCTCTCCAACCTTGAGAACCAATCGAGGGCACCTCGCTTCAAATGTTCTACGAACAAGAGATGGAATTCGGCATCTTTCTCGTTGTCTTTGAGTTTGGACCGGCCTATCGCGATTCAGAAAGTTGTTATATGAGCCTTTGGGTCGGTTGTTCCATCATAAAATGGAATCCTGATTTTACCAGGGTCGGATACGATTGCGTCGGTGATCCAAGCCGTGAAGGGAGTTCTTTGCGTTTCTTCTAGTATCCGATCTATTTCAGGTGCCGCACTGATTGCATGATGTACCTTCGAACGGATAGTTCGCAATTCGGCGTTGTTTCGAGCTAGCGAGGCTTTGATCTCGCTCAGTTCTGTTATTTGGATTTGGCTCAGTCCTGTTGGCTCGTGTTGAATTTGTCTCGGCCTTCTCAGCTCGTCCGGGTGTTACACTTGTTCTACCCAGAGGAGGTTCTCTTCTTCTTCCTTCAGGTCATGTCCGAGCTGACTCGAGCTATGGATATCCCCTGCGGTTCTTGCCCCTTCCAGTGCCGAGGAGAGATCACCAGTTGTGATACGACCTGAGGTGTTGATTCCTTCGCTTCGGATCGTTCCATCGTTGGCAGTTCCAGTTGTTCCGAGGTGAGATCATGCGGGTTCGACGTTTTGTTGCTCCGTTCTTTAATCCGACCGAAGTAGGTCGAGCAAGATTGGCCTCGTTGTTGTGGGCGTCACCTCGTCAGATGGATTCAACGATGAAAGTCTTCTGTTCGCCGAGTTCGTTTGGGGTGTCGAGAAGTTGAGTGATGTCGGGTTGAGACCGAGCCTCTTTGTGAGCATCCTTGGGGGAAGCAATCCCGAACCGAGGTATCCCGATTGCATGTCTCTAGTTCGACTTTCCGATGCCAGCGTATGGACCCTTTCTGATAGGGTTTTTCTTGTCTTATCTTGCTCATCTACTTTCTTCAGCAACGTGGTGAACATATTCTTTAATTCGGCTAAAGGCACTGAGGTCGTCTCCATGGTTACAAGGGGAGTGCCACTAGGTTCGACCCTACCATCGCCAGAGCCGCCGCCGTTATTGCCCACGTCATCTCTGGTTCTTTGCTCATCGCCGACCATCTCTTCATATCTCGATCCTGCTATTTTTCATGAGTTAGAAAGCTTCTAGTATCCCCACAGACGGCGCCAAACTGTGTGAGTCAAAATTCACAAACAGAGATCCAAAGATGGTTTTTATTGTTGTTCGTATGCGTTTGAGTACATGAGTAATGTTGCTAAGAGCTTATGCTAGGGTTTCTCGATGTCTTGTTCCATGCGATTATGATTGCTATTTATACGAATCTATGCTAGCGAGCATCTCGAAAATAAGAGGAATATTTTTTTTTCTTCATGCGGTCACCGACTCGAGCTCTGGCTAGGGTAATTGACGATCTTGGGTTCTAACTTGGCCCAAATGAGTTGGTGAATGATTTGTGTCTCGGCCCATAAACGTTCATCTCGGCCCACTTGCATTCGTATGGGTTCGGGCATTCCTTTTGGGCGAAACGGGTTGTCTTGGTTTGGCCTATCGGTTTAGTCGAGAAATGTTATTATCTCGGCCTCGGCTCGGCCCTGCTCTTCTAGGCAATGTGAGACATCCAAAACGGGCTATCCAGGGCTGTCATGCTTCAGCTCGGTCCATTCTTATATATTCGGGTCAGTATACCTTGTTGTCTCAAATTGTTAATCTCGAACAGGTGGAATTCGACCCCAACATATGGTAGTTGATCTTTTTTGGGGACAATTGAAGCCTTAAATGATTTTGTTATGGCTTCTGGTCTAGCAATCAACGCTGCAATGTCACCCCTTTATATGGCTAGACGGAAAAATGATATACTCAAATTGGAAGTTTCTTATTGAGTATCTCTCGATATGTTATTTGGGATTGTCATTCCTGTTGGGTCGGTTTTCACCTAGCTGAGATTAACTGCGAAAACGACTAAATATCAAGAATGGGCCTAGCCGAACTACGTGGGCCTAGCCAAACTCCGAGAACTAGCGACAAGTCCACAAGCCGAACTAACACAATTTGGGATTTCACGAGATAAACTTAGTCGTATTCACTACAAGAAAACACAGTTTTTGCGACTACCAAAATAGTCGCAAATGAATAATTTGCAACTATTTTGGGACTAAAAAAAATAGTCGCAAATATTTGGTCGCTAAAAAGAGTAGTTACAAAATAGTCGCTCTTTTGCGACTAATATATGACTCCACTATCAGTCTTAATTTACAGACTGATTTACCACTACCAGTTAAAACAAAATTAAAAAAAAAACAAAATTAAAAAAAACAAAATAATTAAATTGATTTATATATTAAAAAAAAATATATCTAAATACAAAAAAAAAAAAAAATACATATCATCGATCGTCTTCTCCATCGCCGGCGCAGATCTGCTCCTCTGCCTGGCCAAGATCTGCTCAACACCACCGCAGCCCGGCGCCGATATGCTCCTCCGCCTGGCCAAGATCTTTGAAGCTCTGCTTTCCAACCCATCGGAGCAACCACCACGCATGTAATCATAGGAGCATAAACCTCTTTCTGTAATCATCAAACACCATAACTTGACCGCCGTAAAATATGGTCAGTGGAGCAGATTGAGACTCTGGCTTCACAGATCTGCTCAAGGTTAAAGACAACGCACAAAATTAGTCAAACTGATGGAAATCTAGCTTACTATGTGTTCTTTTAACTTATTTACAGATAAACCATACTTGGTCAAACTGATGGAATTCTCTACACTCCGCAGAAGTCGACATCGTTGAAATCAATCGACAACAAAAAAACGCCTTCGATTCGCGAAATCAAAGCTCAATCGTTCCTCAGAAGACACAAATCAACAAAAATTGGAGCAAACGAATCTTCCTGCTTGCTCATGTTCTACGCAGTGAGCATCTGCAAAAAAAAAAAAAAAAAAAAAAGAGTTAGATCGATGAAGAAGATACATAGAGAGAAAAAATGAGAAAGTTAAATGTCGAAGAAGAAGAAAATCGCAAGGAGAGAGAGAAGATAAACAAATTTAAAAAAAAAATCTCCACATTTGGATTAAACCAATCAACGGTGGAGAATCTCAATCCTCGTCTAAATGAATTAGCAAATGAGAAGTTTTCATTATTTTTGTCATTTAGTCGTAAATTAGTCGCAAATTTGAGACTATTTTGTGACTACTATTAAAAAAAAATCGATTGGGGTTGCTAAACGGTCGCAAATTTGAGACTATTTTATGACAATAAAAAATTTTACCCTAAACCCTAAACTTTTAGAAACTAAAAAGTTTGAATATGACTTTACAATGATTTTGTGTATATAACAATTCAAAAATATGTTAAAATTTAAAAATAAATAAATTTTGAGAGAATTTTTATCTTTCAAAATCATTGCTTATAAAACACATAACACTTAGTAGATGTATGATTAGATTAAAATTTTTGTAATTGTTATATTTTTTTTGTTTATTATTTGATGTTTATGTGTAAGATCTAGTTTACAATTTAAGATTTATAGTTTATGATTAAGAGTTAGAAGTTTAGAGTTTAGAATTTAGGATTTATAAAAGGGATTATAAATGATCATATTTAAAAATATTGTAAATTTTGATTTTTTTTTATATTATTTGATGTTTATGTGTAAAATTTAGTTTAAAATTTAAGATTTATATCAAGTTTATGATTAAGAGTTAGAGGTTTAGGGTTTAGGGTTAAGAGTTTGTGGTTTGAGTTTAGAATTTATTGATTTTTATTAAAAAAACATCGAGTGTAGTTGCAAATTAGTCCCAAATTTTGGACTATTTAGTGACTACTATTAAAAATTAGTCGCAAATTAGTCTCAAATTAGTCACAAAAACTGGGTTTGTAAATTAGTGTACATGTTACATTAAACCCTAAAATTTAAGAACATATAAAGTTTGAATATCAATTTACAATGATTTTGGGTATATAGTTGTTCAAAAATATATTTTACAATTTAAGATTTAGATTTTATGATTAAGGGTTAGAGGTTTAGGGTTTAGAATTTAGGATTTATAAAATGATTATATTTAAAAAAATTGTAAGTGTTGAAATTTTTTGTATATTATTTGATGTTTATTTATTTGATGTTGTTTATAATTTAATATTTAAATCAAGTTTATGATTAAGTGTTAGAGGTTTAGGGTTTAGGGTTAAGAGTTTGTGGTTTGAGTTTAGAATTTATTGATTTCTAAATAAACATCGAGTGTAGTTGCAAATTAGTCCCAAATTTGGGACTATTTTGTGACTACTATTAAAAATTAGTCGCAAATTAGTCCCAAATCGGTCACAAAAACAGGGTTTGCAAATTAGTGTACATGTTACCCTAAACCCTAAACTTTAAGAACATATGAGGTTTGAATATCACTTTACAATGATTTTGGGTATATAGCTGTTCAAAAATATATTTTACAATTTAAGATTTAAAGTTTATGATTAAGGGTTAGAGGTTTAGGGTTTATAATTTAGGATTTATAAAATGATTATATTTTTAAAATTGTAAGTGTTGAATTTTTTTTGTATATTATTTTATGTTTATTTATTTGATGTTTTTGTATATTATTTGATGGTTTAGGGTTAAATTTTTTTTTGTATATTATTTGATGTTTATTTAAAAAAAATCGAGTGGAGTTGCTAAATCGAAGCAAATCAGTCACAAATTTGGGACTAGTTTTGCAAGTCTTTAAACAGTCGCAAATAAGCGACTATTGTCTGACTACTTTTTTTAGTCGGTAATTTGTGACTATTATGCCTCTGCATTATGAGTAGTCGCAAATCAGTCACAATATCGTCCCTTTTTTTTGCGACTAAAAAAAGTAGTCGCAAAAAATAGTCACAAAAACTGTTTTTTCTTGTAGTGATTCTAGAACTCTTACCAGTAGATTTGTTGTTACTGCATGGATCTAGGGTCGTGAACTAAAGATTGATCCTAGGTAGATTAGAGCCACGAAAGTGCTGAATCTAAATATCAGAACCAGTCTATAGGGAATAGATTTTGCTATAAGATACACACGCATAATATAGAGTGTCGTGAATGTTTATGAACTTGACTTTATTACATAATTTTCTGTGTGGCTAGCAACGAAACCTGACTAGTTAAGTTGTTAAGTTATAGGTGTGTAGTGCTACCACAGTAGGCTATACACAATTTTGTGTTCCAGTTCGTGGAGTTTGCTAGAATCGATATAAGAGAGCTTTGTTACCGTGCTTTGAATCGAACATACTCCGGAGATATTCCCGTCGACCCAAGATTAGTTTTTATTTTTTTCAATCTCGTTTTATTTTCTTTATTTGCAATCATCTAGAAATCGTGACAACTTATCCCTAAAACCCCTTTTCGTCTTAGACTTTCTTACTAATTATGGTTCTAAATTTTTGCAGGTAAGCGAGGATTCCATGTGGATCGATACCTTAAGTACTACATCGCACTATTGTGCACTTGCATATACCTAGGGTTATAAATATTAGTACTCGAAGCTACGATAAACCCTAGCAACATCAATTCTCGAGGAAGAATGAAGGGAGATCTAAATTAGAAATCTAGAGAGAGAGAGAGTTAAAGCCTTCATGGACATGTAATTGATCAATATTCTATCACTGTTAGTTCGTCTCTTACGTGTTTCTGAATTCTGTTTAATATGGTTGACAAGGAAATTAAAGCCTTCAAGTACATGTAAGTGTAGATAAGAAACGGCCAGAAGGAGAGACAAAAGCTACCAAAGAGATTGTTTACCTATGCTCTGATACCATGGTTTCGTGCATGTGCTTGCGAGAAAAATAAGAATTGACAAGAATGAGAGACAAAAGCCACCAAATGGATTGTTTACCTACGCTCTAATACAAAAGAAGAAAATGGTAATGACCCTCGAAACATACCGATGTATGATCAAAAAAATTTCAGAGATATTGGATTCGACAATGCTAAACTGGTACCAAACCCTGTTTGAAATGCTATAGGAAAAGCACATAAGCTACAATGGAATAGTGGTTAAAACGATGAAGATGTTTTGACGGCGAAAAAATTTGTGATCGATATGAAGAAGGAGAAGGAAGGTATAGTGAATATGCTTGAAGGTAAACTAAGAGAACAAAAGAGAGGAGGAGAAGTTGAAGGAGACAAGATTAAAACTATATATTGTGGAAATTATATTTTATGAAGGAGAAGAAGAAGAAGAAGAACATGTTCGAGATTCGAGGAAGAACAGAGGAAGATCTAAATTAGGAATCTAGAGAGAGAGAGAGAGAGAGAGAGAAAGTTAAAGCCTTCATGGACATGTAATTGATCGATATTCTATCACCGTTAGTTGGTCTCTTATGTGTCTCTGATTTTTGTTTAATATGGTTGATAAGGAAGTTAAAGTCTTCAGATACATGTAGTTTTTTTTTTGTAATGGTGGTCTTAATTTTTATTTTATAAAAAAATTTACTTTTTTTATTCTAATATAGGTTTCTTAATCAGTCATAATTGATATTCTCTATTATGCGTTTTGACACATCTTCAATCACGACTTCGGAACATATCTATTTTATTTGCTTAGGTTTATAATATTAACCCTTAAATCTTGTGTTTTTATATTCTTGGTTTTTTTGGATGGTTAAATATTTTGTTTGTTTGGTTAATATTTGGTTATAAAACTACGTGTTAAATATATATATATATATATTTTGTACTCCAAATGGTTTTTTGGTAAATTTTTTTTTTTTGTTAGGTTGATGTTCATCTTCTGAGTCTTAATTTAGTTCATGAATGGTTAGTATTTGTGTTCACTTTGATTTTATATATGTGGATATGATTTTTTGCTGGTAAGATGATATCTCTATAATATTATTTAAGAATACATTTTTGAAAATGAAGTTTGTTTTGTAAGTTATTACATGAAATGTCGTTACAAATAAGAAAAAATAATTGAAATAAGAAAGGATATAATTGTCTTTTAAAATTATTGATGAGAATATGGAAAATATTTATTTCTCATTAAAAAAGTCATTTACTATTTAATTTCTTAATTATTATGATATTATTAAATAATAATCAATCCATACATATTCAAAAATATATATATTCAAAATCTTGCAATATTTTTAGTATAATTATTATGATATTATTAAATAATAATCAATCCATACATATTCAAAAAAATATATATTCAAAATCTTGCAATATTTTTAGTATAATTATTATAAATTAGTTTACTAATTTTATAAAGAGTTAGACACGAGAAAATTGATTTTTTTAAGAGTTTGTGGACTGACCACAAAAATCATAGTCATTAAACGGTGCATATTAGATAGGGCTGGGCAAATTATCCGGATCCGAAAATCCGAACCGGTACCGAACCGAAAATACCCGAACCGAACCCGATCCGAAGTTTTAAAATACCCGATCGGATCCTAAATTCCTATACCCGAAGAGCCGAACCCGAACCGGTACCGAACCGAGAACCGAATGGGTACCCGAAATACCCGAAGTGTAATTATATACCCAAATATATTAATTATATTTAGACTTGATATAACCCAAATACACAAAATTACAACTATAAACCCGAATATATTAATTATTTTTAGGGTATTTCAGATATTTTAGGTATATTTTCGATATTATGGGTATATCGAATACACCTATTTTGTTTTTTTTTCTGAAATTTTTGGGTATTTTGGATACTTTTGGTTTGAAAGTATATTGGTTTTATTGAAATGAATATTCATGTTTTGTGTTTTGTCTCGGATTTCGGGTTATTCGGGTTATTCGGGTATTGTGGATACTTTTGGTTACTTTTGGATATTTTCGGATCCGGATCCGAACATATCCGAAAAATTTCGGATCTTAAAAAAAATACCTGATCCGATCCGAACCCGAACCGAACCCGATCCGAATTTTGAAAATACCCGATCGGTACCTAAATCTCTAAACCCGAAATACCCAAAATACCCGACCCGAACCCGATCCGAAGATCCGAACGCCCACCCCTAATATTAGAGTTATGTTTTCAAGATTATAGGTTTTTGCGGGTTAGCCCGAATAATATGTTAGTTTATTGCAAAACGGGTTAAATAGACATGTTAGTCCGAGTTGATAATTCTATCTATAATCATTAGTTAAACATATTTTAAAATTCAGATAAAAACAATTTTTAAACAAAAATTACTCCGCACTATATAGTTAGTGCGGGTTGAATCCTAGCTCATATTGTTTATGTGATCTATGCATAATAGGTGGAGTTTAAGAAGTGGAAAATGTGTAATTTTAATCACATGTCTTACATTGTTGTTAATTTGTGTTCGGTTTATATCAGTAACAAATTTAATGATCTAACTGATGTAATTAGTTGACAAAACCTCTATGCCAGTGCAAGGCGCGGGCTAAACACATAGTTACTAATAGGAAACATATATTTATTTTAGGTCTCTTAACATGATTGGGTTTTTTAGAGACTTATATAAAAAGATCTAAGGGTTTGTAATATTCATTCACAAGTTAATAAGGAAACCCCAAGATAAAATATATTCACCTCAATTTCGATTCTCTCAATTTCGTCTTAAAGGATCTTGTTTTTCAGCCGAATTTACAACAATTGGTTTATGGAAGAATACAAATTGACTTTCTTCATTACAACATCAATAAATATAGAGTTTAGATAAATTGATTGTCAATTTACTATCAAAACTAGTTGTTGGACCATAACAACACACTTTCCAAGAAGATTTACAGAGAAGAATGTGTTTGAGAAATTGTCATTTAATGTAAGCAACTGTACATCCATGGTTCATAGGATTTGCCTGCTCATACCTTATGATACGAGTGTGCTTGCTTAACCTCTCAAGCACAAGCTCCTTTATAACGCCTGTCCCCATTCCGTGAATGATAAAGAGGATCGAACCGGAGTCCCTTCCCGAGATGGCCATGTCTAGCTGGTGAATTGCATCTTCCGCTCGCATTCCTCTTAGATCCAATGTGTTCTTTGACGTTTGAATCCGCACTGGTTCGCTCTGCATCTGTAACACACTGCCTAGCTCTTTCATGTTTATCTGTGCAAGTACCATAAGAACTGATGTTATTGTAGCCCAAATCAACATATTACTATCAGATCACAAATTTTCAAAATTGCAGTTCAACTAGGGAGATTTGAGCTCGTTTCGGATGTTTTACTCATCTCAGATTTAGCAAAAAAACACAGATTGAGTCAAGTGGTTTAGTCACTGAGGATTCACAGTACCACTTTCATTGTCTGTTACACAAAAGTTCGTTCTTTTGAACATCAACATCAACTTTCTTACTATTATACCTCGTTTTCATTTTGCGATTTTTTTCAAGCTAGGCATGTTCATTAGGCACCCTATAATCCCAGTATTTAATATGAGATACCAATATGGTTAGGTTTCCTAATCAGATACTGCAAGAATGGGACCTGAAAAGTCTTGAATCAGAAAATGATGTGTACCTGTCTCTTTGAACGAAGAGAACGATTAGGTGTTTCATTAGTTCGACTACGAGGAAGGGGCTTTATGTCCTTTCTCTTTATGCGTACCCTTATCTTACCGTGCTGGACTAGAACTGTGTCATCATCTCCAGGCTCTTCAACCACGGTACATAACTTACCTCCCAGTCCAGTCACAAGAACCTTTTCACCTGCTTGTGGCATGTAGTCGCTATACGCTTCTTCCGTTAATACAAGATCGTTAGGACAGCAAGCTTCAATAATCTCTGCAACTGCCTAATCGGTTTTCAGAATTAAAGAATTGTACTGATCAGCCTGAGCGATTTCTAATTGACTTTCGAATTCAGCCACCAGTTTTTGCATCTTTGACTTGGCAGAGTTTAGATCTTCTAGTACCTTTTGAGTTTCTTTCTTCATAAGGGCCTTCTCACGTTTCTCAAGATCATGCGACTCATGCTCAAGCTTCAGGATAACATAGGGGAGAAAAATCAGGAACAGAAACAGACATTACTACATGGTCACACATGCAAACGCAAAAGAGAAAAGACGTAATACCTCGTGGTAAAGGTTCATTAAGTCCCTATGAAAAGCTGCGGTCTTGGTTGCTTGAAGGTTTAGCTCATTCCTTTCTTCCACAAGGGACTGAAAGAGCGAGCCTTTCCGCTCTACTTCCTGCTCTGGCTTTAATTTCTCTGTCCATTTATGCGCATGCTCTAATATTCTTCTATTGAAACCAATTGACTTAGCTACTCTCAATGCATTTGATTCACCAGTACTTCCCCATAGTACTCGGAATGTAGGCTGCAAAGTTTCCATGGAGAACTCCATTGCAGCATTTTGGAATTGAGTCTCATTATCCTTCAAGCGACTTAAGTCACCGTAATGTGTGGATACAACAGCCACACTAACACGATTTTTAATATACTGTAGGATACCAGTAGCAAGTGCAACCCCTTCTGAAGGATCAGTTCCACTACAGATTTCGTCTAGTAGGACAAGCGAATTTTCTGAAGCAATGTCAAGTATCTGACATATCCTTGAGATGTGGCCGCTGAAGGTTGAGAGACTTTGCTCCAAAGACTGCAAAAAAAAGTTTGTAAATTAAAGATATTGAACAGAGAAGCTTTGCAAGAGATCAAGCAGGATTCTTAGAAAAAGATGACAAGCAGGATTCTTAGAAAAAGATGACAAGCAGGAATTTTCAGAAACATATGTTTACTCGAACCAAAAAATAATAGTAGATCTTACAGATATGTTGATAACAAAGTTTTAGTTGCAAGTAAATCTAGATAAGAAGATAATCAAGACGTTAGTAGCTCCGTTACTTTGCAAGGAATTCATAAGGAAATACCTGGGGATCCCCAATGTCAGCCAGAATAAGATCAAACCAAGGCAACCTCGGGCAATTCTTAGCAGGCAAATACATCCCCGACTTCGACATAAGAGAGATTAATCCCAATGTCTTTAATAAAGCGGTCTTTCCTCCAGTGTTTGGACCCGAGATGACGACTACTTTGCTTCTGCTCTCAACTTTAATGCCTATTGGTACAGGGAAAGTGTTTCCACCTTTTGGACTACCTAATACGGATCCAAGAAGTAGCGGATGCTGCGCAGAATCAATGTCTACAGCTAAAGATTTACAGTCTCCACCCAAGTCCAGTGTTTTAGTGTGTTCTGAAGTTAATTTGGGATAGACACCATTCATCCATTTTGCATGTGATGCTCTTGCAAAAGCAATGTCAAGTTCTAGTATTTTATCCAACAAATGCAATATGCTCATCTGCGCCGCTGACACTTCAGATGTTAAAATGCTCAAAATCGCCATTTCCTCGGCTTTCTCGGAGTTGGCATGCCTCACTTCCATGTTATTAAGCTCTACTGCCTCTTTCGGCTCCATAAAGCATGTTGCCCTTGAGCTACTAACACTTAGAACAACACCACCTGGAAGTAAACTTTTGTGTGTAGCTCTAATAGCTACACACATCCTTGACCTGCGCTGTGTTATCAAGGGCCTGTCGATTCCCCCAGCCTGAAAAATCCTAGTTGACACTTCCTTCAAAAAAGAATCCAAATTCTCCATGTTTCTCTTCCGTTCAGATCTTATGATCTCCAGATCTTCACTGGCTCTGTCAAGAATCACAGACATGTTGCAGTCGATACAAAAACCAATCTTTTGCTCCAATGTATTCTTGAAATCACACCCCTGAAGTATATCTACAAGTGGGGTAACCCTACAAGATGAGATGAGTAAAAGCTAGAATCATGAGCTTGTCACAAACAATGAACACATTCTCTTCACCTCGGATAAAACTATGAGATCTATTCATACCTAGACTATCTAACAAATAGCAAAAAGGGCATTGGATAACTACAAAAAGAAAGTCTACATTCTGATTCATTAGAACAACACGGTACAATTATCTTATAAAACAATTAGCCATGGGTTTTGCGGAGACGCTCTTTGGTTATGTCTTTCTTAACCCAACACAATGTCCACATAAGTTGCAAATTCTCACTGACAATTCTAGAGCCATGAGCTTCTCACAAACAATGAACACTTTCTCTTTTCACAAACAATGATCTCCAGATCTTCTCATAAGTACTATATCTACAAGTGGGGTAACCCTACAAGATGAGAAAAAGCTAGTGCCATGAGCTTTTCACAAACAATGAACACATTCTCTTCACCTCGGATAAAACTATGAGATCTATTCATACTGAAACAATCTACAAATAGCAATAAGAACATCAGATAACTGTACATGGAAAGTCTAGTAAAACTGTAGGGTTGGGTTACTATAGTTCACAACATTTTGAATCCATTAGAAATTTTCAAAAAGACTAAAGGCTCTGAATGGAGACGATGGCAGAATAGTATCAAAATTCATGAAAATTGATACTATCCCGCCCCATATTGTCCCCATTCCGAACAATTTCATATGGTCGAGACTAAGGCTCTGAATGGAGACTGTGCAGGCGGGAGCCGCCCGGCAAGTCTTTCCAGAGCGTAAGTTTCATATGGTCGTGGGTTTTTGCATATAACACATCACAATGTCCACATAAGTAGCAGATTCTTATTTTCAATTCATATTCATTTGGAATCAAAGCATGAAAATCAGAGGATAAGACTGATTATATACCGCTCATCACTGTTGGCTGCTCTTCGTAGTTTCTCAAACACTGATGAAGCCGCCATTAACGTGCTTCGAACAGCGCAGAGCTCTCTAACGGTAAGCAATTGGCCAGCCGTAGCACGCTCGACGATATCAGACAAGTTAAGGATCTCAGAGAGACCCAATCGCCGCGATTCCATTACCTCCATGGCCGCCAAAGCAGCAGCCGTCTCGTCAAGTAGGTTTCTGCTCTCTTCCGGCGAATTTCCCACCGGAATATCGGCGTTTTTTGTGGCGGAGAGGCCCATTGATGTGGAAGCGAAGGGAGAGAGCTGATTGCAGAGGGCGCGCCATTCTAGGACCTCTAGAGTTTGGTTTACGATTGACCGTGAGTCTTCTGATGAGGTGGCGCTTTGAAAGGACGGTGAGGCGGCGCGTAAAAATGACGGAAAGGAGGCGCGTGGAAAGGACGGCGAGGCGGCGCGTGAGGACCTGAGGTGAAAAGCCGTCGGTATGAGTAAATGGAGGGAAAGGGTGTTCATGACTCTGTAGAAAATAAAGAGAAGAATATCTGTTTTTGTTGAAAAATGTATGATTATCAACACTTAGGGCATGATTGGTAACAGCTGTAGCTTTCGGTTTTATGCTGTGATTTTTTTGTTATAAATATTTTAGATATAAGATTTTGGCTGTGGCTTTTTTAAAAGTGAAAGACGGGAAATATGGGATGTGGAAATATAGCTATCTACAGCAAAAAAATGATACAAAAGGTTGTAGGTTTAAAAATCTGTAAAAATCATGATTGAAAAAAAAATTAGCTGTAGAAATAAAAATGGCTGTGTGCAGCCTCTAATGCTCCTTCCAATCAAGTCCTTAGTTTCATCACCTACGTAACTACACCGACTTAACTATTATAATCACTAGATGAATACCCCGTGTGTATACACGGGGTTTTTAATTAATATTTTGAATTTAACAAAAAATAAACGAATCAATTATATTTAAGATTTCATCATTCCGTTACAGACATACATCACGATTAAGAAGTCATGTTAAATAAGAAAACTCATAAAGACCCAATGTTTGCTTGAGATATCCTCTCATAGTAAGGATAGTTATCTAATTGGGATATCTATTGGTGGGTGATCCCTTATTTTATCGGGAGAAAAGCTAATTCGTGCCTCAACCAAGGTCGCTGGTACCGATTAGTACCTTAACTGTTGAGCTGTGCTCAAACATACCCGAACTATTGAAAATTTGAATATCCATACCCGAACTCTTTTTTTTTTGGCTGAAACATGTATTGACTCGTTTCCCGTTAGTCAACCCCGTCAAATTGTTAACGGTGCTGAGTCAGCTGCCACCCTGGAATCCCTGTTGGAACGAAATTGTCAGGCAAGTAATCGAACCGTGCCCCACTCCAAACTTCGAACTGTTTTACCGCTGGGCTAGATACAATTATTATGATATGTCGCACCGTTTAATTTATATTGTAGTTTAGATTAGAAAAAACCATAAAAATAAAACGGCGTAGTTTAATTGGTTTTCTGATTAAAAAAAAAATTAGACAATCAAGTCTTCTTCTTCGACGAGTTGTGCCAATTTCAGACAAGAAATTTGGGGAAGAACTCTCTCATCTAGGGTTTTGGTTGACTAAAATATCATAAGAGAATGGCTACCTCATCGAATCAAAAGGCTTCCTCATCGAATCAAAATCCCATTGTCGATTATGATTTTGAGAAATGATAATGTATACTCAAAATCCCATTGTCAATTATGATTTACAATTACATGGCCTAAGACCTCAAAGTATTACACAAAACGTACGTAGAATAAGAGAACCAGATTCCACTGAAGCCAGAGATTCTGAATCCCAAGAACAACGGGCGAAATCAATCAAAACCAATGGTGACCCGATTCGTAAAAACAAACAAAAAAAATTACAGAAACAAATCGAAGAGATTTGAAAACAAAAATTGCCTACTACAATATTTTCTCCATACAACAAATGCAGGAAAAAAAGAGCAAGAGCCAAATGATACATTTTCTACATAAACAGACTGTTAATGCTGCTACTCTATTTAATCCTACATCACGTCTTGACTAAGTGGTGGCGCTAACAATATGGTTGGCTCTATTTCCATCTCGCGATGAAGAAGCTCTCTTTCCGCTATTTTTGCAGTTCGTCCACGTCCCCTTCCACGCCCTCTGCCTCTACCCTGTTGATCCAAAAGATCATTAATACTGTTTTAAAGATGATTAGGAGATAGAGAGGCGAGATTTCCGTTAAGTGAAGCAAATTAACCGGAATTTATAGTAGGTCGGGGGGTGATGAACAGGTCGGGGACCGTATTCTTTGTATTTATAATAAAAGAGGGTGAGCAATTTAGATTTACGAACTAGTTCCGATGGGAATCCAGTTCGGTGTTCTAAATGTGCTGCTTGTTGACAAGACAAGAGAGGTAGGGATATTTAGTATAGATGTCACACGAAAAATATCCCAAGTCCCCTTTCCTTAGCGCATGGCAAGGGGTATATATAGCGAGGGTTGACTTCCTACTCCCCAGAATTTCGGGGGCCACGTGGCGTTGACGGCCTGTTTCGTGGGTAAGGTGCTCTAGGAGGCACGTCCTGGTTTTCGAGGTGAGGGGTCATGATGAGCTCGGCGCCATGCTTTTGCAAGATAGCACACTGTTCGGCCAACTCCCCTCCACGTGTCTTCTTCTTCTTCGCTTGCTCTGCAGGGTTGGTGGGACGTCGTTTCGAAACCATACCTCTACTCAAACAGCGTACTGTTTCACCAACTCCCACGTGTCTGCTGTCCTTTCGATGTCCCTGTTTGGCGAAGTGTCGGCCCAGTCCCGGGGTGCGTTTCTGAGAGCTCGGAGGTCTTGAATGGATGTCAGCGCGGGGCTCCAGGTCGGTGCTTACCCGGTTAAATGCGGATCCGGGGTGTTCCCTTGGAAGCTCGGGGGTTTCGGGTGGATGAGACCAGGTCGGTGCTCTCCCGGTCAAAGGCCGATTCTATGTTGACTGAATCAAGGAGGGCTTATACTAAGATGGGCCTAACTAATTGGGGGTGCTAGGCCCACCTCCAACAATAGGCCCCATCCCAGTTCGGTGGTATGAGGCGTGGCGAGTACATCGAAATTTATCTGGTTTTAGTTCGGCGCATCTTAGGACGGTCCTTTGAGATTGAGGAGATAAGGGCGGGACGCTATGGCTTAGATTCGATCACTTGCTCACACGTGTCAGTTTCTCCGAATATCCGGAATGTGTTGGTGCGTGCCCCTTACGCGAGGGGAACCGAAGCGACATTCCTTCTGCGCATACTGCTCACGCGCGGGCGTATAAAAGACGCTTTGCGTCTATCGAGGCGTTTTCTGCTTTTGGCGCGGGGTTAACGAAGAGGCGTCATCATTAGGTTTTTGGGAGGCCGTGTTCCTTTCGACACGTGTCCGGACATCGTTTCGTTGTCCCCTTCCTCTATTTAACTCCTTCTTCTTCCTTCGGTTAGACCTTTCTGCGCAAACTCATTAAGGTAACCATTCTCTTCTTCTCCTGTCTGATTTTGTCGTTAATTTCTTTTAAGCTTCTCTCTCTCGATTCGGGATTTCTTCTTTTGCGGAATGGCGTCGATTCTTGACGGAATCAGGGTCGAATCCAGTGGTGAGTCGGCGTCTCGTGATAATCGCGGTGATTCTTCGGCAGAGAGCTCTTCTTCTGGTGGTTCCGAGCGCGTTTCTTCTCCGCGTCGCGGCGAGGATAGTGGGGAACAGCCTGTGCCTTCGACTTCGGGGGCCGCTCCGCTGCTTCCCGGGACCCACCTCAGGAAAAAGGTGGTGATAAGGTCCTCTACTGGCGGTCATGGTGTCGACCAGGTCGGGAGGGGGGTCGGACGCGCGGGCGATCGAAGTGGACGTCGAGGCGGTCGCGGTGGTGGAGCGCGGGCGCCCAGGGGGAAAAAGTCCCCCTTGGTTCCTTATGAGCAAGGCGGGTCGCCGACTTGGAGCACGGCGGAGTCGCTTGTCCAATTGAGGGAGTTGTGCGATTTCTCTGCCTCCGCTGAACTCAGGCTCCCCAGGCCGGACGAGCGTCCGTGGAATCCTCTGGCGGACGCTCCTCGTTTGCAGGTCGTTCAAGGTTCAGCGTGCCCGTTGTACGCGGACGTGTTTGTTGCGCCGCCCCCGCCTGTTATCGAGGTGCCGGCTCGACGAGACCAGGTCGGGCAGGATTCAACCAGGCCTGCTCCTAAGAAGAGGGCGGCTATAGCCGCAGGCAAGAAAGTTGCCAAAAAGAGGAGGGTCGATACGGCGGGGTCATCGGGCCCGGGCCAGGAGGAGGTCCGACCGGTGGAGACTGGGACCGAGGTTTCCCGCGGATCTGTTGAGGGGTCCGGCGTTCTTGAGACCGAGGGGTCGGTCGGGGGGACGACTGAGGCGTCCCTGGAGTTGGTGGTCGCCGGGGATGAGGTCCGGACGACAGAAGGAGCCGGGGTGGTTCCTGTCGGGGAGGAAACCCAGGAAACGGTCGTCGTGCCTTCGGACGACGAACGAGCAGAAGGTTCCGAGGTGGGGAGCGATGAGGCGTCCCGTGGTGCCGAAGGCGATGATGTGTTGGATGACTCCGACGCGGAGTCCAATGACCACATCTTCTACTTCTGTCACGAGGACGGGAACGTCCCGTTCACTACGGACAAGGACGGGTGCGCCGAGCTGGCACAGGCGGTTGCGTTTGGTCAGAAGGCTTCGCGCTATCTGCCTTCGGATATGGCGGAAGGTAGTGTCTTTCGGGATGCGGCGCGGTTTGCTGCTCGGGTAAATTTTTTTTTTTTTTTTTTGTTTTTTTTTACTCTGTGGCGCGTTCTTGCAGACAATGGGCCATATCGCCCTTCTCGGGGAGCGGTACCAGAAGCAAGTGGTTGAGCGCGAGAAGGCAATCTCCTATGAGAAGCAATGCCGGGAGGCCAAAGAGAAGGCCATGGCTGCTGTTGTACGCGGGCTGAGGCAGGAGATTCAGGAGGGGAAGGCCCGATCAGCCGCTCTGGAGTTGGAGGCGACGCAAGCGCGGGAGCGGACCCGCGAGGCAGATCGGGTGGCCGAGGAGCTGGAAGCGGAGAAGGCCAGATCCGCCGTTCTGGAAGAAGGTCTAGGGCTTATGGAGGGAGAGCGGGACACGCTTCGCTCTAGGGTGAAGGGGCTGGAAAGAGCTCTTGAGCGGGCTAAGGTGGTTGTGGCCAAGGAGAGCGACCGGGTGGATGCGAAGTGGGAGAGGAGGAACCAGAGTTGGACCGCGAAGATGGAGAAGATTCGCGCCCACCTTGCTGGTCGCGACCGGGCTAGGGATCCTCACCTGCTGTACAGCCAGGTGGTCGGGACAAAGGCGTGCCTGAAGAGGATGGCGGCTGAGGATGGGATATCGATCCCGTGGTATCGGTACAAGAAGCTGGATGAGGACGAGGAGTTGTATGGTGCCCAGCTGGATGGGATTGAATTTCCGGATTTGACCCCGGAGGATCTGGAAATCCCTCTTGACCGAACCTCTGGTGTTCAGCTCGAGCGCCTCATGCCTGGCGAGGTCTCTTCAGCCTCGAATCCTCCCCGAGGTCCCTCCGAAACGATTGTCGCGGATCCGACCTCAGAAGTACACGCCCCGGGCGCTGAGGGCGGCGCTACTGCGCCGGTGGTCTCCACTGATCCGGTAGTCGAGGGCCTGGTTCCGGATGCCACCGCGGAGTCTGCCCAAGTTGAGCCGACAGCCCAAGACCCGCTCTCGGTTGTTCAGGGCGATCACGCCGCGCTGCCCGCTGATACGACGGTTGGGGAGGAGCAGGTCGAGCAGCCTTTTCTTGGTGAGAATGGCACCAACATGAGGATGGTGGACGCGGATGATCTAGATGGTACCCGTGCTGACGGGGGTGAAGCACCGTGTCGCCTTCGGCGAAGAACCGACCTCAAACTTTCTTGTTGTAATATTTGGAGACAAGATGTTGGTAGTTCTGGATTCAGAGGAGGGATCGGTCGCGTTGTTCCTCAAGAAAATCCAGCTCGCTCAAATGCACGGCATCGTTCAGTTCGGCCTGCTGGGTGAGCATAGCGCGGCGAGAAGTGGAGAGCCCAACTTCGGATGGGGCCATTGCTTCCATGCCATGAGAGAGGCTGAACGGTGTGCGACCTGTCGCTGTCCTTGGCGTTGTGCGATGGGACCAGAGAACTCCATCTAGCTCATCGGCCCACGAGCCTTTCTTGTCGTTTAGTCGCTTTTTGAGGCCGTCGAGAATGGTCTTGTTGGTGGCTTCGGCCTATCCGTTTCCTTGTGGATACCTCGGGGTGGACTTGCTTAGTCTGATCTTCCACTTTGCGCAGAAGTCTTCGAAGAGGGCCGATGTGAACTGTGCGCCGTTGTCCGTCACGATCTCGTAAGGTAGGCCGTGCCGGCAGATGATGAAATTCCAGACGAACTTTTGGACGTCCTCCGCCGTGATCCTTGCGTAAGCTTCAGCTTCAACCCACTTGGTGAAGAAATCGGTTATCACGAGGATGAAGCGCTTTTAACGGGATCGGGGCAGGGGCCCGACTATGTCCATGGCCCACCGCATGAATGGGTAGGGTGACACCGAAGTGGTTAGGAGCTCGGTAGGGCAGTGAATGAGTGGACCGTGCCGTTGACATTTCTCGCACCGGGCTGCGAATTTTTCGCAATCCTGAAGCATTGTTGGCCAGTAGTGTCCTTGATTTCGTATTCGCAGGGCGAGAGCCCGGCCGCTGGAGTGGTTACCGTCTGCGCCTTCGTGCATCTCTTTCATCACGTAAAAGATTTCCTGCCCGGGGAGGCAGCTGAGCAGGGTCCCCGAGGCGCTCCATCGGAACAGATTGCCGTCTAACATCGTGTATCGGGTGCACTTCTTCCTTAGACGGCGGGTAGCCCATCGATCTGGGGGGTGGGTGCCGTCTGCGATGTACAGCATTATGTCGACTCGCCAGTCCGATAGCTCGGGCTCGGCTGGGGGCGGCGGCAGATGTTCGGGAGGCGGGATGTCTTCGTCGAGGTCTGGGATCTGAGGATTGATCAGGTAGGCCCCCTTTGGTAGTTCGATGCTGGGGAAATCGATACTTTCAACCGGGATTACCCGTCGTTGAGCCGGGTCCGAGGTGGAGGCCAGCGCTGCGAGGGCGTCTGCGGAAGTGTTATCACCTCGAGGAATTTTCGTCAGGGTGAACTCGGAGAAATCTGCAGCTAAGTCTTGGACCACTTTGAGGTAGGCATCCATGCGATAATTCTTGGCCTCGTATTCCCCGCTGAACTGGTTTGCGACGAGCTGGGAGTCGCAGTAGGCCCGGATTTTCTTCACACCGATCACCCTTGCCAGGCGCAGACCGGCAATCAGAGCTTCGTACTCGGCTTCATTGTTTGACGCTGGGAAGGCCAAACGGAAAGACTGCTCGAGGATCTCCTTGGTCGGGGACTCGAGGCGTATGCCGATGCCGGATCCGTGCTTGGAAGCCGACCCGTCGACGCGCAGGCTCCACACCTCGTGGGCTTCGTCGATGGCTAGCTCGGGTGCCAATTCGACTAGGAAATCGGCCAACACCTGAGATTTGGCCGCGGTCTGTCCTCGGTATTCGATCTCGTACTCGCTTAACTCGATTGCCCACTTCATTATTCCGCCAGATCGGTTCGGGCTATGGAGGATGGTTCTGAGGGGGTAGGTGCTCAGGACGGCGATCGTGTGGGATTAAAAGTAAGGTCGGAGTTTCCTGGCTGCGACGACTACTGCCAGGGGGAGTTTCTCCAAAGTCGGGTACCTGCTCTCTGCGCCGTCCAGAGATTTGCTGATGTAGAAGACGGGCCTTTGGTCGCCTCGGTCTTCCCGTACTAGTACCCCGCTGACTGCCGAAGTAGACACGGCGATGTAGAGATAGAGAGTTTCACCCTCTTCGGGCTTAGCCAGGACGGGAGGAGTGGATATATACTCCTTTAGCTGCCGAAGGGCTTCCTCACACTTGTCGTCCCATTCGAACCGCTTGTTAGCCCGGAGCAACTGGTAAAACGGTAGACATCTGTCGGTTGAGCGGGAGATGAATCGGTTAAGAGCGGCAATTCTCCCGGTGAGTCGCTGTACCTGCCGCGTGCTTTCTGGGGATTTGAGGTCGGTGATGGCCCGGATCTGCTTTGGGTTAGCCTCGATCCCGCGCTGGGTGATGATGTATCCGAGGAATTCGCCCGACGTGACGCCAAAAGAGCACTTGGCCGGGTTCAGCTTCATGTTGTACTCGTTCAGCGTTCGGAAGCAAGATCGGAGGTGAGCGACGTGGTCGCTTGCCACTAAGGACTTGACCAGAAAGTCGTCTATGTATACCTCCATAGTGCGGCCGATCTGATCGGCGAACATCTTGTTGACGAGCCGCTGGTAGGTGGCTCCGGCATTTTTGAGCCCGAAGGGCATCACCTTGTAGAAGTAGGTCCCTCGGTCCGTGATGAACGCGGTTTTCTCCTGGTCGTCGGGGTGCATAGGGATCTGGTTGTATCCCGAGAAGGCGTCCATGAAAGAGAGCAGCTCGTTCCCGTTGGTGGCTTCGACGACCTGGTCGATTCGGGAGAGGGGAAAGCTGTCTTTTGGGCACGCCTTGTTGAGGTCGGTGAAGTCTACGCAGACCCTCCATTTGCCGTTCTTTTTCTTGACAACCACCGGGTAAGCTAGCCAGTCCGGGTATTTGACCTCGGCGATTGAGCCAGCTGCGGTTAGCCTTTCTACCTCGTCATTGACGGCCTGCGCTCGCTCGGGGCCTAGCTTTCGCCGCTTTTGCTTGATTGGTCTGAAGGTCGGGTCCACGTTGAGCTCATGGCTGCATGTGGCTGGGTCGATGCCAGGCATATCGCCAGTTGACCAGGCGAAGGTGGAGACGTTCTGCCCCAGGAACCTGACCAGCTCTTTCTTGTTGCTTTCCTCTGGGTCGGGCGGATCGATGTTGACCTGGGCGATGAGGTCCCGACCTGGAAAGTCCCGGTTAGCCGGCTCGCCGGGCTGATGCGCATTGATGGTCAGGCAGGCCGGCGCTGCGTGGCGCAGTTTATGCTCTATGGCGAAGCAGGCGCGAGAGACCCTCTGGTTACTCCTAAGAGTATACGTCTCGGCCTGGTTGGGGAACTTGAGGCACTGATGGTACGTCGAGGTGACCGCCTTCATCGAGTGCAGCCAAGGGGTTCCGAGAATGAGGTTGTAGATCGGGGTGGTGTCGAAAACCACGAACTTGACGATCTTGGTGACCCGGCCTACGTAGACCGGTAATTCGAAAAACACTTATAAAATATACATATATAAAAAGATCTTGGTATCGATCGATACCCTCGGTATCATTTAAGCAAAACGTTTTTAAAATATATATGTATTGAATTTCCGATTTAAGCTTTCGATTTCCGAGGTATCGATCGATACCCCTTGGTCTCTTTCGTCTCTTGACGGGAATTGGGTGAAAGACACAAAAGAAAAATCAACCTAAATCTAGATCTAAATCCACTCAACAATCTAAAAAGACACAAAAGAAAATTAATCCACAAATAAACCTAAATCTAATTCCACAAATCAAACTAAATCTAGATCTAAAACCACAAACACAAGTATATATATATATATATACACAAATAATTTGAAAGGGGTTTCTTACATAAGTGTGGATTTCTGGCGGGGAGAGGTGGTGGCGGTGGTGGAGACGAGGTGGAAGAAGAAGAAGAGTTATGGGAAAGAAAGAGAGAAGAAGAGGAGAGAAGAAGAAGAGAGAAGAAGAAGAGAGAAAGAAGAGAAAGGGGAGAAGAACAGAGAATAAGAGAGAAGAAGAGATAAGAGAATGAAAGAGAAGAAGAAGAAATCGATGGTCTAATTAATTAGACTCGTTTCCGAAGGACCGAGCCGTCGGTTTCCCGTCGGAAATCGTAAAATTTAACCGCCCCCAATTTTCGATCACTTTCGTTACGCGCTTCAATTTCTGACGGATTTCCGACGGGTTTAGGGTTTAGGGTTTAAAAGTGGAAAAATTGATAAATTTTAATGTTTAACAACCATTACTGTTACATACTTATAAGAAAAACATTTAAAAACTAATCAAAACAAATAATTTAGGATTTCATATAAATCGATCGATGAATGATATCAAGCATTCATAATAACACAGAGAACATCGAAGAAC
This sequence comes from Eutrema japonicum, assembly GCA_030161315.1. Classification (NCBI taxonomy): domain Eukaryota; kingdom Viridiplantae; phylum Streptophyta; class Magnoliopsida; order Brassicales; family Brassicaceae; genus Eutrema; species Eutrema japonicum. The sequence goes on along the minus strand of BSQW01000006.1, from coordinate 23,689,076 downwards.
ATTTATGTTTTTGATATGGGTTTTAACTAAATAGTTTAAAATGCATGATTTTAAAAAATATTTCACGTAAACTAGTGTATATTTGTTAGTTCTACATCTACGAAGACCTAACCAATTCAAAAACAACCAAATTTGAGGTTTAAAATCCTGAACCGTCGGAAATCCGTCGGAAATATGGAAGGCATCGATCGATACCCCTTGGTATCGATCGATGCTTGACGGGAATTGGACGAGTGGCCCGGTATGAGTTTTAGCCGGGGATTAACATTTCCTCGGCTAAAACCGAAGGCCGTCGGAAATCCCTCGGAAATTTCCGACGGATTTCCGACGGCTTTAGAAAATTTAAGAAAATCCTTGAACCCGTCGGAAATCCGTCGGAAATATGGAAGGCATCGATCGATACCCCTTGGTATCGATCGATGCTTGACGGGAATTGGACGAGTGGCCCGGTATGAGTTTTAGCCGGGGATTAACATTTCCTCGGCTAAAACCGAAGGCCGTCGGAAATCCCTCGGAAATTTCCGACGGATTTCCACATGCTTTAGAAAATTTAAGAAAATCCATGAACCCGTCGGAAATCCGTCGGAAATATGGAAGGCATCGATCGATACCCCTTGGTATCGATCGATGCTTGACGAGAATTGGACGAGTGGCCCGGTATGAGTTTTAGCCGGGGATTAACATTTCCTCGGCTAAAACCGAAGGCCGTCGGAAATCCCTCGGAAATTTCTGACGGCTTTAGAAAATTTAAGAAAATCCTTGAACCCGTCGGAAATCCGTCGGAAATATGGAAGGCATCGATCGATACCCCTTGGTATCGATCGATGCTTGACGGGAATTGGACGAGTGGCCCGGTATGAGTTTTAGCCGGGGATTAACATTTCCTCGGCTAAAACCGAAGGCCGTCGGAAATCCCTCGGAAATTTCCGACGGATTTCCGACGGCTTTAGAAAATTTAAGAAAATCCTTGAACCCGTCGGAAATCCGTCGGCAATATGGTAGGCATCGATCGATACCCCTTGGTATCGATCGATGCTTGACGGGAATTGTAAATATTGCGTTACTATATTTATGTTTAATTTACGGGAAGAAAGCTTGGTTTTGAATTCATAAAAATGTTAAAACATGATAGATAAATACAATATATTACATAAAATTCATTATTCGGAATCCGTTGAATAATCTGACGCAGCTGAATCGGAGTGCTCGTCAAATTCGCCGATCTCTTCCTCTGAATCCTCAAAGACCTCGTAATTCTCGTCCATGGTGAAATCAACCACGAGATCAACTTCAAGAGAATGCTCGATCGGACCTAAGTTACCTATTGCCGGAACCTGCAAAGGGTCGTGCTCTTCCACACCATAATCTCTTCCCCTTGGGTGTATCGACGTAACTGTAATCCAAGGGTCTTGCTTGTTCCTAACCCGGGGATATCGAATGTAGGAAACCTGATCCGCTTGTGAAGCAAGAATGAAAGGATCGTATTTTTGAAGGAGCCTTCGAGAGTGGACAGATGTAACACCAAATGCGTCATGGCGTACACCTCCTGCTGGACTATACCAATCACAATATAACGCAATGCACCTCAAGTCGAGCATCCCCGGATAATGGACCTCCAATATTTCGCGGAGAACACCGTAGTACACAACTTCTCCAGACTGAGTTGATATACCAAAATTACAAGTTGTCTTTGAGCTTCCTTCCCGATGAGCCTTAAAAGCATACCCTCGGGTGCAATACATCGGATAAGACTTTGCAATAAACGTCGGGCCTCTCATCATCTCAACTAACCAGGTCGGAAACTCATTACCGAGAGCAGTCATCTGACGAACCTATTAAAATTTCAAGTGGACAATAATCGACACAATGTTTATATATAAAAAAATATTATTATAATTTAAATATATAATAATAAATCATCATTTATCACTTACATGATATTTCAACCAATCACCAAAATCATTCTGCTTGACGACATCAAGCTCATCCTCTGTGTAATTTGGATACCATTCGCGTATTTGAGTCATGAACATCCTGTGCATGAACAAATGCATTAGAAAATTATAATAATATTAATAACCAATAAAAAATAACATTTAATTAGGTACCTCTCATATTCTAAAACGTCATCGCAGTTTGTCAGAATATACATATGCAAGTGCCTTTGCTCCTCCTCTAATAGTCGCCGATCCTTGCTTTTTCCACTTAGCCGTCCAATCTGAGTAAATATATCGGGAACATAGACAGGATAACTAACTCTGTTCCCTCTATCATCATGACGTGCGGGGCGTCTACTTTTTGTTTGGACTTGCGCTGGAAAGTAGTAGCTAGCAAAGTTGGAAGTTTCTTCATTAATGCTCTGTGCGACAATAGAACCCTCGACTCTAGAAAGATTTTTCACCTTCTTCTTTAGGTGGAACATATACCGCTCAAAAGGGTACATCCATCGGTATTGAACAGGCCCACCAAGGGCTGCTTCTCGAGGGAGATGAATAGGAAGATGTTCCATAACATCAAAAAATGCAGGAGGAAATATTTTCTCCAGGTTGCAAAGGAGAACCGGGATGTTTTCCCCAAGATTTCGGATTCCGGTTGTTGTAAGTGATCTCGTGCATAGATCCCGGAAGAAAGCACTGATCCCTGCATATATAGTACACATACATAATTAAATAACTTTCGTTTAATAATCACAAATATAAATTCACCATACGTAATTGTGTAAATGTATGTAAACCTGCAATAGCTCCATGGACGTTTATAGGAAGAAGATATTCAAATGCAAATGGAAGGAGGCGCTGCATGACAACATGACAATCATGACTCTTCATCCCAGAAAACCTCTCTTCTGAACTATCGACGCAATTACGAAGGTTAGATGCGTATCCGTCTGGGAATTTGACACCGTGCTTAATCCAATCGAAGAACTCCTCCTTTGAAGACGCATTCATCCGGAAAACAGGAGGATGTAGTGATTTCCCGTTCGCCATTACATGCAACTCCTTACGAGAACAAATATCTGGCAAGTCCAATCTGGCCTTCAAATTATCTTTCGTCTTTCCTTGCACATTTAGAATAGTGTTCATGATGTTGTCGAAAAAGTTCTTTTCAATGTGCATCACATCTAGATTATGGCGGAGCAAATGGTCTTTCCAATATGGTAAATCCCAGAATATACTCTTCTTGTGCCAATTGTGGTACTCACCACAACCGTCAACTGGATAATGCCCATTACCCCCGCATGAAACTGTCTTCTCGGCACCAAAATCTCTTAACTGATTCATATTATAATTCACATCTACCTCCGGAGGTGGACCATCAAAAACTTTTTTGTTCTTTCTAAACAATGTTGTGCTCCGCCGATATGGATGATCATGCGGTAGAAATCGTCGATGACAATCGAACCAAGGAGTCTTACGTCCGTTCTTCAATTGGAACGCATCAGTGTTATCTTGACAATACGGACACGCCAACCTTCCATGCGTCGACCAACCAGATAGCATACCGTATGCTGGGAAATCACTTATGGTCCACATAAGTACCGCACGCATCATAAAATTCTGTTGCAGGAAAACATCGAACGCTTCAACACCATCTTTCCACAATATTTTCAACTCATAAATTAATGGCTGTAAAAAAATATCAAGCGATCTCTTAGGATGCTCTGGACCTGGGACGAGGATCGTGAGGAACAAAAACTCTCGTTTCATGCACATAGATGGCGGTAAATTGTACGGTGTGACGATTACTGGCCACAACGAATATTTCCTCCCATGCTTTCCAAATGGGTTGAATCCATCTGTAGATAACCCCAGATATACGTTCCTTGGCTCACACGCAAAACTAGGATAAACCTCTAGAAAATGTTTCCATGCTTCTGCATCTGAAGGATGCGCTATCTCTCCAGCTGAGTTATGTTCTGCATGCCATCTCATAGGCCATGCCGTGCGCTGGGATTGATATAACATCTTCAACCTATCAGCTAGGGGAAGATACCACATCCTTTTATGTGGAACAGGTACTCTGCCTCCTGTATCCTGATAGCGAGGTTTGTGACAAAAACGACACTTCAACCGGTTTTCATCCTTTCTCCAGTAGATCATACAGTTGTCGATGCACACATCTATCATCTGATAAGGTAATCCAAGACCAACTACAAGCTTCTAAATCTCGTAGTATGAAGCGGGTGAAATATTATCTTCAGGTAATACATCTCTCACAAAATCAGCTATCGCATCAACACAATCTTCTGCCAAGTTGAAATCCGTCTTTATAGTCATCAACCTGCTTGCAGTTGAAAGAGGCGATATTCCATCTCTACATTCTCTGTATAATGGCTGCTTTGACGCATCTAGCATATCAAAAAACTTCCGCGCTTCTGAATTTGGTTCCTCTATCCTGTTACCATCCTCAACATGATGATACGATGCAATGTTTTCACGAAATGCATCATTCACCATCTGAGTGTAACCTGCGTTTACATCTACTTCCGGTGTTGGTTCCTCTAACCTAGTATCCGAAGTACTACCAAACCTATCTGATGTGCTACCATAGTATTGCACCATTGAATCGGTTTCTCCGTGGGTATACCAAATCTTGTAACCAGGCATAAATGCATTCCTATATAAGTGCTTCCTTACATCCCTAACTGTGACTAATCTATAATTCCGACATTTAGTACAAGGACAATACATTTTACCGTATTCCGATGTCATGCTATTGTTTGACGCAAAGTTCATGAACTCCTCCACTCCTTGTGCGAACTCATCGGTCAATTCTCCCGTCGCGGGATCACGTGGAAGGTTGTCCTTCCACGATCGAAAATAAGACATTGTATATGTGTTTGTTTTTTTTTTTTTTTTTTTTTTTTGGTTTGTATTGATTATAAATGAATGAGGGGTGAAAACGTTTTTATAAGGAAAATTTTGTGAGTTTTCCGACGGAATTACGACGGATTTCCGACGGAATAATTAGATATTATTGATGTCGGCAACGATGTCGGCAACGATGTCGGCAACCATGTCGGCAACCATGTCGGCAACCATGTCGGCAAAATCTAATCCGTCGGTCATCCGTCGGAAATCCGTCGGACATTTCCGACGGATGACAATCGTCGGATTACCATCGCAAGCATGTCGGCAAGATCAGCATCCGTCGGAAACACCGTCGGAAATCCCTCGGAAAATACCGACGGCGTATTCCGTCGGAAATACCGTCGGAAATTCATCGGAAAATGTCCGACGGCTTATTCTGTCGGAAATCCATCGGAAATTTCCGACGGATTTCCGACGGACACAACTTTCCGACGGATTCCCGACGGGTATTCCGTTCGTCGGAAATCCGTCGGAAATTTCCGACGGATTTTTGCCCGTCGGAAATGCCGTCGGAAATCACCCTGTTTTCTTGTAGTGAGATTATATTCCACAAAGATTCATATAGTTGAATCATATGTTACAGTAAACCCAAAGTTTACTAGTACATTTAAAGTGTGGCATGAAAGACTTGGCCACCCTGGTTCAGTCATGATGTGAAAGATTGTGCAAAATTTGAATGGCCACCCATTGAAAAACCAGAAGATTTTTCAATCATGAGAGTTTTCATGTAATGCATGTTCTAAAAAAAACTCATAATTCGGTCATCATCAGCCAAAATTGGGAATGAATCTCCAGTATTCTTGGAAAGAATACATGGTGATATATGTGGGCCTATCCACCCACCATGCGGGCCATTTCGATATTTTATGATATTGATTGACGCATCCAGTAGATGGTCAAATGTGTGTATATTGACAACAACAAATACGGCTTTTGCAAAATTCATTGCCCAAATAATCAGGTTGAACCCTTAATACGCCATAAAGAAAGTTAGGCTTGATAACGCTGGTGAATTCACTTCACAAGCTTTTAATAACTATTGTATGTCAATGTGAATCGATGTTGAGCATCTGGTGCCCAATGTACATACACAAAATGGCATGGTTGAATCTTTGATTAAGCGTCTGCAACTCATTGCTAGACCATTGATATTGAGAACAAAGCTCCCAATTTCTATATGGGGTCATGCTATCTTGCATGATGCGTCATTGGTCAAGATAAGACCAAGCGCATATAATAAACATTCTCCTTTACAATTAACATCTGGCCAGGAGCCAAATGTATCCCATCTCCGTATTTTTGGTTGTGCGGTTTATGTTCTTATAGCCCCACCGCAAAGAACAAAAATGGGGCCACAAATGAGATTGGGTATATGCGTTGGTTATACATCACCAAGTATAATTCGGTATCTTGAACCGCAAACTGGTCATATGATTACGGCTCGTTTAGCCGATTGCCATTTTAATGAAGATGAATTTTCAGCGTTAGGGGGAGGAATTAAAGAAATTCCAAAAGATGTTACATGGTGCACACCGTCTTTGTTGCACCTAGATCCCCCTACAAATCAACGCGAACTGGAAGTTCAAAAAATCGTACACTTACAAAATATAGCGAATCAATTACCAGATGCGTTCACTGATACAAAAAGGGTGACAAAATCATATATCCCTGCTGCAAATGCTCCATCAAGAATTAATGTTCTTGAAGAACAAATTGATGGGAATAGAGCAAATGAACCTAGAGTTCAGTTGAAAAGGGGGAGGCCAATTGGTTCTAAAAACAAAAATCTCCGAAAGAAAAATAAATTGGGAGAACAAAATGAAAAGGTTCCCGAAGAACCATATAAAGAAAAATGTCAAGAAGACATACATGAAAATGTGGAAAGAGAACCACATAAAGAGATTCATCTAGAACATGAACATGATACATAAAATATGAGATTTCCATTAACTATGCCCGAGACAGAAAATTATGGGATAAATATGAAATAGAAGATAATGATGGAATTTTCTCATTCTCTGTATCCAAATAAATTGATTATGAAAGTGACGATCCATATCCAAGGTCCATATCAGAATGCCAGAAAAGATCTAATTGGGAGAAATGAAAAATGGCCATAGAAACTGAATTGGAAAGGGTCAAGATCACGCCATACGCTGGGTTTACCGATCCTAAACACTTCCTGACCTCGTTTGTTATCATGATGAATCGATTTCGGTTTGGCTCAGAGGACGAAAAGGACGCAGCCATGTGCCAACTATTCGTGGAGAACCTATCCGGAGCCGCGCTCGATTGGTTTTCAACGCTCGAGCCAAGTTCGGTCAACAGCTACAACGAGCTCACTACCAAATTTCTCAAACGCTTCACCATGTTTATCAAGCAGAAAACGAAGAATGCCGAACTCTGGGCCCTCGAACAGAAGCAGGACGAGCCCCTACGCAACTTTATGGAGCGTTTCAAAGCGATCGTGTCCCACTGCACGATCGACGACGAAGCTGCGATCGAGGCTCTTTATAAAGCGACCTGGTACGAATCGGACTTTCACAGAGAGATCAAACGCAATAATCCAAAGACATTGGAAGACATTTTACGCAGGGCGCATATCTTCATCATGGAGGAGGAGGAAAGATCCGAGAAAGATAGGCGGTACGCACTCACGAAACAACCCGCCGCTAAGGATAAACAGTACGTCCTTCCAAAGCAACCCGTCAATACGGTCCAAACTCAGCAATCCTGGTCGAACACTTGGGTTCGATCGGACGAACCAAAGGAACCTGATACTGAATCCGCGCCGTACTGCAATTTCCATAACCGGTTCGGAAATCATTCAACCGAAGAGTGCCGACACCTACAGGAATTCTTGATGATGAAGTACAAAAAGAGAGAAGTTCCAGTCGAGGGAGTCTTCCAACCTTCAAATAAATCTCGCCGTAACGATAACAGAAGGAGACGTAACTTCAAACCGAACAAGGCTACCGAGCAAACCAAAGAGAAAACCAACGACGAACAGCCAAAACGAGACCGGGAGGAGAACGTGGAAGCTCAACAACCTCCACAAGTTCGGAAGCGTGTCAACATGATCATGGGCGCATTGGAAACATGCAACTATTCCGTCCGAGCTCTAAAGACGTACAGTAAGGAAGCAGTGGCCGCAAGACATACACACCAGACTACACCTTGCGGAATGCCGATCACCTTCTCTGAGGCCGACACAGAAGGACTCCATATGCCCATAAGGATCCGCTGGTCGTCGAAACAGTCATCGATGATGTTGTAATCGGGCGAATCTTAATCGACAGTGGAAGCTCGGTTAATGTGATTTTCAAGGAAACACTGAAGAACATAGACTTTCCCGACAATCAAATCAGACCGAACATCGAACCACTCACCGGATTCTCAAGCGAGCAAACCATGACTGCCGGGACGGTTAAACTCCCCATGTTCACCGGAGGGATATGTCGAATGGTCAAGTTCCTGGTATTGAACAAACCCGCAATCTACAATGTGATACTCGGCACACCGTGGATATTCTCGATGAAAGCTGTCGTGTCGACGTATCACCAGTGCGTCAAGTTCCCAACACCTTCCGGAGTTTTTACCCTTAAAGGCGACCAGGTGATGTCCCGAACGTGTTTTATCAACGAATGCAAACTAAGGACAGCACCCCGAACTTATGTCATCAAAAAGAACAAAATTCCAAACGACCCCGACCTACCGCGACGCGAAACAATCGTCCAAGTCAGTATCGACGACTTCAATCCGGAAAGATGCGTAGGAATCGGAGCCGAGCTCGACGAAGACATCAAGACAGACTTAATCCGACTCCTCAAAAGGAACGTTTCGACCTTCGCCTGGTCAATTACTGACATGCCCGGAATCAATCCGAAGATAACAAGCCACGAACTCAATATCGATTCCACCTTCAAACCAATCAAGCAAAAACGACGCAAGCTCGGTCCCGAGAAGGTCCGGGCAGTTAACGATGAAGTCGAAAGGTTGCTTAGCGCAGGATCGATTACAGAAGTACGGTATCCGGACTGGTTGGCGAACCCAGTCGTTGTCAAAAAGAAGAATGGAAAATGGAGGATCTGCGTCGACTTTACCGACCTGAACAAAGCCTGCCCAAAGGATAGCTTCCCACTCCCGCATATCGACAGACTCGTCGAAGCCACCGCTGGGAACGAACTCCTTTCGTTCATGGACGCCTTCTTTGGCTACAATCAGATACTCATGCATCCAAACGATCGCGAGAAAACCTCCTTCATCACCGACCGCGGTATCTACTGCTACAAGGTCATGCCCTTCGGCCTAAAAAACGCCGGTGCAACCTACCAACGACTCGTTAATCGGATGTTTGCCAGCCAACTCGGAAAAATAATGGAAGTCTACATCGACGATCACGCCGGACACCTAAACACCTGCTTCGACATCCTAAACTAATACGGCATGAAGCTTAACCCGACCAAATGCACGTTCGGCGTGACCTCGGGAGAATTCCTCGGGTATATCGTGACTCAGAGGGGAATTGAAGCAAATCCTAAACAGATCTCGGCAATCCTTGACCTACCATCTCCGAGCATAAGAAGGGAAGTGCAAAGGCTCACGGGACGTATTGCCGCACTCAACCGGTTCATCTCCCGATCTACCGACAAGTGTCTCCCCTTCTACCAACTGTTGCGCGGAAATAAAAGTATCGAGTGGGATAACAAGTGCGAAGACGCATTCAAGCAACTCAAAGAGTACTTGTCAACCCCACCAGTTTTGGCAAAACCTGAAGATGGCGAGACTCTCTACCTCTACATCGCAATCTCAACCTCGGCGGTCAGCGGAGTCCTTGTTCGGGAAGACCGAGGCGAACAAAAACCGATCTTCTATATCAGCAAATCACTCGATGGAGCTGAAGGGCGATATCCGACTCTCGAAAAATTGGCCCTCGCCGTTGTTATTTCAACTCGGAAATTACGCCCCTATTTCCAGTCACACTCAGTCACTGTATTAACCAATCAGCCACTCCGGACGATCCTACATAGTCCGAGCCAGTCCCGGTCGATTGGCTAAATGGGCTATCGAACTCAGTGAGTATGACATCGATTACAAGAGCCGAACGAGCATCAAGTCGCAAGTCCTCGCCGATTTCCTCATCGAGTTGTCCCCGGAGTACGTCAACACTGATGTCATAACCGCCGAACAATGGATCCTTCACGTCGACGGGTCCTCATCTGATCGAGGTTCTTGAATAGACATTCGCCTCAAATCTCCAACAGGAGAAATCTTAGAACAATCTTTCCGCCTGGCGTTCAACGCATCAAACAACGAGGCAGAATATGAAGCGTTAATTGCCGGACTACGCCTAGCCAAAGCCATCGGCGCAACACGCATACACGCCTACTGCGACTCGCAGCTCGTCGCAAGTCAATTTAGCGGGGAGTACGATGCCAAAAATGATCGAATGGACGCGTATCTCAAGCTCGAACAATCGGACGGCCTCCATGAGCCAATAAACCTCGAACAATCTGACGAGCAAACTCCTGCCGATTGGACGCTAGAGATAAAAATGTACATCATCGATGGAGACATCCCAGCGGACAGATGGGCCGCTCGACGCCTCAAAATGCGAGCTGCTCGCTACATACTTATCAAAGATGGACTGTTTCGTTGGAGCGCGGCAGGAATACTCCTCAAATGCATCTCGGGCGAAGAAATCGAGGAAGTAATGAAGAAAATACACGATGGAGACGGCGGCAACCACTCAGGTGGCCGATCTCTAGCCCTGAAAATCAAACGAGCAAGCTATTATTGGCTGAGTATGCAAGCTGATAGTAAGATTTTTCGCTATCAATTGCTCAAATCCCACTCATGTCATTGTAGTATTTGAGATATCAATCCATAATGGGTTGGGATTAAAAACCAAGAATACATGAAACTTCTTAATCTAAGCAATCCAAGAATTGGTTTTGGTTTTTATCGGACAATTTGAAACATACAAAATAGAGAAATAAACGAGTAGCAAAGCAAACAAGAAAACGATTAATATCAAATTTAAACAAACGAATTCTCGGGTAAAGTAATCGACTCGGGTGATTCTTTAATCTACTCAAGATGCTCAAACATTCGACTAAATATCTCCTTAGGCCTTAGAACACTACTAAAGATTAATCCACTTCCATGGTATTAACCCCTTTCTTAGTCATCAATCGTCATAAACTTCCGTTCGCGATTCTATGACTAACAAGCAATAAGCACAAGTCTAATTAACCACAATTCACCTTAGACATCAATTTTCCGTTGGCTAAGATATGAAAAGCACTCATTAAATTCGTTCAAGAATTTCATCAAACACCTTCCGGGTGATGAAACTCCCTAAGTTCTAGATCAACTAGATCAAGGTCAATCTAGCATTAAGAACACTTAATGAGCAAGGATTTCGAGTAATCTAACTCCTAAACATCAAGAACAAACCTAGAATCACGCTAATCTACTTCACCCAAGAATCCTAAAAGAACTACTCACACATAGCTAAATCACAAATATAAACCGTACAAATGAAAGCCATAAGCAAAATAAGAAGATTGGTAGAAAGAGTTTAAGAAAATCTTCACTAAAATGGTTTTGATCTTGAATCTTTCATACAAAAACAAGAGAGAAGAAGAAAGAAGTAGTTGGCTTAGAACAGTAAAAAGAAGCAGAGATTGTTGATATTTTCGTGCCTCCCGTTCTCTGAAATAGAAGAAATGTTGACAATTATATTACATAAGTGGTTGGTTCCCAAAATCATGCTGAAAATCCGGAGGCACTGTCGATCGGTTATGGCGATCGGTTATGACCGATCGCCTGAAGCAATCTTGATCGGTTTCAGCGATCGGTTTGTAACCGATCGAGCATGTTTTTCGTTTGGTCGTTGATCGCTTTCAGCGATCGGTTATGACCGATCGCCAGTGTATTTCCGGTCCTCACGTTCCTTCTTCGATCTTTGCGGTTTCCTTCCGTACGCGCTCATCCAAATCAGTCTCGAACACCTGAGAAAGGCTATAACAAGCCAAAAAGAACACAAAAACAACCTAGGACGTTCTAAATGCAATGCGACTCGATTTGGACCTAAATGCATTGTAAATGTTATGAAAACAACATGAAACACAAAGAAAACATAGGAAAATATGGGACTCAAGATGGTAAAATACAGAGTTATCAACTCCCCCGGACTTGCCTTTTGCTTGTCCTCAAGCGAATAAAGCAAAGTAAGTCAAGAAGAGAGGTTTGAAGATGGGGACTCATATCCAAAAGGAAACACATAAAACTTTCAACTCAATGTCCTTAGATAAAAATGCCATAATGCCAAAATCGCTTCTACTCTAACGAACTTCTCCATACTTATCGCAACTTGAATCTTTTGCTTTAGTGCCTAAGACTTCGGAATCCACAAGCATTCATATCAACCAACTCTTTAACATTCAATTAAAGCTTTTCAAGTGCGGTCTCACATAAGGGAATCTAATACATTCTCAATCGGTTTTGGTGAGAAAGGCTAAAAAGCAATATACGAGGAGGTTCAAATTTTACGGGTGACTTTCTCTCACAAAAACGTAATGCATGGCAATTCAAAAAAGCAAGGAAGGAATAGAACAATGATGTATCAAAGATTATCTTCCATCCTATCCTAGCTTTCTAATCTCTCGTCTTAAGCTCATTGCCTCGCAATCTCTTTTCCCGTAAATAAAACCCATAGCCCCTTTTTGGCTAATTATACACATTGCTCACAACCTCGTTTCTTTTATTTTTCTAAACACTCTAGGAGAGTTTCTCTTCTTAGTCTAAACTCTTATTCTCTTTTCTCTTTTTTTTTTTTTTTTTTTATATATATCGAGAGTTTAGATAACTTTAGATATACGGTTTCTCCTAGAGTTTCTCGTTTTCTTTTCTTTTTCTTTTTACACCTTAGGCTCTTTCTTTAGCCTACACCCGATTTTCTCTCACCATCTCCCTTTTTTTTTTTTTTTTTTTTTTTTTTTTTCACTCACCATTCATTCCAACTTATCTTAACCATTCTATCCATCAAATCCCAAATCATTTATCTAAGGAAGATAAGCCTTGTCGTTCCTTTCTCTTACAAAATTTTTCAATTGTATGCACTTTCAAGAAAAAGGCCTCACTCACAAATAACATGGGTTTGAAACAATTGGCTTAGGTGATGAGGTGGGGAACTATCCTAAAGATGAAGATAGCTACTCGAATTAGCACAAGAGTGGTAAAATGGATAAGAAAATTCGAGTATATAGATTAAGACCATGAGAATGCATTTCGAACTCCTAGGCGAGACAATTAATGTTCAAATTAGGTTCAAATAAATAGAGTTGGAATCAAATCACAACGAGCTTCATCCTAATCAAAGACATTCAAGCCAAGAGATCAAAGCATGGATTTTCCAAATTTTCGAAGCGGTTCAAGCATCATAACATGATTAACGAGGGCAATGTTTTCAAAGTTCAAGTGCTTAATCATTGTCCCCTATGCATATGAATGCATCCTATATGCTTCTAGACTCAATCCTATTAAAAGTGAAGAAAGAAAAATCAAATTCTAAATGAACAAAATGATTTTCGTTTTTTTTTTTTTTTTTTTTTTTTTTAATATATATGCAAATGCAAAATGCAAAAACGAAAATAAAAAGAAACACATAAAACTCAAAAACAAATAAACTCAAATTAGTACTCCCCCCAGACTTGATTTACACCGTCTCGGTGTATCACAAGTCGAGAGGTAACAAAAGTTCATATATAGAAAACGCAAGAATAAAAATGTTCAAAAGTTGGAAAAACTCACTAAATTTGATCTTGTTTTTGCTTTCTCTTCAGGACGTGCTCGGGCCTGCGTCATAATCCGTGGCGCGGTTGGTAGGGTCATCGTCCATCTCTTCATCGTCGTCATCTTCCGAGGATACGTAGTTAGGCGGTTGAAGTTTCTTGACCTTGCGGAAAAGTTTGGCGAATAGCTTCTTTTGTGCCGCGTTGATCTTCCGCTGCATCTCGTTGATCCGCCTTTGCATCTTGTATGCTTGATGGACGATCTTTTCCCTCTTGGTCCTCGGGTTGAAGTCGATCTCGGGAAGTTCGTCGTTGATGTTCCCGTATAGATCGTCACCCGTCTCTTCATCATCCATCGGGTTCCCTTCTTCTTCGATGGGTTGCTCTTGCTCCGGTTGTTGCTGTTGTTCCTCGCCGTGGGCGATGGCATCGAGATACTCGTCTTCTCGCAGCCGGAACACAACGTTTTCCAAGCCCAACAAGGTGGTCCGTGCGGTGTTGGGAAGTTGGAAGGTGCGCGTCTTCTTGTTCTCGTCGTACAGCTTGTACGCATTGTCTCTTCCCGCCTTCAAGAACCTGTTCTTGATGAGATAAGTGCGGTCGAGGTAGTTGCGTTCGTGATGTGGAATGTAGCGACGTAGGTCTACTCCCGCCTTTTCTAGGAGGTGTAAGAAACCCTCCTAGCCATAGGTGGTGGATCTTTGCTCTTCGAGACCAGCTCCTAAGGCTTACGAGTCTTGCCGCTAGGAGACTTCCGTAGTTTACGTTGTCTCCCAACTCGTCTTCAATGGGATCTCCGTCGGCATACCTCAACATTCCCTTGATCCCTTGGTGGACCAAGCACAACTCCTCTAGCAATACCGCTCCGGTTCCGTGTCTCGCATAGATCGTGTTTGCAAACAGCTTGCAAGCATACCGGATGACCGGGTTCCGCACACACGTCACCTTCGCGCTGTGACTCGAGTAGAATCCTTCCGCAACGGTGTTCCACACAGAATTTGCAGCGTGCAAGACCGGGAACTGAACTTGGGTCTTCTTTGGAAACCCATATGCCTCGCACACATCAAAGATGGACAACGCATATTCCTTGTCATCCACCTTGAATCGAAGCATCCCGTCTTGCGCTATCTTCTCTTTGGGATCCTTGTAGTCAACCGTTACGGTGGCCAATAGGTGGCGGACCGGAACTTCAAACGTGGGCGCGTCCATTCTCATCAAGACACCCATGCCGATAGAGTCGAGGAAGGTGGTCACGTCATCCAATAAACCCAAGTTCTCCAACACTCTTTTATCTGAAAACCGCGTCGAGTGCATCTTGAATTTCTCGAACCCCTGCAGTGCTTTCTTTTCCGGCTCTGTCCATACGACAACTTGTTGTTCCGTTGGGACGCTAGCACGTGCTTTATTCGATCTTTTGGCGGTTGCTTTCTTCGCTTGAGATGCCATTTCCTACAAAATAGATTTGGAGAGTAAGAACATGGCACATTCCAATCAAGCAAACAATCCATCATACCAAGAATTGAGATAGGGATTTACAAAAAGGACTAAAATTCACCAATTTTCACAATTTCATAAATAATACAATTTTCCACATTGTGAGTTCAAGTTGAATGTAGCCCCTGTAATTATCAACGAAGTCTGAATGAATCCCTAAATCAAAATCCGTGCAAGCATTGAATTTCATGAATCCGGTTCCCGGAAATCGACACTATTCATATCAAGAACACTTAGGGTTCACACCTTGAATTTGACCATGAAGGACTCAAGTTGGTTCATGATTCCACTAATCCTAGCCTAATCGACCTTAACCCAACCATAATCAAGCAAGTTCCGACCCTAATTCAAGCAATATCATGATTTCTCAAAATTGGAACAAACCTTGCTTTTCATGAAAAAGGGTGTAAATTAAGAGCATACCTTGATGGTGGTGAAATGGGTTGGTCGAAATTGATAGGGAGTGGGATTGGGTTCGAAAGAAGAGTGAGATGGGTAAAGATTTGAGCAAAATCGGTGTAGAATTGAGAGAGTTCTCTCAAAAATCTCTTTCTTTTGTTTTGTTTTGATTTTGCGGAGAAGAAGAAGTGAGGGAGAGAGAACGTCGCGTGAAAAGAAGAAGAAATCACTTACCTGGTGTCGCGATCGGTTATAACCGATCGATGAAACCGATCGGGGCAAATTTCGATCGGTTATAACCGATCGCCAAGACCGATCGACGAGGCGTGATTTTTCCTCGTAACAGGTCGCTACTTCGTAACCGATCGGCATAACCGATCGAGGCAAATTTCGATCGGTTATGACCGATCGCCAAGACCGATCGAGGCAACCTGATTTTCCATCGTAACTGGTCGCTACTTCGTAACCGATCGGCATAACCGATTTTTTTTTTTTTTTTTTTTTTTTTTTTTTCAATTTTCTTCTTTGATCCCGGACGTTCTCCTGCTAATCATGCCGTCTTGTAACACTGGAAACACACCAAAACAAAGATAAATTTAAATCTAAATCACTCATATGAACATATTTACAAAGGATAACATGGGATTGCCTCCCAAGTGCGCTTGTTTAAAGTCACTAAGCTTGACTTTTCAAACCGTTTTTAGGCGGGAGATGGGTTTGAGAGAGGAACCGAGGTCCCTTCCTCAATGAAGTCCAATGCATGATAAGGTTTGAGCCTTTGACCATTGACGGTGAAATCCCCTCCGGCTTTGTTCCACAACGTTACCGCTCCATACGGCATCACTTCCTTTACCGTGAATGGACCCGACCATCTCGACTTTAGTTTCCCGGGAAAAATCTTCAACCGGGAATTGAAAAGTAGCACTTGATCTCCAGCCTTGAAATCCTTCTTGACAATCTTTTTATCATGAAAAGCTTTCATTCGCTCCTTGTAAATTTTCGAGCTCTCATAGGCATCCAAACGAATCTCATCAAGCTCATGCAATTGAATTTGACGTCTTTCCGAGGCGGTCTTGATGTCAAAATTAAGAAGTTTTACCGCCCATAGTGCCTTGTACTCAATCTCTACCGGTAGATGACAAGATTTTCCGTAGAGAAGATTGAACGGAGTTGTCCCAATTGGTGTCTTGTAGGCGGTCCGATAGGCCCATAGTGCGTCATCAAGCTTTATAGACCAATCTTTCCTCGAAATTCCCACCGTCTTTTCTAGGATTGCCTTGATTTGGCGGTTGGACACCTCAACTTGCCCACTCGTTTGGGGGTGATATGGTGTTGCTACCTTGTGTTTCACACCGTGCTTTCTCAATAGGCTTTCAAACACCTTGTTCACAAAGTGAGTTCCACCATCACTTATGACTACCCTTGGGAATCCAAACCTCGGAAAGATGATGGACTTGAACATTTTAAGCACAACCTTCGCATTGTTGGTTGGGCTTGCAATGGCTTCTACCCATTTAGAGACATAATCCACCGCTACAAGAATGTATTGGTTGCCATAAGAAGAGGGAAATGGTCCCATGAAGTCAATGCCCCAAACGTCAAAGATTTCAACCTCAAGAATGGGATTTTGAGGCATCTCATCCCGTCTACTAATGTTTCCCTTCCTTTGGCAAGCATCACATCTAGACACAAACTCTTGAGCGTCCTTGAACATAGTTGGCCACCAAAACCCCGCTTGTAGAACCTTAGCAACCGTCTTGAATGAAGCAAATTGACCTCCATAAGACGAACCATGACAATGCATCAAAATGCCATCAACTTCTTCCTCCGGGATACACCTTCTATAGAGCTTGTCCTTGCATAGAGTATACAAGAACGGTTCATCCCAATAGAAACGTGTTACATCTATAAAGAACTTTTTCTTGTTGTAGCTGTCCAAGTTTGGTGGTTCCTTCCCGCAAGCTAAATAGTTCACGAAATCAGCATACCACGGCAAACCGAGATCACTCAAACTCTTGACCTCCTCTAGTTTCAACCCCGCGTGATAGCTTTTCTTCAACATCCCGACAATCATAAGATGTTCTTCGGGAAGAGAATCATCTATGGGAATCGTTTCTTCAATTCTCAATCTAGACAAGTGGTCCGCAACGCCGTTTTCAATACCCTTCTTGTCTTTAATCTCCATATCGAATTCTTGAAGAAGAAGAATCCACCGTAGAAGCCTCGGTTTGGCATCTTTCTTTGCTATCAAGTGTCTCAAGGCGGCATGATCTGTGTATACTACGATCTTGGATCCCACCAAATAGGAGCGAAATTTCTCGAAAGCATAAACCACCGCTAAGAGCTCCTTTTCCGTGGTTGCATATCTCGTTTGAGCATCATCCAAGGTTCTACTAGCATAGTATATGACATGAATCTTTTTGTCTTTCTTTTGACCCAAAACCGCGCCAACCGCAAAGTCACTAGCATCACACATGATTTCGAATGGAAGATCCCAATCCGGTGCCTGCACAATTGGAGCACTCACAAGAGCTTTCTTGATCTCCAAAAATGCCTCAAGGCATTCTCCATCGAAATTGAACTCTACTTCTTTGCAAAGAAGCCTTGTGAGAGGTCTCGCTATCCTCGAGAAATCCTTGATGAACCGTCTATAAAACCCGGCATGGCCCAAGAAACTTCGAATGCCCTTCACCGTAGTTGGCGGTTCCAAACCCATCATCACTTCGATCTTAGCCTTGTCGACCTCAATGCCCTTTTCCGAGATCTTATGCCCCAAGACAATGCCTTCTCGCACCATGAAATGACATTTCTCCCAATTCAATACGAGATTTGCTTCTTCGCACCTAGTGAGTACCTTGCAAAGATTTGACAAACAAGAAGCAAACGAGGCACCATACACAGAAAAATCATCCATAAACACCTCTACCATGTCCTCAATTAAGTCCGAGAAAATAGACATTACGCACCGTTGAAAAGTCGCGGGTGCATTACAAAGTCCAAATGGCATTCTTCGATATGCGAAGGTACCATAGGGACATGTAAAGGTCGTTTTCTCTTGATCATTGGGGTGGATTGGGATTTGAAAGAACCCCGAATATCCATCAAGGAAACAATAACATGGGTGATTTGCCAATCTTTCTAACATTTGGTCAATAAAAGGCAAAGGGAAATGATCTTTTCGAGTGGACGAGTTTAGTTTTCTATAATCAATACACATCCTATGTCCGGTTATCTTTATCATTCCGTATCATTCCGTATAACCGTTATCCCACCCTTTTTGGGAACCACATGAACCGGTGAGACCCATGTACTATCCGAAATGGGATATATTATCCCCGCATCTAGAAGTTTAAGAATCTCCTTCTTAACCACTTCTTTCAAATTCGGGTTTAACCGTCTTTGATGTTCAATAGAGCTCATAGACTCATCTTCTAGATGGATTCGGTGTGTACATAGAGAAGAGGAAATTCCTTTTATATCATCTAAAGAGTAACCTATTGCTCTTCTAAATTTCCTCAACTCTCTCAAAAGGGCGGTCAACTCACTTTCATCTAGATTCTCATTTACTATGACCGGATAAGACTCATTTGGACCTAAGAACGCATACCTTAGTCCACTTGGGAGTGGTTTGAGGTCAACTTTTGGGGCTTTGAGTTCGCTCCAATCTTCATCGAAACTAGTCTCACCATTGCTAGTTTCTTGCTCGTCCTCCAAGTCGACATCTAAAGCACTCATGTAGTCAATTTCCACAGCACTTACATTGTTTTCCAATCCGTCTTCAACAGTTTCTTTGTGCTCTAGTTCCGAAAACGAATTTTCTCCAACTAGTGCTTTGTGCGAGTCAAGCAACTTCATGTAACCAACGCTTTCTTCATGAAGATACCCATTCTCTCCATGCTCTTTAGTCAAAGCAATTTGAAGATGATCCTCCAAGTTCAACTCTTCTAGAAGCTCATCCGCTAGCTCTTCCATAGTTTCAATGTAGAAGGCTTGACCATCTATTGT
The DNA here is from genome assembly GCA_030161315.1 of Eutrema japonicum. Lineage (NCBI taxonomy): Eukaryota > Viridiplantae > Streptophyta > Magnoliopsida > Brassicales > Brassicaceae > Eutrema > Eutrema japonicum. Next base: position 23,669,509 of record BSQW01000006.1, on the reverse strand, counting down.
GGGCTTCTTCATCATTTCATTGATGTCAAAGTTAAGCACATCGTCTTTGCCCAAATGAAGATCAATCTTCCCTTTTCGCACATCTATGATAGCCCCGGCGGTGGCTAAAAATGGTCTTCCAAAGATGAGAGGATCTTTGGGTTCTTCATCCATCTCAAGAACAACAAAATCGGTGGGTACCTCAAAATCTCCAATTTTCACCGGTAGATCTTCAAGCATTCCAATTGGGTGTCTCACCGACCTATCCGCTAGCACGAGAGAAATTTTGCAAGCTTTGTAGGCAGTGAAGCCTAGACGTTTTGCCACTGAGAAAGGCATCAAGCTTACACTTGCTCCAAGGTCGCACAAGCAATGATCAAAACCAAGTGGTCCAAGAGCACAAGGAAGAGTAAAGCTTCCCGGATCTCCCAACTTCTTTGGTATGGCTTTCCGTTGAATTATTGCACTGCACTCATGGGAAAGCACAACCATTCCTTCTAAGTCCTTGGTTCTATCCTTGATTGCATCTTTAAGGAACTTAGTGTATTGTGGGACTAACAAGAAAGCATCAACCAAGGGCATAGTCACTTGGACTTTGTTGATCTGCTCATCGAAGATCGCTCTGTATTTTTCCATGAGTTGCTTCTTAAAGCGGCCCGGGAAAGGAAGCTTGGGTTCATAAGGCGGTGGGACAAAAGACTTCTTCTTTGTAGGTGCTACCACGGTTTCGTCTTCTATTGTCCTTGCTCCTTTAGCTTTTCCCAAAACAGCATCTTCTTCACCCACATTTGCTTCATTCTCAATGACCACCTCCCCACTTTGGTTCTCAATGTCCTCGTTGAGATTAGATGGAAGCTCCCGTGGGGGAAGCTCTTTTCCGCTACGCAATGTGATAGCGTTACAAAACTCCTTCGGATTAGCCTCGGGTTTTCCCGGTAAGGTACCTTGAGGGCGTGACGATGAAGCAACTCCTCGTCCTTCGAGTTGTTTGACCCTAGACGACAATGACTCAAATTTGGAGTTGAGATCATTGTAAGAACAGTCCACCTTGTTGTGGATTTCCGCCATTTTCTTACTCAATTCCATGGTTCCTTGAGCTTGGCCTTGTAATATTTGTTGAAGCATGTTCTTCATCTCGTTGTCTTGAGGCGTTGTGTTGCTTGGTTGTCCTTGCTGTGCAAAACCGGGTGGGTTAGATTGTTGTTTTGGTTGAAACCCACCTTGGTTTCCTTGAAAATTGTTCCTTGGAACAAATGGTCTTTGTTGGTTTGTAGAGATGAAGTTCTTTTGTTGAAAACCTTGACCTTGAGTGTTTTGTTGGGGATACACTTGGTCTTGAGGGTTTGCGACATTGTTGCTTCTATAGGAAAAATTGGGATGATTCCTATAGTTTGCGTTGAAGCCACCTTGATAGCCACCTTGACCACTCACATAATTGACTTCTTCTTGCTTATCATCATGCTCAACTCCCTCTTGATGGCTTTGGTTTTCGTCGAACTCACCAACAAAGTTAACGGTTGATTGTGAGACTTGGATAAGCTTGTCCAGCTTGTCATTAAGAGCTTTGATATCCTGTCTCGTTTTTTGGTTATCGAAATCTCCACCTCCTCGTGAAAATCTGTCATAGTCTTCTCCATAGTTACCGTCGCTTTGAGCTAAGTTCTCTACAAGCTCCATCCCATCATTAACCTCCTTACCCAGAAAGTTCTCGTTGCTCGCGGTATCGAGAAGCATCCGGTACTTGGGCAGAACACCACGGTACAAAGTGCTTAAAAGAGATTCATCCGAAAACCCGTGGTGTGGGCATTGTATGGTGTAGCCTTTGAACCGCTCCCATGCCTCACTAAAGCCTTCACTATTCTTTTGTGTGAAGCTGGAGATGTCATTCCTTAATCGAGCTGTCCTTGTTGTGGAGAAGAATTTTGACAGGAATGCCTTCTTGCATTGGTCCCATGAAGTAATGGAACCTTGAGGTAAGTTCTTTTCCCATTGCCGAGCTTTATCCCCTAGAGAGAAAGGGAATAACCGCAGCTTAAACGCATCTTCAGAGATGCCGTTGATCTTCACCAAACCACACACTTGGTCGAATTGATCCAAGTGATCCAATGGGTCCTCCATGGCCAGCCCATGGAACTTGTTGTTTTGCACCATAGAGATAATACCGGATTTGATCTCAAAGTTGTTGTGTTCAACCGGTGGTGGTGCAATTCCTTGACGGTTAGCATGTGTGTTGATATATCATGGTTTTTACCCTGTTTAAGCCATGATATAAGTCCTTTTATAGAGTCTTTTCTTGTGTTTTGGAGTCTTTTAGAGTCTTTCACAGGTTATAGCACATTTGGAGCTTAATTGGAATTATTGGAGCTTTTCTGGAGCATTCTGGAGCGAGACTGAAGTCTGATGACTAAGAGCCCGATCTGAGCACCGAGCATCGATCGATACCCCCTGGTATCGATCGACACTCATCGAGATTTCATGGGCCGCGACTAATTATGAAGCCTTGGAGAATTGCAAAAGCACCCAGAAGACTTTGATAATTACAAGAAGGCCCCAAATCGTGATTTAGGTTATAAATAGGATTTTACAGCCATTGTTTAGGCTATGCTTTATTTTTGTTTAGGTTTAAGAGAGATTTTGGTGAGAGACAAGTCTGGTTTCCCTTCGTCCGAGATCAGATCTCAAAACCTTGTTTCTCTTTCTGATTTAATATAAGAGTATTTATTCAACATGTTTATTAATTTAATATCCATGTCTGAGTAGATCACCTGTTAGGTTTAGGGTTTTCTCATAGGGATTTCTTTGAATGCTAGGTTGATTATCTGTTAGGATTCACTATCTAAATTAGTTCTTCGCCTTAGGTTGTTCTCAAAGCTAATTCTAGGTTGACGAATCTGGAACTTAGATCTTAGGATAATTAATTAGGCACGAGAGTGCGATTAATTACCTGATAGAACCTTAGGTGAGCAAATTGATTATTCGCAAAGAGATTTGGTTTAATTGATTTGTGAACATATCAAACCTGATTTTAAAGCTGATTTAGACTTTAGGATTCGCAAAGAGATTTGGAATTTCTAGGATTTAGATTTAGATAGTTTTCGCAACGAGAGTTGGTTAATTATATTTTAGTGATTTGAGTTCTAGAACAGTGCTTAATCTGGATCCTGTTAGGTAGCTTAGCTGCATTCATTGATTTCCTGAGAAATACCCTAAGCCTACATTTCCCAAATTGAATTTACAAACGTTTTACTTGCAACCCTGTTTTTCAATTACATCATCTGGTTTAGCTTGTTTCTGATCTATAGAATCTATTGAGTGATTTTTGAGTTCTTTGTGGTTCGACCCCTACACTTACTACAACAACTGCTTTAGTATCTTAGGGTATTAAATTGAGCATATCAATTTTGGCGCCGTTGCCGGGGACTCAATTCGCCGTTAGATTTTAGCTAGGAAATTCGTCTAAATCGCCCGAGTATCGATCGATACCCTTGAGTATCGGTCGATACCCGTCGTAAATTTCAGTTACTTACGCTCTTTACTTGTGATTTCAGGTGCATGCATAATCTTGAAACCAGAAGCAAAAAGAGTACTCCGCTAGTTGATCTATCACTGGAACAGCTAGCACAAGTGGAACGCACAAACAGGAAAGCAAAGAAGTCAGCTAAGATGAACAACAATCAAGTCGGGTTGGTTCGTGATGCTGCTGGAGCTTACAGGGACCAACAGGGTCGGTTGTGCAATGAGCAAGGACAACGTCTGGATGGAGAGGGGATTGTCATTCAACCTGCTCCGGTTGTCGCTGAGAATGCCGCTAGGAACGCAAGGGATGCTGTGGTTAATCGTGGTAGAACGATTGGTGAACACAACAGGCCAGAGCAATTTTTCGCCAATCGCTCTGCGATTCGTCCTCCTGCGTATGAGCGGAATGACTTTGAGCTGAAGCCTGCTTACTACACTCTAGTAGGACAGCATCTCTTCCATGGTTTGCCTCATGAGCATCCAATGGATCATGTAGAGAAATTCGAGGACTTGGTCACTAGCATCAAGAGCAATGGAGTGTCCTACGATTATCTCTTCTGCAAGCTTTTCCCCTACTCTCTAGGTGGAGAGGCTACTTACTGGCTGAGGCAGCTACCTCCTGGATCACTGACTAATTGGGAAGACACCAAGAGAGCCTTCCTAATTAACTTCTATGATGATGGACGATCTGAAGATCTGAGGAATAAGATCTCCACTTTTTCTCAAGGACCTACTGAGGCGTTCAAGGCTGCTTGGACAAGATTCAGATCATACCAAAGAGACTGTCCACACCATGGATACTCTGATGTGCAGCTGCTAGGTATCTTCTTCAGAGGAGTAGATTGGAGGTATCAGATGGCTCTGGACTCTTCAAGCAATGGGAACTTCAACACCAACTATCCTGAGGACGCCTATGTGTTAATTGAGAATTCTGCATCTAGCAGCAGCACAAAGAGTGCAGATTTCGAGCGCAAGAAGCTGGCTGGTAATAAAGATGGATCGCAGATCGCTGAGTTTAAGGCTCAACTAGATTCTATGCACAGTCTTCTGCTGGGAAAGACAACAAAAGCTGTCCATTTTGCTGAGGATGTTGAGGTTTTCAATGAGAATGAAGCAGAAGACGTGAACTACATTGGTGGTTCTGGCTTTCAGGGACAGAGGAACCAGTACAACAACAATCGCGGTTTCAACAACTTCCAGCAAGGAGGATTCAACCAGAAACCTGCCCAGACCAGTGGTTACACCAGGAACTACGGAAATCCTTCTTACGAGCCTGTGACTGCTAAGACATCAGAGAACAAGATTGAAGCCATGCTTGAAACACTCGTTCAAGGACAGCAGCAGATTACAGTAACCTTCAATGGTAAGATGGACGCCATGTACAAAGATCTGAGTGGAAGGATCGATTCTCTGGGTATTGGTCAGAAGAAGCTGGAAACTCAGGTAGCTCAGACTTCAGAGAATTCGAGAAGACAAGAAGGTTTTCTACCAGGAAAAGGAGAGAACCCAAGGGCACACATCAATGCCATTACCTTGAGAAGTGGTAAGGAGGTCAAATCAGGGGCAAAAGTAGATCAGCCTAATGCAAATTTCGAGTTGTCTGACGATGAAGACACTGAAAACGCTAAGGCATCGATCGACACTACTCAGCATCGATCGACACCGATCGCGATTCTCAGACGGGAAAACTCAAATTCCCGTGTATCGATCGATACCCCCCCAGTATCGATCGATACCGAACCTGAAGACGATGCAGAAGTTGAGATTGTGAAGGAGAAGCCTAAAGCAGCACCAGAGAGGGTCTACATCCCGAGGGTACCCTATCCCAGAGCTCTTGGGAAGACTAAGAAAGAAGTAGAGGATGCTAAATGCAAGGAAATTTTGGACAAACTGGTTGTTGAACTTCCCTTCATCGATGCTATCAAGACCTCGGTAGCTTTCAAGAGGTATGTCAAGAAGATGGTGTCCAGCAATGTGAACCTTGAAGAAGGCTGTCTGATGATCACTCATGAGTGCAGTGCAATCCTAAGCAACAGGATCCCAACGAAACTTCCAGATCCAGGGAGCTTTGTCTTGGATTGCACAATAGCTACTGACAGGTTTGAGCGCTCTCTCTGTGACCTTGGCTCAAGTGTCAACCTCATGCCATACTCGGTTGCTAAGAGAATGGGAATGACAGACTTCACTGCTACTAGAATCTCGCTGATTCTCGCTGATCGTTCAATTAGACTTCCAGAAGGATTGCTCGAGGATGTTCCGATTGTGATTGGGAACTGCTTAATCCCAACTGATTTCATTGTCTTGGAGTATGATTCGGAACCCAGAGATCCTCTCATCTTGGGAAGACCATTCCTAGCAACAGCTGGTGCTCTGATTGATTGCAGGAATGGGAAGATATCTCTTAACATTGGTGAGTTGGTCATGAATTTTAACATGGAGAAGATGATGAAGAGACCAACCATCGATGGGCGGACTTTCTTCGTTGATACCTTCTGTGATATTGCTGAGGAGTACTTCTTAGAGATGCATCCTGAGGACCCATTGGAGAGAGCATTGGCCTGTTCTGCTGAGTCAGAGGTTAAGCCACACGATGCTGCTGCTGAATACGGAAGGATACTCGATTCAGCACGACCAGTATCGATCGATACTCGGATGGTATCGATCGATACCCTACGGCCAGAAACAAGTTTGGCCGAAAGAACTATGCAAGCTGCTGGGCTTGGAGATTGGAGCGAGGAGAACGCTCCTAAAGTGGAACTCAAACCACTTCCTGCGAATTTAAGGTATGGTTTTCTTGGTCCTAATTCCACGTACCCTGTAATCCTTAATTCTTCTTTGAACAACGCAGAGGTCACTTTACTGCTAAGCAAGCTGCGCAAGTATCGCAAAGCTCTTGGCTATTCTCTTGATGACATTTCAGGTATTTCCCCGAACCTGTGCATGCATAGGATTCATCTTGAGGACGCGTCAAAGGCTTCAATTGAGCATCAAAGGAGGCTGAATCCAAACCTGAAGGAAGTGGTTAAGAAAGAGATCATGAAACTCTTAGATGCAGGAGTTATCTATGCTATCTCAGATAGCTCTTGGGTCAGTCCAGTGCACGTTGTTCCTAAGAAAGGAGGGATAACTGTGGTGAAGAACAACATGGATGAGATGATTCCCACAAGGACTATCACAGGACATCGAATGTGCATTGATTACAGGAAGTTGAACGCGGCCACACGGAAAGATCACTTCCCATTGCCATTCATTGACCAGATGTTGGAGAGATTGGCCAGTCATCCCTACTACTGCTTCCTTGATGGATATTCAGGTTTCTTCCAGATTCCTATCCATCCAGATGACCAAGGGTATACCACTTTCACGTGTCCCTATGGCACGTTCGCATACAGGAGAATGCCATTTGGATTGTGCAACGCTCCAGCCACTTTTCAGAGGTGCATGATGTCTATCTTCACAGACATGATCGAGGACTTCATGGAGGTGTTCATGGATGATTTTTCAGTATATGGGTCATCATTCAAGATCTGTTTGACTAATCTGTGCAAGGTGCTCCAGAGGTGTGAAGAGAAACACTTGGTCCTTAACTGGGAAAAGTGTCATTTTATGGTTCAGGATGGCATTGTACTTGGGCACAAAGTCTCTGAAGCTGGAATCGAAGTTGACAAAGCCAAGATTCAGGTCATGACAAGTCTCCCACCACCTACTTCTGTGAAGGATATTCGGAGTTTCCTTGGTCATGCTGGTTTTTACAGGAGGTTCATCAAGGATTTCTCCAAGATAGCACGTCCACTCACTGCTCTGCTGTGCAAAGAGATCAAATTTGATTTCACAGCCGATTGTCTTGCAGCCTTTGAGGAGATCAAAAAGGCTTTAGTGAGTGCTCCTGTTGTGCAACCTCCTGATTGGACTCTACCTTTCGAGATCATGTGTGATGCCAGTGACTTTGCTGTGGGGTCCGTTCTGGGTCAGAGGAAAGACAGACAGCTGCACGTCATCTACTATGCCAGCAGGACTTTAGATGACGCTCAGAGGAATTACAGCACCACAGAGAAGGAGCTACTTGCTGTTGTTTTCTCCTTTGAGAAATTCCGATCTTACTTGGTTGGGAGCAAGGTGGTTGTTCATACTGATCATGCTGCTCTCAAGTATCTGATGAACAACAAGGATCTCAAGCCTCGTCTCTGTCGTTGGGTTCTTTTGCTACAAGGGTTTGACATTGAGGTTAAGGACAAGAAAGGCATAGAGAATGGAGTTGCTGACCATCTCTCGCGGATGCGGATCGATGAGGACGTCCCCATTGATGATCAACTACCTGAGGAAGCCATCTACTTCATTGAAACTGGGTTTCAGATGAATCTGGCCGAGAATCAGCAATTTCCACGAGTTGCAGGTTCCGGTATCGATCGATACCATGATGGTATCGGTCGATACCCTGACGATTCAGACGCTGTTTTCATCATCGATCATTCAGTCGTTTCTAACCACCATCTCGTCGCTGCAGCAGATTCTGATACTCCATGGTACGCTGATATTGCAAATTATCTCGCTGCAGATGCAAAGCCAAACCACCTCAAGAAGTATGACAAGAAGAAGTTCATGCGCGACATAAGGAGATTCTTTTGGGATGAACCTTACTTGTACAAGCATTGTTCTGACGGAATATACAGGAGATGCATTGCTGAGTCAGAAGTTTCCGATGTTTTGTTTCATTGCCATGGATCAGACTATGCTGGACACTTTGCCACCTTCAAGACAGTATCCAAGGCTCTTCAAGCAGGCTTCTGGTGGCCTACCATGTTCAAGGATGCTCACACTTTCGTCTCACAGTGCGACGCTTGTCAGAGGAGAGGGAAGATCAGTAAGAGACATGAGATGCCACAAAATTTCATCCTTGAGGTTGAAGTTTTTGATTGCTGGGGCATTGACTTTATGGGTCCTTTCCCATCTTCACACAAGAAGACCTACATCCTGGTTGCTGTGGACTATGTGTCTAAATGGGTGGAAGCGATAGCCAGTGAGAAGAATGACTCTGCGGTGGTTCTTAAGCTGTTTAAGACCATCATTTTCCCTCGCTTTGGAGTACCTCGAATTGTGATAAGTGATGGTGGCTCTCACTTTATCAACAAGGTGTTCGAGAGGTTGTTGAAGCAATATGGTGTAAACCATCGTGTGGCTACTCCATATCACCCTCAGACAAGTGGGCAAGTTGAAGTCTCTAACAGGCAGATCAAGGAGATCTTGGAGAAGACAGTGAATGCTTCTAGGAATAATTGGTCTACAAAGCTGGATGATGCACTTTGGGCATACAGGACTGCCTTCAAGACACCGCTGGGTACTACACCTTTCCAAATGCTGTATGGGAAAGCATGCCACCTTCCAGTAGAGATTGAGCACAAGGCTGCATGGGCAACAAAGATGCTGAACTTCGACATCAAGCCTGCTGCTGAGAGGAGGTTGATTCAGCTGAACGAGCTGGATGAGATCAGGCACCATGCTTATGAGAACTCGAGGCTGTACAAGGAGAGAACTAAAGCTTATCATGATAAGAAAATCATCTCCAGACACTTCGAACCGAACGACCAGGTACTTCTGTATAACTCTCGTTTGCAATTGTTTCCTGGTAAACTGCGTTCACGTTGGTCAGGTCCCTTCACAATCAAAGAGGTCAGACCACATGGTGCTGTGGTGCTGATAAATCGCACAGGCGAGGAATTCACTGTCAATGGACAAAGAGTGAAACACTATTGGGCGCAAGCCGAGATTCCAACAGGGCAGATAATGCCTCTGGATGATGCACCAACAGCCTGAAAGGCGTTACAGTCAAGCTATTGACGTTAAACGAGCGCTTGGTGGGAGGCAACCCACTGGTGAGTCTGTCCTTGAGTCGTTTTTCCTTTGATTTTTTTTCATTTGTTTTGAGTCTGTGTCAGGATGAACAAGGAGCAACTCGCAATCGCCTAAGTATCGATCGATACCCAATTGGTATCGATCGACACCAATCGCGGATGAAAGTTCACCAAGTCGATCTAAGCGTGGTATCGATCGATACCGTGCTGTGTGTCGATCGACACTCGCTGTTCCAGGAAGGTAATTTCTTGTTTCTTTTCATTCTATCCTTTTCTTTTATTTCTTTCACTGACTCTAGGCTAGATAACACTGAGGACAGTGTTGTTCAAGTCTGGGGGAGGTGTCTGCTGACATTGTTTTCGTTTTTCTTAGAGTCAGTCGTTTTATCGAGTCAAAACTGTTTTATTGAGTCAAAAATTTGTTGGAGATGATGATCCTGTGCTTGAACCTATTGATTTGATTTTGTTTTTGAGTGCACAGTGTTACAGGATCAGTTCTAGATCGACTAATGAAAAATCCAAAGGCTGACCAGTTGACTAGAAAACATCCATCTCTCCAGCAGAATTCTTCTGAAACCTGAGCCAAATTTTTGCACTTCATCAATATGGTTAGTGTTCATAGAGCTTGATTCATCATTCATATCTGATTAAGGAACCCGTGTGTTTAGAATTATGGTATCTCTCTCCCCTGAAATAAGTTGATAGATAAGAGCATAAAAGATTGAAATGATTTTCTTCTGAGTAGAGGGTTAGGAAAATTTCCAGCGATCCCATTATTCTACTTGAGAGGGGATGATCACACAAAGGATTGGAAGCGAGGCTAGGATTTTCCTATGATGCCATTATTCGCCTACATCCTTTGATACATAGAGAGGGAAGAACCGGGGATTCGGTGGCAAACACCATCAATACTCGCGTCTCATACCTTGATGTGTATATGCTAAGCTGAAAAAAAATTAAAAAAAAAAAAAAAAAATATATAAATAGAACATAATAAGAAATAAGTCTGGGGGAGAGAAATTGATACAAAAAGTGTTAAAAAGGGTGGTTCCTTTGTCATGATATTGTCTGGTAAAGAATCTAGAAGGTTCTTGAACATTAACTGCAACGATGAAACTGGCGATGAAGTTTTCACTTGAACAATGCTGTGGGATTTTGTGTGGAGTCTGGAAAAGCTGCAAATGTCTACGGAGAAGTACATGGTGGTCAGATCAAAAGCTGATCAGGTAACATTTGGGTACTTGGAAAGAAGATCATTTCGATGGTTCAGGAACAGGTGAGTCTCTACGTTTTCAAACCTCTTTTTCTGATTTAGTCTTCTATTTGCTTGAGGACAAGCAAAAGGCTAAGTCTGGGGGAGTTGATATATCATGGTTTTTACCCTGTTTAAGCCATGATATAAGTCCTTTTATAGAGTCTTTTCTTGTGTTTTGGAGTCTTTTAGAGTCTTTCACAGGTTATAGCACATTTGGAGCTTAATTGGAATTATTGGAGCTTTTCTGGAGCATTCTGGAGCGAGACTGAAGTCTGATGACTAAGAGCCCGATCTGAGCACCGAGCATCGATCGATACCCCCTGGTATCGATCGACACTCATCGAGATTTCATGGGCCGCGACTAATTATGAAGCCTTGGAGAATTGCAAAAGCACCCAGAAGACTTTGATAATTACAAGAAGGCCCCAAATCGTGATTTAGGTTATAAATAGGATTTTACAGCCATTGTTTAGGCTATGCTTTATTTTTGTTTAGGTTTAAGAGAGATTTTGGTGAGAGACAAGTCTGGTTTCCCTTCGTCCGAGATCAGATCTCAAAACCTTGTTTCTCTTTCTGATTTAATATAAGAGTATTTATTCAACATGTTTATTAATTTAATATCCATGTCTGAGTAGATCACCTGTTAGGTTTAGGGTTTTCTCATAGGGATTTCTTTGAATGCTAGGTTGATTATCTGTTAGGATTCACTATCTAAATTAGTTCTTCGCCTTAGGTTGTTCTCAAAGCTAATTCTAGGTTGACGAATCTGGAACTTAGATCTTAGGATAATTAATTAGGCACGAGAGTGCGATTAATTACCTGATAGAACCTTAGGTGAGCAAATTGATTATTCGCAAAGAGATTTGGTTTAATTGATTTGTGAACATATCAAACCTGATTTTAAAGCTGATTTAGACTTTAGGATTCGCAAAGAGATTTGGAATTTCTAGGATTTAGATTTAGATAGTTTTCGCAACGAGAGTTGGTTAATTATATTTTAGTGATTTGAGTTCTAGAACAGTGCTTAATCTGGATCCTGTTAGGTAGCTTAGCTGCATTCATTGATTTCCTGAGAAATACCCTAAGCCTACATTTCCCAAATTGAATTTACAAACGTTTTACTTGCAACCCTGTTTTTCAATTACATCATCTGGTTTAGCTTGTTTCTGATCTATAGAATCTATTGAGTGATTTTTGAGTTCTTTGTGGTTCGACCCCTACACTTACTACAACAACTGCTTTAGTATCTTAGGGTATTAAATTGAGCATATCATGTGTTTGGTGCATCACCGGCTCCAATTGGTCGTGCAGGTCGTGGTGGATGAATTGGAATTCGGTTCACACCAACACCTTGGTGACCAACACCTTGGTGACCAGCATCTTGGTGACCAACACCTAGCACGGGTGCATCTTGGTTTGCAATCGGAGGAAATTGTTCACCCTCCATTCCTAACCGTTGAAGGTGTCTCTCTCTCTCTTGTCTTGCCCTTGTGTTTGCTCGTTCTAGAGCACGGATGTTGTCAACACGGTCTATAAGATTTGATGTGCCTTGTGATCTCGTGTTCATACACCTATGAGAAGGGGAAAAACCAAGTGAAAGAGATTAGTAACAAATTAAAAATAAAACTTAGTCTCAAGAAGATTCAAAATCCTAATGATTAATGCAAAACCCAAATGGCAACGGCGCCAAATTGATAGTAAGATTTTTCGCTATCAATTGCTCAAATCCCACTCATGTCATTGTAGTATTTGAGATATCAATCCATAATGGGTTGGGATTAAAAACCAAGAATACATGAAACTTCTTAATCTAAGCAATCCAAGAATTGGTTTTGGTTTTTATCGGACAATTTGAAACATACAAAATAGAGAAATAAACGAGTAGCAAAGCAAACAAGAAAACGATTAATATCAAATTTAAACAAACGAATTCTCGGGTAAAGTAATCGACTCGGGTGATTCTTTAATCTACTCAAGATGCTCAAACATTCGACTAAATATCTCCTTAGGCCTTAGAACACTACTAAAGATTAATCCACTTCCATGGTATTAACCCCTTTCTTAGTCATCAATCGTCATAAACTTCCGTTCGCGATTCTATGACTAACAAGCAATAAGCACAAGTCTAATTAACCACAATTCACCTTAGACATCAATTTTCCGTTGGCTAAGATATGAAAAGCACTCATTAAATTCGTTCAAGAATTTCATCAAACACCTTCCGGGTGATGAAACTCCCTAAGTTCTAGATCAACTAGATCAAGGTCAATCTAGCATTAAGAACACTTAATGAGCAAGGATTTCGAGTAATCTAACTCCTAAACATCAAGAACAAACCTAGAATCACCCTAATCTACTTCACCCAAGAATCCTAAAAGAACTACTCACACATAGCTAAATCACAAATATAAACCGTACAAATGAAAGCCATAAGCAAAATAAGAAGATTGGTAGAAAGAGTTTAAGAAAATCTTCACTAAAATGGTTTTGATCTTGAATCTTTCATACAAAAACAAGAGAGAAGAAGAAAGAAGTAGTTGGCTTAGAACAGTAAAAAGAAGCAGAGATTGTTGATATTTTCGTGCCTCCCGTTCTCTGAAAGAGAAGAAATGTTGACAATTATATTACATAAGTGGTTGGTTCCCAAAATCATGCTGAAAATCCGGAGGCACTGTCGATCGGTTATGGCGATCGGTTATGACCGATCGCCTGAAGCAATCTTGATCGGTTTCAGCGATCGGTTTGTAACCGATCGAGCATGTTTTTCGTTTGGTCGTGGATCGCTTTCAGCGATCGGTTATGACCGATCGCCAGTGTATTTCCGGTCCTCACGTTCCTTCTTCGATCTTTGCGGTTTCCTTCCATACGCGCTCATCCAAATCAGTCCTGAACACCTGAGAAAGGCTATAACAAGCCAAAAAGAACACAAAAACAACCTAAGACGTTCTAAATGCAATGCGACTCGATTTGGACCTAAATGCATTGTAAATGTTATGAAAACAACATGAAACACAAAGAAAACATAGGGAAATATGGGACTCAAGATGGTAAAATACAGAGTTATCACAAGCAGACTACGAGAAGTTCGTCGCAAAGTGCGACAAATGTCAAAGACACGGTCCAATGATACATCTCCCTACCGAACTGCTAACCACTTCGACATCTCCATACCCGTTCATGCGCTGGGGGATGGACATCATCGGTCCTTTCAGACGATCCACCACGCATAAAAAATTCATCCTCGTCATGACGGATTACTTCACCAAGTGGGTGGAAGCCGAGGCGTACCCCGTCATCCTCGCTTCCGACGTTCCGAAGTTTGTCTGGAAATTCATCATCTGCCGACATGGAGTTCCATACGAGATTATCACCGACAACGGTCCCTAATTTATATCGATACTATTCAACGATTTCTGCGCCAAGTGGAAAATTCGGCTAAGTTTCTCTACACCGAGATACCTGCCGAGCAACGGTCAAGCCGAAGCAACAAACAAGACGATCATCGCTGGCCTAAAGAAACGATTGGATACTCATAAAGGGACATGGTCTTATAAACTCGACGGAGTCTTGTGGTCATATCGCACGACCCCACGATCTTCAACGGGACAATCCCCTTTCTATATGGCCTACGGCGTAGAAGCCCTGTGCCCCGCCGAACTCACCATCCCGACTATTCGTCGAACGATGCTCGTGCAAAACCCCGATCTTAACGACGAAATCATGCTCGACAACCTCGACAATCTCGAAGAGCAACGCGATCAAGCCTTACTTCGGATTCAGAATTATCAGAACTTAGCAGCACGATACTACAACAAAAAGGTCCGCGGACGTCATTTCACCGACGGCGACCTTGTTCTGAGAAAAGTCTTCGAAGGCACCGAAGAAAAGAATGCTGGCAAGCTCGGCACAAACTGGGAAGGGCCTTATCAGATCATGAGGGTAGTCAAACCGGGCGTCTACGAGCTCATGAAGCTAGACGGAACCCCTATTCCCCGTTTGTGGAATTCAATGAACCTTAAACGCTACTACATCTAGGCCAACTCCCAAGCGCCAAAAAAAAAAAAAAAAAAAAAAAAAAATCACCGAGCTACTACCCATGTGCTCGATTCCAATATATAATATGAACTACGAATGGCTTGATCCTTCTTTCGAAGGTACGTAGGCAGCCCTAACTAGGCGCAGCTATAAAATTAATGAAATTTTATTACGCAAAAGCATTTTACCGAACCCAACAGTTCGTATTTATAAGTCAAACTTTACGTTTGCCAAACTCCAACAGTTCGTATCTTCAAGTCAAACTTTACGTTTGCCGAACTCCAACAATTCGTACTTATAAGTCAAACTTTACGTTTGCCAAACTCCAACAGTTCGAATTTCCGAGTCAAACTTTACGTTTGCCGAACTCCAACAGTTCGTATCTTCAAGTCAAACTTTATGTTTGCCGAACTCCAATAGTTCGTACTTTCAAGTCGAACTTCATGTTTGCCGAACTCCAACAGTTCGTATTTTCGACCACAACGGTCTCCATATCAACGTCCTGGCCAGACGATCGAATAAACCGAGCTTAGCTCGCACGCATCCTCATGGTGCAATGGATAACACACTTTCCACATTCAAAGCCGAGACCAGTCTCGCACCTGCTTCTCAGATTATCCGAGCCAAATAAGCCGAGTCCGTCTCGCACACTCGGATTCAATATGAGAAACCTAGAGCATATTAAGATGGGCTGTTCACGTGCTCTTAAATTAAACTCTAGGGTCAAGCCGAACGTCTTTTCTCGCAAATTTAAGCCGATTTCTCAACAATCGCAAAATCAATAAGCCGATTTCTCAACAATCGCAAAAAACAGTAAGCCGGTTCCTCAACAATCGCAGAATCAATAAGCCAATCTACAATATGGATTGCCGACCTCGAACAGGTTCAGTCAAACTTGTCCTCTTCACCCGGCTAAGACCGTACTATTTACGGCACCACTATGTACGACAAGTTTGAGAAGTTCGTATAAAGTACGACTTCAAATATATTAAGACACAATTTAGAAAACGACTAAGTATGACATTCGAGTCGACAATCGATAAAAACATCAAGATTCATATCCCCTTCGGGCAAAATGGATACCGGACTTTAAAAACCCTCCGGTCCAAGAGGTCGAGTTATAAGCCCGTTCGGGCAGAACAAAACAGAAATTACAAAAGGATAAAAAAAGGCAACCTAAACACCTTGCCTCCGCATCGCATCAGCTTGCTCCGCCGACATCGAAGCTCGGTTAGATCCGAACTCATCAAGACCTGGCGGGACTTCATTACCCGGCGAAGGCGAAATCCCCAGATGCACCAGATCGGTAAAAGACGAGACGACTAGGTCCGCATCTTCCAGCTCGCAGAGGTCGATCGCCGCATACTCCGCCGACTTCTCAGCCTTAAGCTTCTCAAGCTTCTCGATGCGAGACGGCGGAACGGTGATACCGTGCTTCGTCCTTAGGCTCTCGCACAAACTGAGAATCCCGTGGATTTGGTTGACAGCGAGGAAAGGCTTCTTCGCCCGATCGACCGCCGCCAGATGATCCTTGACCTTTTGGAGTCGGACTTGGCACTTTTCAGTAACCGCCTTTCTCTTCGAGATCTGCTGGGTACGGCCGGCCCTCAATCGCGAAGTTTCCGCGAACAGCTTCACCGATAGCGCGTCTTTTTCTAACTCCAACTCAGCGTTAGATATTTTCAGTGCGGCGATTTCTCGGGTCATCTCGGCTACCGCACGATCACCTGCCTCCACCCTATCCTCGGACACGCGGAGCTCTTTGCGGAGTTCCACAGCTTGAACCCTCGCTTCAAGAGCCTTACGGCGAGAAGCTCCAAGCTCGCGGTCATAGGACCCGACGATTTCGTTCGTCGGGGCAACCATCTGTCAAGAACAATGAACATCAGAAACAAGGACCAAAAACGGAAGAAGGAATAACTCGGAAAGGGATATTTACCTCAGAAGTGGTCCGGGCTAGCTTCTTGAAAGCCTCAGACTTGTAAAGGCAATCGACCGGAGGGAGAAAATCTGGGCCGAAACTCACTCGCCGATACGTCTCGGCATAATCCCACGACTCGGCCTTGGGATCTGGCGCACGATGCCTTTTGGGCACAGGAGAATCGTCTGATAAGACAACTGTGTCCTCCTCGACCTGTTGGGGCTCGGTACCCTCCCCACCCCCTTCAGAGCGCTCGGTACCGACCCCAGCGGTCGGCCCGGCTGCCTGCCCGATCCTCTTTTTGGTCTTCTTTCTCTTCTTCTTTTCAGCCGGAGGAGGAATGCGTTCCTCGGCAGAAACCTGTTCCCCAGCAGGAACGCTTCCCTCACCGATCTCTTCGTCATAAGCCGTAGTTTCAGGATTCACATGATCGGCTGCCGAAGGAATATTCGCCTCCGCTTCATCGACTTTGAGTTCGGCAGAAAGATCAGGGATTTCATCGAACTTCATTTTTCGGCGACGAGAGGGATTTGCTGCCAAAAAAAGAAACAACGCCAGATCAGTAAAAAAAGAAAAAAGTGTAGCCGGACTGCAAAGACAAATTTACCGACTTACCTTTAAGAGCTTTTTTGGCCTTTAAATCAAGCTTCTCTTGATAGGCTTCAGGCCACCGAACTTTCCCAGCCGCGCTCAACTGCTTCACGTGAACGAAAGAGAATCCCGGTGTGGTAATAAGAAAGCCCGGCGCGTGACGATTTTAAAGGAAAAAGGAAAAATATAACTTAGGCAAAACAAGGTTATGAATAAGAATCAAGAAACTAAGGACTACCGATAGGAGTTCTCCATTGAGTTCGGTAACTCCCATCCGGGTACTCGACAGAAGATTCGTCGATCTTCACATAAAAGTACCGAGCATTCCAATTGTTGACCTTGCTCGGCTTGTTCCCAGTAACGAGATCGCACTCCGGCTTCGCATTAGCCGATAGGAACCAAGGCTTTGCCTTCGATAGATTTACCCGGAATAGCCTCTCAAAGATCTTGGCCGTAATGGGAATGCCGCACTCCTCCCCAAGAGAAAGGAGACCCATAAGATTTATTACCGTGGCCGGCATTAACTGGGAGATCGCAACATGTCGCCTCTTACAGTACTTGTAGAAGAGCTCGGGAATGGGAAACTGAAGACCACAGCTTCTGAAATACTCCTCGTAAACGCACACATAACCATCAGGAGCATCCCACGGACGATCGGTCTCCTTCAGGATCTTAAAAAGAAGATCATTTGGAGCATTACACCTCTCCAATGTAACCTGAACCGTCTCCGCGGTAGAGCGAGACGGTCTAATGTTCGCAGGTCTTTCGATCACCCGCCTAGCAACCGATATGGGAATGTCATCCCCTATATCCTGACAAATTGCTGGTGAAGCAGCACGATCATCTAGGCAAGCGACATCATCACCTTCCGCCAGCCGAACTGCGAATTCGTGATCCGCCCGAACTTGATCATCCAATTCGGCAGCCCCCTCTTCAATTTCATCTTCATCAATAAGGTGAGGAATCTCGACAGCCACCCTCGGATTACTCGGTCCGGCATCAGAACGACGAAAATCGTGATCGGTCGACTCTTGCCGAACATCATCCGAATCCGAATTGGAGCCACCAACTTACGGCTCGAGATCTGGGGATTTCAGCGGCGAAGTTCGGTCATCAACAAAAGAAGAAGAGGTCCCCGGATCCATATCGATCAAAAGGAAGAACTTTGTGAAGAACACAACGAAGAACTTGAAAATCTTCAAGCAGACTGGAGAAATCACGGCGGAAGAGATGATCCCAGAACGGAAAATAAACAAATTCTAGAGAGAAGGGAGAGCGCTAGAGAGAGAAAGAGGAATACCTTTTGAAGAAAAAAGCAGAAGTGAAAAACGGAAGGAGGTTCGAGCGATATTTATAGAGAAAAAGGTAATGATGACAGTTCCTCGAAATACGCGACCGAAGAAGACGAATCGACACGCGACTCTTCGAGTTCCACGGCTAAAGAAGATGAAATGACACCCCGTTCCCAAGAAAAATCTACCGAACTTGAACGTTCAGGATCGTTCTCGAGACCCACGAATCAAAGAGTCCGAACTCAAGAACAATCGCGAATCAGCCTACCGAACTCGAAAATTCGTAAAAATCGATTCAATCGTGAGAATCCCGATCTTAAAAGGAATTCGCCGAACTCGAAATAGAATCTGATCAGATCGTACCGATCTCAGTCTTAACCTAGCTAAAGAATACTCCCTGGAAATTCACCGAACTCGTAAACTCCCTCGCCGAACTGAGGGGGGGACCAATTGTTAGAGGGGGGATTAGCACCCCCTGGTTTAACTCGGTTCGAACCGAGACCGGTTTACGATGGTCTGGATTGAGGATGGATTAGCCCGAAAACATTGGGCCGAGCTCGGAATCTCGCTAAAAGCCCATCTCGGCTATCAATCTAAGCCCGGCGCGAGCCCAGTCCGTTACAACAGATGCAAACCGGAATATTTCCCTTTTTGTACCGATCTCGGAAAAGGAAATATTCCCTTCGATCAAATCTCCGAGATATCAGGAAGATATCTTTATCTCGGAGAGAAAACCGGGAGATTTCCTTCTCCCAATCGAACAAGGAAAAGGAAATCTTCTCTTTTGAAACCGCCTCGAGACACTATAAATGGAGGAGGAGGCTCATTCATTGAACATATCCACAACTTCCGCAGAGACAAGAGAGAACACGAGAGAGCTCCTTTACCGATCTCAAGTTCTTTTGTCTTTGCCATCTTACTAAAACTCTGTTGTAACGCCGACTCTTGATCAATAAACGAGATTCCGATTAAAGTACTGTTTTACCCCTTTTGTGTGATTTACGGATCAACACATATGAAAGAAGAGTTCGAAATAATAGATCTCGGAAAGACAAAATTTTGTCTTGGATTACAGATAGAGCACTTCCGAGATGGGGTATTTGTGCATCAATCAAATTATACCAAAAGGATCTTACAACGTTTTTATATGGATAAAGCGAATCCTTTGAGCACTCCAATGGTTAATCGATCTCTTGATACTGAAAAAGATCCATTTCGACCTTGTGAAGATAACGAGGATGCGTTAGGTCCTGAAGTACCTTATATGAGCGCTATAGGTGGACTTATGTATCTTGCAAATTGTACCCAACCGGATATAGCTTTTGCTACAAATCTACTTGCAAGATTTAGTTCGTCACCTACGCGCAGACATTGGAATGGAATAAAACATATATTTAGTTATCTTCAGGGAACAATTGACTTGGGTTTATTTTATCCTCGAGACTCCAATTTCGATTTAGTCGGTTTTGCATATGCATGTTATTTATCAGATCCACATAAAGCTTGATCGCAAACCGGATACATTTTAATAATTGGAGGTACTGCAATATCTTGGCGTTCTCATAAGCAGACTATAGTCGTCACTTCCTCAAATTATGCAGAAACTATTGCGCTCCATGAGGCATGTAGAGAATGTGTATGGCTCAGATATCTATGACTCATCACATTAAAGAAGCAAGCGGAATAGTCACCAATAAGGAGCCAATGATATTGTTCGAAGATAATGTTGCATGTGTCGCTCAACTCAAAGAAGGTTATATCAAGAGTGATAGAACGAAACATATCTCTCCAAGATTTTTCTCTTACACTCGAGAACTCGAGAAGAATCAAGAAGTCGATATCCAGTACATTCGTTCAAGTGACAATGCAGCAGATCTCTTTACAAATGCGCTTCCCACAACAACATTCCGAAAACATATTCAAAGTATCAGAATGCGTCATCTACGAAATTTATGAAGAGAATGTTATATCCATCATTCCATGGGGAAATTGCGTCATTGTACTCTTTTTCCCTTACCGGGGTTTTTTCCCATTGGGTTTTTCCATAATAAGGTTTTTAATGAGGCAGTACGTAATACGTTAGCAGTGATGGATAATTAAGGGGGAGTGTTGAAAAATGGATAATTATCAACACTTACTTTCACCGCCTCTTAAGTCGGTAACTACACCGACTTAACTATTATATGTAATCATATGTCTCTATAAATAGAAGTACTTATCATTGTAAGATGAGATACACGAAGGAATAAGAAAACAAACTTCTCTCTCATTTTTCCTCTCGTCTCTCTCACTTCCCTCACCTCTCTCTCTCAGCAAACATATAATAATAACATATATATAAGTATATCTAAACACATATAGTTTATAAGTTTATAACAGTTTTGTTATAAAGTATGATATATTATGGCTTCGAATGGTAACATAGGTTTGAACGGTGCGGGACAAGCGGTTTAAGAGGTGCAGTGCGGTTTTAGTGTGGTGCGGTTGGAAAAAACGCATCATGCGGAACAAGTGCGGTTCCTGCGGAACAAGCGATGCGGAACAATATATGAATGGTGAAAACAATAACATGCGGTGCGGTCCAAATGTGTGAATGGTGAAAATGTAAACATTGATTAATGATATTTATATGATTATAAATTAAAATTATTAATTTGTTAATGATTAAATCTTTTTATAAATTAATTACAAACCATAACTAAATAATTATTAAAATTTTAATAAATTTGTTTGGCATTTTGCAATAATATATTTATTGCTAAGATTAAATTAAAAAATACATCAAAAAAAACCAATTAAAATAATATGATATAATCGAATTATTTTAAAAGTTAAAGTTTTAATTTATAAATGTAACAACTATATTTGTTGTTAAAAAGTACATAAAATTCAAAATATCAAATATAATACAATACAAAATATGTTATTGATCCATATAATTAATTTTCATAATTTTAGTTTTTTTATCAATTTCTATAATTTTAGCTTTAACTCTCGTTGCGTTAATACGTTAGTCTTTATAATGTTTTCAATTTTTATATATTTAAATATATATATATATATATATATATACAAAACCGCACATAGAAAACTCATAACACATCAAAAACCTAGCGTAACAACTGTTGAGTGCGGTTTTCAATTTTCCTTTATAAAAATTGAACCGCACCTTTACTATTTATTTTTAAATTAAAAAACGAAAACCGCACCGCACTATGTTAAAATCTTGTTGATTGGTGACTTACATTATGAACCACATGTTGTTTTGGAAAAAAACTTCAAACATTCATAGCCTATATATGTGGATATATGTATATATATAGGTGAGGAAAGAAGTGAGAGAGTTGAGAACGAGTGAGACAGTTTATCTTTGTATTCACTTTCTTAAGTTATGATGTTTACATAGCATAAGATCTCTATTTATAGAAGACTAATAAACATTAAATATTAGTTGCGGACTTTACTACAAGAGGCGGTATAAGTATTATGAGTCGGTAAAAGATGGATGGATAATTATCCATTATTATATAATACTCTCCTTTAATTATCCATCACTGCTAACGTATTATGTATTGCCTTGTTAAAAATCTTATCATGGAAAACTCCAATGGGATAAAAACCACGACAAGGGAAAAAGAATACAGTGACACAATCTCCCCCTGGAATGATGTATATAGCATTCTCTTCATAAATCCCGTAGATGACGCATTCCGATACTTTGAATATGTTTTCTGAATGTTGTAGTGGGCGCCTTTGTAAAGAGATCTGATGCATTGTCACTTGAACGAATGTACTGGATATCGACTTCTTGATTCTTCTCGAGTTCTCGAGTGTTAGAGAAAAATCTTGGAGGAATATATTTCGTTCTATCACTTTTGATATAGCCTTCTTTGAGTTGAGCGACACATGCAACATTATCTTCGAACAATATCGTTGGTTCCTTATTGATGATTATACCACTTGATTGTTGTATGTGGTGAGTCATAGATCTGAGCCCCATACATTCTTTACATGCTTCATGAAGCGCAATAGTTTCTGCATAATTTGAGGAAGTGGAGACCAAAGTCTGCTTTTGAGAACGCCAAGAGATTGCAATACCTCCAATTGTAAAAACGTATCCGGTTTGCGATTGAGCTTTATGGGGATCTGATAAATAGCCTGCATCTGCAAAATCGACTAAATCGAAATTGGAGTTTCGAGGGTAAAATAAACCCAAGTCAATTGTTCCCTGAAGATAACGAAATATATGTTTTATCCCATTCCAATGTCTGCGCGTAGGTGACGAACTAAATCTTGCATGTAGATTTGTAGCAAATGATATATCCGGTCGGGTACAATTTGCAAGATACATATATCCACCTATAGCGCTCATATAAGGTACTCCAGGACCTAACGCTTCGTCATTATCTTCATAAGGTCGGAATAGATCTTTTTCAGTATCGAGAGATCGATTAACCATTGGAGTACTCACATGATTCGCTTTATCCATATAAAAACGTTGTAAGATCATTTTGGTATAATTTGATTGATACACAAATACTCCATCTCGAAAGTGCTTTATCTGTAATCCAAGACAAAAATTTGTCTTTCCGAGATCTTTCATTTCAAACTCTTCTTTCATATGAGTTCTTGCATCATTAATTTCCTTTTGAGTTCCAATTATGTTCAAGTCATCAACATATACAGCAATGATAACAAATCCTGATGAGGATTTCTTAATAAAGAAGCAAGGGAAAATTGCATTATTCACATACCCTTTCTTTAGCAAATGTTCGCTTAAGCAATTATACCACATGCAACCATACTGTTTTAATCCGTAAAATGATTACTGTAATTTGACCGCACATATTTCTTTAGATTTTGAGCTTAATGCTTCAGGAATTTTCAATCCTTCTGGGATTTTCATATAGATATTGTTATCAAGTGATCCATATAGATATGTGATGCGTTATCGGATTCGTCTTCGAAACTTCAGGTTTTAAATTTGTAAACCTTAAAGCCTGGAAGTGCACAGATGTGCATTGTTGTACTTGAGGTATCGATCCACAGGGAGAGGGTGATGTTCTATGAGACCTTAGACACTGTATAATAAATAAACCTAGAACGAATATATCTTTATAGGGTTTTTGTAACTAGAATTGTAAAGAACGAAAAATGGAAAACTTCTACTAATCTAATCTAAGAAAATCGACCACTACCTAAGCTAAGGGAATTTTAACTACTAAACTAATGCTAAGAAAAACTAAACATATCCTAAGAAATACTAAGGCTAACCTAATACCTAAGAGAATTGACTACTAACCTAGACCTAATGAAATCGATGACTAAACTACTTCTACGGACTCTATTGCTAAACTACACTACTAAAGACGGTTGTAACTTATTCTAAAAAGTTGTTGGGTCGAGAGGAATATCTCGGGGTATGCTCGATTCAATCAAACGGCCCCTAGCTCATTAGTAACCGGTGTTTCTAGATTATAACTCCACAAACAGGACAGAATAATGACGTAGTCTACTTCCGTATAACCTACACCCTATAATCTATTCACTCAACCAGTAGCTTCCGTCTCTGGCCGCGCGTAAGATTGTGATATGCTAGTGGGTTCATAGGTTCACGGCACTCTGTAAGTATACTTCCAAAATCTTATGACGCGCACGTCTTGTGGATGAACTTTGCTGGTGATTAGATGCAACACTTCCGTGGTTCTAAACTCTCTCTATCAGCCTCTAGTTTGTTACACTAGATTCATGCATTAACAACTTTCCACAAGAAGAGCTCTAGAAATCGGCTAGGGTTTACCGAGTGAAATCATTATCGAACATAGAATTCCCCTCGATAATCATTTAAACCCAACAATCTAAACTACTCACACATACTGAAAAAAGACATAATTAAAATAATTAAATTAAGCATAAGATTGGTGAAGAAGCCTCACGAACAAGAACTAACCTCGGTGAGAAACCTCCTCACCAATCCCAAAAATCTAGATGCAAGAGTACAAGAATGAAAGCAAAATAATGTGTAGAATGTGTCTAGGGTTGGATTCTAAAAAAATTCTGTCTAAAACAAGTATATATAGGTCTTCAACAAGCTTAGATCGTTTTAGGGTTTGACGGGAAAATACAGTTTTGGCCTCGGGTGAAGAAACGGATCGTCTTGGGCAAAAATAGGCTTGGCCGCGGCTCCGCCTTCTCTGGCCACGGCGAACTGGCTTCTGGCTGTGGGTTAAGTGGCTCCAGGGGTGGCGGAACGGTGCTTAGCCGCGGCTCCGGCTCCTTGACCCGCGGTGGGCTGCTTCTTCGGGCAGCTTCATCGGTCCTCAGTGCTTCGGCTATATTTTAGGATCCAACCATTGGATTGTCCCCAATCTAATTACATTTTAAAGCTGGCTGTCTCTACTTTGTTGTATCCAAATTTGGTGATGATCAGACGGTGAAAAGGTCTTTTTTTATTGCAAGACTTCTTGACGGTCCAAGTTTATCAAAAAACATACTTTTGCTCTGAAATGCACTCTTTTATCCCGAGTTACCTGAAAAGAGTCTTAAAAACGCAAACATACGAAACGCGTAATAAAAGCATAGAAAACCAAGCGGAACACTTATTAAAGTATTCTAAAATATATAGCAAAACGGGTAAAAATACGGATTATCACACCCCATACTTAAACCTTGTTTGTCCTCAAACAAGACAAAGCTCAAGCTTGGAAATGATCAAACGAAAATCATCAGGAACTGAAAATCTCAGAGACCGTCCTTCTAAACCATAACCATCGAACTACATCAATCGCAATCTAGCCTAGAAAATTCTCACTATAAGTTCCCGTAACACTAATCCACGGTATCCGTTATACGAAATATAAACTTTCAAAATCCAAAAATCAGGTCAACTAGCTCTCTACATTCATTAAGTATAGGCGTGGGTTTCTCATCAAAGAGATTAAACCAAGACAATCGATGCTAGGTATTTAAGGCATTTAGAGGTGAGGTCAAAAGTGTTTCGGGTTACCGTAATTTCTCCGGAGGGTGCGAGATATTATGCAAAACAACAAGAGAGGAACGAACTATTGATCACCACAACTTCCAGTCACTTCTTCTTGCGTAAAAACGTTGCACTTCCTCCTTCTTCTGAAAACAGAAGTTTTCTGTCATTCCCCCAGACTTAGAATTTTCTATGGGCTCGGAATGAGAGACTTCTCACAAACGAACCATGGATGCCTCATAAGCATTTCGACCAACCTAGACTCTTTTTAAGGCTCTTGTTTCCTTTTCTTTTCACTTATTTTCGATTTTTTTTTAAAGGGGGAAACGCCTTTTATCGAAGTAGAGTCTTAATGGGACGAAAATTTACCATGATCAAGCTCGCATCTTTGTTAAATTCACCACCACCGATCGCGTATAGTCTTCGTCTTTAGTGACTGAAAGATGTGTCGTTCCTCCCTCTCCGGCGTTTTTGCACATATCTGCACATAAGTCACAAAGAGAGTTGCATGAGGTTTGAACAATGGTTAAGTTTCGGGTGGGATACCAACTAAAGATGAGTTGGCCATTCATGTACGACAAAGAGTGGTAAAAGGTAAAAGAACGTCATGAATGTATGATTCGTTATCTTTGCATAAACCTTTGATGAGAAAATTAAGTCAAGATTAAGTCCAAATAAAATAGAGCTAGCATATTCCATCCTAGAGAATCTCTACGGTCTAAATTCCTCGAGAGATTTCGCATTAACAGAAACTCTAGCTACCGCCTAGTCTAGAACCAAATTACGAAAGAGCATGTTACTAGGAGATAGCGTAGAAGTACACTGGTCGGTTATCGTCATGGATTCCTTTCATCATTCCCTCAAAAAGTATTCCTACGTTTTTCGAAAAACTTGAATTTTTTTAAGAAAAACGTCGAAAAATGTAAAATGCAAACACAAATGAAAGAAGTGGTGGTTAGTAAGGGATGGAATCCTCCCCAGACTTAAATCGTACTGTCCTCAGTGTGAAATAAATCGGGTAAGGACGAATAATAGATGTATGTAATAATTGAGAAAGTTTAAGGAAAAAGAAAACTTACATGGATGCGGTTGGGGAAGGGATTTGGGAATGGAATGGTGGTGATATAGGGATGGTAGATGATGATATGGTGATGGGAATGGATGTGGGGATGTTTGGGAATGGTTTGGAATCGATCAAGGAACGAAACAAATCGTTCGGGATCGGCAGAAGGCTGGCCACGGGTCAAAGGGCTGCAGCCGCGGCCAATTGCAAGCTGGTTGCGGGTCCGTTGATTGTGACCACAGCCAAAGGCTAGCTCGCCACGGGTCTGGCTTGTGCAGCCGCGGCCGAGCTTCTTTTGCGGTCAAGTACTATCTTGCGGTTCGTGCTGGACCGAGCAGTTCCTTACCGTGTCTCCATCTTTTTGTCTTTTCGGTTTTTTGATTTTTTTGGGTTTTTTAGAAAACTGAAAACTAAGAGAAGAAAAAGTTAGTAGAAAAATAAAGAAAAATTAGAAAGAAAAACGTACCTAAAATGGGTTGCCTCCCATTGAGCGCTTTTGTTTAAAGTCGTTTAGCTCGACGTTGGTATCGAGGTGAGCTTAGTCGTAGAAAGACAGCGTCTTACGACAAGTCTTCTTTGATCTTCTTTTGGTTTCCTCGTCATGTGAATCATCGCTTGTTCGTGGATCGGGATCATGATCAAGTTCGGGATCCATCGTGCTAGAACGTCTCTCTTCTCCTTTTTTGAGTGGTATGGCAGTGTAGAACACGTTTTCGTCAATGTTAGCGAATAAAACACGTCGATTTGGCCAATCCATGATGGCTCCAACGGTTGATAAGAACGGCCATCCTAGAATTATCGGTGGTTCATCTTTCTTCGTTGTTTGGACGATGTAAAAATCGACGGGGGCTATGCAATCTCCGATTCTTATTGGCATGCCTCGGGCAATCCTTTTTTGTGTGGCACAAGTCTAGTCGGCCATGCTGATTTTTGTCCGGGTACGGTGTACGTGCTTAATACCGATGCGCTTTGCGGTCGATTTTGACACGATGCTCAAGCAAGCTCCGGAATCACAAAGAACGTTCTTAAATTTAACTCCACGGATGCTACAAGTGATAAGGAACTGACCTTGTTCTTCGATTTTGTGGAGACTCCTAACGAGTTTTCCGTTCATGGCATTGTCGAAAAGATCTTCTATCTCCGTTATGGACTCCTTGCTTTCACAAAAGAAATGACCAATCATATGATCTATGTAATCTCTAACAAAAGTAGTACATCTAGGTAGATTATGAACCACGTTGTTGAATTCCTCTAACTTCTCTCGGCTTATCTTATTCGGGTACTCTCGGTACTTCTCGGGACGGTAGATTCGGATAGCATGGGAAGCGGCATAGGGTGTTGTTGAGCGTCTTGCTCTCATGAAATAGGCGTGAATGTCTTCCCTACTCTCATTGCTGTAACGGAAGAAAGCGTATGTAGGTCCTTTTTCCTAAACTTCTTCGAAGGAGGTGTGCATCGAGATTGATTTCAAAAATATATAAAACTCGATCAATCTCTCTCGGGTGATGCATTATGTCCTTGGATCTTCCGGTATTGGACTTGGTTGAGGTGATGGTTCAAAGGCTGAGTAAGGCATGTAGATCCTCCTTGGTGGACTCCTTTGAAGTGTTGTTGATGAAGAGGATGAATCTTCTTCATGAGCTCCTTCATGAGCTTGAATCACCTTGCAAGGTGCATATTAATCTGGTTCCAGGTCGCTTGAAGGCTCATCTGAGGTTTGAGTGTCAATGGAGAATGCAACGTGCTCAAAGGGGAGTGCTCGGGATTCAAACGGTTCAAGGAGAGATGAGCAGGAGTTGGCCGCGAGTCCAAGGAGCTGAGGCGCCGCAGAGGGAGGCGTGGCCGCCGGTCCGGTTGACGGAGGCACGGCGGAAGAAGGGCTGGCCGCGGCTGGGAGGCTCGCACCAGTGGTGAGAGGTGTCAGTGGGGACTTGTTCGGTTCGTCGTCTTCTTCATCTCCTTCAGTGTTTTCTTGTTCTTGGGAGTCATTTGGCTTCTCCTCTAGGTCAGGAACATGGTCATCAAGTGTTGAATCATGCTTCTCATGATCTTTAAATAGTTTCTCCAAACAAGGCTTGGTTGACTTTTGTGTGTCGGATAAGTGACTAACCGAAGCATCGGTTTCTCTAACCTTGTATTCGAGTATGCTGAGACGATACCCGACTTCTTGAAGTTCATCATCAGTCTTCTCTCTGTACCAAGAGGCAAACTCACTAGTCTCTTTAATTTCTTGCTTTGAATCGCGAATCTCCATGGAATTTTGAATAATATCGTATTTTTGTTTCGTTTGTACCTCCTCCATGGTTTTTGTCCTTTCTTGGATAGCAGCAGCGTCTTGTAGAGTTTGTTCCTCAAGGGCGGTGATGTGAGCAGCAAGGTCATCAAACTTCTTGTTGAATTCGGTGTAGATTGTATCTAGCCTTTTGTTCATGGCCGCCTCGGTCACGATTTGGCAATCGAGGTGTTGATTAAGCATGATATTGATTGCGTCTAGACGCACGCTAATCTCCGAGTTGAACACGTGCTGTTCCAAGAATTGATGGTGTTGATGGTATGAACGTTGTCTAGAGTTGACAACGGGAGACGCAAAAGTTTCGTCTCAGTAGTAAGGAGGCTTGTGGCTTCCTTGAGAGTAGTTAGTCGGTGCCGGTTTCCGATCCATGTAGAACGAGTCACACACAGCATGTGAGTTCTGACGGTGGTTAGCGCAAGATGGGTCATAGTAACCCCGCTCGTAGTAGCAATCTTGCTCCAGAGGCGAGTTCACGTTTCAAAACCTGAAACGAAGAAAAACAAAACCAAAAATCAAATAGCAAAAGTTTGTTCTAGAGTCGTTTTACTAACCTCTAAGGTGTGATAGAAGCTGTAGCGATTTCTCCCCGGCAACGGCGCCAAAAACGTGATACGTTATCGGATTCGTCTCCGAAACTTCAGGTTTTAAATTTGTAAACCTTAAAGCCTGCAAGTGCACAAATGTGCGTTGTAGTACTTGAGGTATCGATCCACAGGGAGAGGGTGCTATTCTATGAGACCTTAGACACTGTATAGTAAATAAACCTAGAACGAATATATCTTTCAAGGGGTTTTGTAAATAGAATTGTAAAGAACGAAAAACGAAAAACTTCTACTAATCTAATCTAAGAAAATCAACCACTACCTAAGTTAAGGGAATTTTAACTACTAAACTAATGCTAAGAGAAACTAAACATATCCTAAGAAATTCTAAGACTAACCTAATACCTAAGAGAATTGACTACTAACCTAGACCTAATGAAATCGATGACTAAACTACTTCTACGTACTCTATTGCTAAACTACACTACTAAAGACGGTTGTAACTTATTCTAAAACGTTGCTGGGTCGAGAGGAATATCTCGGGGTATACTCGATTCAATCAAACGGCCCCTAGCTCATTAGCAACCGGTGTTTCTAGATTATAACTCCACAAACAGGACATAATAATGACGTAGTCTACTTCCGTATAACCTACGCCCTACAATCTATTCACTTGACCAGTAGCTTCCTTCTCTGGCCGCGCGTAAGATTGTGATATGCTAGTGGGTCCATAGGTTCACGGCACTTCGTAAGTATACTTCCGAAATCTTACGACGCGCACGCCTTGTGGATGAACTTTGCTAGTGATTAGATGCAACACTACCGTGGTTCTAAACTCCCCCTATCAGCCTCTAGTTTGTTACACTAGATTCATGCATTAACAACTTTCCACAAGAAGAGCTTTAGAAATCGGCTAGGGTTTACCGAGTAAAATCCTTATCGAACATAGAATTCCCCTCGGTAATCCTTTAAACCCAACAATCTAAACTACTCGCATATACTGGAAAAAGACATAATTAAATTAAGCATAAGATTGGTGAAGAAGCCTCCCGAACAAGAACTAACCTCGGTGAGAAACCTCCTCGCCAATCCTGAAGATCTCGATGCAAGAGTACAAGAATGAAAGCAAAATAATGTGTAGAATGTGTCTAGGGTTGGATTCTACGAAATTTATGTCTAAAACAAGTATATATAGGTCTTCAACAAGCTTAGGTCATTTTAGGATTTGACGGGAAAAGACGGTTATGGCCTCGGGTGAAGAAACGAATCGTCTTTAGCAAAAATACGCTTGGCCGCGGCTCCGTCTTCTCTGGTCGTGGCGAACTGGCTTCTGGTCGCGGGTGGAGTGGCTCCAGGGGCGGCGGAACGGTGCTTGGCCGCGGCTCCGGCTCCTTGACCCGCGGTGGGCTGCTTCTTCGGGTAGCTTCATCGGTCTTCAGTGCTTCTGGTATATTATAGGATCCAACCATTGGATTGTTCCTAATCTAATTGCATTTGAAATCTGGTTGTCTCTACTTTGTTGTATCCAAATTTGGTGATGATCAGACGGTGAAAAGTTCTTCTTTGATTGCAAGACTTCTTGACGGTCCAAGTTTATTTAAAAACGTACTTTTGTTTCGAAATGCACTCTTTAATCTCGAGATACCTGAAAAGAGTCTTAAAACCGCAAACATATGAAACGCGTAATAAAAGCATAGAAAACCAAGCAGAACACTTATTAAAGTATTCTAAAATATATAGCAAAACGGGTAAAAATACGGTGTTATCAATATGTTGTCACAACATCCATAAAATACATTTCTAGATTTTTAGATGGCCCAAGGCTCATCAAAAATCTGAATGTTATTGCATCCATAACCAGGGAATACGTTTCTTCATAATCAATTCCTGGTCTTTGAGAAAATCCTTGTGCAACAAGATGGACTTTGTATCTTGTTACCTCATTTTTCTCATTTCTTTTTTGCACAAAAACCCATTTGTACCCAACCGGTTTTACATCTTTGGGTGTAGTGACAATAGGTCCAAAAATATTTCTTTTATTGAGGTTGATCAATTCAGTTTCTATGGCCATTTTCCATTTCTCCCAATCAGATCTTTTATGGCATTCTGATATGGACCTTGGATCTGGATTATCACTTTCATAATCAATTTCTTTGGATACAGAGAATGAGAAAGTTCCATCATTATCTTCTATTTCATATATATCCCATAATTTTCCGTCTTGGACATAGTTAATGGAAATCTCATATTTTTCTTTATCATTTTCGTCTTCAGGACTTTTCTCTGTATGTGGTTATTCTTGACCATTTTCATTTTGTTCTCCCAGTTTCTTTTTCTTTTGGGGATTTTTATCTTTTGAGCCTATCGGCCTTCCCCTTTTCAACTGAACTTTGGGTTCATTTGCTATTTTCCCATCAATTTGTTCTTCCGTAACAATAATTCTTGACGGAGCATTCGCAGCAGGTATATATGACTTTGTCACCCTTTTAATATCTATGAACGCATCTGGTAACTGATTTGCCATATTTTGTAAATGTATTATTTTTTGAACTTCAAGTTCATGTTGTTTTGTAGGGGGATCAAGGTACAACAAAGATGGTGTGCACCATGTAACATCTTTCAAAATTTCTTTAATTCCTCCTCCTAACGCTGAAAATTCACCTTCATTAAAATGGCAATCGGCAAAACGTGTCGTAAACATATCACCAGTTTGCGGTTCAAGATACCAAATTATACTTGGTGATGTATAACCGATGTATATTCTCAATCTTCTCTACGCCCCCATTTTTGTTCTTTGCGGTGGGGCTATAGGAACATATCGAAATGGCCAGACGCTAACTGTAATGGGGAATATTTATGATATGAACTCGGTCGTATCTCAATCAATGCCGCTGCATGCAAGATAGCATGATCCCATACTGAAATTGGGAGTTTTGTTCTCAATATTAACGGTCTGGCAATGAGTTGCAACTGTTTAATCAAAGACTCAGCCATGCCATTTTTTGTATGAACATGCGGAACCGGATGTTCAACATCGATTCGCAATGACATACAATAGTCATTGAAGGCATGTGAAGTGAATTCACCAGCGTTATCAAGTCTTACTTTCTTTATAGCGTAATCAGGAAATTGTTCATTTAGCCTGATTATTTGGACAATAAATCTTGCGAAATCCGTATTTCGAGTAGTCAATAGACACACATGTGACCATCTACTGGATGCGTCAATTAATACCATAAGATATCGAAATGGCTCATTTGGTGGGTGAATGTGCCCACATATATCACCATGTATTCTCGCTAAGAATACTGGACATTCATTCCCGATTTTGGCTGGTGATGGCCGAGTTACGAAAACAACAATCAGCTAGGCATGCAAAGCAAAAGCTAAAGAATGAAACCACTTGTCTTAAATGGCTTCCTAGCATGTCCATCTAATGCCAACTATAACCACTTGTTCAGGTGAGGACTCCATAAGTAAAGAATATCACTAAGTCGATGTTGTTCCATAAGTAAACACTCGCTCTACACCCACCCCCAGCCTAATCCTTTATTTATATTTAAGCAATGCATAGAAAATCACGATGAGATCACTAGCCATCATTAATACAAAATATATGAAAGTTAAATGGGGGCTCACCTTCCCCATTTTGCAGAGGACCAGAGGAGGAAACGACAAAGACCTCTCCAGCCAACCTCTAAGGAAGAGGAAGACATGATCAAATCGAGAACATGGATTTGACCGTCTCGTAAAGATTGAATAAGTGTCTGAAGTGGAAAAGCATGATGATGACAATGACAAGTGCAGTGTCATTGTCGCATAGCAACGAGCCGTGTAACACAGTTCTGAGACATATCAAGAACATAGAGAGCTTGGTGAAAAGCTCAGAAAACAACAGTGTTGGGCCGATAACTTAGCAAGGAGGGGACGAGTATGTGGCACTTCCGATTGAAGAATTGGGCCAAGACAAGCAACCAAAGTCTGCGCCGGTAAATTACAAAAAAAAATAAAAATTGTTCTACAGATTGTGTGTGTAACACACAAAACATCGTGTGCGACACATAAGATAATCAAGGTATTTATCTGCGATATGCTAGTGATTTATATTTACACGCGTTGTGTGACTCTAATTGGGTTGGGTACCCATTGATACGATGATCTAGACTTTTAAGCTTGTTGCGTTTATTCGCCTTATCTAACCGTGACTTGAGCTCCGATTCGAACGCACAACTATGAAATCGAGAGAAAGAGATAAGCGATTGCGGAAAAATAAAGACACGAGAGAATGTTATGTATTTCAGGTGCAAAACCGCAACCCTACGTCTGGCCGAGGACTCCTCAGAATTCACTAAGAGCTACCGTACAATCGTCGTCTCTCTCTCACTGGAAAACCCCGAGACACTCCTTTCACTCACCGGAAAGCTCTCCTTGTTTCCCCTCACCGATACAATCTAAATCTCTCTCCGAAATTACAATTGATATCTCTAACCACAACAACGACTCTACCCAACAATATAACTCACTCCAATTTGCAACGATCTGTAACAGACTCATCGCGTGAGCTACGCCTTCTCAATGGCAAAATCGATGTTCTTGAATCTTCTTTTGATCAACAAGACGATGACCAAAACGACGACGTGTTGTAGCTTTAGTAAACCATTACTTAAACCGAAAATCAATCCCTGATTTCTGCATCGTTTTACTTCAAGTTCCTAAACCGAAAACTTCTTCTTCTGGTTATATCAACCAATATCCCCCGTGCTATGCACGGGAACATTTTTTTCTTATCATAAAAAACCAAACTTCAGTTACATATACATAACTTAAAATGACATGTATAAAATAACTTTCGCTTATGTGAAGAAGTTGATACATTAAAAACATTAACACACTTATCATTGATTAACCACAAACATATGAAAATTAAGTTAGATTTGTTTAAAAGAATTTACATTGATCTAAATTAGCTCGTAATTGAGTACAAATATTAGTTTGAAACTTTCCTGTTTTACTTCTTTCTGTCTTGTTCTTCCTGTATTAATTTTTTTTTAATTTTAACCTGATTTGTGATAACCCGACCTTCGGTCCGGTATATCTCCATTTCTAATTTGCGGTTTAAGTTGATTTCTAAATCCTTCCGGAATATTCCCTCTAAATATTCCCTTTTATTTTATTCTCAAGCAAATATTCAATATTCCTTTTAGATAAGTTCAAATCTTCATTTTCTTTTATTTTTTCTTTTTCTTTTCAGGAAATAAATTCTCTATAAATATCTAGCTAATCTTTCATTCTCTCTTTTCCAAAACCCTAAACTCTTTTCTCTCTCTCTTTTCCAAAACCCTAAACTCTTTTCTCTCTCTCTCTCTCTCTCTCTCTCTCTCTCTCTCTCTCTCTCTCTCTCTCTCTCTCTCTCTCTCTCTCTCTCTCTCTCTCTCGGCCGCTGATATATCATGGTTTTTACCCGTTTCTAGCCATTATATAGGTCTTATTTATAGAGTCTAGTGTTTTTGGAGTCTTTTGGAGTCTTTTCAGGTTTTAGGTGACTTTGGGAGAAAATGAGCCGTTTTGGGTGAAAATAAGCATATGCAGATGCAAAATCATGCAGAGACGTCAGAAGTTTGGCATTCGTTGAAGAACTTCCCACCGATGGATTGAGCTACAATTTGGATACAAGACATATCAATGGATTAGCTTTCATTTGGAAGTGGTTTGAGGCCATTCCAACGGTGAGATCAAAAGTTATGCCAGTTTTCGTGAAGACAGTTCAGTCTGGCGAGCAGAAGAGTCGACACGCAAGCTTGGTATCGATCGATACCACTAATGGTGTCGACCGATTCCGACTTCAGGAAGAAAGAAACGTGACTTTTTACAAGTTTGAAGTTTGCACCTTGGTCCAGAAGACTTTAATAATTACTAGAAGCCCCAAAACGTGTTTTAGGTTATAAATTAGGTTTTTCAGCCACTTTTGTTGGCTAAGCTTTATTTTATTCTTGATACTTTGAGAGAGATTTGTTCCAGGGTTTTTTGGGAGACAACTCTGAACCCTTGTTTCTTATTGATTTCTTTTATGCAATTCTATTCATCTATGATTTCTGTTCCATTGATCATGTCTGAGTAGATCTCTTTTAGGTTTAGGGTTCTCATAAAGGATCTTTTTGAATGTTAGGTTAATTGGTTTAATAGGGTTCATAATCTGAATTAGTTCTTCACCATAGGTTGTTCTCAAAGCTAATTCTAGGTTGACGAATCTGAAACTTAGATCTTAGGTTAATCGATTCGGCACGACAGTGCAATTGATAATCTGACAGAACTTAGGGTGAGCAAAATAGCTATCCGCAAAGAGATTTGGTTTAGTTGTTTTGTGAACATATTAAACCTGAACTTTAAAGCTGGTTTAGATCTTTAGGATTTGCAAAGAGATTTGGGATTCTGGGATTTAGACTTAGATAATTCTCGCAACGACAGTTGGTTAATTATAGCTTAGTGATTTGAGTTCAAGAACCGTGCATAACCTGAACCTTGATTGATTGATTTGGCTGCATTCTCTGATTTTCTAGGAAATACCTTGAACATATCTTTCCTCCATCGAATTTACAACAAGTTTAATCTACGTTATTGCTTTCAATTACATTGATCACTTAGCTTAATTCAACCCTTAAAATCTATTGTGTGATTCTTGAGTCTCTGTGGATTCGACCCCTAAGTATTACAATCGACAAAGCTGTTAGTATTTTAGGGTATTACATTTGAGCTTATCAGCCGCCTCTCTCTCTCCTCCTCCTCCACCGCGTTTCTGTCTCTCGCCGTGATGTCCTTTCCGTCGCCTCCTTCTCCTCTCTTCCATCGCCTCCTTCTATGCTAAGGTGAGGACTTGTTGCCCCTCTCTTTCATACAAGATCTCGATTTACTGTTTTTGATAAAGTCTTCTTTTAAACCTAGCTTTCCACTAAGCAAGCTATTTGATTTGTTTAGTTTTCTTTGTTGATTGCCAATTGAGTATATTATTTATATTCCACCACACTATTAGATATGTTATTAGGTTATGTTAGATCTGCTTCTAGGGTTTGTTGATTGATGATTGTTGCTTGATGAACAGGTTACTTGAATATGGATTAATGATTGATGAACTTAAATAACCTGGTGAATTGTTTATTATGGATTGAGATCCCCGTTGTTATAACTTGGTTGAGTCATGTTTGTGAGTCTCGAACCTAGTGGATGAGAATGATAAGGTTTATTGTTTGGAGTTTACAATATTGTTTGCTGGAACTGGTGGGCTGTATACTTTGGCATCAGAACCTTCTATTGTGATTGTTCTGGTGGAGTGTATGCCTTGGCATCAGAACCATATTGTTTGCTGGAACTGGTGGGGTTGTATGCTTTGGCATTGGAACCTTCTGTTGTGATTGTTCTGGTGGAGTGTATACCTTGGCATCAGAACCAATTTGCTTGCTAGGACTGGTGGAGTATATACCTTGGCACTCGGAACTCTCTGTGTGGGAAACCGGTGGGGTCGTATACTTTGGAATTGGTTCTCAACGCCATGAGGGTTGGGCGAACCCTCTGTGTCTTCGGACCCTCTGTTAGGATCAATCTTTGAAGTTACCCAAATTGTTTGTGTTGGTTTTAGGATTAGACTTTCATAATAGTATCTCGCGTAATTGTCTGGAAGTGAACAGTGAGCCTCCACAAGGTTCATCATCACTGAGTAATCCCCATTACTCACCCCTCCTCTTCCCTTATATCTGTACAGGTTAGCGAGGATCGGTTATGTCTAATATTGTTGTGTGACCTGGACGTTTTCCTGGCGATCCTGTGTGCTCACCATTGGACCCAAACCAGGTGACTTAACCATTGGGGATTAGTCTGCCAACCTAACATGCCTGAATTCTCCGGTTTCTTCGGAGGCCCGGGAACGGGGTGTTACATGATTTATGAGAAGTTTCTGGCTTCTTACATCCAATAATTTATTCAGTATCTCTATCT
This sequence comes from Eutrema japonicum, assembly GCA_030161315.1. Classification (NCBI taxonomy): domain Eukaryota; kingdom Viridiplantae; phylum Streptophyta; class Magnoliopsida; order Brassicales; family Brassicaceae; genus Eutrema; species Eutrema japonicum. The sequence continues at coordinate 23,632,208 of BSQW01000006.1, read as the reverse complement.
GCAAACAATCTTACAAATTAATTCAATTAAAACTACAAAAAGGTAAAAAAATCAATACATAACAATGGAAAAATAATTAAGTTATCAAAATTACTTAACTCATTAGTTTGAGAATAAGTGTTCTTTACTACTTAATGTATGTTATACCTTTTCGATCTAAATGACATAAATGATAAGCTATAAATAAAACATGAATAAACCATCAAACATATACTCTTATCGAAATGGATTAATTTGAAGAACACACAAAGAAAAAAAAAAGTGAAGCATAATGCTTTTTCCAAATTTCATATTTGTCCCACCTTTCTTGAGAGTTATATTTTTGTAAACATATTTAACTATATATTTTTTATTTTACTTGAATTTTGTTTCATCAAATTCACAATAGCCTCAAGCATATCCAGACATGCTTAAGCCCATAATATTTATTATCTAAAGGCTGTTCAAAATTAGTCATTTAGAGGTTATGCCAATTTCATATTTAAGAATTTGTCAAGCATAATTATTTTTAAACATTATGATTGATTCTTAAAGGGCAAAAAGAGAAGGAAAATTATTTTATTTGTCAGGGGTTTGTTCTAGTTTTGTTCTATGCAAACCGTTTGGATGGCTAAAAGGTTCTGTATCTGACCTTTTAATGAAAACATGAGCAGCATGTGGGTTCAGAGTCTCTTGGTAAGTTGGAGTCTCTCTTCTCTTCCATTCGTCTTTAACCTTGGTCGACTTTACATATCTCGTCTTTTCTTCGATTTCTTTATGGAACAGAGAATTTGAGGCTAGTCACGGGAAGATAGGGTAACAATGATTCGTCAGCAAAAAACAAAACAAAAAATTCAAAATTGTACAAATGCTGGTACTTGAAACTTTATCACTTACTCATTTGCTAAACAACTTTAATATGAACTCATATTTATGCACCACTGGCGAATTTCTGAAAGCCCTGCCACAATCATCTTGTACACAATATCGATCTCTTCTTTCTTCAGAAAAAAAGAAAAGAAATAAGATATGATGTCACCTGTCGATATCAAAAATCAAAATCATAAGAGAGATGAAAGAATCGGCGGTTTTGCTTCGTGGAAGAAAACCGTTTGAAATTAATTTGTAAAGAAATTTGTTGTTGGAGTGATTCTAGTGTTCATTTAAATTTTGTCCAAAAAGTTGATGTAATTGTATGAGAAGAAGGTGGAGATCGTGGCTGGAAAGGCTGAATAAAACAATTTTTGCTTTCTTTTCGTTTAACTGCTCTGTTTTAATTGTTTTTATTTTTAGTAATCTTTTTAGAATATGAAGCACAACACAAGCCATGTGGCAGAATATGATTGGAATCGTGATGCTTTTTTTTTGGTCGAAAGAATCGTGGTGCTTTTTTTGTTTTGAGCAGTGGTTTTGGATGAGAAAAATTAGGATTTTTGAGTTTTAATTACTTTTTACTTTTTCTCGTTACTTTTTAATATTGTGACTTTATTTTGTTTTTTTACATTAAATTGTTTTTTATTTAGATGATTTGCCAGATGTCAATTTTTAATTGGTGAACTGACTTGTGATTTAGTAGATAAAGTCTCTGTATATATAAGTATAGAAACATGATTTGTCAATTTTCAATCTGATTGATGATACATAAGTTCACTCAAATATCGTATACGCATGTTAAACGTAATGGTAATAGCCCATAATGGAACTCCGAACAAGATTTTCTTTTCTAATTGTATTTATCCACCGAGTTGGTTAACAAAAACTTTGTACTCTGATTTTGTATCATCAAATTAATAAAGATATCATTTGCAGAAAAAAATATAGAAACTAACAAATCTATAAGATATGTTTAAAAAAGATATTTCTAACTAACAAAGTAATTATTATGTTAGTTTATAAAGTATTATTCACAAACGAAAAAAGATCATAAAGTACCACACTGTAAAATCTGAATGACTCAATAAAAACAATAAAAAAACTCTCTGATTGATTTATTACGGAACCATGATCCGTCTGGATCAACGATTATGTCCAGTTCATAATTATTTGCTGGGGTTTTATGGGTTTTATTGGATTTTATAGTATCGGGTTTTAGAATTATAACTGACCGGATTGTTGTCTGGATCCCGGGTTTTAGAGCTATAACCAGACCGGTTGGTTTGACAAATATCTAAAAACATTGCATTAAATCTATCTATGTATAAAAAAAATTATTCCGCACGGGTGGAAATCTGGTGTCTCTATAAAAAGTGCTCGGTTCAGTGGTGTAATACATGATCCTTCCAAAAACGTGAAAAGTCGTGTTCTCTTTGGTTCGAATGAGAATGGCCTTGAATTCCTCGTCTGGACACAATAAATTGTACGGACTTGCCGGTTTGGAACTTTTTGGATGGTAAAAAAAAAAAAGATTTAATCAGACCGAAGTGTTTGCCTTTGCCAAATTACCAGACCGAAGTGCGTTAGCAACTCGCAATAAGCCAATAACAACGACTGTGTGGTCGAAAAAAGTTTGATTTTTCAATTTTCAATTTGACCATTGGTTCGTTCGTCGATCTCAAACTCAAAGTCTCAAACTCCAACTTCTCAAAGGCCATTTCCAATCATACCCCATTTTCTATTCCAAATACCATTTTGCAGTAAAATTATCTCAAATTCTACTATATTTTTAACTGCAAAATGGAGAAATGCCATTTTTTCCTCCAAATATGGCGTAACTCAATTTTCAACTCCAAAATAGAATTGAATTTTTTTATTTATAATTTAGTCCTTCATATTTTATCATTTTTTTTAAAACTGTACCTTTCATTTTAACAAATATTACGAGACGATGATTTTATGGTTTCATTATTTTTCAAAAAGTTTTAAGTAATGTACTTGTCACATATGCACAACAACACAACAAAATATGACTCAGCAAATATTCTTGTAATAATTTCACTTCTTATTTAATATAATTAAATAATTAAAATATATTTGGAAAAAGAATGTGTTACATGACATAATGACTATATGTGTAATTTTACATAACATGATAAACGAGGATGAACGCGATCTCGATGCTCCAATTGAAGTTGGAAGAGAAGTTCCACATCCAGAGGTAGAAGTAGCTGAGGACGAAAATATTCGGTTCCAAAATTTTCTTGCTCGATTCAGAGAAATCAAAGATAAAAACGTTTATTTCTCAATTCGAAATGCGTTAATTAATCATGTATGGGAAAAATATTGAAATGGTGATGTTTAAATTAAAATGTGCTTTGTTTTGTTATTTTTTATGATATTGTAATGGTTAAATTCAAATAATATCATAATTTGTGAAAGTTTTGAAAGAAAAAAAAATAATGAGTTAATTTGTAAATTTTATAGATAAAATGTATTTTTAGCAATTAATAATAAAATAAAAAATGAAGAATATATTAAGAATATTCTTTTTGGAGTAAAAAATGGAGGAATACATTTGAGAAAAATCCAACTCCATTTTGGAGTTACTCCATCTTGGAGTTAAAAATGAGGGAATACATTGGATATTTTGGAGTTACTCTATTTTGGAGAATACATTAGAGATCCTCTAGGGTTTTCACCTCGTATACCTTTATGAGGGAGAACAAAACCATCACTACCCTAAGATAATTACAATACCACTCTCTCTTTTAATGAATGTGTGAAACGACGAAAATACCCCTGAATTTTTTTAAATGAAATATCACATAACATCAATTGTACCAGTATTACCAGTATTATTACCAGGTAATACCCGGGTTATACCACAGAGGAGATTCGAGAAGTAAATCTCACGAGAGTTGTATTCGAGACGAAGACCCCTCTAAAACCTTCTTTAACAAACTTTTCAAGGGTTTAAACAAAAAATTGTAAATGGCCGTGTGGAGTTGTTTACGCGCCTCCTCTCTCTCTCCAACGCGCCACCGTTTCTCTACTTTATCTCTCCTCTTCTTCTCCCACCATCCTTCCTTCAACGCCGATGCTCTCTTCTCTCCGTCGCCGTCGCCATCTCCTCCATCTCCCTCGCCGTGTTTCTCCCCTCACCTTCGCCGATTGTTCTCTTCTGTGCCCGTCGCTTCCGAACTTGGACGAGAATTCCCAATCGGTTCTCAAGAAATCCCTTGCGGCGATGATTCTTCTTTGCCGGTTCTCGCCGTCGTTGATTTTCTCGACGGGTTTCATCAATTTACAGGGTTGCCTTGGTGGATGGTTATTGCATCTTCTACTGTTGCTGTCAGATTAGCATTGTTGCCTTTACTCATACTGCAACTCAAGAAACTGAAGAGTATTTCAGAGTTGTTACCTCAGTGTTAGTGCTTCCTTTGTCTTCTTAAATTCTTGTTTCAGCTTTTCTCTAGGAGCTACTTTCTACTGCTATTAGTTATCTAGTTTGATGTTTGTGTCTGTCTGAAATCGTTAGTGACTAAGGAACATGGAATTGAGAACAAATTCAGAAACTTTCTACTAGATATAGCTTTAGTGGCACTTGTCTGAATTGTTCCTGCAAGTAAATATACAGAATCAAGTGTTATCATTTGCTTTTAGAGACAAGCAATTTCAAACATCAAACGGAAGTTGTTAGTTAATTAGGTGTGGAATCTTAGTGTTTGCTGGACCAGCAATATGCACAACAAGTTATCATCTTGTCATTCATGTCATGCCATTTTTCTGTTACCTGCCTTCGTCGTTAATTTTGCCATGTTAAACAAGAAACTCGTTTACATGAGCACCAATAATTGCCAGACATGTTTCTAGCTAGTATCGATAATGGTGTATACTATGTGATCAATTCTGCATATTCTTGTATGGTGTTGATGATGTTAAAAAACTAATCTTACTGTTCATTTTCCTTGCAGTGCCTATGCCGATCCCAGAGTCCCCAACATTAAGAGGCTCTATTGACCAGTTGTCTCTTTTTCTTAAAGAAAGTCGAGCAATTGGGTGCCCCTCTTTTTTGTGGTTTTTCCCATACTTATCCGTCCAGGTAAAAGCATCTTCGATTGTGATAATTTTCTATACTCAGTGTTAGTAATAATAGCTAGAAGTTTACATCTAGCAAATCGCAATCAAAGTGCTTCATGATTTTGTTTCCTTGGAACTCATCTCTTATTCTTATTCCTAAATAAACAAAGTTATTGTGAATATCTGCACAAGAACAGTCATGCTTTGAATTCTTATCTTGGGTTCTTGTATGGTACTCTAATACACGCTATGGCCTTACGTATCATCGGCGAAAGAACTAAGTTTTTGGGTGTTTTCCTTTTTACAATAGGATTATAGTTTTGGTGTTTTCCTCTTAGTTCTCTTAGTATGTTTCCTTGTGCTCTCAAGTGTACTGAGATACCAAGAGAGTGGTGGATGAGTTTAAATTATACTTCTGTACAGAAGAAATTTTGAGATCGAACATGCAACTATATGCATGCAAGATAAAAATAAAGTATGGAAAAGGCCAAACTTTGAATACTTTTGTCCTGTTTGCCACTTTCATTTTGGTCTTCTTCCCTGTAACATGTTTTCTACCCCCTCACTAGTGTCATTGTGCGGCTGTTATATTAGATCTAATCACCACAATGGAACAAGGCTTCTGCTTTAGGATTAGAGTTGACCATATAGTACATGCTTGTATATCTGTTTGATACCACCTTAAATGAATTTCTTTCATGTTACTTGATCCCTGGCTTTCTTTATAAATTGATATAGTCTTTCTACGTTGATATATATAATATAAGTTTGTGTGTTTGCATCATATTTGTTCTCACGTACCCTTTGGCTTTCATCATCTGCAGCTCCCGTCCTTTTTCTTGTTGATGGCTAGCATTCGGAAGATGTCACTAGATGGTCATCCTGGGTTTGATTCTGTAAGTTGAGACTACATAAGAATAATGACTTGTATAGTCACAAAGTAACAATAGCAGTTTCTCTGGTTGTTTTTTTTTCTGATCGAATTACTCAAATGTTTATGCCATTGCTCCTTGTTTTTCGAATTCCAGTTCTGCTAAGTCAACTCGAATGATTTAAGTTTTGTTTTACCGTATGGGACAACATCTATCATCGGCAGGTAGAAATATTAATGGTCAGCACCAGTTTTCTTAGTGCGATGCAAATATGGAAAAGGAGACCAGGAGGGAAAGCAGCTTTGTTTTCAAATACAGGCTAGCTTGGAATAGTAGTGTGTGGGTGGGCTCTTAGTGTATGTTTTCTTAAATTCTAAACAGTGTTATCAAGTTTAAAAGTCCGAAAAACGAGAAAGTGTGTGACTGTCTTGATTGTGATGAGGAAAGAAATCTTCTTTGGCATCAATTCAAACTCCTTCCTCGTGGGTGTTTCTTTGGTCGACTTAGCATATGTTTCTGGACCATCTGAGTTAGTAAGTGGCAGTTGATAAATAATGCCAGTCTAGATGGCTGCAATCTGAGTTGACAAGAGTAGGCTAGATCCAAGATTTCAGGATTGACTAGACTTGTTACATTGCTTACATTTTTCTTTCGTAACTTTTTAGCAGACATATACTTCTCTATAATATGTGAGATGTCTGCTCTAACGTTTATTTGTGACTTGTATTCTGTTTGTAAAATGTTTAGTTTAGTTGTTGTAATTAGACCATCATCTGGGAGCCAGACCTTAGTTCTAAAATTAAATTAAACAACTGTGTACCTGGAAAACTGTTCGTACTCAGACCTGAATCTATCCTTTAATATTCTGTGATGTTGCTTCTGTGACTGAGATGATATCTTATCTTTGCAGGGTGGTGCCTTATGGTTCCAGAATTTGAGTGATCTTCCTGCTGGCTCTTTTGGACCAGTCTTTCCAATTTTAATTGCTGTCTTCCATTACATCAATATACAGGTTTCTGCGAATACTTGCAACTTAAAATATCTGTCGATGAGATCAATTTTATGCTTGTCACTCTTAAGAATTTATTTGTTCTGCATTATTGTTACCATACCGTATTCAAATTGCAGGTGACAATATTATATATGTATACTTCTAACTTTTTATCCTTTCTCAGATATCTTTTGATTCATCCACAGTTCGTCAAACTACCGGCTTGACCGGGTTGCTCATGAGAGTGAGTTAAACAAGTCTTATTTGCAGCCTCGGTTACCTAGGTCTTACATAAATTGTGTTTTGTTTACTTGGACCACTAATTCGTTCCTACCATGAAGATATATTGGTATTGCTAGTGATGTTACTCATGTCCACGTTGCCTTTTTGTTATTAATGTTAGATTTCATGCGTCCGGATTCTCAAGATTGTACTTGTTTTTGCTTTTGTAGTATTACAAGTTATATTTGGAGATCTTCAGTGTTCCTCTGTTTTTTGTTGGCTATGCTATTCCACAGGTACGTAATTTCTTCCATATCTTTCCTAAATCATCATACCGTCTTTCTTCTTTCTTGTGTTTCAACATTTCATTAGTCTGAAACTAATCCTCTTGTTCAGTATATTCTATTTTCACATTTTCTTCTAATTACCTTTTTTTTCCCCTATAGACTCTGAATTTTCCTTCATTTTTGCTTCTCGTGTTACTTTTGCTAAGTAACATGTCTATCAAACCAGAAATAATGCTTCTGTTTTTTGCCACAATCTTTTTCTGAAAACTAGTCTTTTCTTTTTTCAGGGAAGTCTTGTTTATTGGGTAACCAACAGCTCAGTAAATATATTCCAGGTATGCTATCTTCCCAGCATTGAGGAATCGGGAATGGTGTTAATTTACTTCCATGTAGATTAAATCAATGAAAACTTGATTTATTATTTTTTTGTTTTTGTTTTTTCTCCTAAATGTTGTTTTCTGCAACTGAAAATCAAATAACGAACTAAAATGGACTGATAGGTAGTTTTCTATGGCAGAATTGATGCAACTATGTTGATGACATGCGTTTAGTGACTGCACTTGTTAAATAAAATAGGTTCAAAACGTTAAAAGACAGTTGTGGGTTCACCAGTGATTAACTTTTTGATTTTAAAGATTTATAGTGACTCATACAGAACTTTCTTCACCTAGAAATTTAAACTCTGCAGCAATTATCTCTCAAGCACCCTACGGTATCAGCAAAACTTGGTTTACTGGGTCAGGGACCCTCTCCAGGCGTTGAGCATTCCATGGAGATCAGTGAATCTGTGATCAAGTATGTCGACTCTGACTTAAAAGAGAAGACCCTTTCTCTAAAAACTTTAACACCAGAAGAACTTCTTTCTGTAAGTAGTGTACAAATGAAAATACCTATTGATCACGTCTACTTGTATGTTTCAATTATTCCTAAAGTGGATTTGGTGTCAGCTTTCGGTTCAGGTCTTGTCGAAAGGTGATAAAGAAACATCCGTTCAGTTGCTTCGGTGTGTAATTGCAAAGACTTTCCTCCTGGTCTTTTAGTATTCTTTACCTATATGAACTTAGCCATGTTCACTGCCTGAGTATTATTCTTTTTCAGATTAGCCCTTGAGAAGGATCCTGGATATGTAAGAGGTTTGGTTCTCATGGGACAGACATTGTTGCAGAAGACGCAGTTGTCGGAAGCTACTGAATATTTAGAGCTTGCTATCTCCAAGGTTAGATATTCCACTCCATTACTCTTTCCGTCCTTTCTAGATATTGCTCCTTTCTGTAGTGCCGCAGACGTATCTAGTTGGTTCCTTCTGCTTATTGACTGTGTAGTAAGATTAGGTGCTTGGGACTCTTTTACTAAGCAGCACTATTCTTTTGTTTCGTTCTCAGCTTCTTGATGGGGCTGCATCTGATGCTGAGGATGTTGAACTTTTAATGCTTGCATCTCAATGGGCTGGTGCTGCATACGTACAGCAGGTTCGACCAATCATTATTTCTGAGAATGATAATCATGAAAGTGCTTCAGGTCCTGAATGAAAAATCTTTAGTCAGTAATGGCTCCTTTGCATGTTATGATCCTTTGCTTAGTTCCGATACGAAGGTCTCTTATCTTTGTTCTGCAATTCTAGTCACCTTTCATTACTTGACAAAATCGATTCCGTGAATCTTTGTATTGAATTTTATTCGTGAATTTGGTCGGAAGTTGATTTGAAGCCTGCCATTTGGTGTCTAACCGTGAGGGTCTTCTGGCAGGGAAATATGAAAAGCGGAATCACACACTTGGAAAGAGTAGCGAAACTGAAAGAACCCGGTGACCCTAAAAGCAAAGAGCATTACTTTGAAGCATTGCTGCTTCTTTCAAGGTACTAGTTTTACAGCAGAACTGTCACAATTCAGAGTTTAGGAAAAATAGGTAAAGAAGCATATACACCACTGAATATGTGAGAAATGTGAAAAAAGTCTGGTTCTGCTTTGTTACTGCAGCGCTTTGTACAAAGAAGGGCAGAATCATGAAGCTGCAAAGATTTTACGAGTAGTAGTGGATCACAATCCGGCGTACAAACCTCTGCTAGAACAGTGTGAAGATGAGAATGAGCTCGTTAGCGATCTTGTAAGTAGCAGGAAGGATCATTTCTGATAATCTCCAGTTTTAGTTTTGCACTCTTGTAAGTATTTGATTACTACGAGATCTCGTGGAGACGGGTCAACCTTCGATAGTTAATAACTTTATACGATGTATTGATGTAGTCCAATTGATAGAGAAAAATAAAAACACACAAAATGTTTGTGGTGTAATCCGTAAAATCTAAAACGAAATGTCTATTTATTTGATATATAAAAATGGGAAAACAGCAAAGCAGGAAGCCAAAAACATGTAAAAGATCGATAATTTTAGAAAAGTAGGTAGTTTTAAAAGACTAAAAGTAGAGATATTGCAATGATAAATTATCATTGATAATTAAGAATTGTACACGATTAGATGGCTTGAGTTGGGAGATGGATGAGATCAATCAAAATGAAATGGCTGAGATTATGAAAATCATGAAAAAAAACAAAAAAGATAAATAGATTATTGATATTTGTCAATAACTTAGTTTATCAAATTTAGTTTTATCTTAAACAAATATTTTCATCTTACTTTAGGAAATTCAGTTTGATTCTATCTTTAGTGTATCTTGTAATCATATTATCATGGGGAGTTACTAATTCTTCAAACACATCAATTTAAAGGTAGCATTGGTGAATATAAAGATACACATTGAACACATTATGCATGCCCATCGATTATGATAGTAAAAAGATATCAAACCTAAAATTATTTACGTATTACCATCATTATTTCTGACCAAGTAATATAAAAACAAAAAACTTTTTATTTGTTCACACTATATTCTAAGCAATCAGAGTATTCATCGTAATTTGCCAGATTGATTCTCATAATCTGTTCGGAACTCATGGCAATATAATCCAGTAATCAAGGCTCTTCTCTAAATGAATATCGGATGAGAACATTATTTACGATGAATCAATATTCATTGTTCGAAGGACTAAAGTCCACATACATATGAGTTTACGATTTATGTCCCTATGCATATGGAAGAAATGTCTAAACTGTGGGTGGTCTCTAAACCATGTAATCTCATTCTCTGAAAGTTTACTCACTAAGAATATCACCGTCTTGTTGATATTGCACACCAAATTGAATTTACATATATGTTTATAATTTGTTTGATCGAAGAATAACCTCTGAGGTCCAACTGGTGAAACTAGAGGAACTGACTCATCTTGTGCAACTGATTAATTTGTCTCAATGGGTTTCAAATTGGATTTTGTTCAAAAACAAGTCTACGAGGTCGGCAAGTGACACCGCTCTGCGGATGTAACTCATGTTTGAAGCATTGTGTGGAGTTACATATTTCTTGCATTTGACTTGAAACAGGCAAAGTTCTTCTCTTTCAAACACTTTTCTACGGACGTATTCCGAACCATCATACACACCACAAGGATAGCAATATCTTGATTCTTGATGTGTCTCACAACACTCACAAGTTCGGTCACTACAATTGTCTAACATACTTTTTAGGGAAAAAAAACAAAATGTTAACCAATTTTATTATTTAGAACTCTATTGGAAAACTAATTGAACAAGTTTATAGAGCTATCGTGTCCTTGTTGGTGTTTCACATAGCCCATGAGTCTTGACCATTCATCTTCTTATACCAACATTTATACATCCTCAAAACAAAAATAAACCACTATTAAAAATGAGAAGATTTCAGCTTGAAGATTCTAGCATATTTCTATGTAAGAAAATAATTTTTTAAAAACTGTATATACGAGAGATTTACAAAATTGTTAAACTCTTTTTTTCTTTTATTTTGAACTAATAAGAGACCATTCAGCCTCAAGATCAGAGTGCCATCTACGGAGTTCAACGTAACTGTCAACTTTGGCTGTTAACTCCTCATCAAGCCATTTGGTATGCCTTTCCACGAGTTCTTTTTAGGATTACACAATTGAAAATTATCTTTTGTAGTTTTATAGGATCGAATGACGCTTCGGACGAGATCATATAAAATGTTCTGGTCCCGAGTCTGGAGAATGTACGAGTCTTGGCCCAGAACCTACTAATAACTCAAAAAAAAAAAAATTTAATTAGGGTTACAAAAATTAATTAGGTTGCAAAGTTGAAAATTCATGTCCCCCATTATTAATAACAACATAGGAAAGCCTCAGTCACAATTTTATCTAGATAACTTTTGATTGTCAAATTCTTCTCGCTAATTTCAGAATCTTTTTGTTTTAATGGCTCCATGAGTTGCCTATTGGACTTATGTAGCTCCGACATCTCCGTAGTCAGCCTCCCTAACTTTCCATCTTTCTTAGTCTACATCAAACAAGTATTTCCATCAAATTCCCAAAAACATACTCCACGAGGTTGTCAAGGATCTCTAATCAAGTATTTGTAAATTAACTCATCTATTTGATTCAGATAATAATCTACTAATTTTTTTTTTTGATCTACATAATTGATGTATGTCATATTTTACGGGAAAACGGCCAATTCGTACCGATTAATACCGGACCCATTTTGGTGTTCGAATTCATACCCAAACTCTTCATTATTTGAATATACATACACACACTAATTTTTTGGCCGAAACATACATTGACTCGAATCCCGTTAGTCAACTCTGTTAAATCGTTAACGGTGATGACTCGGATGCCATGTGTCATTCCATTGGAACAAAATTTCAAAACGACGTAGTTTTGAAGAAAAAAAATTCTAAAAAATAAGTAATTAGGCACTTACATCAAATCGAACAGTGGTTAATCCTGTGAGAAGGTAAAAATCATACAATTACACCAGATGCGTTTAATGGGATAAGGCACACCATAAAATATTTATAGCACCCGTCTGTTTCTGCAGCTCTCTCGTCAGTAATCAAAGAGGACGAAGACGATCTATTGGATATTGCTGAGAAAAATTATTTCGTTTCGTATGAACTGGGAAGCTAGAGTTGAAGATTCTTGATCGGGTTGATTTGATCTGTTTTCGAATTTTATTTCGGTGGGATGTCAATTGATTTCGATCAGAGATTGGACCCATTTTTTTCGATCCAATCCAATCAAGTTCACTCGAGAGATTTCTTTTAATCGTATCTGATTAAGTTTTTTAGGACTTGGAGGATCGATCTGATTCCATGCTTTATTTTTTTGTTGTTTGATCGCGATTTGAAGGATCATATTGGAATCGGAAAAAGTTGATCTGATTCGGCTTCGATCTTTGAAATCGCTCGAAGATCATTTTAAAGCTTCCGAGCCCTTAGATTCGAGACCCAAAGCGTCGAAATCCCAATTTGATTATCCCATGGGTGGGCAAATTTACCGAACTGAACCGAATAACGTAATTTGGTTCGGGTTCGGATAATAACGTAATTTGATCACACCAATTCTTTGTCACGACATCTCAAACTTTTGAACTATTTAGAGCGAGAACACTTACACTATAATTTTGATAAACCAAATAGAATTGACGCGAAAAAACAAAAATCTGAAGATTAACACAAGTCAATAATTGATGGGTAAGTATCTCAACCGGCGACTAAAAACTCCAATGGAATATCGATGAAATTACTTGAGAAGATGAAAAGATCAACGAAGAAGAGAAAGAGTTGAAAAGAATTATTCAGTGTAGAAAGAGTTAAACGGCCATTTGTTAGTGTTTTTTTTTTGTAAAAGCCATTTGTTAGTGTTGATCACGAATGGGCCGTTTTCCCCATTTTTTATCATCTAAACATAATAACCTAATTTGCAAGTGCATTGTAGACGATTGTATCGACCATCCCCATGGAAATTGTTAAGGGAGGGCTCCAATTGGTAGAAAAAAAACTCGTAACCCCTGGGGTTATCCTGCACTTGGAAGAAGAACTAGAAAAAGGAAAAAATATAGTGAGACGTTGACAAAGACATTGTTGAAAAAGATGATTTTTCCCGGATGAAATGAAAATATGATTCATGTAATGTAACAAGAGAAAGGTTTCCCATTACTTAGCCGAAAAGATATGCCAATGTAATGTGATCGAAAGTGTATGTGAGAAAGAAACTCTCATTTACATTCTCCTATTATTTTATTTAAATATTGTATTGAATTAGGTATAAATAAGAAATTTTCCTTTTTTACAGAACCTTAAGGTATATCAAGTTTCATGTTTGATTTTTTAATAACTTAAGTTGATCTAGACCAAAGCAAACCTACATCAAGAAAACCCAACCCCTCTTTGAAACATTTTGGATACTAATATACTTGTGTTTTTACCGGTTTTTACTAACATTTTCTTATGGTTTTTAGGATTTATAATCGATTTTGAGTGTGTCTTCGGTATTTTTCAAGTTTTTGTAGTGTCATAGTCGTTTCAGGTCACTTAGGCAAAAATGAATACAAATGGGAACAAAATGAGCATTTTAACAAGTGCTGGAAGTTCACAAGTTTGTCATTTGATCAAGACCTTCTCACCTTTGGATTGGGCTGAATTTTGGAGACAAGATAGAACCTTATGTTAGTTTTAATACGGTGGTAATTTGAAGCCAACCCAACGGTGTTCAATATCAAATTATGGGGACTCCACCGTAGGCACTTGAAACAATTTGGCAGAACACGTTTGGCCAGAAAGAACCACTTTTGCGACCAGAGAACCCGTGGTAGGGAGAGTAGAAGCCTGTGGTCGTGACACCTCCATTTTGGGCTAGGTTTGGCCCAAACTTGACCCGTTTAACGTCTAATCTCCTAAGTTCGCAAGGAAGCGACCTAAGAAGACTTAGAAGCTTCCAAGACTTAAAAATACATCTATTAGGAGTAGGTTTTCGACACCAACAAACAGAGAGAGAATACACATCGGCAAAACAGGGAGAAGATCTCTTCTTCTTGTACTTCCAAGTGAAGATCTCTAAACCCTTTTGATTATTTTGTTTTATTTATGATTATGCACGTCTTTACAGCCTTTATTATGTCTTCTTTCATCATGCACGAGTAGTTTATTTGTTGGGTTTAAGGGTTCTTTTAAAGGGAATCTCATGGATTGATAGATAAGATGGTTGGATCTAGGGTAGTTTATGTTAGGAAGTTCTTCATCTATGATTATGCTTACTGCATGTGGTTAGATTCACGACGTAGCTACTGATCTGAAGAAGATAGAGCCACGAAAGTGATGAATCAATCAACTTGAACTAGCATTAGATGAGCATCGAGTTATAACATGCGAAAGTTGAGTTATATGACTTTGTGAACTTATCGAACCATATCTAATTGCATGTTCGATCTCTTAATTGGTTGTGAGAGTTGACTAATTAGTTTATTAGACCTAAATAATAGGTATTACGAGAGTAGATCTTTTATATAATCGTGATTCGTGAACTTTCCCTAAATGATTACGTATTCCTAAATTCCTTAGATGAACGATCCATGAACCCCTGCGAACTCCCTAATGCCCAACACTGGTTTCATTGCCTTTCTACACATGTTTCTACTTCGTTTACTTACTGAGTTCCGTCCTCCATACTCACCATCACGAAATCCTTTTTGTCTTAGCTTGTTTCTTATCTAACGTTCGGTATTGCATATACTCAGTCTCATGTGGATCGAGTACTACAACACACCACTATGCACTTACAGTTTCGTGGGGCTTATAAATTTAAAACCTGAGCATATCAGGTACCTATCACATCATTAGGATTATAAATCTAATATTATTTCTAAGCATTACCAATAAACAACCTAATACTTAGGGATCGAATCTACTAAATAATAAAAGGCTATACTATGAATTTCTCAAATAAGAGTTAATATAGACAAAAAAAAAATATAAGAGAGCGTTGTTGTTGTTGTCACAGAGAAATTGCGAATAAGAAAAGAGAAATCAATAAAACAAACTTTGGGCATTAGGAAATTTTCTAGGGTTGATGAATTGTTTTATTCAGGCGTTAGGTAGGTAAATTCAGCGGAGTGTTCCAAACTAAAATACACTTGCTAGTATATTCAACTTACTCTCGTAGCGATGACTAACTATGTCTAAACAACTTAAAGTACTCAAATCTTGCAGGCAAATAAAAATTTAAACATGCAATAATTTATATCAAGATTTGATATTTAAACTCAACTCCATAACTCACCTCTCACAGGTTATTAGCTCAAGTCGATTAATCAAGTAGTGTGCAAGAAAAAACCAATCAAAGATCAGTCACAAGTTGGCCAAACATGCAACATGCAATAGACGAAAGCAAATATGAAGAACTCATTCTAAATTCTTGAACCTAATCGATTCCTATTTATCAAGCCATGAATCCCGTTCGAAAAACCTTAAACCCAACAAATAAACCATAACAAAAGTAGCATAATTAGATTGCATAAATAAAAGATGGTTGAGAAGTTGGCTGTATGTGAGCACGATCCATTGGTGGGAACTTTTTGATCTGTTGCGGAACGTCTTACGCTTGAAAGATGTTCTCTCTCCAAAATATTAGTTTTGCATCCTTTATCGTCCAATTTGCCTAAATTTCTTGTAAAGACTTTAAAAACTCAAAAACACTGAAAACACAGGTAAAATGCCAAAGCAAATAGTTTCTTTATTTAACCCCTATTAAAAACATGGTAAAAATAGGTAAAATATAGAGTATATAAACTCTCCCACACTTAGACCTTTCTTCGTCCTCAACCAAAACATAAATCCAAATAAAGAAAGAGGTTTGAAAACGTAGAAACTCACATATCCTTGAGATTTTAGCTTTGAAATTTTAATCTTTAACTCACATGTTACAAAGTTAGCTCAAAGATATTCGCATCTTATTCCACCATGACCTTCTCAAACCTTGTCCATACTCTAAATCACATACCTACAAAAATCTCAACCTCACATCCATTAACTTTCTACATTCATTAAGTTTGCTTGAGTTTTCTCATTTAATGATGTCATTCAGGGTAGACGGCGTTAGGAATTAAAAAGACTAATTTTAGTGGTGAAGCTACAAGTTTTTAGGGTTACTAAATGCTCTGAAGGATGCAATATATTATGTAAAACCGCAAGAGAGAATGTACTTGTTGATGCACACAGTTTTCTATTACTTCCTCGTCGCCTATTTCCCTTAAATTTAGTTTTTCTCTGGGAATCACCACAAATAACACAATCTCTTCTCTAGATCGATCCATGTCCTTCCTTGGGATTTCTATGAGCCATGAACTAAATGATCATTGGTCCAATCAATCAATCAGCCCTAATTTGTTTTATTATTTTTAAAAATTAATTTTAATTTTAAAAAAAAATTTAAACGTAAAGAATCATAAGAATTTAAAATAATTAAAATTTACTGGTAGGTGGTCTCCCACTAAACGCTTTTGTTTAAAATCATTTAACTCGACTTGGTCTGTTGTTTCTAGGCATCAGAATTGGATGCTAAGAAAATTGAATTCCATGTAGCTTTCTTGCTCTTCACCTTTTTCCATATTTGGATCATGAGTGTTCTTGTCAACCATGAGTTCTTGGACACTCTCCTTTAGCCATGAAATGAGGATCTCCGTCTTAGAATTCAATGGATCTATCTTCACCATCCTGTTCATTCATCTCCTATTCCTAAAGAGGATCACATGATTTTGATTCAATTATGAACTCCTTTTGAGACAGTGTGGACGAAGCTGAGCAGTGGACTTCTCGACACAAGATTCTCGACATATTGGGATACTCTTCTCAATATCATGAAGGACACTAGTACGGGGCAAACAAAAGGTTTTGCCACAAGGTATGCTTTCCATATTTCTATTTACAGTATTTGGAAAGAACAAAACAGTCGAAAGCACGAGGAAACTCCAATTTCTGCACATTGCCTCATCAAGACCATTGACAAGCAAGTGAAAAACATGCTTCTATCGATTAAAGCCATCGTGATCACAAATACGATGATAGCTTAGAACTCTGGTTCGCCACAAGAAGTTAATCTCAATTTCTATCTAAATTTTCAGAATTAAGTATGATGTAACACTCGTTGTAAAAATCGTTTTTTTGTTGAATAAATTTTACATTCTTTCAAAAAAAAAAAAAAAAAACATCACATGAGTCATTAACATGCCCTTCCCAAAAATGTATCTTGTCTTATGAAGCAGTTTTTCATCCCTTACTCTACCACAATTGCTCCTAAAATCAGTATTAGGACATGCATCATAATAGTTTGTTTAGCTAAAGGCTTCCTATTTTTCATTGGTTCCATTCGATGGGTCTTTGACTTTCGAGATTCCAGCAACATGAGTGTCTAGAGAATCGACACGTGTTGTGTAATATCCTGATTTTTGGTCACCAAAAACCGGTCTGTTTTAATTTCGGTGATCTAAAAAAGTGGGATTCTTTGTTTTTTTTTTTAATCCAAAAGCTCATCCCATAAGCCCATTAAACTAATAGAAAACGCTAACCCTAGAGTCCCCTTACCTCTATATATAGAGAGAGCTTGTGGCAGAGAAGTAGCAGAGTGTTCTTGCGGCGAAACCCTGTTGAAATCACCTTAAAGCAACCGCCGTCGAATCATCTTGAAGGAGAATCCATCGTAGTCATTTGAAGGCAAGGAAAGGGAGATCAGACCCATTTTGGTAGAAAGGAGGAACAATCGGTCAAACCAGATCCAAACGATCTGAAACTTGGTGAGTACTTCCTTGACTCTCTAATCTATCCAACTTCGAAAGAGGATTGTTATTCGGAGTTGTGATATAAAAGTTATGGATGTTTTCCCAGGCCTGATCTGTGCAGTGCGGATCTGCGACCAGTGAGAGGAGAAATCGATCTGGAGGTTCGGTAGTGATCCGATCAACCTGATATTTGGTAAGGATGTTTATTACCCTTAGATATAGGTCTCTGTTAAATATCTCAGAGTTCTACCTTGTGGTTTGGAAGTTATGTTAGTTTTACCGAGCCTGTTCTGCGCAGCGCACATGTTAGACCAGTCTAGCGAGTTGAGTTGTTTGGATAGGAAAATCAATCTGGATCGACCTAAATATTTGCAGAGATCCTAAGGACACGTGAATCTAGCTCTCAGGTGAAGGAGAACTGATTTGAGCCTCATGAGCATCTGGAATCGCGTTGTAAATCAGTGGCTAAGGTGAGGATTATATCTAGGTTTTTCTCTATGTTCTCTTGTCTTCTTATGGTATGTTGAGTGTAGGTGTACGCAAGTATGCGTTGTAAATCCATCGTAGCCATGTGAAGGAAAAAGAAAGGCAGATCAGACCCATTTTGGTAGAAAGGAAGAACGACCGGTCAAACCAGATCCAAACGATATGAAAATTGGTGAGTACTTCCTTGACTCTCTAATATATACAACGTCGAAAGCGGATTATTTTTCGGAGTTGTGATATGAAAGTTATGGATGTTTACCCAAGCCTGATCTGTGCAGTTTGGACCTGCGACCAATGCGAGGAGAAATCGATCTGGAGGTTTGGTAGTGCTTCGATCAAGCTGATATTTGGTAAAGATGTTTATTACCCTTAGATATAAGTCTCTCTGAAATATCTCAGTGGTCTACCATGTGGTTTGGAAGTTATATTAGTTTTACCGAGAATGTTCTACGCATCGCACATGTTCGACCAGTCTAGGGAGTTGAGTTATTTGGATAGGCAAATCAATCTGGATCGACCTAAAACTTTGCAGAGATCCTAAGGACACATGGATCTAGCTCTCAGTTGAAGAAGAACTGATTTGAGCCTCATGAACATCTGGAATCGCTTTGTCAATCATTGGCTAAGGTGAGGATTATATCTAGGATTTTCTCTATGTTCTTTTGTCTTCTTCTGGTATGCCACGTGTTACGAAGTACGGACACATGTTATTTGTTGCATTTAGATTTGTTTAGATATGCATCTTATAAACAAATATGGACTTAGGAATCATTAGAGGAAGAACCTGCACACTTGCTTGATAACCATGTTGTGTGATTTAATGCGTGTAAAGTAGTTAGTGGTGTGAAAGCGCTGTTAGGTGTCTGTTACAAGGATTGAGAGACTTTTGTGGTACAAATTTTTTTGTTTGGGGCTGGACTTTGAGTGCAAGTCAATTCTCATCGCCGTGAGGGTTTTGGCGAACCCTTGGGAAGTGTTTTTGAGACATAGATTACCTTCGGGTATGGATTATGAAGTGTCTTCGGGACATAGATTAACTTCGGGTATGGATTTGTGAAGTCACTTCAGTACATAGATTACCTTCGGATATGGATTATGAAGTGTCTCCGGGACATAGATTATCTTCGGGTATGGATTATGAAGTATCTTCGGGACATAGATTACCTTCGGGTATATTTGAGTTTCGGCTCGTGTGGTTGTGGACCATGTGTGTCGGTCTCTCTTGTTTGCATAGTTGTGTGGGCGCTTCTAGAGCATGATGTGTGATTGCTTGTTTATACTTATTCTTGGCATGTTGGTTGAATATGAGCAGGTGTGGTGAATGAGTTCTAGGTTTAGTCCTCGCTGAGTAATCCCAATTACTCACCCTTCCTTCTCTTGCCGGTGAGTTTGATTATCAGTTAAAAGAACTGGATGAGTGATCCAGGTGTGGTGTGCGGTTTTGGGAGTTCGGAAGTTCTCCTTTGGGTTTTATTTGGTATTTTTGTTATTTCATTTTAAAGACAATTATTCGTATTTGTTTCGGTTATTGAGATTTATGTTGAAATTTTGTAAGATAATTATTTGGGAATGAATGAGAGAGGTACTATTCAGAAAAGTGGTTATTTGTGTATTGAGTTATTGTTAGCCAACACGTCGTCTTTACGGAGATAAAAAGACGGGGTTGAGGGTGGCATTGCCGATTCGTCTGGTTCACAAGCGGTATCAGAGCCCAGGTTCGAGAGGAGGGTTAATCTAGGTTAGTTTGTTCGGGGTAATCGGATTTCAAGTTTTCAAATGAGGAATTTTCAAAACGCCAAAAAAAAAAATCGGATTTCAATGTTTTTCAAAATGGGGATTGTTCAAAACGTTATAAAACCACCACCTAGATGAGCCTCCAATTGTTGTTGTTTTCTTTTGAAGGGAGATCAATCTTTACGTGACCAGACTGACTCACTTGCTATTGTGTGTGTGGATGTCGCCAAAGAGCATAAGATTTAGAAGCCTTGGACACAGTGTGATTGTAATGGAGGATCCGCGAGGCATCAGACAAAGGTGAAGTTCTAAGGAGGGCAATGGACAACCAAGTTATTGGGTATCACGTAGTGAACAACAGAACGTTCCTACTCATAACCGAGTGTGCGAGCACGCCAATCAGGTTTCTCTACACGTTTCTCTACATGTTCGGGAAACACCCTAAAGTAACCGATCGAGACCAGTGTGGGAGGACTCACGCCTACACTTCTTCAGAGAGTGTGTAGTGGATGATGATTATCTAATGGAAAATATATCATAGGAAGTGTAAGGCGAGCGGATGGTGAAAGCGAAGTTCATAGTTCCTAGTGTACTACATCAAGTTACCATTACCCGAATGAAAAATGGATATGGTGGCAATGGAATATGCTACTGGTCAGCCCAGAAGGATTGGCGTTAAGGATGCAACTTGGGTAGTTTCAACGCGGACTGAGTAAGAAAGAACGAAGAAGCAGAAATGGACATGATAACCCGTATAGTTCAGTGCAGCTTTGGAACAAGCTTTGGATAATAGTCATCCGTTAAACAGAAGGGTGCAGAAAGAAGAGACTTTGTCAAGTGCACGGAAATTACTTATCAAGCCAAGTGTTATGGAATTCACTAAGGGTAGGTGGTAATGGAAATTTCCTAGGGAAGGTGAAAGGAATTCACCAAGAAATGTAAGGAGAAGTTGTTCACATTTGGAGCTATCCCTAGTGCAAGGACTTCAAAGGCGCGTTAGGAAGTAACTACAGGGAAATAGGATGGAAACGTGAATCCCAATTGGAACGTGAATCCCCAAAGAAATTGTTAGGAAAACATAACAACGGCTTGATAGGTTGGAAAACCTTGAGATGGAGAGAAGTTGGGTAATCAGAGTAAGCGCAGTAGAAGCGTGATGGGTCATAACCCATAGGTCTCATGAAGTCATAAAGTTCATGGCTATCATCTATCTTTAGCATTGTGTAAGGTAAGGTAAGAATGTATGATTGCGCAACAATCATCGCTACAACGGCACAACACCGGAAGACCCATTGGGAAAATCCATTTGGAAGTGGAGGATTTCCTTCAACTTTAGAACTACTCGAAGGATGAGTGTTCTGTCTAAGCTCTGGAAAGTTAGCAACTATGACATTAGACGTCCCATGTGTTCATACGGGTAGGCATCGGCTTGAACCATACTCAAGGACAGAGATGGTGTTTCGCTCTACCATAAGCTGCAAAAATCAACGGCACATATAAACCCTTTCTGTGAAATGGACGCTGGAATTAGAGCACCACCCACTCAGATCATGCCTTGGTCGAACCCAGATCACGCCTTGGTCGAACCAGTACCGAGTCGAGGCCAAGTCAGGACCAAACTAGAACCGAACCGACCCGGTTTACCTCAACCAAATTAGGAGGAAGAAGTACGAGCCCACGATAGAGCAAAGTATCTTGGGCCGAACCAAATATGTCATGGGCCACAACAAAGATTAATGGGCCAAGATGAGGTTAACCTTACAAGAGTTTATGGGCCAAGACGAGATGTACACGAAAGATGTTATGGGCTGAGCAATATGCCCATTAGACGATAAATGTGGGTGGCCGCAAGGAGCAAAAAGGAAATATTCTATAAATCTTTCGAGATTCCTGCATATGAACTGCATAAAATATGGCTCTCGGAAAAAGACTATCAATGCGCACATGCATATGTTTTACGAAATTGTGACTATTTTCAGCCAATCGAGAGGTATATAAGTTGGCATCTCTCGCACCATGCGTTTTAATATATAGTCCACTATATTTTTTTATTTTTGTGTTGGTCTTGTATAGTATGTTCGAGGAGTATATTTCTGCAAAATACCGAGGATTATCCGAAAAAGAACTCTCCGCAAAAAGAGCTGACGAATATCATATATGGGTGAAAGAATATGTATGTCTAAATAATATTCATAACTATGCATACATTTATACTTATAAATATTGATGCTATTGTTTATATATATGCATGTTGCTTACTGGAACGCCACTAATCCATTTCCTACTTGGGTTCAAGAGATAGTACATGTACCTTTGAATATGGCAAAAACCTGGCCAATGTATTTTACAAGAGGCTATTTGTTTCATACGCAGAATCACGGCGCTGGACGAAAGACATGTAACTATGGGATATGTGTTAAAGGTGAAAACTACACTGATGCATCTGATGAAGCGGATTTCTACGGGATCTTAACTGATATCATAGAACTCGAGTACGAGGGGATGGTCAATTTGAGAATCACACTTTTTAAGTGTAATTGGTATGACCATGTTATCGGTAGAGGCACTCGGAGGAGCAATGGTGGCGTTGTAGTTGTAGACGTTCTTTCATCGAGAAAATACAATAAATACAAACCATTTATTCTAGGTACGTACTTATTAATGTCGATATCATATATATACATATGTATAACTTATATTGAAAACAGCCTCGCAAGCAGAACAAGTTTGTTATATTCCATAACCATACACAAAGAAACCGAAGCAGTTGTGGGTCAATGTTCTAAAAGTGAATCCGAGGGGAAACATTTCAAGGGAATATGAAAAAAAAGAACCGACTCTTATGCAAACAGAAAATGATGATGTTGTATTGATGACTACAATTGAAGATCTCGAACTCGACAATTTCGTACAGAGAGTAAACCCAATAAACCTCGATTACGATGTCGGAGATTGAACCAGAAGATGAATTTCGGTGTAATTTGTCGTCTTCTGATGAAGAACCCTACTAATTAACTATGTTACTTATGTCACAATGTTAATTATGTTATTTATGTCAAACTTGAAAACAAAAATTCTAAAATTTGTCGTTTACAATATTCTAATCAAAAATAAAGTTTTCACATTAATTTAACCTTTGTACCAATGAACCTAACCAAACCGGTTCAGTCAATTACAACATCTCTAAAACAAGATAACTGATGGCATGAACTCGGTACTGACGTCAACCTGTATGCTTTGGTCTTTGGAGAATCAGTTTTGAATGATGCTGTGAGTGTGTACTGACTCTGTTATGACCCTTCTTCACAATTTTTTTACAATATTATGCTCATCTCCAAAGACCAAAGCATGATGTTTACTCTGTAAACCCAAAAGTCTTGTGGTTGGTACATTTTCAGCAATGCAATCCAAGAATCAGAACTGAAAACTTCATACGATAGCCTCCACAAGTACCGTGATTTCTGCACAAACAAAGGGGTAAGTTCTCTTTGCAAATCTACAATACAAACTCTGTCGCAATATCCAAACAAAATAATCAAAACTAGATTGGTTTTTCTGGAGCTAAAAGGAAACGATTTCTTGAAAAGACTGATCGAAATTCTATATATATATTAATGCATGTTTTCTGTCAGGATATGATGTTGGTATATATATATATATATATATATTAACTAAAACTTCTAATAAAATCTAAATGAAAGATTTAAAACAGTTTGGAATCTCAAAGATTTCATGCGGTGAATCATTGCCTATTTTGAAAAATAGCATGTGTACATGACAGTTGAGAATCTTACCGTATCAACTGTTTCCTCCTTTTTAGGCTTCACAATTCTTCGGCTTCTCAACTCTTCGGCAACCCTACTAATGTTACAATATATATATATATATATATCGTAACCAAAAGTTACAACTGCTCACATATTGTCCTGCACAAAAAGAATTTTTTTTTGAGAACTCAACATAACTGGCCATGGCAAACGAAGCTTCGCACTTACTATCAGAAATCAACACATCTAAAACAGTTTGGAATCTCAAAGTCAAGATCTTGCGTGTTTGGACAAGAGAATGGAATTTTTGTGGACCAAAGATGAATCTACTACTTTGCGATGAAGAGGTAATATCTATCATCTTCTATTATGTTATATTGATTCTAAAAACATTCTATTTTGTCTTCAGGGAACAAGAATAGAAGCAAACGTTTCCGGAGAGACATTGAGATCGTATTCTTGAGTTAAGAACTTTGAACGTTACTGGTTCTCACTCAAAGCATTTTTTGTGATGTTTAGCGATATTCTTGGTCAAACCAATCCACACTTCTATCAAATTTATTTCAAGGATGACACAGAATTCACCTTACTCAAAGATTATCCACTGGCCAATCATTTTTTAATTTTCACTCCCATCATTGACATCATCCGATGCCCTATTACAGAACGCTATCCTATAGGTATCTTCATTTAGATTCATAAAATATTCATTTAGATCATAATATTTTGTATTGTTTATATAGTAATATTTTTGTTGTTATAGATGTTATAGGGGTAATCACTTGGGTTGGAAAGATGGAAAGAAGATGGTCAGATGAATCTTCTTATCAGATTCCAAGGATGAAGTCAAGTGTTCAGTTTACTATCCGAGACAGAGTGCAAGTGAAATCTAATTATGGTATCTTCATTTACAAACTGGAATACGTTTCTAAATGAATATTCCTATATGACAGGTTTAAAGGGTTAGAGTGTTTGGCATATGGTGAATTGGCTGAGCAATTATCCTCAAGTTTTACAAGTGCTCATGAATGGCACATTTTCTGTATTTTAAGATGTTTCTGTGTCCAAAAATTTGCAGGTGAGTTTATCTTTTTAATCATTGTCTAGTTTCTGTTATATCTCACACATTACTAACAACCAAAAACTCTTTGAACTATAGGTAATACATGGCTAACAGCAAAAGAAGGCCTTTCCAATATAGAGTTTGAAGATTATAGTTTCCCAGAACTCTACACATTTATGAACGGGTAAGATAAATATATAACACAGTTGTAAAACGTTTACTAAGTATTCTGTATTTTCATATTACAGTTTAAAGATTATAGTTTCAGATTTGATGTTGAAGATTTTAGTTCAAATTATAGGACATAAAACTGTACTGAGTTTGATGTTGATTATAGTTTCAGATTATAGGACATAAAACTGTACTGAGATTATAGTTTGAAGATTATAGTTTCAGATTTGATGTTGAAGATTATAGTTTCAGATTATAGGACATAAAATTGTACTGAGTTTGATGTTGATTATAATTTCAAATTATATGACAGAAAACTGTAATGATATTATAGGCATTTCCAATATAAAGTTTGAAGATTATAGTTTCAGATTTGATATTGTTTACTAATTTTGTAAACCTTTAAATGTTGACAGGTACCCATATCCTCTACCAGCAAGTTACAACAATGAACACAAGATTGGATTTAAGCCATTCTAAGACATGATTGTCTTTGTTTTCAAAGTTTAAATCTTGCTTCATCTTGTTCATTGTCTCGGATATTCGGATATTTTGGTTGTGGTTGTTGTTGGTCGTGAACTCAGAACTCATTTTGGATATTTTGTTATGGAATCTATGTTTCAGATATTTTGTTAACATTTTATGAAACTCTTTCAAAGCAAAGTGTTTTTGGTTAGTTTCATTAAGATCAAGATATTTTGTTTTCAAGTAATTCTGTTTTCAAGTAACAAAAATATAATTCCGTTTTCAAGTAATTCATTTTTCAATATATCTTATCTATATCTTAATGAAGTGTTTTGGTTATTATTTGTTGAGCAAAGTAGACATGAAAACATAGATTGCGGTCGGGATTTTACCTTAAGATCTTCTGTTGAGCTCTAGATCCACAGGAATGAACAGTCTAAGCATCAGTTTGTTCTGGTTTTCGTAGCCGTGAATCCGTGCCTCTTTTCCGACAACAACAAAAGAACAATAGAAGTTCAGAAATAAAACAAAATCACAGAAAAATACAAGCTCTCTAAAACCGGGACAAATATTTTTCCAGATTGATCTATGAAACCACGATTGCGGGCTAGATTTTACCTCTACAGATTGATCTATGAAACCACGATTGAAAGCCGATCTCACTTCCTGTCTCTTATTATTATTATTTTTTGTGTAGGTAAAAAATCTGGATGCGTGAGCCAACAAATATCTCAGGTTTAGCCACTAAGTTACAACTACTAAACCCAAAAAAAAAAAATGGGTTGTGGCCCAAACCAATTTCCCAAAAACAGAACCTCATTTCCCCTAAAGCCCGTGAACCTAACTACGAAACCCTAAGTCATGCGTTTTGTTCTTCCCATTCGTCTTCGATTCCTCTTCCATTCCTCTCCTTCGATTCCCCTTTTGCTCTAAACTTCTTCGATTCCTCTTTTTGATTCCTCTTCTTCATATATCAATCTCTTATTCGAATCCCCCTGTCGAATCTCTTCTCCTTCCAAGTTCCATTTCGCCTTTCAAGGTCGCAAAAACTGTAGCCTCACAATCTTTCCGGCGATTCTCTCAGAGAAGAGCACACGATGCCTACAGAGCAGTGCGGTCGAGGACGGAAGAGAAAAAATGTTCCCAACGTTTCTCGGAGAGCCAGAGGGTCAAATCGCTCCATGTCTTCGTCGCGAACACCGAACCATCTACCGCCGCAATAAAATTTCATGCCGGCACCACCTCAACTCCCCGTGAATGATAAATCGTCAACATCAGCACCAAATGTCCGGAGCTTTCCACCGCCACAACAACATTTTGAGAACTCCATGCCTTAACACCGTTGACAAGAAATCCATGCGACTGCTTCAGCTACACTGGAGGACGCTCTTGCGTCACCACTTCATGACTCTCATGCTCAGAGTCATCCATCTCCTCAAGGACACAGTTGCCATGAGGAATCTGCTCCAGTGTTGCCGAATCTCCTTATGGACACGCTGCGGGCTCTGAATGCTCTGCTTACGGTGCCAGACATGGATAAGTTCACCACCGTCCTCTCTCCCACACCGACGCCAAACTCGACTTGGTAAGTGTATCGCATCTGGTAAATGCGATTATATTGTTCAGTTAATCCGACTTGGTAATTGTATCGCATCTTGTTCAGTAAATGCGCTTGTATTGTTCAATGTTGGTTTCTTGGTTTGTTTCTGCTAAGTGTTAGATTCTAAGTGTTAGATTCTACCTAAGTGTTGGATTGTAGCTAAGTGTTGGATTCTGCTAAGTGTTAGATTCTGCTAAGTGTTAGATTCTCAATGTTGGTTTCGTGGTTTGTTTCTGCTAAGTGTTACATTATAAGTGTTAGATTCTAGCTAAGTGTGGGATTGTAGCTAAGTGTTGGATTCTGCTAAGTGTTAGATTCTGCTAAGTTTTAGATTCTCAATGTTGTTTTCGTGGTTTGTTTCTGCTAAGTGTTACATTCTAAGTGTTAGAATCTAGCTAAGTGTTGGATTGTAAGTGTTTGTTTCTTGGTTTGTTTTAATGGGGGAACAATGCTTCTCTTTCTGTTGCCTTTAGTTATTGGCTTAGCTTCCAGTCATTGTCTTTCTGTTGCGGTTGGTTAATCTTAGGGCCAGTTTGATGTCCAAGTGTAGAAGCATGCTTCTGGTTTCATGTTTCATGTTTGATTGTATTCTTTCCTTACTTGTCTTGTCAGAACTTGTAATGTATAGTATTGATCACAAGGCATGTAAGAGATATCTCTTACATGCTTATGGCTTCATGTTTATGGTTTGCAGGTTAATTATGTTTCATGTTTCTGGTTTCATGTTTCATGTTTGATTGGTTTCATGTTTCTGGTTTACATGCTTCTGGTTTGTATTATGTCCTTTTTTATTTCATGTGTGTTTGCAGGTTTACTCGCGACAAGGGATCGAAACTGGTTCGGGCAATTACTAAAGTGTTTACAAACAAATTCGATGCTCCCTAATATAGCTGGACATGTGTGCCTCGGGACAGACAAGAAAGATACTTCCTCGAGTTCGCAGTACATTTTTCTGTCCTATAGCCTTCACATATAGGTTTGCTTGTGATGTTTTCACTAACATCATTCTATTCTCTTTGTATTGTAGAAAACCCACACCTGGGATCCCTTGATAACATGGACATTTCAAGGGTATTTTGAGGAGATCTGTCAACGCCGGATGAAAGACATGGTTAGCAGCGCGAGGACTAGTCGAGAGCGACCTAATTGGATCGGCGACACTCTCTGGCAAACGATGACCGACTACTGGGACACTGAAGAAGCAAAGCAAATGAGTCTCACCTATTCCAATGCTCGTATGTCTGACCGTAAAGGTCTCGGTCCTCACATCCACTTATCATGGCCAAAGTCGTATCAACAAATCCAACAAGAAATGGTTACTAACTTTTACCTTTTCTTACTCCTTAACAACTTTAAATTCTGTTTCTGGTTTCATGTTTCTAGTTTCATGTTTGATTGGTTTCATGTTTCTGGTTTACTTGTTATCCTTGTTTATTTTGTAACATTGCAGGAAGAGGAATTGGGAAGACCGGTTAGTCTTGATGAGGTTTTCATTAAGACACATACAAGGCCAGATGGTACGTATTTTGATAGGAAGGCGGAGAAAATCGTTCAAACATATGAGAAGAAGGTGCAAGAGAAGTTGTCTGAGCTCGTGACAGAGACTTCAGAAGTTTCGGACGGTGCTTCGCGACCTCGAGAGCTAACAACATATGAATATACAAGCATCTTTCTTAAGGTAATGTAACATTTATCACAGTCCACATTTATAGAGTCTTGAATTTTGTCATTAAGGTTTTTCTCTTACTTTTCACAGTACACTGAGATGGATTCACGAGGAACTCCTTATGGAATTGGAAGCCTCAAGGAGACTCTTGTCAACGGCAAGCGCAAGAAACCGGGAGACTCTTCATCGTTTGTTGCACTGCAAGAGCAACTGAAGGAAGCTCAACAGAAAATTGAAGAGCAAGCAGCTTATAATGAACGGCGTGATGCTGAGATTACTGTCCGTGAAGCAGAGCACTCCCGAGCTGCGGCTGAGAAAAAGGACAAGCTTGAGCATTTCTCCTTGGTGGAAAAGTACCTACAACAAACTGATCCGCGGTTTCTAGACTTCGTGGCTTCTCATTCAGCTCCAGCAACAACTGCTTTGCTTCCATCAACCAATCTTCGTCAACCAGATCCAAGTACAACACCATCTGGTTCTGCTTCTTAGGTTTTGTGCTTACTTTTTCTGAACCTTGTTACTTGTGAACTCATGAATTTGTTATTTTTGTTTATGTTTTGGCATTTGTTATGGAGGTTGAATACTTTAGTTAATATTTTTAATCAAATGTTAATTTGAATCAAATTTCTTTAATTTTGTAACACAGATTACCATTTGAGAAACAAAACGAATACCTATCTGCCATACCATATTCTTAATTTGATTACAATTCTAGTCACTAAACAGTAGTTGATAAGCTCAAATTAATACCCTAAAAGTACTAAAACTTTGTCGATTGTAATACTTAGGGATCGAAACCACAAAGACTCAAGAAAACACACCATAGATTTTAATGATTGAATTAAGCTAAGTGATCAATGGAATTGAAAGCAAATACGTAAATTAAACAAGTTGTAATTTGATTGGAAGAAAGATAGGTTCGGGGTATTTCTCAGGAAATCAATGAATGCAGATAAACTAACTAATCAGGGTTCAGGTTACGCACGGTTCTTGAACTCAAATCACTAAAGTATAATTAACCAACTCTCGTTGCGAGAATTATCTAAGTCTAAATCCTAGAATTCCAAATCTCTTTGCGAATCCTAAAGTCTAAACCAGCTTTTAGTTCAAGTTTGATATGTTCACAAAATGACTAAACCAAATCTCTTTGTGAATAGTTATTTTGCTCACTCTAAGTTCTATCAGATTACTCAATTGCACTGTCGTGCCTAATTGATTAACCTAAGATCTAAGTTCCAGGTGATCAATCTAGAATTAGCTTTGAGAACAACCTAAGGTGAAGAACTAATTCAGATTATGAACCCTAAACAATTAATCAACCTAGCATTCAAAGAAATCCCTTATTAGAACCCTAAACCTAACATGAGATCTACTCAGACATGGAGATTGAAACAATAAACATGACTGAATAAATACTTGAATAAATAATAAAGAAGAGAGTAAAACAAGGGTTCGAAATCTTCTCTCGGACGAACAGAGTTTCAGACTTGTCTCCCTCAAAAAGCTCTCTCACAAAACAAAAATAGCCAAAGTGGCTGAAAAACCTAATAAATAACCTAAAACACGTTCTGGGGCTTCTTGTAAATAATAAAGTCTTTTGGGGCAATTTGCAGTTTCTCAAATCTTCAAAAGTCGCGATCCTTCTGTTTCTTCGACGGGTATCGATCGATACCATAAGTGTATTGATCGATACTCAGGCATCAAATCGGTGTCTCAGCTACAAGATCTCTGCTTGGCTCCAAAAAGCTCCAAAATACTTCAATATCTCCAATAATGCTCCAAACGTACCTAAAACCTGAAAAGACTCTAAAAGATTCCAAAATACTAGAAATACCATAAAAAGGACTTATATCATAGCCTAAAACGGGTAAAAACCTTGATATATCAGTAGCCTATTAGTCTGATAGTAGACTTTTTGTAAGTCTTTGAGACCAATTACTCAATATACAAGTAGTATAAGAGGTATCGAATCCAAAGGGTTTAATTCCAAACACCAAGAATACAAAGTACTAATTGAGTTAAGCAAGCATAAAAAGGTTGTTGTTTAGCTAATGAATCTAGCAACTTAAATAAAGGAAACGAGATAGCAAACTACACAAATGTAATGCAAGAGATAAAAGCAAATCTAAGGATGAGGTAATCGAGTTTAGATGTCACAAGTTCAATTCATGATGTTCATTTTCTCAAGCAAGCTAATCCCTAGGCATAAGACCATTAACTTGACTAATTCTCTTTCAAGCAATTAATAACTATACTAATCACCTAATCCATTAACAAACTCTCATTTGTGGATCATTGATTAGCAAGCATTATGGTTGTATAGGCAAGATCAACCAAAGATACACCCTAGACAACTATTATCATAGGGTAGGAGCATAAATCTCTTGTTTAGTTCATCAAGGCATTTCATCAAACACTTGGTGTTCATGAAATGCCTTATGATCTAGACCCACTTTCCCAAGCTAGATATAGCTTTAAGGACACTAAACAAGAAGGGATATAAGAATATCTAACCTTAAACATCATAAATTAACCTTGGAAACATCCTAACTCTAACCCATCCTTAAATTCTAAGACTACTCACTAATCATCATGGTTCCAACAAATCCAATAAAAGAAGAGTTAAAACTCATGATCAAGATGATTGGATGATTAGAAAATAGGAGATAGATAGATTCAATCAAGAAACAATACTCAAAATGCATAAAATCAAAAGGATCAATTTTTTACAAATCACTCTTAGAGAGGGTTTTTGCTTAAAAAAAGACTTAGCCCATCAAAATTAGGTTTTTGGGCATAAATAGTGAATAGTGACGAACCGGGTCGACCCGAGACAAACCGGGTACCGGCCCGGTTTAGATGGATAAAAAGTGTTCTGGGCGGCCAATACCGAGGTCACTCGTCGGTACCACACCTCGGTATTGAACCTGGGATTGTGTACCGACGAGGGGTACCGAGAAATGACATCGGTACTGAGGTGAATTGCCTTGTAATCTGTCGATGAATACCGATGACACTGCTCGGTGTTGTAGCTTGGTGTTAAGGGATGTTCCCTCGGATTTTCCCCTGGAGGTGGTACCGATATGTTGTACCGAGGAGTGACCTCGGTACAATCCCTTGAAGCTTCGATGCCGACGTCACTCCTCGGTGTTGCACGTCGATATACTTATGGTATCGATCGATACTCAGGCATCAAATCGGTGTCTCAGCTACTGGATCTCTGCGTGGCTCCAAAATACTTTAATATCTCCAATAATACTCCAAACGTACCTAAAACCTGAAAAGACTCTAGAAGACTACAAAATACTAGAAAGACTCTATAAAAATGACTTATATCATGGCCTAAAACGGGTAAAAACTATGATATATCAACTCCCCCAGACTTAGCCTTTGCTTTTGCTTGCCCTCAAGCAAAACAGAAAACCAAACCAGAGAAAGAGGTTTGAAAACAAGGAGACTCACATGTTCATGAATCATCGCAAAGACCCTTTTCCCAAGCACCCAAATGTTGCCTAACCAGCTCCAGATCTAACCACCATGTACTTCTCCGCAGACATTCACAGCTTTCCCAGACTCCACACATTATCTCGCAGCATTGTCCAAATAAAGCCCTCATCGCTAGTTTCATCGCTGCAGCCAATGTTCAAGAACCTTCTAGATTCTTTACCATACAATATCATGACAAAAGAACTACCCAATTCACACACTTTTTGGTATTGTTTTCTCT
The DNA here is from genome assembly GCA_030161315.1 of Eutrema japonicum. Lineage (NCBI taxonomy): Eukaryota > Viridiplantae > Streptophyta > Magnoliopsida > Brassicales > Brassicaceae > Eutrema > Eutrema japonicum. The sequence continues at coordinate 23,599,566 of BSQW01000006.1, read as the reverse complement.
CCCCCAGACTTGTTTCTCATTATGTTCTTTCTATCTTTTTTTTTTTTAGATCTGCATATACACATTAAGGTCTGAAATGCGAGCATTGATGGTGTTTGTCACCGAATCCCCAGTTCTTCCCTCTCTATGTATCAAAGGCGTAGACGAATAGTGGTATCACTGGAAATTTTCCTAACCTCGCTTCCAACCTTTGTGTGATCATTCCTTCACAAGTAAAATAAAGGGATCGCTGGAAATTTTCCTAGCCCTCAACTCAGAAGAAAATCATTTAATCTTTTATGCTCTTATTTATTAACTTATAACAGGGGAGAGAGATACCATTACTTTAAACACATGGGTTACTTTGTCAGATATGAATGATGAATCAAGCCCTGTAAACATCAACTGCATCGATGAAGTGCAAAAATTTGGCTCAGGCTTTAGAAGAACTCTGCTGGAGACATTGGTGTTTTCTAGTCAACTGGTCAGTCTTTGGATTTTTCATTAGTCGATCTAGAACTGATCCTGTAACACTGGTCACTCAAAAACAAAATCCGAACAAAAGATTCAAGCACATGATCATCATCTCCAACCAATTTTGACTCAATAAAACAAATTTTGACGCAAAAACGACTGACTCTAAGAAAAACAAAAACAATGTCAGCAACTACCTCCCCCAGACTTAAACAACACTGTCCCCAGACTTAAAAAACACTGTCCTCAGGTTTTAAAATGAGAAAACCTGAGGCGATTTGGTCGATGCAAGTTCTGTTTCTCCTCGTTTGCTTGATTCACTAAATACACAAGACACAAAAACGAAAAATAAAAAGAAAAAGACTTATATACAGGCTCACCAGTGGTTGCCTCCCACCAAGCGCTCGTTTAACGTCATTAGCTTGATTGTACCGCCGTTCAGGCAGTGGGTGCATCATCCAGAGGCATTATGTGTCCTTCTGGAATCTCGGCTCTCGCTCAATAGTGTTTCACCCTTTGTCCATTGACAATGAACTCTTCGCCGGAAGGATTTGTCAAGACAATTGCACCATGTGGTCTAACTTCCTTGACTGTAAAAGGACCTGACCAACGAGAACGCAATTTACCAGGAAACAAATGCAAACGAGAGTTATACAGAAGTATCTGATCATCGGGTTCAAAGTGTCTGGAAAGGATTTTCTTGTCGTGAATTGCCTTAGTCCTCTCCTTGTACAGTTTTGAGTTCTCATAGGCAAGATGCCTAATCTCATCGAGCTCATTCAGCTTGATCAATCGCTTCTCAGCAGCAGACTTGATGTCAAAATTCAGCAACTTTGTAGCCCATGCTGCCTTATGCTCGATTTCGACTGGAAGATGGCACGCTTGTCCATACAGCAAGTGAAACGGTGTAGTCCCAAGTGGTGTTTTGTAGCAGTCATGTAAGCCCAAAGTGCGTCATCCAACTTCACAGACCAATCCTTCCTGTTAACATTCACTGTCTTCTCTAGAATCTCCTTGATCTGCCTGTTGGAAACCTCTTCAGCAGTAGCAACACAATGATTCACACCATACCTCTTCAGCAGCCTCTCGAAAACCTTGTTGATAAAGTGAGTGCCACCATCACTTATCACAATTCGAGGTACTCCAAATCGAGGGAAAATGATGGTCTTAAACAACTTAAGGACCACTGAAGAATCATTGGTTCTGATAGAAATGGCCTCAACCCACTTAGACACATAATCCACAGCAACCAAGATGTATTTGTGTCCATATGACGAAAGAAAGGGACCCATAAAATCGATGCCCCAACAATCAAAAATCTCAACCTCCAGGATGAAATTCTGTGGCATCTCATGTTTCTTACTGATCTTCCCTCTCCTCTGACACGCATCACACTGCGAAACGAAGGCGTGAGCATCCTTAAACATAGTAGGCCACCAGAAGCCTTCTTGAAGAACCTTGCACACTGTCTTGAAAGTAGCAAAGTGTCCAGCATAATCGGATCCATGACAATGAAACATAACATTAGGTACTTCGGATTCAGCAATGCATCTCCTGTAGATACCATCAGAACAATGCTTGTACAGGTAAGGTTCATCCCAAAAGAACCGCCTTATGTCACGCAAAAACTTCTTCTTGTCATATTTCTTGAGGTGCTTTGGCTCTGCATCTGCAGCGAGGTAGTTGGCGATATCAGCGTACCATAGTTGATCAGAATCAGCTGCAGCGACTAGATACCATTCAGAAGCACCAAGGTGTTCAACAGTCAGAACAGGTTCGGAAATCGCAGGGTATCGACCGACACCAGGTGAGTGTCGATCGATACTAAAACCTGCAATTCGTTGGAATTGCAAAGTTTTGGCAAAACCCATTTGAAACTCAGCTTCAATGAAGTAAATGGACTCTTCTGGTAGTTGATCATCAATAGGCACGCTTGCATCGATCCGAATCCTCGAAATATGGTCAGCGACTCCGTTCTCTATTCCTTTCTTGTCCTTAACCTCAATATCAAAACCTTGGAGCAAAAGGACCCAACGACAAAGGCGAGGCTTGAGATCCTTATTCTGCATCAGATATTTGAGAGCATCATGATCCAGTATGAACAATCACTTTGATCCCAATCAGGTAGGATCGAAATTTCTCAAAGGAGAAAAAAACTGCAAGTAGTTCCTTCTCTGTGGTGCTGTAATTCCTCTGAGCATCATCCAATGTCCTACTGGCAGAGTAGATAACGTGCAACTTCTTATCCTTCCTCTGACCCAAAACTGATCCAACAGCAAAATCGCTAGCGTCACACATGATCTCAAAAGGCAAAGTCCAATCAGGAGGTTGCACAATAGGAGCACTCACCAAAGCCTTTTTAATCTTCTCAAAGGCTGCAAGACACTCAGGTGTGAAATCGAATTTGATCTCCTTGCATAGTAGAGCGGTGAGTGGGCGGGCTAGCTTGGAGAAGTCCTGGACGAATCTTCTGTAAAACCCATCATGACCAAGGAAGCTTCGAATATCCTTCACAGAATTCAGTGGTTGGAGGCTTGTCATGACCTGAATCTTGGCTTTGTCAACTTCGATCCCAGCTTCAGAAACCTTGTGCCCAAACACGATGTCGTCCTGAACCATAAAGTGACACTTTTTCCAATTAAGGACCAAGTGTTTCTCTTCACATCTCTATAGCACCTTGCAAAAGTTATCCAGACAGCTCTTGAATGATGATCCATACACTTAAAAATCATCCATGAACACCTCCATAAAATCCTCAATCATGTCTGTGAAGATAGACATCATGCATCTCTGAAAAGTGGCTGGAGCATTACACAATCCAAATGGCATTCTCATGTATGCGAATGTGCCACAGGGACATCTAAAAGTCATCTTCCCTTGGTCATCTGGATGTATCGGAATCTGGAAGAAACCTGAATACCCATCGAGAAAACAGTAGTAGGGATGACTAGCCAACCTCTCCAACATCTGGTCAATAAATGGCAATGGGAAGTGATCTTTCCTTGTGGTTGCATTCAACTTCCTGTAGTCAATGCACATTCGATGCCCAGTGATAGTCCTAGTAGGAATCATATCATCCTTCTCATTCTTCACCACAGTTATCCCTCCTTTCTTAGGAACAACGTGCACAAGACTGACCCAAGAACTGTCTGAGATGGCATAGATAACTCCTGCATCCAAGAGTTTCATGACCTCCTTCTTAACCACTTCTTTCAGGTTTGGATTCAGTCTCCTCTGATGCGCAACTGAAGCCTTTGACTCGTCCTCAAGGTGAATCCTATGCATGCACATGTCCGGTGATATACCTGAAATGTCATCAAGAGAATAGCCAAGAGCTTTGCGATACTTGCGCATCTTGCTAATCAATAAGAGAATCTCTGCGTTGTTCAAAGAAGCATTAATAATCACTGGGTATGTAGAATTAGGACCAAGAAAACCATACCTCAGATTTGCTGGAAGTGGCTTGAGTTCTACCATAGGAGCTTTCTCCTCGTTCCAATCTCCAAGCCCAGCAGCTTGCTTAGAACTTTCGGACAACTCCCTTTCTGGTCGCAGGGTATCGATTGATACTAGGGGAGTATCGATCGATACTGGTGGTGCTGTATCGAGCGTCTTCGAATATCCAGCAGCAGCATCATCCGAATAAACCTCTGATTCAGCTGAACAGACCAATGCTCTTTCCAATGGATCCTCAGGATGCATCTCCAGGAAGTACTCTTCAGCAATGTCACTGAAGGTATCTACAAAGAAAGTCTGCCCATCGATGGTTGGTCTCTTCATCATCTTCTCCATGTTAAAAGTCATGACCAAATCATCGATGTTAAGAGCTATCTTCCCATTCCTGCAATCAATAAGAGCACCAGCTGTTGCTAGGAACGGCCTTCCCAAGATAAGAGGATCTATGGGTTCTGCATCATACTCCAAGACAATGAAATCAGTTGGGATCAAGAAATTCCCAATCTTAATAGGAACATCTTCTAGCAATCCCTCTGGAAGTCGAACTGAGCGATCAACAAGTATCAATGAGATCCTTGTTGACGTGAAGTCTGTCATCTCCCATTCTCTTAGAAACTGAGTATGGCATGAGGTTGACACTTGAGCCAAGGTCACAAAGAGAATGCTCAAATATGTCTGTAAAGATCGTACAATCCAACACAAAAATCCCTGGATCTGGTAGCTTCTTTGGGATCCCGTTGGTCAGGATTGCGCTGCACTCATGAGTAATCATCAAACATCCTTCCTCAAGGTTCACATTGCTAGACACCATCTTCTTGACATATCTCCTGAAAGCTGGAGAAGTTTTGATAGCATCGATGAAAAGAAGTTCAACAATCAACTTATCCATAATTGCCTTGCATCTAGAGTCTTCTACCTCCTTCTTAGTCTTCCCAATAGCCCTGGGATAAGGTATCTGATATGCTTAATTTAATACCCTAAATAGTACTAAAGCAGTTGCTGTAGTAAATCAGGGGTCGAACACAAGAACTCAATGTTTCACACAATAGATTGTATAGATTCGAAACACGCTAAATCAAAATATGTAATTGAAAACAAGATTTGCAAGTAAAAGTGTTGTAAATTCAGTTGGAGGAATATAGGCTCAGGGTATTTATCAGGAAATCAATGAATGCAGCTAAATTAACTAACATGATTCAGATTAAGCACGGTTCCAGAACTCAAATCACTAAAATATAATTAACCAACTCTGGTTGCGAAAACTATCTAAATCTAAATCCTAAATCAGCTTTAAAGTACATGTTTGATATGTTCACAAATTAATTAAACCAAATCTCTTTGCGAATAATTAATTTTGCTCACCTAGGTTCTATCAGGTAATTAATCGCACTCTCGTGCCTAATCAATTATCCTAAGATCTAAGTTCTAGGTGATCAATCGAGAATTAGCTTTGAGAACAACCTAAGGTGAAGAACTAATTCAGGTAGTGAATCCTAACAGATAATCAACCTAGCATTCAAAGAAATCCCTATAAGAAAACCCCAAACCTAACGGGTGATCTACTCAGACATGGAAATTAAATCAATAAACATGTTTGAATAAATACTCAATAAAATAAGAAAGAGTAACAAGATGTTTGAGATCTGAATCTCGGACGAAGGGAAATTCAGACTTTGCTCTCTTCTCACCAAGTTCTCTCTTAAACCAAAACAAAATAAAGCATAGCCTAAACATGTGGCTGTAAAATCCTATTTATAACCTAAAACACGAATTGGGGTCTTCTTGTAATTACTAAAGACTTCTGGGCACTTTTGCAATTCCTCAAGTTTTGGAAAACTCGCGGGTCGTGTCTTGCTGCGATGAGTATCGATCGATACCAGGGGGTATCGATCGATGCTTGTCGTGAAATCAGATACTCAGCAACACGACTTCAGCTCTTGCTCCAAACTACTCCAGAAAGCTCCAATAATTCCAATAATGCTCCAAACGTGCTAAGACCTGTAAAAGACTCTAAAATACTACAAAACACTAGAAAGACTCTATAAAAAAGACTTATATCATGGCTTAAATAGGGTAAAAACCATTATATATCAACTCCCCCAGACTTAGCCTTTGCTTGCCCTCAAGCAAATAGAAGACTAAACAGAGAAAGAGGTTTGAAAACGCGGAGACTCACCTGTTCATGAACCATCGAAATGACCTTCTTTCCAAGTACCCAAATGTCACCTAACCAGCTTTCGATCTAACCACCATGTACTTCTCCGTAGACATTCACAGCTTTTCCAGACTCCATACATTATCCCACAGCATTGTTCAAATAAAACCCTCATCGCCAGTTCCATCACTGCAGCCAATGTTCAAGAACCTTCTAGATTCTTTACCAGACAATATCATGACAAGGAACCACCCTTTTTCACACTTTTTGTATCAATTTCTCTCCCCCAGACTTATTTCTTATTATGTTCTCTTTTTTTATTATTTTCAGCTTTGCATATACACATCAAGGTATGAGACGCGAGTATTGATGGTGTTTGCCACCAAATCCCCGGTTCTTCCCTTTCCTATATATCAAAGGATGTAGGCGAATAATGGCATCATAGGAAAATCCTAGCCTCGCTTCCAATCCTTTGTGTGATCATTCCCTCTTAAGTAGAATAATGGGATCGCTGGAAATTTTCCTAACCCTCTACTCAGAAGAAAATCATTTCAATCTTTTATGCTATTATCTATCAACTTATAACAGGGGAGAGAGATACCATAACTCTAAACACATGGGTTCCTTTATCAGATATGAAAGATGAATCAAGCTCTAAAAACACTAACCACATTGATGAAGTGCAAAAATTTGGCTCAGGCTTCAGAAGAACTCTGCTGGAGACATGGATGTTTTCTAGTCAAATGGTCAGTCCTTGGATTTTTCATTAGTCGACTCTAAGAAAAACAAAAACAATGTCAGCAGACACCTCCCCCAGACTTGAACAACACTGTCCCCAGTGTTATCTAGCCTAGAGTAGGTAAAAGAAGACAAAAGGATAGAAGAAACGAAGAGAAACCAGAAGTTACCTTGCTGGAACATCGAGTATCGATCGACACACAGCCTGGTTTCGATCGATACCAGGCTTAAATCGACTTGATGAACCGTATATTCGCGATCGGTGTCGATCGATACCAATGGGGTATCGATCGATACTAAGGCAATTTCGAGTCTGCTCTTTGTTTATCCTGACACAAACACAAAATGAACGAAAATAAAAGGGAAAACGACTCAAAGACAGACTCACTAGTGGGTTGCCTCCCACCAAGCGCTCGTTTAACGTCAATAGCTTGACTGTAACGCCATTCAGGCTGTTGGTGCATCATCCAAAGGCATTATCTGCCCTGTTGGAATCTCGGCTTTCGCTCAATAGTGTTTCACTCTTTGTCCATTGACAGTGAATTCTTCGCCTTTGCGATTGATCAGCACTACATCACCATATGGTCTGACCTCTTTGATTGTGAAGGGACCTGACCAACGTGAACGCAGTTTACCAGGAAACAATTGCAAACGAGAGTTATACAGAAGTACCTGGTCGTTCGGTTCGAAGTGTCTGGAGATGACCTTCTTATCATGATAAGCTTTGGTTCTCTCCTTGTACAGCTTCGAGTTCTCATAAGCGTGGTGCCTGATCTCATCCAGCTCGTTCAGCTGAATCAATCTCCTCTCAGTAGCATGTTTGATGTCGAAGTTCAGCAACTTTGTCGCCCATGCAGCCTTGTGCTCAATCTCCACTGGAAGATGACATGCTTTCCCATACATCATTTGGAAAGGTGTAGTACCCAGCGGTGTCTTGAAAGCAGTCCTGTATGCCCATAGTGAATCATCCAACTTCGTAGACCAATCTTTCCTAGAAGCACTCACTGTCTTCTCCAAAATCTCCTTGATCTGCCTGCTGGAGACCTCGACTTGCCCACTTGTCTGAGGGTGATATGGAGTAGCTACACGATGGTTCACACCATACTTCTTCAACAACCTCTCGAAAACCTTGTTGATAAAGTGAGAGCCACCATCACTTATCACAATTCGAGGTACTCCAAAGCGAGGAAAAATGATGGTCTTAAACAGCTTAAGAACCACTGCAGAGTCATTTTTCTCACTAGCTATCGCTTCCACCCATTTCGACACATAGTCCACAACAACCAGGATGTAATTCTTCTTGTGTGAAGATGGAAAAGGACCCATAAAGTCGATGCCCCAGCAATCGAAAACTTCAACCTCAAGGATGAAATTTTGTGGAGATTAACTTCAACCTACAGGTAAGGTTCATCCCAAAAGAATCTCCTTATGTCGCGCATGAACTTCTTCTTGTCATACTTCTTGAGGTGTCTTGGCTCTGCATCTGCAGCGAGGTAATTGGCAATATCAGCGTACCATGGACTATCAGAATCGGCTGCAGCGACGAGATGGTGTTCAGAAATACCAGGATGATCAACGATGAACACAGTTTCAGAATCGCCAGGGTATCGACCGATACCAGCAGGGTATCGATCGATACCGAAACCTGCAACTCGTGAAAATTGCTGATTCTTTGCGAAATTCATCTGAAACCCAGTTTCAATGAAGTAGATGGCTTCCTCAGGTAGTTGATCATCAATAGGGACGTCTGCATCGATCCGCATCCGCGAGAGATGGTCAGCAACCCCATTCTCTATGCCTTTCTTGTCCTTAACCTCGATGTCAAATCCTTGTAGCAAAAGAACCCAACGGCAAAGACGAGGCTTGAGATCCTTGTTATTCATCAGATACTTGAGAGCAGCATGATCAGTATGAACAATCACCTTGCTCCCAATCAAGTAGGATCGGAATTTCTCAAAGGAGAAGACAACATCAAGTAGTTCCTTCTCTGTGGTGCTGTAATTCCTCTGAGCATCATCCAAAGTCCTGCTGGCATAGTAGATGACGTGCAGCTTCTTATCCTTTTTCTGACCCAAAACTGACCCAACATCAAAGTCACTAGCATCGCACATGATCTCAAAAGGCAGAGTCCAATCAGGAGGTTTCACAACAGGAGCACTCACCAAAGCCTTTTTGATCTCCTCAAAGGCTGCAAGACAATCAGGTGTGAAATCAAATTTGATCTCCTTGCACAGCAAAGCAGTGAGTGGGCGTGCTATCTTGGAGAAGTCCTTGATAAACCTCCTGTAAAACCCAGCATGACCAAAGAAACTCCGAATATCCTTCACAGAAGTCGGTGGTTGGAGACTTGTCATGACCTGAATCTTGGCTTTGTCAACTTCGATCCCAGCTTCAGAGACCTTGTGCCCAAGTACGATGCCATCCTGAACCATAAAATGACATTTTTCCCAATTAAGGACCAAGTGTTTTTCTTCACACCTCTAGAGCACCTTGCACAAATTATCCAAACAGTCTTTGAACGATGGTCCGTAAACTGAGAAGTCATCCATGAACACCTCCATGAAATCCTCAATCATGTCTGTGAAGATAGACATCATGCACCTTTGAAAAGTGGTTGGAGCGTTACACAACCCAAATGGCATTCTCCTGTATGCGAATGTGCCATAGGGACATGCGAAAGTGGTCTTCCCTTGGTCATCTGGATGGATAGGAATCTGGAAGAAACCTGAATACCCATCAAGGAAACAGTAGTAGGGATGGCTAGCCAATCTCTCCAGCATCTGGTCAATGAATGGCAATGGGAAATGATCTTTCCGTGTGGCTGCATTCAACTTCCTGTAGTCAATGCACATTCGATGTCCAGTGATAGTCCTTGTAGGAATCATCTCATCCTTGTCATTCTTCACCACAGTTATCCCTCCTTTCTTAGGAACAACGTGCACTGGACTGACCCAAGAGCTATCTGAGATGGCATAGATAACTCCTGCATCCAAGAGTTTCATGACCTCTTTCTTAACCACCTCCTTCAGGTTTGGATTCAGCCTCCTTTGATGCTCAATTGAAGCCTTTGACTCGTCCTCAAGATGAATCCTATGCATGCACAGGTCCGGTGATATACCTGAAATATCATCAAGAGAATAGCCAAGAGCTTTGCGATACTTGCGCAGCTTGCTTAGTAGTAAGGTAACCTCTGCGTTGTTCAAGGAAGCATTAATGATTATTGGGAACGTGGAATTAGGACCAAGAAAACCATACCTCAGATTCGCAGGAAGTGGTTTGAGTTCCACTTTAGGAGCTTTCTCCTCGCTCCAATCTCCAAGACCAGTAGCTTGCTTAGTTAGTTCGGCCAAGATTCTTTCTGGCCGCAGGGTATCGATCGATACCAGGTGGGTATCGATCGATACTGGCAGTGCTGAATCGAGCATCTTCCCGTATTCAGCAGCAATATCACTCGAATTAACTTCTGACTCAGCTGAACAGACCAGTGCTCTCTCCAATGGGTCCCCAGGATGCATTTCTAAGAAGTACTCCTCAGCAATATCACAGAAGGTATCAACGAAGAAAGTCTGTCCATCGATGGTTGGTCTCTTCATCAGCTTCTCCATGTTAAAAGTCATGACCAACTCACCAATGTTAAGAGATATCTTCCCATTCCTGCAATCAATCAGAGCACCAGCTGTTGCTAGGAATGGCCTTTCCAAGATGAGAGGATCTCTGGGTTCCGAATCATACTCCAAGACAATGAAATCAGTTGGGATTAAACAATTCCCAATCATAATCGGAACATCCTCGAGCAATCCTTCTGGAAGTCTAACTGAACGATCAGTGAGTATCAGTGAGATTCTCGTAGAAGTGAAGTCTGTCATTCCCATTCTCTTAGCTACCGAGTATGGCATGAGGTTGACACTTGAGCCAAGGTCACAAAGAGAACGCTCAAACCTGTCAGTAGCGATTGTGCAATCCAAGACAAAGCTCCCTGGATCTGGTAGTTTCGTTGGGATCCTGTTGTTTAGGATTGCACTGCACTCATGAGTGATCATCAGACAACCGTCTTCAAGGTTCACATTGCTGGACACCATCTTCTTGACATATCTCCTGAAGGCTGCAGAAGTTTTGATAGCATCGATGAAAGGAAGTTCAACAACCAGCTTGTCTAAAATTTCCTTCCATTTAGTGTCCTCTATCTCCTTCTTAGTCTTCCCAAGAGCTCTGGGATAGGGTGTCCTCGGTATGTAGACCCTCTCTGGTACTGCTTTAGGCTTCTCCTTTGCAACCTCAACTACTGCATCGTTTTCAGGTTCGGTATCGATCGATACAGGGGGGGTATCGATCGATACACGGGATTTTGAGTTTTCCCGTGTGAGAATTCTGATCGGTGTCAATCGATGCTGGGTAGTGTCGATCGATGCTCTGGCGATTTCAGTGTCTTCATCGTCAGATATCTCGAAGTTTCCAGCAGTTGGGTCCATTCTTGCTCCTGAAGTGACCTCCTTACCACTTCTCAAGGTAATGGCATTAATGTGTGCCCTTGGGTTCTCTCCTTTTCCAGAAAGAAAACCTTCTTGTCTTCTTGAACCTTCTGAAGTCTGAGCTACTTGAGTTTCCAGCTTCCTCTGACCAATACCAAGAGCATCGATCCTTCCACTCAGATCTTTTTACATGGCGTCCATCTTACCATTGAAGATCACTGTGATCTGCTGCTGTTCTGGGCAGGTTTCTGGTTGAATCCTCCTTGCTGGAAGTTGTTGTTGAAGCTCCGATTGTTGTTGAATTGGTTCCTCTGTCCCTGAAAACAAGAACCACCAATGTAGTTGACATCTTCTGCTTCACTTTCGTTGAATACCTCAACATCTTCAGCAAAATGAACAGCCTTTGTTGTCTTTCCCAGCAGAAGACTATGCATAGAATCCAGCTGAGCCTTAACTTCAGCGATCTGCGACCCATCATGATTACTAGCCAGCTTCTTGCGCTCGAAATCTGCACTCTTTGTGCTGCTGCTAGATGCAAAGTTCTCAATCAACACATAAGCGTCCTCAGGATACCTGGTGTTGAAATTACCATTGCTGGAAGCGTCCAAACCCATCTGATACCTCCAATCTACTCCTCTAAAGAAGATACCCAGCAGCTGCACATCAGAGTATCCGTGATGTGGATAATCTCTCTGGTACGATCTGAATCTTGTCCAAGCAGCCTTGAACGCCTCAGTAGGTCCTTGAGAAAATGTGGAGATTTTATTCCTCAGATCTTCACAACGTCCATCATCATAGAAGTTGATCAGGAAGGCTCTCTTAGTGTCCTCCCAATTAGTCAGCGATCCAGCAGGTAGCTGCCTCAGCCAGTAAGTAGCATCTCCGCCTAGAGAGTAGGGGAAGAGCTTGCAGAAGAGATATTCGTAGGACACTCCATTGCTCTTGATGCTAGTGACCAAGTCCTCGAACTTCTCCACATGATCCATCGGATGTTCATGAGGAAGACCATGAAAGAGATGCTGTCCCACAAGAGTGTAGTATGCAGGTTTCAGCTCAAAGTCATTCCTCTCATATGCAGGAGGACGAATCGCTGACCGATTGGCGAAAAACTGATCTGGCCTGTTGTACTCACCAATCGTTCTTCCACGATTAACCACAGCATTGTTCGCGTTCCCAGCGACATTCTCAGAAACAACAGGAGCAGGTGGAATGATGATTCCCTCTCCATTGAGACGTTGTCCTTGCTTATTGCACAAATGACCCTCTTGGTCTCTGTAAGCTCCAGCTGCATCACGAACCAACCCCACTTGATTGTTGTTCATCTTAGCTGATTTCTTTGCTTTCCTGTTCGTGCGTTCCACGTGTGCTAGCTGTTCCAGTGATAGATCAACTAGCGGAGTGCTCTTTTTGCTTCTAGTTTCACGATTATGCATGCACCTGAAATCAAAAGTAAAGAGCGTAAGTTACTGAAATTGACGACGGGTATCGACCGATACTCAAGGGTATCGATCGATACTCGGGTGATTTAGACGAATTTCTTCGCTAAAATCTAATGGCGAATTGAGTCCCCGGCAACGGCGCCAAAATTGATATGCTCAATTTAATACCCTAAATAGTACTAAAGCAGTTGCTGCAGTAAATCAGGGGTCGAACACAAGAACTCAATGTTTCACACAATAGATTGTATAGATTCGAAACACGCTAAATCAAAAGATGTAATTGAAAACAAGATTTGAAAGTAAAAGTGTTGTAAATTCAGTTGGAGGAATATATGCTCAGGGTATTTCTCAAGAAATCAATGAATGCAGCTAAATTAACTAACAAGATTCAGATTAAGCACGGTTCCAGAACTCAAATCACTAAAATATAATTAACCAACTCTCGTTGCGAAAACTATCTAAATCTAAATCCTAGGAATTCCAAATCTCTTTGCGAATCCTAAAGTCTAAATCAGCTTTAAAGTTCAGGTTTGATATGTTCACAAATTAATTAAACCAAATCTCTTTGCGAATAATTAATTTGCTCACCTAGGTTCTATCAGGTAATTAATCGCACTCTCGTGCCTAATTAATTATCCTAAGATCTAAGTTCTATGTGATCAATCTAGAATTAGCTTTGAGAACAACCTAAGGTGAAGAACTAATTCAGGTAGTGAATCCTAACAGATAATCAACATAGCATTCAAAGAAATCCCTATGAGAAAACCCCAAACCTAACGGGTGATCTACTCAGACATGGAAATTAAATCAATAAACATGTTTGAATAAATACTCAATAAAATAAGAAAGAGTAACAAGATGTTTGAGATCTGAATCTCGGACGAAGGGAAATTCAGACTTTGCTCTCTTCTCACCAAGTTCTCTCTTAAACCAAAACAAAATAAAGCATAGCCTAAAGAAGTGGCTGTAAAATCCTATTTATAACCTAAAACACGAATTGGGGTCTTCTTGTAATTACTAAAGACTTCTGGGCACTTTTGCAATTCCTCAAGTCTTGGAAAACTCGCGGGTCGTGTCTTGCTGCGATGAGTATCGATCGATACAAGGGGGTATCGATCGATGCTTGTCGTGAAATCAGATACTCAGCAACACGACTTCAGCTCTTGCTCCAAACTACTCCAGAAAGCTCCAATAATTCCAATAATGCTCCAAACGTGCTAAAACCTGTAAAAGACTCTAAAATACTACAAAACACTAGAAAGACTCTATAAAAAAGACTGATATCATGGCTTAAATAGTGTAAAAACCATGATATATCAGTATCCTCGGTATGTAAACTCTTTCTGCAACCACATCAAGTACTTCCTTCAAAACCTTAGGTGCTGAATCGACTGCAGGATCAGTGTCGATCGATACAGGGGTAGTATCGATCGATACACGTGACTTTGAGTTATCTCGTGAAAGTATCTTGACTGGTGTCGATCGATGCTGGCTAGTGCCGATCGATACCCTGGGGATTTCAGAATCTTCATCGTCAATATCGACGAAATTTCCTGCGGTTTGGCCAACTTTCACTCCTGTATTGACCTCTTTTCCCACTCCTCAAGGTGATTGTATTGATGTGTGCCCTTGGGGTTTCTCCTTTCCCTGGAAGAAAACCTTCTTGCTTTTTCACAGCCTCTGAAGTGTGAGCTACTTGAGTTTCCAGCTTCTTCTGATGAATACCGAGAGCGTCGATCCTTCCACTCAGATCTTTGTACATAGCATCCATCTTACCATTGAAGTCCACTGTTATCTGCTACTGTCCTTGAACCAGCTGTTCAAGCATATACTCAATCTTGCTCTCTGGGGTTTTAGCAGGTACATGTTGATAAGATGAATTCCCATAGTTCCTGGTATAACCACTGTTCTGAGAAGGTTTATGGCTAAACTGATTCGATCCAAAAGCACTTGGATTATCTTCAGATTTGAATCCTCCTTGCTGGAAATTGTTGTTGAAGTTTCGGTTGTTGTTGTATTGATTCATCTGACCCTGAAAACCAGAACCACCAATGTAGTTAACATCCTTTTCTTCATCCTCATTGATATTCTCAACTTCCTCAGCAAAATAAACTGCCTTCATCGATTTTCCCAGCAAGAGATTGTGCATTGTATATAACTTAGCCTAAACATTAGCAATCTGCGATCCATCAACTCCTCCAGCCTGCTGCTTCCGCTCGAAATCAGCATTCTTGGTGCTATTGCTAGATGCCAAGTTCTCAATCAGAACAACTGCATCATCTGGATACCTGGTGTTGAAATTTCCATTACTCGCAGCATCCAAAGCCATCTGGTACCTCCAATCGATACCTCTGTAGAAAGTACCCAGCAGCTGAACCTGAGTGAACCCATGGTGCAGACAGTCTCTCTGATATGACATGAAAAGAATCCAAGCAGCCTTGAGTGCTTCTTTCGGACCTTGAGAAAACTGAGAAATCTTGTTCCTGAGATCTTCGGATCTCGCATCATCATAGAAATTATTCAGGAACACATTCTTCGTCTCATCCCATGTAGTCAGCGAACCAGGGGGCAACTGCTTCAGCCAATAAGCTGCATCCCCACCAAGAGAGTATGGAAACAACTTGCAGAAGAGGTACTCATTGGGCACTCCATTGTACTTCATACCAGTGACCAAATCCTCAAACCTCTCGATATGATCCATAGGATGTTCATGAGATAGACCATGGAAAAGATGCTGACTCACAAGAGCGTAGTACGCAGGTTTCAGCTCAAAGTCATTCCTCTGAAAAGTTGGAATGCGAATCGCAGCTCGATTGGCATATAACTGATCATGTCTGTTGTGCTCACCAAGCGTCCTCCCACGATTAGCCACATCATTCCCTGCATTCGCAGCATTTCCAGCGACAATCTCCTCGACAACAACATGAGGTGGAATGATGTTCCCTTCTCCATCCAATCGTGGCCCTCTCTCATTGCACAATCGACCCTCTTGGTCTTTGTAAGCACCAACTGCATCTTGAACCAAAACCACTGGATTGTTGTTCATCTCTGCTGGCTTCTTTGCTTTTCTGTTTGTGCGTTCCAAAAGTGCTAGCTTCTCTAACGACAAATTAACTAGCGGAGTGCTCTTGTTCCTTCAGATTTCACGATTAGGCATGCACCTGAAACACAAAAGTCAAGAACGTTAGTAACTCAAAAATTCACGACAGGTATGAACCGATACCACTAAGGTGTCGATCGGTACTTGGTCGAACTTAGTCGAAAATCTCAAACTAAAATCTAATGGCGAATTGAATCCCCGTCAACGACGCCAATAGATTTTAATAAATGAATTAAGCTAAGTGATCAATGGAATTGAAAGCAAATACGTAAATTAAACAAGTTGTAATTCGATTGGAAGAAAGATAGGTTCATGGTATTTCTCAGGAAATCAATGAATGCAGATAAACTAACTAATCATGGTTCAGGTTACGCACGGTTCTTGAACTCAAATCACTAAAGTATAATTAACCAACTATCGTTGCGAGAATTATCTAAGTCTAAATCCTAGAATTCCAAATCTCCTTGCGAATCCAAAAGTCTAAACCAGCTTTTAGTTCAAGTTTGATTTGTTCACAAAACGACTAAACCAAATCTCTTTGCGAATAGTTATTTTGCTCACTCTAAGTTCTATCAGATTACTCAATTGCACTGTCGTGCCTAATTGATTAACCTAAGATCTAAGTTCCAGGTGATCAATCTAGAATTAGTTTTGAGAACAACCTAAGGTGAAGAACTAATTCAGATTATGAACCTAAACAATTAATCAACCTAGAATTCAAAGAAATCCCTTTTGAGAACCCTAAACCTAGCAGGAGATCTACTCAGACATGGAGATTGAAACAATAAACATGATTGAATAAATAATAAAGAAGAGAGTAAAACAAGGGTTCGAAATCTTCTCTCGGACGAACAGAGTTTCAGACTTGTCTCCCTCAAAAAGTTCTCTCACAAAACCAAAGTAGAATAAAGCTTGGCTGAAAAACTGATATACTCATATATTGCATTGTTTTAGCATTTCATGTGTAGTTTTGTGTAGATTTCATGCATAATCATGGTCTTTTCTTGCATTTAGGTCTTAAATTAGGGATTAGGACATTTTGCATAAGATCTTGTACATTCTTGCATGTTTTGGAGCATTTCCTAGGTGATTGGAGGCAATTGGACAAGTTTGGAGATTGGGACCTAAGTCGAGTGCAAAGCTCATCCGATGGGTCTCAAAGACATAGCTGGACGAAGGCTTTAAGGACTTAATCAGCCTCTGATGTCTTCATAGAAGTTGTAGAAAGATGAGTTAGCTTGCCACTGGAGTTTGAATCAAGTCATTTTGATGTATGGTTAGGAAGATGTGGTCATTTTACTGAAGGATCTCCATCTGGCCGCGAGAAGAAGCAAGAAGAAGAAGATGCCGATGACCCTTCCAACCGACCACCTTATGCTCGGTTCTACAGCTCGGTCCTGGCACAGGAACATACAACCGACCCAAGGCAACCTCACAACCGACCTGAACGAGGTAGGTTAGCTCTCCAACACTTAGCATTATTCAGCCTCGACATCTCTCACCCGAAACACCATAGTTGATCCGAGGGGTCTCAAAGATGTATCTCAACGAAGGCGCTCTGATCCGAATCAACTCAAGTGGTCTTCATGAAACCTGTAGAGGAGTGAATCATATTTACACAGGAGTTGGATTCAAAACAATCGGACATATGGTTCGGGAGTTATTGCAGATTTACCAAAGCGTGTTCGTCTGGCCGAGAAGCTAAAACTTCCTCCGGGGAAAAATCCGACCGACCTCAATCGGCAAGGTCGGTTTTAGCCGGTCCTGGGACAGGGAATTTCCGAGAATCCGACCGACCCGAAGAAGCAAAAACCGACCGGCCAAAAGGAGCAAGGTCGGGTTTTCGGCCAAAAAGATCCAATTCGACCGGGTTGGAACCCGGTTTATTCCGGGTCGACCAGGTCGGATATTATTCACTATAGACATAACTTGACCTAATTTTGCCACTTATGCTTTTTCTTATGCTCAAAACCCTTACCTTTGAGAGAGTTTGAGATTTGTAAGACTGATCCTTTTGATTATTGCAATTTAGTATTTATTTCCATCAATCTCTTCCATCTACCTTCTTTCTATCTTGATTAATCAAAGATCCATCCATGAATTCATCCCCTATTTAAATCGATTTTGGGGTGTTCTTGATGGGTCTTGAGTAGTCATTTAAGGATCTTGAGATTGGTTAGATTTAGGGGATTCAAGGCATGATCTAAGGTGTTTAGGATTAGATTATCTATTATCCTTCTTTGTTTAATGTTCTTATTGCTAAATCTAGCTTGAGAGAGTGGATATAGATCATAGGCATTTCATGCACATCAAGTGTATGATGAAATGCCTTGATCAATTATTCAAAGGATTTATGTTCTTAGCCTATGAGAATAGTTGTCTAAGGCATATTTTTGGTTGATCTAGTTTATATTCTCAATGCATGTTGATTGATAATTCACAAATGAGAGTTTGCTAATGAATTTGATAATTAACATAGTGATTAGTGCCTTGAAAGAGGACTAATCAAGATTAGAGATCATTAACCTAGGGATATCTTGTTTGTGTGAATGAATGCCTTGGATCATGCTTTGGTTGCCTAATATCGATTATCCCATCTTTGGATTCGTCTTTGTTAATTGATTTACAATCTTTCTTAGTGCTTTTGCTTAATTCTAAATTGGATACTTAACAACAAACCACTTGTTTAGCTTAACTTACAATTGTTCCTTGCATTCTTAGTGTTTAGGACTACTTCCCAATATTGGATTCGATAACCTCTTACTACATCGGTTAGAGGGTATTGATACCTCCTTGGATTGCAAAATCCTTGTATCAATTTGGCGCCGTTGCCATATTGGGATTTGATTTTGACATTAAGATTTAGGTTCTTTGTGAGATTAAGCATTTTTCTTTTCTTTTGGATACTAATCTCTCTCTCAAGCTCTCTCTTGTAGGTACATGAACACAAGGTCTAGAGGCGAAGCAAATCTTGTTGAGCCTAGGGACAACATTCATCTATTGGATCGTGGTATTAGAGAAAGAAGAGAGAGGGAACGGCTTGCACACCTTGCTAGGCTTGGTATGGAGCACATGCAAGAACACCAAGCTCAAGAGCATGGTCAAGAACGTGGCAATGGAAACCACCAAGACCAAAACCCCCACGCCCACCATCCACAACCTCACGGCCCCAACCCAAACCCACCCGCCCATAATGCTAGAGTTCAAAACATTGTTGGAGTGGGTGATGCGGCAAATGCTCATTTCAACCGCCAAGGGATTCTTGCACCACCGGTTGAATGCAATGACTTTGAGGTCAAAGCAAGCTTCATCAACATGGTGCAAACTAACAAGTTTCATGGCCTTACGGTAGAAAACCCTCTTGATCATTTGGATCACTTTGATCGTATTTGTAGCTTGACAAAGATGAATGGAGTGTCGGAGGATAGCTTCAAGCTAAGGTTGTTTCCTTTTTCTCTTGGAGACAAGGAAATATAATGGGAAAAGAACCTCCCCCAAGGTTCCATCACCTCTTGGAATCAATGCAAAACCGCCTTCCTTGCCAAGTTCTTCTCCCACTCAAGAACGGCCAAGCTAAGGAACGAGATATCAAGCTTCACTCAAAGAGCGGATGAGAGCTTCAATGAAGCATGGGAGCGGTTTAGGAGCTATACATCGCAATGCCCTCATCATGGATTTTCGGATGCTTCACTCCCAAGCACTCTATACCGTGGAGCATTGCCCAAGATCTGCATGTTGCTTGACACCGCCTCTAATGGAAGCTTCTTGGGCAAAGAAGTGAATGAAGCAATGGAGTTGGTAGAGAACCTTGCATTGAGTGATGGCACTTATGGTGATGACTATGATCGGTCTACAAAGACCACAAGTGATCATGAGGAGCAAAGGAGAGCCAAAGAGATGAAAGCTCTCAATGACAAGATGGACAAGCTCCTTAATGCTTCTCAAAAGATGGTTCACTTTGTTAGTGATTCGGAAGGCACTCATCGAGCACAAGAACATATGGTGGATTTGAGCAACCAAGAAGAAGTGCACTACATTGGGAACAATGGAGGTTATCAAAGGAGTTACAATAACAACTTTGCTCAACAAAGGACCTTCCCCACTCAAAACCAAGGCCAAAGCTTTGTCCCTCAACATCAACCTCAAGGACAACAAGGAGGCTACTCCAACAATGCTTCTTTCATTCCTCAAGCTCAAGGTCACAACTCCATGACTCAAGACCTTGATGTGAAAAATGTTCTTCAACAACTTCTCCAAGGCCAAGCAAGTGGAGCATTAGATATAAGCAAGAAGATGGAGGAAATAAATACAAAGGTAGCTTGCTCATACAATGATCTCCACAAGAAATTTGAAGCATTGAATTCAAAAATGCAAGAAATGGAGGCCAAGGTAGCCAATGGGGACAAAGTACAACAAAGTTCTTCACATGGGAAAGAAATACAAGCCCCAAAGGAGTATTGCAATGCCATCTTCTCAAAGGAGTCACACCACATTGATGATCATGTCGCCGCCACTAAAGATATTGAGCCTCTACTTTATGGATCACAAGCTCCCTTGAAGCTCAATGAGGACATTGAGGAACAAGGTGGGGAGGTGACCTTTATGATGGATGAGGACGTGATCATGGTTCAAGAACCAAGGGGTAATGCTTCTTGCATTGATTCACCAAGCACAACTAGGATCGAGCCTAAGTCTCTCCCCTAGCTTGGTAATCTCGGCAAATTCTCTATTGCTTGCTCTGTTGGTGATTTAGATATTGAGGATGCTTTGTGTGACTCCGGGTCAAGTGTGAATGTGCTGTCCAATGAGATGCTCAAAAGTCTAGGGATAAGGACCCTCACCTATCATCCATCACCAATCACTTTTGGAGATGCTTCTTCGAGAAAGCCATAGGGTCTTCTTGAAAACTACCCACTCAAGGTAGGGAATTGCATAGTCCCAACCGACTTTGTGGTCTTGGAGATGAGAAAGACCAACAAACTCCCTCTTCTCCTTGGAACACCGTTCCTCCTCACTACCGGTGCTAGCATGAACTTCAAAGAGCAAAAGGTGGTTCTCTTAAATGTAGATGATAAGGCCTACTACCCAATGAAGATCTCCTCCAACAAGCTTTGTGGCACAATCACTATGGAAGATGATGGGTTTTGCATTGAAGAAGCTCATAGATTTGAGCATGTGGGTAGTTGTGAGATGGTTAATGAAGCTTCGCCCCCAAAGATCTATGAAAAGGAAGAGAAACCCCGTGAGAAGACGGTTTTGGGTTATGGTAATGGTAATGAAGCTTATGGAGTTGATGTAGCTTGCTTGGATTCTCCCCCTCCTACCACACATGAGGACGTGAGTGAGATTAAAAGGAAGCAAGAGAAAGGTGAAGACACTAAGGCCAAAATGAAGAAACAAGCCAAGCATCACTCTCTTGTCTTTGCTAAGAATGGTCCAAGCAAGCTCGAAGGGTTTAGGTCCGAGCCTTCCATGATGACTCTCACTCCATGGAAGCACAAAGATGGAGTGATTGAGTACAAGATCAAGTGCAAAGGCCGAACCAAGCCCTTTGCCTTGGCCAAGGCAATTCTCACTCCCGAGCTCAAAGCAAAAGGAGAAGCCGGTCTTGAAGAGGTAATGAGCAAGGTGCTCAAGCTCGAGATCATGGATCCACCTTGGAGTGTTCACACTCCTCCCTCACCCGCCTAAAAGGGTAACCAACGTCAAACTTAGCGACGTAAAACAAAGTGCACTTGGGAGACATTCCCATGTTTATCCTTGCATATATTCTTTTGCTTTCTAGTTTAATTTTGTGTGTCTTGGGCATTGATGGTTTTGTTGAGTGGTTGCAAGGTTCTCGATTGTTAGCAAGGTCACGGAACGGTGTCAAGGGTGTTTGATGTCGGGAAAAGCCCTCCATGCTCTCCATTCATATAGTAGCAATCCTCCATGTAAGTATATCTTTCCCTTTTAAAGTCTTAGCATATTATATTTTGTTTTGGGTCTCTTCTTTGAATTTATTTCACACCGGGACGGTGTGATTTAAGTTTGGGGGAGAGATCGGTATTTGACCTCGTGTTTTATGCTCTTATCTTCCCTTTTTCACTTGAGTCTCATGCATATCATGCATTTTCAATAAATTTAAAATTTTTAGAACATTTAGGATTGCATATTCACTTGCAGGTGGTGTCTAGTTTGCATTTTAGCTTGCATTTGCATAAGCATGGAGTAATGACAACCATGAAAGTAGCTTAATTAGCAATTGATTCAACGCCCAAGTTATTAGTTGTTTGATGCATTGAAGTTGAATCTGAAATCAAGGATGAACCATTTGTTAGAGCACATGCATCATTGCCTTTCCTTGGTTGAAGCAATCTTGAATTGAATCTAGCCTCATCTAAGTGATAACCATAACTTGACATGTAATTATTGTGCTTGTGCAAACTTAAATGGAATCATGGATCACTTATACATATTTGGACATTCTTCTACCTTTTCACCACCCTTGCTTGTCCAAATAGCCAAATCCCATCTTTGGATTGGTTTCCCCACCATGCCAATTACCTCCCTTCTAACCCCTAATCTTTTGTGTGTGTCTTGTGAGGTCTTTTTGGAGTGAACTTGACAAAATGTGTTAGGTTTAGGGCGACAAGTAAGCACTCTTGTGTAGACTTAGTTCCAACATCAAGGAGCTAATCTAGAACTAGGTTAGATAGGTGGCGGTTCTTAAAGTTTGAGAATGGGGAAAGTTTAGAAATATTTAGGGAAATGGCTTGATCTTTGATGATTATGGTGGAATGAAAGAAGGAAGGAAGGACGATGAAGAGGGGAGTACAAAATGAATGGTATGGTTGGTGCAAGTGTGATTAACAAAAAGCTCTAAATAACTAAGAAAAGCCTCAAGAGACAAAGAAGAAAAGAAGGCCAAAAAGCCAAGCTACAAAGAAAATAAGAGGCATAACCAAAAAAAAAAAAAAAAAGAGCTAAGTGAAAGAAAAAAAGAGCATCAACCATAACCAAGATGAAGAAGCAAACCCCTAATGAGGAAGAAGGCGAAAAAGGAAAGCAAGGAAGAGCGTAAGGCTCTAAGAAGGCAAAATGCCTTGGGATAAAAAGGGTAGCTTAGGATCGGGCAAGAACGGGTTAGATTGGGCTAAGGTTAGTGACACTCTAGGCATTCGGGGTATACAAGAGTTTTTCCTTGTATGCATAGGTTGCCTTTTACCTTTAGCATTTTGTTAAAGTTTGCTCGTTCATTGAGAGATCCTTGTGTTTATTTACCCTTGCAATGCATATTGATGAGATCACCTTCATCTCATAACCGGTCTTTTAGCCAAGCGGTTTCATCTAAATTTTGCATAAGCACAATTCACGGATAAAACCAATAATCAATGTTAAGAGGCTAGAGGATAGGATGGTTTGTCTAGGTTGAGGTTTGGCTTTGTTGCATGTTGTGAAGGAAATGGCTAACTCCTTTTGAGTAGACAACTTTGGTGCATCCTAGAACTAGTAACTTGGACGTTGAGTGCGATTGTTTCTTATGCTTCTTATAGGTTCGAGCTCTACTTGCATTGCATTTCTCTCATTCTTGATCTTGTTTGCTTGAGGACAAGCAAAGGTTTAAGTTTGGGGGAATTGATATACTCATATATTGCATTGTTTTATCATGCATTTCATGTGTAGTTTTGTGTAGATTTCATGCATAATCATGGTCTTGTCTTGCATTTAGGTTTTAAATTTAGGGATTAGGACATTTTGCATAAGGTCTTGTACATTCTTGCATGTTTTGGAGCGTTTCCTAGGTGATTGGAGGCAATTGGACAAGTTTGGAGATTGGGACCTAAGTCGAGTGCAAAGCTCATCCGTTGGGTCTCAAAGACATGGCTGGACTAAGGCTTTAAGGACTTAATCAGCCTCTGATGTCTTCATAGACGTTGTAGAAGGATGAGTTAGCTTGCCACTGGAGTTTGAATCAAGTCATTTTGATGTATGGTTAGAAAGATGTGGTTATTTTACTGAAGGGTCTCCGTCTGGCTGCGAGAAGAAACAAGAAGAAGAAGATGCCCATGACCCTTCCAACCGACCACCTTATGCTCGGTTCTACAGCTCGGTCCTGGCACAGGACCATACAACCGACCCAAGGCAACCTCACAAACGACCTGAACGATGTCGGTTAGCTCTCCAACACTTAGCATTATTCAGCCTCGACATCTCTCACCCGAAACACCATAGTTGATCCGAGGGGTCTCAAAGATGTATCTCAACGAAGGCGCTCTGATCCGAATCAACTCAAGTGGTCTTCATGAAACCTGTAGAGGAGTGAATCATATTTACACAGGAGTTGGATTCAAAACAATCGGACATATGGTTCGGGAGTTATTGCAGATTTACCAAAGCGTGTTCGTCTGGCCGAGAAGCTAAAACTTCCTCCGGGGAAAAATCCGACCGACCTCAATCGGCAAGGTCGGTTTTAGCCGGTCCTGGGACAGGGAATTTCCGAGAATCCGACCGACCCGAAGAAGCAAAAACCGACCGGCCAAAAGGAGCAAGGTCGGGTTTTCGGCCAAAAAGATCCAATTCGACCGGGTTGGAACCCGGTTTATTCCGGGTCGACCAGGTCGGATATTATTCACTATAGACATAACTTGACCTAATTTTGCCACTTATGCTTTTTCTTATGCTCAAAACCCTTACCTTTGAGAGAGTTTGAGATTTGTAAGACTGATCCTTTTGATTATTGCAATTTAGTATTTATTTCCATCAATCTCTTCCATCTACCTTCTTTCTATCTTGATTAATCAAAGATCCATCCATGAATTCATCCCCTATTTAAATCGATTTTGGGGTGTTCTTGATGGGTCTTGAGTAGTCATTTAAGGATCTTGAGATTGGTTAGATTTAGGGGATTCAAGGCATGATCTAAGGTGTTTAGGATTAGATTATCTATTATCCTTCTTTGTTTAATGTTCTTATTGCTAAATCTAGCTTGAGAGAGTGGATATAGATCATAGGCATTTCATGCACATCAAGTGTATGATGAAATGCCTTGATCAATTATTCAAAGGATTTATGTTCTTAGCCTATGAGAATAGTTGTCTAAGGCATATTTTTGGTTGATCTAGTTTATATTTTCAATGCATGTTGATTGATAATTCACAAATGAGAGTTTGCTAATGAATTTGATAATTAACATAGTGATTAGTACCTTGAAAGAGGACTAATCAAGATTAGAGATCATTAACCTAGGGATAGCTTGTTTGTGTGAATGAATGCCTTGGATCATGCTTTGGTTGCCTAATATCGATTACCCCATCTTAGGATTCGTCTTTGTTAATTGATTTACAATCTTTCTTAGTGCTTTTGCTTAATTCTAAATTGGATACTTAACAACAAACCACTTGTTTAGCTTAACTTACAATTGTTCCTTGTATTCTTAGTGTTTAGGACTACTTCCCAATATTGGATTCGATAACCTCTTACTACATCAGTTAGAGGGTATTGATACCTCCTTGGATTGCAAAATCCTTGTATCAAAAACCTAATAAATAACGTAAAACACGTTTTGGGGCTTCTTGCAAATAATAAAGTCTTTTGGGGTAATTTGGAGTTTCTCAAATCTTCAAAAGTCGCGATCCTTCTGTTTCTTCGACGGGTATCGATCGATACCATAAGTGTATCGAACGATACTCAGGCATCAAATCGGTGTCTCAGCTACATGATCTCTGCTTGGCTCCAAAAAGCTCCAAAATACTTCAATACCTCCAATAATGCTCCAAACGTACCTAAAACCTGAAAAGACTCTAAAAGACTCCAAAATACTAGAAAGACTCTATAAAAAGGACTTATATCATGGCCTAAAACGGGTAAAAACCATGATATATCAGTAGCCTATTAGTCTGATAGTAGACCTTTTGTAAGTCTTTGAGACCAATTACTCAATATACAAGTAGTATAAGAGGTATCAAATCCAAAGGGTTTAATTCCAAACACCAAGAATACAAAGTACTAATTGAGTTAAGCGAGCATAAAAAGGTGGTTGTTAAGCTATTGAATCTAGCAACTTAAATAAAGGAAACGAGATAGCAAACTACACAAATGTAATGCAAGAGATAAAAGCGAATCTAAGGATGAGGTAATCGAGTTTAGATGTCCCAAGTTCAATTCATGATGTTCATTTTCTCAAGCATGCTAATCCCTAGGCATAAGACCATTAACTTGACTAATTCTCTTTCAAGTGATTAATAACTATGCTAATCACTTAATCCATTAACAAACTCTCATTTGTGGATCATTGATTAGCAACATTATGGTTGTATAGGCAAGATCAACCAAAGATACACCTTAGACAACTATTATCATAGGCTAGGAGTATAAATCTCTTGTTTAGTTCATCAAGGCTTTTCATCAAACACTTGGTGTTCATGAAATGCGTTATGATCTAGACCCACTTTCTCAAGCTAGATATAGCTTTAAGGACACTAAACAAGAAGGGATATAAGAATATCTAACGTTAAACATCATAAATTAATCTTGGAAACATCCTAACTCTAACCCATCCTCAAATTCTATGACTACTCACTAATCATCATGGTTCCAACAAATCCAATA
Organism: Eutrema japonicum; assembly: GCA_030161315.1. Taxonomy (NCBI): domain Eukaryota; kingdom Viridiplantae; phylum Streptophyta; class Magnoliopsida; order Brassicales; family Brassicaceae; genus Eutrema; species Eutrema japonicum. Next base: position 23,573,166 of record BSQW01000006.1, on the reverse strand, counting down.
AAAGAAGAGTTAAAACTCATGATCAAGATGATTGGATGATTAGAAAATAGGAGATAGATAGATTCAATCAAGAAACAATACTCAAAATGCATAAAATCAAAAGGATCAATCTCTTACAAATCACTCTTAGAGAGGGTTTTTGCTTAAGAAAAGACTTAGCCCATCAAAATTAGGTTTTTGGGCATAAATAGTGAATAGTGACGAACCGGGTCGATCCGAGACAAACCGGGTACCGACCCAGTTTAGATGGATAAAAAGTGTTCTGTGCGGCCAATACCGAGGTCACTCGTCGGTACCACACCTCAGTATTGAACCTGGGTTTGTGTACCGACGAGGGGTACCGAGCAATGACATCGGTACTGAGGTGAATTGCCTTGTAATCTGTCGATGAATACCGATGACACTGCTCGGTGTTGTATCTCGGTGTTAAGGGATTTTCCCTCGGTACAATCCCCTGAAGTTTCGATACCGACGTCACTCCTCGGTGTTGCACGTCGGTACTGGGGCTGCCTTCCTCCGTCTTCTATACCGATATGTCATACCGATCAGTGACATCGGTATGACCCTTCTTCTTTCAATACCAATGAGGGATACCGACCCGTGACGTCGGTATAGTCTCCATCTTCTCTCTGCGGGTCTCGAATCTCTTCCAAAGCACCTAAAATACGATCCAAAACATGTAGGGACTCCCTAGGACTTAATGTAGACACACTAAACTCCTAAAATGATTAAAATGCTAAAGAGATAACATGAACTATATGCCAATGACTCGAAACCTAAGTGAAATGGATGCTAGAATGATGCAAAATATGATGATATCAATTCCCCCAAACTTACTTCTTTGCTTGTTCTCAAGCAAAAGCATCACTAAACGAGTTCAAGTCCAAGTGCAAGCTCTGAGGTATGATCAAACATGTCTACTCAAAAGGAGATAGCCATGTCCATCCTTACATGAATCAAGCTTAAGCCTCAACCTACACAAGCCTTCCTATCATCCAATCCTTTGACATTCAATTAGCGGTTACTAGTGGATCATGTTCATGCAAAGCAAATAAACTCATTTGGTTAAGGATACTGTTTTGAGACAAAGATGATCTCAATGCATGAGGCGGTTTCCGAACAAGAGATCTCTCATTGAAGGAATGAACTTTGGCAAAATGCTAAGGGTGAAAAGCAATTGATGCATACAAGGCTAGACTTCCATCTACCCAATGCCCCAATACAAATTCGACCTTAATTCTAAACCCACAAAGAACCAATCCTAGCTACCCTTCACAAGGCGTTTTTGCCTTGGTATCCCACATCTCTTCATCATCTTTCTTTTCCATAAGCACTTAGGGGGTTTCTTCTTCAACCAATGGTTTGGCTTCCTTTACTTTCCTTGGCTTAGCTCATCTTTTAGATTCTTTAGTCTCTCTCATTTTCCTTCATAACTTGCCTTAGCCATTTTGGCTTATTTTCTTTCTTTTCAAAACTAGAGACTATCTTTTCAACACTTAGAGCTAAGCCACATATATTCTTACCAACCATTACAAACTTATTGCTTCCCCTAGTCATTCTCCCAAATCTCTTTTTTTTTTCCTTTCCATTTTTCCAATCCCAAAATCTTTCTTTTCCTTCTTTTTCATCCATTCCCCTCATCCCAAATACCATCCTATCTAACTTAGCCTAATCTAGCTCATGATTCGCGAGCTAGTTCTACATGGAAGCCTTTCCTTGTCGCTATAGACCCAACACTTTTTTGCTAAGTCCATTCAAAAATAAGGCCTCACAACGCTCACTAAACATGTAGGCTTGAAAGAAGGTTGAGTTTTAGGTGGGGTAAACCATTCCAAATGTGGAAATTGGCTACTTGGGCCAACAAGAGTGGTAAAAAGGGATAAGATGACCCAAGTATGTAAGGGGATGCCATGAGTCCATTATGCAATGCATGAACACAATAATTAATGTGTCAAAATTAAGGTTCTCACTTAGATATGATTGGATTCAAATCGAAACTTGCTTCGGCTAAGACCTAAGTAATGAGACATGAGATCCAAACATGTTTCGACCTTGATTTCGCAAACAAGATCTAGAGCATAGGACTTAAACTCTTAAAACGACACTTCACAAAGAGAAGTCATTCTAGTTCCCAATGCACATGCAATGCATTATCTACATGCTATGCATCTAGACTCAATCCTACATGAAGTGCAAAAAATTTCAAAATTTATTGAAAATGCATGATATGCATGAGACTCAAAATGCAAAACTCAAAATAAGACAAAACAAATGACATTAGATACTGTTCCCTCCCCCAAACTTAAATCACACCGTCCCGGTGTGAAATAGAAGAAGAGAAGAGACCCAAAACTTAAAAAAAAAACAAAAAGCTAGACTCAAGTTAAAGAAAAAATATATACAAAAGTTTTGGAAATCGTACCTAGAAACTTTGAGATGGGGATGAAGACCCCATCGAGTAAGATGGATTACTTGAGACGGGAGACGGGGAACGCATCGCTCTCCTCTTCGTTGCCTTCTCTGGTCGGGCCGTGGGTCGGCTAGTGCTCACGACCAATGCCCAATCCTCTCCCCGAGGCGCGAGGTTAGTGCCCATGACAACATCTCCTCCTTCACCGACCCTTGAGGAACTCGCTCCACAACCTCCATCCTTGGGCTCATTGATGGTTCGACCCATGGCTTTGACCGTCTTCTTTAAATACTTGATCGTCTTGACCATCTTCTTCATGTTGTTGTTTTGCCACTTGCACATGCGTTGTAGGAGGCGAGTTTGGTGGTGAGCATGTCTTGTAGCCGCGTTAGGAATAGCCCCATCATAAGGGTCAAAGTGGTAGCGCTCACTACCGTATACGATTTTGGGTGATGACTCATTTGGCACCTCCTCGTCGAGATAAAGAGACTCGTCGGTGTTGGTTCTCCTTTGTGCTCTCTTTCGGAATGCTTGCATTGGCAGATCGGCGGTGGAGTTGTAAAGGTACTCTTGGGGAGGAATAAACGTGATGTTCCTCGGATCATGGAAATTGGTGAGCGCGGGATTAGGCAAAAGGACTTGTGCAATAGATGTCTCGGTGAGTTGGAGGTTGTAGGCTATCTTGCCATCGATAAGTCCCTTGAAGACCTAGCCTTCGAAAGATAGGTCGCATCCAAAGATTTCCACTCATTGGCGCAAACCGAGACCTTGATGCCCTTTGCCAAGAGAATAGGCGTGATGATCCATCCGATGCAAATGGCGGCTTTCTTCGACTTTGTCTTCCAAGCCCAATTTCGGTAAGCAAACAAGTGCCTCACCAAGAGTGTTGCGAGACAAGGAAATCTCTCCGGCCCCTTGAACGCTCTACCATTGCGGAGAGTGGGGAGAATGGGCTTTAGACCGAGCCCCAACAACTCCATTTCCTCCGTAGTAACCG